>HG992180.1:4607529-5843362 GCA_905220545.2 Melitaea athalia
TAAATGCCATCTCGTGCGAGCGTCTTCAGCAGTTTCAATGACATTTCCATCTGCTCTTCCAATCAAAAAGTGTGCCGGTGTTAGTATTTCAAGGTCGTCGATGTCTTCCGTGAGAGCAAAGAGAAATCTTGAGTTGAGGCAGGCTTCTAACTGCGTCAAGATGGTAGCATACTCTTCGAACGTGAGCTTTTGTTCTCCGATCACACGTCTAAGGTGATGTTTGAGGCTTCGTACGGCTCTTTCCCACAGACCTCCGGAGCTAGGCCAGGATGGTGCTGTGAAATGCCAAGAAATATTCATCTCCGTCACTTCCTTTAGAAAACTGTCATTAAATATTTGTAAGAGTCGTTGATATTCTTGTTGTAAAATGTTGTTTGCTCCGTGAAAGTTAGTTGCGTTGTCGCTGTAAATATGTGCAGGGGCTCCACGGCGAGCAGCCATCCTCCGCAGTGCTGCTAAAAATGAACTCGTCAAATCGGATACCATCTCCAAGTGCACTGCTTTGGTCACCATGCACACGAAGACGGCCACGTAACCTTTTGTTGTCTTCGCCCCACGACCCTTATTATACTTGACATCCAGAAATCCCGTAAAATCTACTCCTGTGTGGTAAAAAGCAGGCACAGGATTGATTCTTGCTTCTGGAAGGTCACCCATTATTTGGTTTAATCTTCTCGAATCTTATTTTCGGCAAGTTACGCAATTCCTAAGTTGCTTTTTGACAGTGTTAACGGCTCCTGTGCTTCAGTACTGTTGTCTAAGTCTTGCTAAAGTCAGGCGCGGGCCACCATGGAATGTGTTTCGATGAGCTTCATCAATGAGTAAAGTTGTCAGACGGCTGTTTTTGGGATTTATTGCTGGATGTTTTATTTCAAAAGTGGGTGACCGAGCCTAGCTCGGTATTTTCATTTTATTTTTTGTTTTCTTTTTTTTTCTCGGTATTTTTATATTTTATTTTTATTTAAATAATAAATCACGAGTGAAATTAAAAAAAAAAGAAAAAAATTAATCTGGAGACTGAGATTCGAACTCGGGTCAACACGATTTGACACTCCCCGATTTCTTAATTACGCTGTTACAGCTATGTTGGCAGTAGTGAAATTAAGCTTCGTATTCTAATGATATTTTGTCATTGCCTAAAAACAGGGATAAAACGAAATTTTTTTAAAATGAATCCTAGCTAGATCAATTTTTTGCCCCCGAAATCCCCTGTATACTGAATTTCACGAAAATCGTTGGAGCCGATTCCGAGATTCAAATTCTATATATATATATATATATACAAGAATTGCTCGTTTAATAGTATAAGATTTAAGCAGCTGTTTTTTAATCGACCTCCGACTCTTAATATGCCTGTTTTGTCAATGATCGGATGTAGATTTAATAATTGACTATTTAATTTCACAATTCCGTATATGTTTAATAGTTCGATTTCCGTTCCAAATTCATTTTGTTGCACAAACTGCAAAATACATAATTCAGCTTATTTAATTCTTGTAATGTGAGGTGATCCGGCAACTGCTTACGCTGCGGGTTCAATTCTCTACGTATCCATGCAATAATACGTTTAATTGTTGTTATAGAATTATATTTATGAAGCAAATTATTTATTAAATGTTCTTTGTTCTCAGTTTGAATTATGTTTGTTTGTTTAATATTTTTTGATCTCAACTCTAAATCTGTATGATACTTTTCGTGTTTTATAATTGATTATGTTGACAAGAGTGTTCTCCAATCCAAGAGGGACCTTGTCACCATAGTACATTATCTTTTAATTGGGATGCATATAGTCCCAGGCTAGCTGCGTCGGCCGGATTATCGTTAGATCTTACGTAATGCCAACAATTCCTTGGAATGACGTTGGTGATTTTTATGACGCGATTTGATACAAAGGGCTTCCAGCAGCGGCTGGGTCCTCCCTGAATCCATCCTAGCACCGCCATAGAATCGGTCCAGCAGTAGATTTCAATATTATGGGGATATAAAGAAGTTTTAATTTGATCTATTAGCTTTGATAGTAACAAGGCACCGCAAAGTTCTAGTTTTGGCATTGACAACGCTTTTTTATGTGGTACCAGTTTCCCTTTCGCTGCAACTAAAATTGTTTTTGTTTTTCCTGGAATGCGAGCATAAACAACACAGCCGTAGGCTCTCTGATGCGTCGCAAAACCCATGTAATTGTACTATATCTGTAGAATCACATAGTAACCATCGGGGTATTTCGAAAGTGTTAATTAAATGTAGATCCGTTTTTGTTTTTAACCACTCTTTGTAAATATCATCGGTAACTTCATCATCCCACTTGAGGTCAAGTTTCCACAATTGTTGAAATAATAATTTAAGTTTTCTTGAAAGAGGGGACAAACACCCTAGTGGGTCGTAGTGTTTCAAGATTTCTGATAGTAAAATTCGTTTTGTAGGTCTCAAGTTATTTTTATCTAGTTGATACTGGAAAGTAAAAACACGTATAGATGAATTCCAGCACAAACCCAATGTTTTTGAGGTATTTGTCTGTTTTAAATTAAATAGTATATTATTTTCACTCTTTTCTTGTTTAAAATCTGTTAATAACTCTTCTTTATTCGCCGACCATTTTCTCAAGTTCATTCTGGCCCCCTTTAATAATAAAATAAGGTCATTAATTAGTTTTTTGCTTGTTTCTAAGGTGTAACATCCATGAACTAAGTCGTGCATGTAAAATGCTGACTCTAGAACTTTAGAAGCTTCAGGAAAGGATTGACGTTCGTCTGTAGCTAATTTGCGTAACGTCATCATTGCCAAAAATGGTGCAGCTTTCGTACCATAGGTCACGGTTGTTAACTTATAGGATCTTAACGGCTGCTGAGGTGAATCTCGCCAAATAATTTTTTGAAGGCTCTGGTCACGTTCATTTATTAAAAGGACAATGCCTATTTTCTATGAAGCCGTGCCTGGGTACGTGCTTCGACGTGTTCAGACAATTCATATATTTAAGTATCCTTTATTAATCGAAAATAGATTTTTTAATAATATTCTTAAAGTGATTAAAGCCGCAATTTATACTTTAATTAAAAAAGATATTTTATTTGTATTCCGGGTTTGTGCTGTCAAAACATGTTAAAATACAAATACCAAGTCGGAAACGCAACCATAGAAATAAACGATTTTTTTAATTAAATTATAAACCCGACACGACCAGAAAATTGACATATTAAAGTTTTCTTTATTAATTAAAACTAGATTTTTAATAATAGTCTAAAAGTGATCAAAGCCGTGGTTTATATTTTAATTTAAAAAAAGCGTTTGTTTGTGCGGTTGCTATGACGACTTGCTATTTATATTTAAACTATTTTGACATGACAAACGCGGAATACAACTAAAATATTTTTTAAAATTAAATTATAAACTGCGGCTTTGATCACTTTTAGAATATTATTAAAAATCTAGTTTCAATTAATAAACGATACTTAAATATATGAATTGTCTAAACTAGTCAAAGCACGTCCCGGGCACAAATGGGCATTGTCCTTTAACGATACACCACGGTTGCTTAAAACCGAATAAAATCATATCAAGAATTTCTATTCCGCGGGGTATAGATCCATAGCTTAACGGCTAGAGCACCGGACACGGATTTTCGGGAGGTGCGGGTTCGAATCCCGCTGGATCGAAAATTTTGATATGATAATAAAAAACATTAACGATACATTTTTTCGATGTCAGCAGTAAAAGCTGTACGGATATTGTCGCCACTTTAATAATAATATTTGTATGTTTTGTTAGAGATTGGGACCCATATACATTAAATCGTTAAGGCTGTATCCAGTACTCGTTCGGGCACGTCCGTTAAATACCACTCGGTTCTTTTTGGTAGTGGATTCGATGCGCTGAACCACGTGGTTTGGTAGGTAATTTTCCAAGTCGGGATTGACGTCATCACCCAATTTTATATGTTTCAGTATTTCGTATTCAGTCATAAACACTTTGTAATCCCTTGCTAACTGTTCCTGTTTTTCGAATTTTCTTTCAAGATTTAAAAATTGTGCTACGGCCATTTGTTTCGAGGACCCTAATTTTTGTTGTAAATCTTGTTTAAGGGGCAGTCTAACCGCATATTGTCCATTTTCTTTTCTTACTGTTGTTTTTAAATAAAAATCGATGCATTCCTGATCCTCGACTGAAAGGGTTGATGACGCACTTATTTCCTCCATTTCCCAAAATCGTTCAAAGTTTTGTACATTGATTAATATAATGTTACATTGATACGTTCTCGTGTTTCCGCATAAAACCCAGCCCAGCTGAGTTTGTTACGTAATAGGCAAATTGTCGTCATCGCTTTTTATAATGCCACTTAAAATAATTTTTGAATATATATCGGCTCTAAATAATAAGTCGACGGAGCGACTTGTATAAAATTCGGGGTCCGCTAACTGAATGTTTGATAAGAATTTCCAAGTTGGTTTTTCGAATGTGTTGTTAGGCAAATTTTTAATGAAGTTATTCATAATTAGTACTTCTGCGTTAAATGTAAAATTATTATAGATTGAATTACACTCGATTGTCAAAACTCCTTTACAAGAGTTTTCCTGTTGTCCTACTCCAAAGATAACTCCCTTACATTTTTGTCACTTGACACGCAATAGTTGAGCCACTTTCTCTGTTATTAGTGATATTCGGGACCCTTGATTGATTAAGGCCCGTAATTGATGCTGGGTTCCGTCCGCTGTGGCTAGTAAAATTTCCGAATAATTATTTTGAGACACGTGTGAATTTAATGAGGTATTTTCTGTTTTCTTGTTTCCAGTCAATGACCTAGCTGATCCTTGATCATGCATCGTGTAATCGTGCGCGTCGTGCAAAATAGTATTATGTTGACTAAGACACTTGCGACATGTTTTTGTTGAAATACATGGATTGCCGTTATGATGAAATAAACAATTGTTACATACTTTAATTTATTTACTGTTTTAAATTTTTATTTATTCGAAATTTCCAAGAATTTTTTGCAGTTGTAAAGCCCGTGGCTTTGCTTACAAAGAGGGCATTCAAAGTTGGATGAAACGTGAAATGTCTTCACAAAAGGTTTCGTGTTTTTAATAACAAAATTATTAACATTTTTAAAATCATATCAATTTTTTTTTTTTAAAGAAGATAGCATGGTATCGTCTCTTATCAAAAGAATAATTCATTGTAATATGAAATCTTTGAGTAGCGAGGTCTGTAAAGAACTCGCTATAGACCACGCAAAGGTTTGCTTAAAAACCAAAATCATCATATCAAGAATTTCGACGCAGCGTGATGTGGATCCATAGCTCAGTTGGCAGAGCGCTGACACGGCACGTCAGAAGGCGCGGGTTCAAATCCCGCTGGGTCGAAAAAAAAATTTGATATGATTTTAAAAATAATTATAATTTCCTCATGTGTGGGTAACACAAAAATAAAAAAAATAAAACGAATGAAAATTATTATTTTTTGTTTGAATAAATAAAGGCTGTTTAGTAAAGGAATGTTGGTTCTGATGATCTTGCAATGTTGATTTTTGTGGTATATCTTTGTTAAATTAGCTTGTTTTTTTCATGTTATCGGATTTTCGCCGTGACGATTCCAAGGCAGAGAATTTTCTTTCTAGAAAATCTAAGAGTTCTTGTAGTACAGGCAATTCTTGTAGTTTTCTCAGAGATCTCAGAGATCTCTGAGTATACTCAGCGTGGGTTTCTGAACCGTGTCAACGTATCAACGTGGGACCAATATTGGTCCCACGTTGATATAACGATCTGTAAATTTTTGATAGCATTCAATGTTTCGATGGTGACGTCATGCATTTTCTTTAGTTGTCCCGCTGACTGTTGTTGTATGTTAGGAAGGCTTAATAATGTTAAAATATAAGAGGTAAAAATTAATTTTTTGTTAATTTACCGATTGTTTAGTGTATCCCAACAAGTTTTATAGTTTTCGGAGCTTATTTGGAGATGTTGAATAAGCTTTTCTGCGTCCCCGCGAACCTTGCTTTTTAGAAACTGCATCTTTTGGGCATTGGAGAGAGTAGGGTTGCTATGTACAGCCCCCGTGAATAAATCTTTAAACGACACCCATTGTTTATGATTTCCATTGAAAACAGGAATTTCGAGTTGAGGGGTTGATTTTTCGCGATGCGTGTCCGACCACATAATATCCCTTTTTATTTTGTTAAATTGATTTTCATCGGAATCAAAACGCGTTTCGTATGAAATGTTTTCTTCACCCATTTCACAAACTATCTCCCAGTGTAAATTATCCACGGCCGACCATCTGCTTTGTAATAATGAAAGCGCGTCTTCAAACCCCCATTTTTTGGATATGCGATCAACATCTATGAGCCTAACAGTCCTTTCAAATGCTTTGAAGTTCGCCTCTTGTTTTCGTAAAATATTATTCAAAATTAAGTTCGAAGTAGACCCTGAATCCCCCTCGGAATTAGCCTTCGTATACCCCTTAAAATATGACTCATTAGACACACCTACTTCCTGTTTTCCTTGTTGTGTAAATTTTTCAAAATAATTTTTTGTGTCAGTATGAAATCGTAATGTTTGTTGATAATAATTCTCCGTAAAATACGGATAGTTAGTTTTTTCTGGTAATTCTTCTAACTTGTTATGATTTACTAGAAAGTTCTTCCAATATGCCTAGAGAGTTTCTAAACGACGTTTTATGTAAGAGGGAGTTTTGCGCTCCGATGAATCTTTTTAAAATTAGTGAGTAACTTCTCCATTGCACTCATAATCTCGTTTTGAGATTCTACAATGTTTACGTAGTCTTCCATTATGATAGAAATAAACTGAAACGATCTTACTTGTTTTCTGCAGCAGCTGACGTTACTTTACCAGGATGCCGAATATATCACCACCTTTGTTTCCGGATTACAACGAATCGTAACCCGACACTGCGACTTTGTTAATATTTATTCACTAAGTTCAAGCACTGACTGTATTCCAAAGTTCTCTGTTCACCTCAAACGACGAATATTTTAACACGCGCGAGGTTTTTGCTCGAAGAACCACGATGTAGGGTGCCTGAGGCTTAGCGAATTGTTTTGTTTAAATGTTAAATTAAAAAGAACTATAAAAGCTCAAAATGTTTATTAAAAATGTTTTTATGTTAATGTTATGTTAATGAGCGCATCCGATGAAATACACGGTAAAATATGCACTGAAGTAAAATGCACGGCGTTGCCCTAATTTATTTAGCGCGGCGCCGTGCGTGTGCGATGTTGTTTTGCTGAGCAACCTAAACCTCCGGTAGATCGTTTATCATAATAATAAATTGGAGGGGACCTAAATTACTGCCCTGGCTGAATTCTGACCTTGTCCAGTACTGTTCCGAATAGTGTCCACCACAGTTGACATACTGACGCCTGTCCCGTAGATAACTGGCAAAGAAGGCCAGCGTATGAGGCGTGCACCCCACACCCGCCACCTTTGAGAGAAGGATGTCATTATCAACTGTGTCGAACGCCTTCCGGAAATCGAAGTAGGCGACGTCCACCTGCCTCCTGGCATCCACCGCCGGCAACACCCGTGCCATCAAATGCAGCAGGTTCCCGATTGTCCCTCGCCCAGGTCGGATGTGCTTCTTTTGATGAGCTGACGGCTATTTTATAAAGTTCAATATCTCGCCAAGATTGAATTAATAATTATAAAAATTAAAAAAAAAATTAAATACTGAGCTAGTAAAAAAACATGTTTTAAAAAAATGGTCGGTTTATTAAAAGTTGATTTTGATTTTTTTGACCATTGTTATTAAAATAGAAGTAACTAATAATTATTATGTATTATTGTTCCTATAGGTAGTAATTGTATTTTGTTTCAACTTAAAATGGTGATAAATGATGTTGATCTCATTAAATAAATAATCTAAATTACTTATATCTTTTTATTATTTATATTTCACTACATATTATAAAACAAACTCTCTTCCCGCTGTCTGTCTGTCTGTATATATGCTTAGATCTTTAAAATCTCTCTTTTTTTGATGCGGTTTTCTTTAGTAAATAGAGTGATTCCAGAGGAAGGTTTATATGTATAATGCATGCATAATATAGTAGAGGAACACTGATAGTTTTAAAGTTTTCTAATGTGATATCGTAAATAAACACATTTTTTGTTGCGCTTAGATTGCAAATATTTATTTTATACTAGCTGACCCGGCGAACTTCGTACCGCCTAACAGTCGATTCTTTAATTTTTAATTTTTTTAATACTTATCCTTCCCGGATCCCCTCTACTAACGCTTAAACCTTATGGTGTGGTATTAAAGTTCAAATTGACTTTTAAGTATTATTACGAATTTTTTGTATAGGAATATAGAAAAGTGTTGTTTTTAGACTTTTTCAAGCAATTTTTTAAATTTTTCTCTTCGTAAGAACCATTCTCGTACTTTGAGGAATATTATAAAAAAAGAATTAGCGAAATCAGTTCAGCCGATCTCGAGATTTGCGCTTAGCAACATATTCAGCTATTCATTTTTATATATATATAGAGATTTTATATTTAGTATCAGTATTGCACCCTTGCGAAGCCGGAGCGGGTCGCTAGTATGCTAATCTTATAAAGAGGAAATATAATAGCCGTCAGCTCATCAAAAGAAGCAATAGACCTCTGAAAATAATTAAAAACCTTTTGCTCGTTTCTTCGTAAAAGTGGATAGAGTGTTAAATGCCCATCTTGATCTCTATTGATTAGTATTTCTTGAACCCACACTGAACGTGTTTTTATTTTTCGTTTTTCTCGGCGGCGACGAAGTAAAAACAATAACAGTGTTTCTTCTTCGGAATTCATTTTGCAACTGGCTCCTTTACTATGAGAGCGTCGACTGAGCGGCATGTTCTCAACGGCAGAAGACTGCAGCCGACGGCGCGCCGCCAACGGCGCTCGACGGCAGTCGACGGCTGCCGCTGACGGCGCTCGACGGCAGTCGACGGCTGCCGTCGACCTCTGCCGTTGGCAATGTGCCGTTCGTGTGTGGGAGCGCTTACTCTCGCCCTGTACCGAGAGAATGCCTCGTTATCTTTCGGTGATTTACTAATTTTATATGTTTTGTTATGTATTATGTTTTATCTGTATGTTTTTAATTAATTTCAATGTATACCATACCGGGTAAATATACCTAGTAACTTTGCGTTTTTTATTTTTTTTTAACCGGTACACAATCGTCAAGAGCGTACGTGATTTTATCATAAAAAAATTTTTAAACCGAATTGGGATCATTTAATTAATATAATTCGGTCCAGTCTATTTTCATGATTGAACCGTACAACTTGACAAAGTCAGCTTTGTTAAAATTCCAATGCTTATTGTTAGTTATACCTGGTATTAATTGGTTTAAACAGTGGAAGCGATTTGAAACATCAGATATATATTAACCCAACATATTTGACCGCGTTAACACGGCGTTCAAAATAGTACAATTTTGTACCTCTGTTCTTCAAGGATGTGATGTCCGCTGGCCGGGAGCTGTGTTATCAACCTAAATTAACACAAAACAATTTTAGCCATAACAATTCTATGCTAATCTGGCAGAACTTAGCTTAAATCGGCGTTGATGATGATGACGAGCAAGACCGCTGCATTCAGCGACGTACATAAACTTGTAATATTAACTTATAAGTTTCAACTTTATATTTACACAAAATGATTACTGTAACCGTATAATACTTATCACAATTTCAATAACACAATATCTAATATCGACTAGGCGACCACGCGATTTTCAAGGGGCGACCGAACAAAGTATGGAACTAATAACTTCACTAATATTTATCGAGACGAACAATGGTGTTACTAAACACATTCGATGTACGCGAATATTTTTGATATTAATTACATTATCACAAAGTCGCAAGCGCACAATGCGGTCCCGAGAGCGAACGAAACGCCATGACAGTAAGTAGTGTTGTCCACCACGCAGATTATACCGAACTTTTAGTGATGTCAACTAACAACTACAGAGACAGTACCCGGTAACTGTTGCCGCGATTCGCAACCGCGGCGGCAGCCGCTGCCGGTGCGGTGACCGTGATGGCGACGGCAAGCGGCGGGTGGCACGCGTCCACCGGCCGCAGCGCCTCGTCAGCCGCCGCCACCGCCACGCCAGCCCCGCGGCCACTCAGCACCAGATCCAGCTGCCTGCCACTACAGTTAGGAACTGCATTATACTAAACGAGTTCACAAAAGGCTAAGAAATATTCATAGTAATTACGTACATAATCATTCCTTGAAAATAAATTAAAATAACAACAAAAGTTTAGTAACAAACTAACTAAAAGAAAAAAAATCAGAAAAAAATCAATTTTTGATGACCTTACGAGGTCATCAAGTTGATGACCTCGTAAGTTCATTAAATATTATTACTAACCAGCTGATTTTTTTTCTTTTAGTTAGTTCATATTTATATAATTTGATGGTAATATTGTCCTACAAATTGCGTGGTACGTTAACCCGGTCCTACGCTCACTGCTGCTCTATCTCCTGCTAACTATATTATCTACCACAATCGAGAGTTTTCGAAGAGGAACTTTTTGTTCATCTCATCAAAATGACGCTACTCCCGGAAAATTAGCTTGATACTAATCAGATGAAAAATTTGTACTAGCGATCCCTACCTATAACATGAACTCATTTTCTTCAGTGCGCGGTGGGATATACAATACACAACAGGCGAACAGAAACCTATTTTGTACATAGATCGTTGCGCAAACTAGTTCAAAGTTGTACCTGTATATATTAATGTCATCGGGTGTTGGTACTTGCCGCCACTCGAAACGTGGCGTGGCCGCCAGCATCTAGAACAAACAATATTTATATAACTGACCTCAATTTATGCGTGTTTCTTTTTAATAGTAGTTTCACTAGATTTAATACGTTTGAATGTCACATTTACAAAGAGTTTTGTATTCCATTAACAGTATTTTATTACTCACATATTGTTTTGTTTAACTTTTTTTATTATTTATTGAATACAACGAGATTATATAAGTCATTATACGGTAACTCTACTTTCTACCTCTAGTTTTATTTAAATAGCTTTGAAAACAGATTTAAATAAAACTTAATAATTTCAATTTATATTTTGATTAAAATCTACTACAGTAGCTCAACTCAGCAATGTTGTGTTTCCATGGTAAGTAAGGTACCCAGTGTTCCAAGATAGTTAAAGCTGGCAACACCCTTATGATACTCCTAGTACTACAGAGATCGGTAGGCTATAAGTCACTAATAATGACTTACAATCAGGTTGAACTTATGCTTGCTTGCAAACCTTGTATATAAAATGAAAAAAATAAACATAGTAAGCTACAACTATTGAAAGTAATTAAGTTCTTGTGAATTTTAAACAAGCATTTAGTTGATATTTATAAAAAGAATAGATCCGTCATGTTGCAATGAAACAGGGTGATGGATTAAGCTCCCCCTACATGGAAAAAGAGGCCTATTCATATTCAGAGGGATGTTACAAACAAAACATAAAGTAGAACCTTATTCGTATTCCTCGCGACATTTATATTACGTTAGAAAAGGCAAATAGTTTCCGAAACATCCTTTTTTTAATTCAGTGCCTAACTTAACGTATAAGAACGATTTTATCTTGGAAAATCGACACAGACCGGTCTTTCGATAGTAAAGCACACCCACACGCTTTAGCGTGTGACATGTACAATAATGTAAAATGTAATCATCCATACTAATATTATAAATACGAAAGTAACTTTGTCTGTCTGTCTGTCTGTCTGTCGCGCAATCACGCCAAAACTACTGAACAGGTTTAAATGAAATTTGGTATACAGATAGTCTAGAATCTGAGAAAGGACATAGGCTACTTTTTAATGCGAAAAAAGGATATACCTAAGGGGTTGAAAAGTTGGAGTGAAAATTTGTATGATATATAATGTTCGTGTTTCGTAACTGTTAAACATTTAATGTTCATCCCGTCGATACGGTAAACTCTGCCCTAAAATTAAAAAACGTATTTAAATAAAGGTTTCGAATCGACAACATATATCCACAATATAAGGATAGTGGCTTATTTTAGATTTTTAAAATGTATAATAATGTCAGTAATGAAGACAGATTGACATAATACATATTGGTTGTCAAATAATGTTATGCGTGCATTCAGAAATTTATTTAGTGTAAACTAAGGAAAATATATCAAGCTACTTAAATATACAATAAATGATAAACGTACAAATGTATTAAATATAAAAAAAAAAAACGTTCAATTGATTTGGTCTCATTGAAACATTCCAGATTATTCTGTCAATCCAGTCAAAGCCAATATATTATATAAATATTTTCGTCGCGAAAGTGTAAAAGATATGTTTTATAATTATATCTTAATCTGTAGTAATCTATACTAATACTAGCTGTGCCCCGCGGTTTTACCCGTGTTGATTTGAGGAAAAAAAATAGCCTTCCTTCTTAAATCATAACCTTTCTCTTTAAATAGGCTATCCACCTCAGAGGAATTTTCCGATTCGAATCAGTAGTTCTTGAGATTAGCGCGTTTAAGCAAACAAACAAAAAACTTTCAGGTTTATAATATTAGTATAGATTAGTAAAGATTAAGATATATAAAACATATCTTTTACACTTTCGCGAAATATTTATATATTAACTTTGACCGTGACTGACAGAATAATCTGGAATGTTTCAATGAGACCAATCAATTGAACGATTTTTTTTTATTAATATTTAATTCATTTGTACATTTATCATTTATTGTAAATTTAAGTAGCTTGATATATTTTCCTTAGTTTACTCCAAATAAATTTCTAAACGCTGCGCACGCATAAATATTTGACAACCAATGTTTATTATGTCATTCCTTTTTTATTACTATTATTCTACATTTTTGAAATCTAAAATACGCCACTATCCGTATATTGTTATATATGTTGTCGATTCGAAACCTTTATTTAAATACGTTCTTTAATTTTGGAGGAGAGTTTACCATATCGACAGGATGAACATTATAAATATTTGACAGTTACGAAACACGAATATTATACATCATAGTTCTCTAACCTTTCTACGCCTTACACCCTTTTTTCGCATTAAAAAGTTGCCTATGTCCTTTCTCAGACTCTAGACCAGGGTTCGTCAACTGGCGGACCACAGTCTGTATCTGGACCGCCAACCCATTTTGTGCGGACCGCGAAAATACTGAAACTTACACTACAGAATACATAATTTAATAAAAATATATTCCACGCAACTTCAAACTTAACAGTGCCAAAATAAAAAAATGTAATTTTTCTCCTTAATATGTAAAAAATACATTTGTTATGTTAGATATACCTGGTATTAATTGGTGTAAAACAGTGGAAGCGATTTGAAACATCAGGTGCATTTTTAATCTAACATATTTGACCGCGATAGCACGGCGCTTGGAATTACAATTAGAACTAAAATATGGCTTTAATACCTTATTCTTCGAAGATGTGATGTAATGGCCGGTGGGCTAAAGTCAACCTAAATTAACACGAAATTATTTTGGCCAAAATACGTTTCTATGCTAATCTGGGAAACTTAGCTTATCTGATTAGCCGACACGACGATTGATGGTGGCGAAGGCTGGCCGCTGTACTCAGCGACGTGACACAAACTCACATGACTCACATACACTTTTAATGTTCTTATAAGTTTCAACTTTATATCTTATACAAATGATTACGAAATAATGGTGTTAATAACACGTTCGATGTACGCGAATATCTAATATTAATTATATTATCAAGGCGCAGACGCACCACGCGGTTTCAACACGGCGAACGAACTTTATACTAACTATTAGTAACATTTAACATTCAATACATTATCGACGGCGGTCGCGAACGAGAAGTTAATATCAATTTATACAATTACGCATTGCTAACGACAATATCAAATTATTCAACGAGACGGTATCGAGAGAGGCGGCGAGGCGCACCCGCGGTTAGATCGCGAACCCATGGACATACGCGAACCAAAAACGCCATGACAGTAAGTAGTGTTGTCCCACCACGCAGATTATACCGAACTTTTAGTGATCGCAACTACAATTACAATTACCGATAATACGGTTCATAACATCTACCCGCCTCGGCCAGGACTTTCCTGGCCGCTAACTAACTGGTAGTCGTGACAATGTTGATACCGCCCTACTTTAAATCATTATTTGTGCCCTTGAAGTCGGTGCCGCAATCAGAACGAATCAAGGACGGTAGTCCTCGTCGTGACACAAACCTATCCAACGTAGCGACAAAAGCCTCTGTCGAAAGAGCTGAAACGAGTTCTAAATGGACCGCCTTGGTGGACAGACAGACGAAGACGCTGGTTCAAGGACACTCCCGAAGTGGTCTGCGCAGAACCATCGAATACTGTACGCAGCTTGCCACTAGATGGCTTTATTACCGCATGATGCGGAAGGAAAAAATGGCCCGTCGAGCGCCAGTCAATTTTTGACACAGACATATGTCCCAGGTCCTCATACTCCCGCATGAAGTCGATGTACTTCTCCTTGAGTAGAGGGTCCCTGCTCATGCGACGCTCCATTGCCAAAAGACGCTTCTCTGCAGTAGGCCGTGATACACCTAGAGGCGGCCGTACGGCGAGAAATGGCAATCTTGTCATGATCCCGCCAGAACGGAGGTAAGTGGTGTTGTTCTGGTAGAACCGTTCGCATTCCTCATGTTCCGGATCAGAGCGGGGTGCTTGTGGTGGCTCTTCCACCTCCCAGAATCTCTGCACAGCGTCAGAGAGGGCGGAGCCCACCATCAAGGCCGTTCCAGGGTCGGCAGGGGGGGAAGTCCTCAAGACTGGACCCATCATAGCGAACCCAAATATGGTCCGAAGGGCCACTAAGCCACCTGGCTGTAAAACACGATACTTGCCGAGTAAGATTTTACCCAGTACATCGGCTCCGAGCAACATGTCGACCGTGCCAGGTAGGTCAAACTTAGGGTTAGCCAAGTTCAGATTCGCGGTCAACTTTACCGCGTCCGCAAACAATCTAACTTGCGGGTGGCTGCCCAAGATATTCTCCATCACTATGGCCGACGACCCCAGCGTCGGCCGTGGAGAGTTAGCGGGGGAAAATTCAAACCAAACGCTACCCTCAACTGTGGACACAGGGGCGTTGCCGACACCCCTTATTACATCTGAATACCTTTTAATATTAAGGCCAGTCTGCCCCACCAACCAAGACGAAGCTATGCACCCTTGCGAGCCTGTGTCTAAGATAGCTCGGACTACAACCGAGGCGCCCGTCCGTCCCCAGACCCTGACATATGCCGTGGGCAAGAGAACGGTCTCTAAGGGGGGAGGTGCATAGCAGGGGCAGACGCCAACGTCCTAACGTTGGCGTGGCGGCGATCGAACGCCGCTTTCCCCTGTCGGCGCGTCAAAATGTGGTAGGGGTCGAAACTTTACCTCTTCTCGGTGGCGACTGCCACGAGCCATCGCTGGCGGTTCGTAGCGCTGGAAGCGTCCGTACCGAGGATTTCGCGGCTGTAAGCGGGGACGCTCGGCCAGAGGGGGGGACGGCAAACGTGTCGGACGTGCATCACGGTAGTCGTGATAGACCACCGGAGGTGACCGTGATTGGCCACGCGAGCGAAGTGGGGGCGAGCCGCACACAAAGGTGCGGGATTGAACCCGAGGTCCGCTATCATACCCGCCCGTGGGACTGCGCATCGACCCCTGTCAGTACTTAGTGGCAGCACACTCTGCGCGACGGGGGGGAGGTGAACCTGACTCCGAAGTGCGGAGCTGTTCCCGTCGTTCACTCACATACCCGCCCGAGGGCGACCCCGGGTGGTCGCGGCGGGCATTCGCGTTGGCACAGAGCACCCTCAGGTGCTGGCCCCCACAGCTGGGACACGAGTGTGTGTCAGGGCAGTCGCGGTTAAGGTGGTTCCCCAGGCAAGAGAAGCACCAGCGTCGGGCCCTAGCAATCCGCCTACGAGCGGCCACGTGCAGCGCTGCGAATTCCGGGCACTTCGCAGTTCGGTGCCCCTGGGACCCACAATAGCGGCAGTCCGGGCGCGAAACCTGAGCTACAGCAAAGCGAGGGGGCGCTCTTCCCGCTGGTGCAGTTTGGGCGGTGCGCTGCTGGTTCGAAGTCCTAGAGCTCGTTGACGCCACTGGAGTATCGGCGACCATAACGTCGCCAACGCGACACTCGTCCTCGAGGAAGGTCAGGAGCTGTTCGAAGGTAGGGAGAGGGGCCTCATCCCTAGCGTGCCCCTGTTCGAAGCGTGTCCTCAAGGAGACCGGCAACTTCTTGAGCACGATGCGCACCAACAAGTACGACCACTGGTCGACCGGCAGGCCTAAGCGGCTAAGAGCATTAGTGGCCATAACGAGGGGGTTGAGCAGCTTGGTCATCAACTGGGCGGTATTGCTCACGGCAGGGATGTCCATAATCTGGTCGATATGAGTATCGGCCAAGCAGCGCTGATTCTGGTAGCGCTTGGCGAGCAATGACCGCGCAACTTGATAGCTTCCGTCACCTATCGGAAGGTGCTGCACTAATCCCCTGGCCTCTCCATCCAGCACTGAGAGCAGGTAGGCCAGCTTTTGTGAAGGGCTCAAATCATCCCTTGAATCCACGAGGCTTTCGAACAAGCCTATGAAGCCCATCCAGGCATCGAGTCGACCATCGAAGCGTGGGAGGTCGAGGTTAGGCAGTCGGGTTAAGAGACCCACGGGGGTCTTCATAGTAGGCCTGTCAGGCGGTGCTCCGGCGCGCGAGGCTGAAACTTCCCGCGCGCGTTGGGAGATGGCATCGGCGAGGTCCATAATCTGGATATAATCCGCGTGGGTTTGCTCCCGGGGATTTCTCATACCTGTCTAATAAGGCCTCGGTGCGATCCTCTCTATCCACCAAAGCGGCCGCTGAGCTGAACCATCTCAATTGAAGTGCGAGTCCAGAACATGATTCACGAACCATAGCGACTGCGGTCGAAGCCATCTTCAAAAGCACAATTACAACAACGAGTAAATGAAATTAATTTTCAACGAACCTACAGTTATTACTAAGTTAAAATCAAATATCAAATATTAAATAACTTAAATAATAATATAAGAAAAAATCAAAACCAAGTTTTCAAATCTGATATTCCGTTAACTAAATTCATACAACGAACACAAATTTACTCAAAATCAATGAATTTAGTTATAAATACACATTTAAACAGCTATTTCAAATCTTATATTAACAACAAAACCTTTATAACAAATTAACCCCTAATAAGTATAACAAGTATATAAAAAAAAGCAAACGTTCAAACAAACAAACAAAATGTGTATTTATTACTAATTAGTTGTTGAACAAAATACAACAAACAAACTATTTAAGAAAACAACAAAATGTGTAGGTTTATGCAAGAAAGAACAAAATAAATTATTAACTTGAAATATGAACTGTTTATTTTCTCTTTAACCAAACAACATTCAAATGTAAGGACACAACAAAGAACCTAAAAAATTTGTTAAGTTCAAGTAAGTTCAATTACAAAATAATTACAACTCATAACCTAATTATGATTTATTTAAAGTATTCTAAACACTAATGAACTTTACTATAACCTTTGAATTATTTAAATGTAACACAATTATGACTATAGTCTGGCTAACGAAAGATGAGACTGAAAAAACGCGGCAAATTAAAAAAAAACACACCCTGGCAACTTCAAAGACGCGCCATATTGTTTATTTGTGACTTTTAAAGTATTACCATACTCTGATTCGGATTCTTCCCAATCCCTGTTAAATCACCGAAACTTATCAATGTTTATAACAAGATTAATGTTGGCCAGTAATACATTTATAAAAACAAATAAACAAGATAACGTGTTTTTGAAGTTTTATTGCGGTTAACTCGTTAGGTACTAATCTTTTAAGAATCGTGCGTGTTAATATTGTTTAAAATGCATAAAACTATTAAAAGTGGAGTGCGAGAGGTATTATTTAGTATGATTTCCAAATATGAAGCGACGAAATTGGAGAAAGATGCGGAATTTCAACAAAAACAAGATTGTTTACGTATTGTGAAGGAATTTTTAGGTTAGTGTGAAAAATTGATGTTGATACTTGATAATTAGGGCGCCTTCAAATTTCGCGCGTTCAAACAAACAAACAAACTCTTCAGCTTTACATTATTAGTATGATTTATGTATCATATATTTATCATGTATTTTATGTGTATTATATAATTGTATATATGTAAAGTTTTGTTAATGTATATGTATAGTGTAAGTATGTATTCTGTTTGCATTGCTACGGAGTTAAAATGGCTTATGGGATTAGAGAGCGTCCCACCATTCCAACCCGAGCTCAAAAATTAGAGAAGAGAAAAATTAAACTACAAATTAAATTAAATTTTAGATTTAGAGGAAAGAAAACAAAAATTATTTCAATTTAACCATTTATTGTCCGGATAATTAATTTAAACAAAAAAAAATTCTAATTTGATTTGGACAACTAAGATCTTAGTCCTGGCACGTGGTGGATGGAGAGTTGAGCACTTAACTTTAGTCCTTGGGTTGACCCCGACGGCCCTCGGCTCACGTCGGAGACGCCTAGCACGCCACGTGGTCAGGCGTAGCCTCCACCGATGCCTCCAGGTGCCGGTAAATATGGCTGGGTCGACCCGCCGTCCGTCGCTCACACCCAGGTCCCCAGAGAGAGATACCTGGGGCGGATTCCTCTGGTTAAGTGGTCTGGATATGTGATTATGTGGTTATGTGGGGCCCCTGGCCGAAAGTATCGCCACGTGGATGTTCGCGACCTTGCCTGCTGACCGCCCGACGACACGCCAAGGACCCTGAAAGGACACACCCAAAACGGTGAGCCCTTCCGAAGCCAACCCTCCACTAACTCCGGGTTGACAACGGAAACGGCCCATTAGAGACAAGGACACGTTAACATTGCATGGCACAAAACAATTCAGAAGACTGTTATATAAACTACACAGACACAAAACAAAAATATACAATACTTTCTTTAAATTTACTTGAACAAATTAAATTTAGATTAAACACAGAAAGGCGTATTAAGATTTTTGTACTAGAAGAACTCACCCACTACAGAGACTCACGAAACCACAGCCACTTAAGCAAAACGGACAATAAAAAGGAGAGGTCCAGCCACGACAGTCGCTTATAAAGCAAGACCGAAGCCCCTCACGTCGCTAACCTCACCCCGTAACACGGTCCTCTCGACGGATGTACCGGACGAGGTGCTACGCGTCACCACACCAGAAACCCACTTCAATGAGCACCGAATACATATAAAAAATATATATGTTACAATACCCCCCCCGTCAGAGAAGAATTTTGCGTCTCTAGGCAAAATTCTAAAAAAAAAGTCATGTAAGGAGAGGATCTGGTAAGCTCACGAAGGAATTATAAACTTTACCTCATACTAAGAGAAAACAATTTTTGATATATTAAATTTAAAAGATAACTGAATTACAAAACACCAAGTATAATTTTGAATTCACTGCAACACTATCATACGACTCAAACAAACATCACTAACATTCAACATCCTGAACTTCACCTAACAATGTGCGTTAATCGACCTAGACAAACGCCCTAACACACAGAGTAACGATATATAGATGAACACTACTCAGCAGCAAAAAATTTTTCCTTAATTCAACCATTACTTTTTTTTTTAAATTCTACATTTAATACCGTATTCCTGATGTAGGCTTTTAGAATAAAAATATATATTTTTGGAATCGCCACCCGTTCCGCAAAAAAAAAAAAAGGCGTAGGCTTAAAAGAAATAATATGAGTTATTGCTCAGTGGAATAACCTCATAAAAAAACTCAATGAGTACATTAGAGATGTACCCAACACACCACTAGTCAAGTCATTGCTCAGTGGAATGACCCAACAATTAAATCAACATGAGTACATTAGAGATGTACCCACCACACAACTATCCTAAGTCATGTACTTGTATAGGCACAAAATAAGTAAATGAGATCATCACCCGTCTCAAAATGGAATACGTATTATAGGTTTTAAACAAAAAAAAAAACAATATTTAATTACCCTTACTACCAGAACTTCCTGTTAACTTCAAATCTTTAATATGCCAAACCCCAAGATCTTTACCATTAATATCCTGTAATACATAAACAAGAGGAGACCTTTTACCAACAATTCGGCATTTAATAAATTTAGGTGCTAATTTTTTAGAAAAGTATTTATCTTTATCACTCAAGAAGTAAGTTTTCTTATAAACAAGATCACCAACATTAAATTCAGCAGTCTTACGACGCAAATTATAACGTGAAGTATTTTTTAAATGAGCAGCATACAATCGAAATTGAACTTTATCAAAAATACTAGCCAATCGACCTAAGTTTTCCGCATAAACATCCCGAGGGGTAAAAATTAAATTCTCAACACAATCAGAGTCCAGATAATGCGAACCACACGATACTAATTCCCTACCGTACACTAAGAAGGACGGGGTGAAACCTGTAGTTTCATTCACCGCGCTGTTAATTGAAAATTGAATTTGAGGTAAGAACAAATCCCACGATCTATGATCTTCATCGACAAAAGATGCAATACAAGTTAAAATAGTACGATTATATCTCTCAACCGGATTAACCTGTGGAGTATAACGAGGAGTAAAATGAACATTAGGTACATTATAACTTTTAAAAAAATTGATACACTCATTACTAATGAATTGCGTACCATTATCTAATATTACGGACTGTGGAATACCATGAACTAAGAAAACATTATCCTCAATTAATTTAATTATTACTTTGGAATTTGCACGCCTCAAAGGGAAAATTAAACAAAATTTTGAAAAACAACAAGTTACAACCAATATATAATTATTTTGTTTTCTACTCGTAGGCAAAGGACCCATAATATCTATAGAAATAACTTGCCACGGACGGACACAATTCTTAGGACGACCCATGTCACCTAATGTCAAATGATTTTGAGCTTTATATTCCAGACACTTAGAACAATTATTAACATAATTTAAAACATCTTTATACATTTTCGGCCAAAAATACTTTAAATTTAATCTTTTAAGAGTTTTAAACATACCTAAATGACCCGCAGTAGGTACATCATGATTAATTGAAATTATTTCAGAACGATGTTCCATAGGAATCACCTCCTTCCAATCAAATTCCGATGTTAAATAATTTTTATTTTTAGACAATCTAAATAATTTATCATTTTTAATACAATAATTTTGAAAAGATGCTGGCTTATTAGCACAGCCATTAAAAATATTAAGAAACCATTTATCATTACCTTTATAATTTGAAATCGAAAATATACTACTCACGGGAACCGAACGACTCAACGCGTCAGGAATGACATTATCACAACCCTTACGATGTTTAATCTCAAAATTAAACTCTGACAATCTAGTACTCCACCGAGCCAAACGACCCGACGGGTTTGACAATGATAAAAACCACTTAAGAGCACTATGATCAGTGTAAACTGTAAATTTTTTACCATTGTCGAGATAACAACGCCAGTGTTCGACCGCTGCCAAAACCGCTAATGTTTCCCGTTCCGTAATACCATAATTTTGTTCCGGCTTTGTAAGTGACCTACTCATATATGCGACAGGATGTTCTTTACCTTCGAAGGTCTGAGAGAGCATCGCACCAATACCATAACTGCTCGCATCCGTGTGAACTTCAAAAGGTTCATTATAATTAGGACACCTGAGAACAGGAGCCGAAACCAAACACTCCTTAAGCTTCCTAAAAGAACTATCCGCCTCCTCCGTCCATTTAAATGGAGGTGCACCCTTTCGAGTAGAAGTTAATTTATTTAACGGCGCTGCCAAAGTACTGAAATATTTAATGAAACGACGATACCAAGACGCAGTTCCTAAAAAAACGTTTTAAACCCTTAACATTGGTAGGAGTGGGAAAATTAACTATAGCAGAAACCTTATCCGGATCTGTACGCAACCCGTATTTATCGATTACATACCCCAAATATTTCAGCTGACTCCTAAAAAAACGACATTTTTCAAAATTAATAGTAAGATTACATTCTTTTAAAATTTCCAATATTTGTAATAAAATAGAAACATGTTCATTGAAATCCGCAGTTGCAATTATTAAATCATCAACATAACAACAAACTTTAACCCCGAAACGGTTTCCAAACAACTTATCCACTAATCTCTGTTGCGTGGCCGGAGCGTTAGTTAAACCAAAAGCCATCCGTTTAAACCTGAATGTACCTCGTGACGGAATATAAAAAGCAGTTTTATCCCTATCCGATTCCTGAATCTGAGTTTGAAAAAAAGCACTACAAAAATCAATTGTCGACAAATAATGAGCATCCCTAAGATTATCTAAAATCTCAGATATATAAGGTAAACTATATGCATCCTTTTTGGTTACCGCATTCAATTTCCGACTGTCTAAACATAAACGATAGCTACCCGTATCTTTACCCTTAGGAACCAAAAGTACCGGAGAACTCCACTCACTCTGACAGGGTTCGATGACATCCATCTCAAGCATCTTATCAACCTCCTCCGAAAGAATTCGTTGTTTCTCAGGAGACATCCGATAATAACGCTGCTTAATGGGAATAGCATCCCCCGTATCAATTTTATGAGTCACCACGGTAGTCAACCCTAAACCTTTAAGCTCAAAAGAAACAGAACGAAACTGATTAATTATACTATCAACAATTGAACGCTGATCGTTATTTAAATGTTCATAACCCGTAATGACGTCATCCGAATTATTACATAAAATGGATTCCTGATTAAAACTAACTGAATTAACATACTTCGGACAAATTTTGAATATTTTCCAAAAGTCAATGCCTAAAATAATATTTGAATTTATTTCCGGAAAGACAAAAAATTTTATAAAATGAAGTTGATCTTCGAACGCAACCGGTAAACACAAGTAACCCAGAGAAAACAACTTATTCCCGTTAGCCACAACAGCAGAGATAATATTATCTTTAAAAAGAGTATAACCCCATTGTAAAAAATCTTTATAAAAATTACCCCCCAAAATAGATATAGACGCACCAGTGTCTAAGAGACCCGACAACTTAATACCATCTATATGTATAACAGCATAAGGCCTATTTTCAATACAATTATCATTACACAGAACCGAGTTTAATTTATACGATAAAAAATAAATTGAAATAGTTTGAAGCCAAGAATTCCACTCAGATTTAGAAAAATTAATATTATTACTAGTTTTAACTCGGTTCCGATCTACGAGTTTTTTGATTTTTCAATTTTATTACTATATTTCGATTTACATTTAACACAATCGGGACGCTTCACATTAGGTTCACCACAACCAAAACAAAACACAACATTCCGATCCTTAAAACAATCGGCATAAGAGTGAGAAAACGACTTACAACGTTGACAATATACGGTACGGTCCGCGCGCTCAGCGACGGAGTTAATGTTCGGCTGCATTTTACTATTACTATTATTACTAGGCCCGGAATGTTCACAGATTAAGTATTAGTTACTACGTAACAGATGCGACAGTGGTGTATTCCCTAGTTTCCAGTTGTTCCGTTTTGGCGCCACTGTGTTTCCGCCTTCATTTTGACAGTACAAATCGCATAGTGCTTGAAACAGTCGATAATCCAGTTATCGATATTTTAGTGAAGTGCCTATTCTATCGATAAAATTTTTGTGTAGGCAGGTAGGTTCCTAGCTAATTATATTTGAATTTTTACTCAAAAATAAAAAACGGGTTGCAGTTTTTTCATTTATTTATTGCTTTTTTGTCTTAATTTATTACTTTTATGTTTTACAAAAGCAGTTTTATGAAAATTCAAATTCTTCAAATTTTCTAAACTTTTTCTCAAATTTACTCTAATTCTCTTCTGGCAAGCATTTTTATTTAAATAATTATGTATATAATTAACTTGCATCTTGATATAACATTAGGTGTTTAGAACTAGGATATACTAAATTATTATTTTTTAACAATTTGTATTCTCTATGCCGGATATAAGAATAAATATTATCCTCTGTAGAGCTACTCGTGTATGTCTCCAAGCATAACGGATGTCCATGAAAATCATCACCTAAGACAAAACAATATAATAAATTATTAATAAAATCTTGAATAGGCTTACTAATCGGTAAGAAGGCATTAATTTAAACTTTTAATAAATGACTTCATTATCTTTTCACAAAAATAATACAATATTCGAATTCTTTTTAATTAAGATTTTGCGATCAAGCTCCGATCCTTCTCCTACACGGGGAAGAGGCCCTTGTCCGACAATGGGGTATTACAGGCTGAATCGTATACAATATCTGTATCTTTTGATTTGCATATCATACATTAATACATACTATTAGTATTACTTTGTTAGTACTATTTTGAATAAAAAGATTTGATTTTGATTTTTAGTTAATAAAGTACTTAATACATACCTGGGCTCCCAATGACAAACATATTATCATTTGTAGCATTTACATCCCCACTGGAGTTCTCTTTATAATAATTGTGATCACTTAGAGCATTACGATCTGAAACAATACAGTATGCATAGGATTTTAAAATATTATCTATGGCCCTTGTCCGACAATGGGGTATTACAGGCTGAATCGTATACAATATCTGTATCTTTTGATTTGCATATCATACATTAATACATACTATTAGTATTACTTTGTTAGTACTATTTTGAATAAAAAGATTTGATTTTGATTTTTAGTTAATAAAGTACTTAATACATACCTGGGCTCCCAATGACAAACATATTATCATTTGTAGCATTTACATCCCCACTGGAGTTCTCTTTATAATAATTGTGATCACTTAGAGCATTACGATCTGAAACAATACAGTATGCATAGGATTTTAAAATATTATCTATTCAATAGTAAAATTTCATAATTATAATGTGTTATTGTATTTTAATATTCACGACAGGAATAAATTAACTTAAAGTACATGGCTATATTTTGCTCATTCTTTACTTAATATCCATAATAATTAAAGAATGAACAAAATATGTAACATATCTAATACAGCTATAATTTTACAAAATAGGTCTAGGACTCACCAGATTCATTGGATGATAGGGGCACGCCATGCGCTATTTCAAGATCCGTAAAAACTAAATAGGTATGGATAAGAATGCCTAAGTCTCTCGCCTTCTTCGTCAAACTGATGTTTAACAAAATGTTTTTCACAATCACGTTTTCGTAGAAGTTGCTCTTTTGAGAGTCCGATGAGACCAGAGTTAGTTGGCACCAGGAAGGACATCCACGGGTTTCTCAAATGATTGTTCTTTGGGAAAGAAAAAAGCCGATGCTTCTCATTAGTTGCGGAATAAATATAAAATTAATAAAATTATAAAATAAAAATAAACGCGCGTGACAAGGACAACTGACAAATGACAAGTGAAAACATCAGACATGGCGGCATCTAAAAATGGCGTCGTTTTCGTCAGCGATCGCAGCGCCAAAACGGAACACTTGGAACTAGACTGTCAGGGGCCTGGGAATGTTTACACTGCGCCGGTACCGGTGTATGTGAATTAGACAAATGATGAGAACTATTATAAGACGAGTTACGTGGAGTCGAGAAATGACGAGAGAATTTATGCGAAGAAGGAACAAAACGATTAGAACTAAAACGATTATTTTTATTAAAATACCCCTGATTATTAAAATTATTCGATTGATTAAATTTATTGAAAGAACTTTTAAAAACATTTTTAACACCAGTATTATAAGCTAAATCGGGTGCAACTAAATCTTCCGAAACAGACTGAGGTTCATGAAAATCTAAAAGTCTACTTTGAACATTCTCATAATTACGACACACATTTCTAAGCTGGTCAATTGATGTTATATCCGAAAACGCTAACATCCCCGCGTAACACGGTCTAACGTTATGTAATAAAATTTCTAATTTAAATTTTTCCTCAAGAGGAGTAGTTAAATGGTTAAACATTTCATCCATTACTGCCAAATAAATTACAATAGACTCATTCACCCCTTGTGTTCTATTTTGAATTTCCTTTAATAATTTGTAGTCGAAATCTGGTTTATCGAAGTCCCTACGCAAATATTCTAAAACTGTTTTCCAATCCGAAACACCAGCACACACACTCCTATACCACTTTAAGGCATCGCCTACAAAAAGCTGTAACGCAAAAGATAAAACTTTGTCATCCGCAATGCGGTGAACAGTACAATGTTCCGTAACCCGACGTATAAAAGAGCGAACACAAGATTTACCATCGAATTTAATTTTACTTAAGTCTCCCAAACTATTATGATCACAATGAACCGTTACATTCAAGGGATTACTAGATGATAACGAAGAAACTGAAAGAAATGGAGATTTATTAGACGACTTTAAGTTATTAACTACCCCACAATAATTATTAAATTGATCGACACACAAATCATACGTATCCTTATTTTTCTTCACCTCATCCTCATCCAACCTGCCAATCCTATGATATAAATGAGTTAACAAATTCTCTGCCCTCAACAAACTATTAAAATTCGGATTAGAATTAATAATTGATTTTACTTTTACCAAAGTATCACTAATACCACTTAAATCGATTACGATATCTAACGGACTGACCAAAATCTCCTATGACGGTAATAATTCCGATAATTTTATTATTTGTTTCCGTAAAGCTAAAACCGTGGCAGCTGGCTCCTCATTTCGAATAACCACCTCATATTCTAATTCGGCCTTAGGCAGAGATACGAATTTAATTACGTGAGTCATTGTAGTACAATAACAAATTTAAACGAAACAAAAGTACAACAACAAAAAAAAATGTTCGATTTAAATTAACGCTAAAATATTATAAAGATGTACAAGGTATTCAAAAATATTCGTTAATACAAGGTAGCTAAAAATATTTAGTTACGACAAAACTATTGAGCAAGAAATAATTAATACAAAAGTAGGTAACTGAGAATTTTAACAAAGAATCGATTAACAATGAAAAAACCTCGACTATGCTCGTACAAACTTTTAAATTTAAATAAAACTTTGAATATTAACATGAAAGGAGACGGTCCAAAAATGTATGAAGCTCTGAAGTGGTCCTTGTACACTACTTAGAATTAATAAACATATAAATATAAACCATTTTTGAGTGCTATAATCCACTATTTTATCTTCATTTTATTGTACAGTGATATTTTATATTCTGACGATAGAAACACTAGATATCGCTTGATAATGGCTGCTTGCAGTTTGCGCGTCATTTTTGACGTTTTCTGTCAAGACGTGTCATCAAGTTAGTATACTTATACTACTGCCAAGTCTACGGTAAACAGTAAATTACAAAAGTGTCAGTTAAATGTCCATTAAAATAGTGAATTAAAATACAATAATTATAACACTACTGAATTTGATTTTCAGTTTTACTCATATCATCATCACACTATTTTTTATTCTAAGACTTAACCATTTCTGACAGACTAATTCAATTGACATGAATTGTCTTCTATGTAGCCTTGTCATTCCAAGGTGATTTTCTTTGATTGAAAAGGCGTCACCATGTTGCCATATTGAAAAAATTGTAAAATATTACATTTTTTAAATTATTTGTACAACTTATTTACAATAAAATACTGAACTATTTTATTTTTAATAGAATCTCACTATTTTTTTGCGTTTTTTGATATATTGTACTATGAGTCATCCAAAAATGGACCATCTTATTTAACTTTAAATTTTTAAATTTATATTTTAAACACTATAAGTACACAATCTAAACGAAACAGTAGTAAAATTTAATTAACAAAATTAAGAGTAATAATTTTAACACTATACACACAACACATAAAGACACACAGACAAAACCGTTTCCGAACCCAGAGAAACCACGAGCCAGGAATAAGGAAAAAAAAATAATCTAAGATAATTCACGAACAAATAAACAATTATAAATATTAGAGATTAGAGAATTTACGTTGGGCGCCAGATGCTACGGAGTTAAAATGGCTTATGGGATTAGAGAGCGTCCCACCATTCCAACCCGAGCTCAAAAATTAGAGAAGAGAAAAATTAAACTACAAATTAAATTAAATTTTAGATTTAGAGGAAAGAAAACAAAAATTATTTCAATTTAACCATTTATTGTCCGGATAATTAATTTAAACAAAAAAAAATTCTAATTTGATTTGGACAACTAAGATCTTAGTCCTGGCACGTGGTGGATGGAGAGTTGAGCACTTAACTTTAGTCCTTGGGTTGACCCCGACGGCCCTCGGCTCACGTCGGAGACGCCTAGCACGCCACGTGGTCAGGCGTAGCCTCCACCGATGCCTCCAGGTGCCGGTAAATATGGCTGGGTCGACCCGCCGTCCGTCGCTCACACCCAGGTCCCCAGAGAGAGATACCTGGGGCGGATTCCTCTGGTTAAGTGGTCTGGATATGTGATTATGTGGTTATGTGGGGCCCCTGGCCGAAAGTATCGCCACGTGGATGTTCGCGACCTTGCCTGCTGACCGCCCGACGACACGCCAAGGACCCTGAAAGGACACACCCAAAACGGTGAGCCCTTCCGAAGCCAACCCTCCACTAACTCCGGGTTGACAACGGAAACGGCCCATTAGAGACAAGGACACGTTAACATTGCATGGCACAAAACAATTCAGAAGACTGTTATATAAACTACACAGACACAAAACAAAAATATACAATACTTTCTTTAAATTTACTTGAACAAATTAAATTTAGATTAAACACAGAAAGGCGTATTAAGATTTTTGTACTACAAGAACTCACCCACTACAGAGACTCACGAAACCACAGCCACTTAAGCAAAACGGACAATAAAAAGGAGAGGTCCAGCCACGACAGTCGCTTATAAAGCAAGACCGAAGCCCCTCACGTCGCTAACCTCACCCCGTAACACGGTCCTCTCGACGGATGTACCGGACGAGGTGCTACGCGTCACCACACCAGAAACCCACTTCAATGAGCACCGAATACATATAAAAAATATATATGTTACAGCATGTGCATATTCACGAGTTCATTTTATAAAGATGAAAAAATAATTATTAGCGTCGGACCACGTCCTAGCTTAACTAGGAAGTCACAGGACTGTCGATCTGCAGTCTAAAATAATAAGAATAACACCCGTAGGATAATGAAATAAAGTATATTTAAATCTTAGTAGGTTTCCGCTAGTTATTTCCCAATTAAAGAGGTAATATATCCGATGGTGGGAACCCACAGTGTTGACATTTAAAATGTATGCAAAAAAATCGAGTCTCATCTTTCGTTAGCCAGACTTTATCAACTTACAGTTCACTCGGCAATATAATATAACTTAGCACAATTATAAACGTTTTAAACACTATTAAAACTTTCAATATTCTTCAATAAACTTGTAATTTTATATCAATATTTAAACTTTCAAACAAATTTAAAACTTCTTAACTTCGTGTTATTTACTTATTTTTGACATATACAACTTGACACTTGACAATTGCCTACCACAAGTTCATTTGACGTATAGAACAAAAATTCAATGTAGATTATACTGACAAAACTATAGAGTAGCACTAGACAACCAGTGCCGCCTATAATGAACAATGTGAACTATTCTCTCTACTACTTATTTCAGTAACAAAAATCAAAATGGCTACCTACGCTAGTCTAACTACGCATTTCTACCAAGAATGGTAGATTTACAAAAGCTACCAAGAATGGTAGATTTACAAAAGCTACCAACAAATTATAGATTTACAAAATAACCTACTCTAACAACCACGCTCTGCTACCAAAAAATTTATGTTAGATATACCTGGTATTAATTGGTGTAAAACAGTGGAAGCGATTTGAAACATCAGGTGCATTTTTAATCTAACATATTTGACCGCGATAGCACGGCGCTTGGAATTACAATTAGAACTAAAATATGGCTTTAATACCTTATTCTTCGAAGATGTTATGTCCTGGCCGGTGGGCTAAAGTCAACCTAAATTAACACGAAATTATTTTGGCCAAAATACGTTTCTATGCTAATCTGGGAAACCTGTATCTGATTAGCCGACACGACGATTGATGGCGGCGAAGGCTGGCCGCTGTACTCAGCGACGTGACACAAACTCACATGACTCACATACACTTTTAATGTTCTTATAAGTTTCAACTTTATATCTTATACAAATGATTACGAAATAATGGTGTTAATAACACTTTCGATGTACGCGAATATCTAATATTAATTACATTATCAAGGCGCAGACGCACCACGCGGTTTCAACACGGCGAACGAACTTTATACTAACTATTAGTAAAATTTAACATTCAATACATTATCGACGGCGGTCGCGAACGAGAAGTTAATATCAATTTATACAATTACGCATTGCTAACGACAATATCAAATTATTCAACGAGACGGTATCGAGAGAGGCGGCGAGGCGCACCCGCGGTTAGATCGCGAACCCATGGACATACGCGAACCAAAAACGCCATGACAGTAAGTAGTGTTGTCCCACCACGCAGATTATACCGAATTTTTAGTGATGGCAACTACAATTACAATTACCGATAATACGGTTCATAACAAGTTATTTCGTTTGTTTAATAAATATTTTTTTCTATATAATGATGTGCGGACCGCGACAGTCATTTCATTTCTTCAAACGGACCCCGAGCGAAACTAATTGATGACCCCTGCTCTAGACAATCTGTATACCACATTTAAATCTGTTCAGTAGTTCTGGGGCGATCGCGCGACAGACAGACAGACAGACAGAGTTACTTTCGCATTAGTATAATATAGTATGGATATAGTATGGATTATAAACCTGAAAGTTGGTTTGTTTGTTTGTTATTTTAAACGCGCTAATCTCAAGAACTACTGATTCGAGCGCTTATATTTTTATGACATACTATAAAAATATAAGCGCTCGAATGCTAATTCTCACTATGTGTAGTGATTTAGCTAAGAAAAGAGAACAAGAATGCGTATTGACGGAATCTTCATGGTAAAATAAAATAATGTACTATTTAAGTTATACCGGGCTGTTAATAGACTAGTCAAAAAGAACGTTTCTTTTTTTTTTCAAATAAAATTTATAAATGGTAATTTTTTATATCGTTTGTATTGCCTGTCGATGAAATTCTTAACACGTTTACTTTAATGTGATGAAATTCTTAACACGTTTACTTAAATGGTTGTTGGGTCTTCCACTTAAATTTTACAATTTCTTTCACTTTCATTTTTTTGTCAACATTTTTAAACATAATTTTTTTTTTAATTTATATATAATTACATTTAATAAACATCAGTATTTTTTTAATGAATTTCTCTCAAAGTTAAGTAAGGAGATTGAATGATTTGTCTAAATTTATTCACGATCTAAAGTAAACATCTTTACGTTTGAGAGTTCCATTATTGTCAATTTAGGGTGTTTCTATGATTTCATGCAAATCGCATGTCCGTGAAGTTTTTGGCCAATCTAAACATCCTAAGAGCCCACAAATATTTTTTATCTATAAATAGGTTGTTAAACTATTTCTGCCACGTGGAATTTAAATAATCCTGACGAGTTACTAACAGAAAATAATATTTTAGTTGCTTAATTTTCATTACCTTCAGTGTCCTTTTTGCGACGAGTTAGAAAACAAATTATATTTAATTATACGTAGAGGTTTATACTGCGTATTGTTACTTTAGGAACCTCAAGTACAGAATAAGGAATGAAATTATGATCTTGCTAGTTGTAATATTGTTATTATTTAAATACACTGTCATAAAAACAATTTGTCCGAAAAAATATTTCATTACCTTCAGCCTGGCTTGAAATATCAAAAATCATACTGTATATGCATCGTATCCGGATCGCGCATCCCCTCCCGCATACTCATTTGCCAGTCAGTCAGCCAGCAACAACAAACGAGGCAGCACGCGCGTCAGTTTTTACGCGACGGTTAAAAAATATCGTCAACTACGTGCTTCAACCACTTTATATTTCATTACCTACAGCGGATTGTTCATGTTAAGTATTTATGTTTTTTTATACTTTTGGTCTCAAAGCATTTGAAATTCGTATATTCATATTTATAATTATTATTATGTACGTTAATCGATTAATTGTCGAGTAAAATCAAAAACAGCTTTGAAAATTCATTACCCTCACTTTCATTACCATCGATTACCTTCAGCTATGAAGGTGACGGTAATGAAATAAAAATGAAGGTAATGAATTTTACATTTATTTATATGTTATATTATTATACTTAACCCTGTATATGTTTTAAGGTTCTATAATTATTATTGTTAACGTAGTAGACAATCGTGATAACGTAATAGACAGACATACAGAGTTGATTTCGCTTTTATAACACTTATAAGGACAATTGAAGTAACGGGTGACATTTCAAGGCCCTTATACTCGTAGCAAGGCCACCAATTGGTTTAATTTAGTTACTACTAATTTACCCTTTTATTTTTTTAAATGACAGATAATATCTCAAAAAATATTTCTTTTAAATAGTTAATGTCTTATCATTTTGTACTTAAGTTTTAGATTGCGTTTTTACAAAAATGAGGCTGCTTTTGTTAAAAATGCTATATGAAACTAAAAGGCAGAATGAAAAGTAGTCGACAGGTATTCAATATTTAAAGAGGTAAGTTATAAGATATTGTCTGTCCATTTTTAATAAATGGTCTAATTTACAAGTTCTAAAAATAAATTAATTGGCGGCGCTAGTTAGCTATCACCTTAATACAAAATTTCATAATATTTTATTCTAGCAAATATTATCGTTTACAGGTACTACACGTAATATGGCTAAAACGAAAACCAAAAAAACTCGGGAAGAAAAGGCTGCTCAAGCAAGACTGCATAAAAGGAAAAAATACGAGGAAATTAAGAACGATCCCGAAAAATATGCAATTCAGAAGGAAAAAGAGAAACAGAGATACTTGAAACGAAAAGAACAAAATAAAATAAAGCCTGTTGCCAAAATGACACCAAGGGAAAAGAGACTACAAAGAAAAAAATGGAATGAAAATAGTAAGCGTTATTTAGAAAAGAAGAAAAAGGAAAGGCTTATACAACATATGCTGATTGAAAATTCACCTCCAACAAGCGATAGAGAAGAAACTGTAGATACTGAACAAGATCCGTTAGAAGGGCCGTCACACCAATCAGTAGAGGTGCCGAACATAAACTGCAAAAAGTGTCAGAAAAAAGATAAATTAATAAGAAGACTTCGTTATGGTTACAAGAAAGAGATTGGTAAGCTGAAACAGGAGAAGGAAAGAGTTATTAAAGAAAAAGATGCAATGCGAAAAATGTTGATTAGGCAAATAAAAAAAACCCGAAGATTACAAGCAAAAGTACCATCAACTGGCGAGAAAGTGGATAATTTAATAAAATCAATAGACGAAGACAAACGGGAAGAAGTAAAGAAAAAAATATTATTTGGAGAAATCATATCTAACAATTTAAAAGATGGATTCAAAGTTTTAGGCAAGCAAAAAAAACGAGAGTTTAGCGATATACTCATGAAGGACAAAGACCGTTTTAAGAAGTACAAGGTGTTAAGTAAAGCGAAGAAATTTACAGTGCGAGATAAAAATAAAATATATCACAGCGATGAATCAAGCATGGAGAGTAAAATCAAACAAGACATAGAAGACTTTTTCGAAGACGACTGCAATTCAAAAATATCTCCTAATAAAAAAGAATTTATCACACGAAATGGACTAAGAAAACAAAAACGCTATTTATCAGACACATTGACTAACCTCCATAAAAAGTTCATGTACGTCCAAAAGAATAATATTGCATATTCTACGTTCTGTAAATATCGACCATTTTGGGTTCTCTATCCAAAAGAATCTGATCGTAACACGTGTGCTTGTAAGAAACACGTAAATTTTGATTTGTTAGTCAAAAGTCTTAACATGAAAAAAATCACTAAAGAGTCCAATGGAACTGCTATATTGGAAAGCTTGTGCTGTGACATAAACAATGAAGAATGCTTAAATCGAACATGTGAAGTATGTCGAAACAGAGTAATTAATTATGGAGAATTTAGTAATGAAGAGAAAATCAATTTTTATCAGTGGTGTACAAAAAAAGAAAACTACAATGTAAACGGACAAGAGAAAACAAAAATTGCTACCGTGAAAACTCGATTACAAGATTACCCAAGAAACGTTATCAAAAAATTGGAAGATTCTCTGAATGCATACTTTAAACATTGTACTAACATCGTTGTCCAGTACAAGAACATTACATCTTTAAAAGCGACAATGACTACTAAGGAGGTTATGCTACACATTGATTTTTCGGAAAATTACTCTTGCAAATTTAATGAGGAGATACAAAGCTATCATTTCGGCGGCAATAGATTACAAATAACATTGCACACTGCAGTTGCGTATTTGATTGATCCAGAAACTGGAATCATGAAGACATACAGCGTTTGTAGTATCAGCAAATGCAATAGACATGATGCCAGTGCCATATGGGCACATCTCATACCTCTAATAGCCTTTGTAAGAGGAATATCACCTCTGATTGATACAGTACATTTTGTATCTGACAGCCCTTCAAGCCAATATAGGAATAGCTACATTTTCTTCGTTATCAGTCAACTGCAACAGGATTTTCCAGAGTTAAACTTTGTGACCTGGAACTATTTAGAGGCTGGGCACGGCAAAGGAGCGCCCGATGGAGTTGGTGCAGTCCTAAAGAGAACCGCAGATCAAATTGTACGGTTTGGTAATGATATTGGCACAATGGAAGAGTTTTGGGAGCTAATTCAAGCCAATGTGAAGAATGTCAAACTACTTTTTGTCTCAGAACAAGATATTGAAGAAAGAAAATTTCCCTCGTCGATTCAAGGATTTCGTGGCACGATGTCTGTGCATCAAGTGCTTTGGTCATTTGACAAGCTTCGAATAACCTTCCGACAACTAAGTTGTTTCTTGTGTGAAAACGGCGAAATATGTTCACATAACTACCATCTTGGATTTATGAACTTACCTTGTCTTTATGAAAATGTCGATCCTGAACATCTACAAGATTTCTTAAATGAAAACACAACGAACGATGTCCTTCGAGAAGTGACAAATTCTCGAGCTCCTACTCCTACTAATCAATTCCTGGATAGATCAACCGCTGAACCATTACAAAATATGAAGACTTCACCAAGTAGAGCCAAACATAATAACAAAATCACTATTCTCTCTGATGTAAAAGTAAATTGGACCAACACTTCCTTTGTTGGCAATATAATTAAGGAAACAGGAAACACAAATTTTCAGCTTGATTTCCAAAAGTTCGTTTCTGGAAATGTTGGAGTAGTTGCGGAAAAAGAACAAAATAATCCCGATGATGTTTCAGAAAGTAATAGTGTAAGAAAAATACGCAAAAAAGATAGAAAGGTGAATAAAAAGTATTTTTACCATTCGGATGAAAGAAGCAGTGGAGGAGAAATATGTGAAGACGTTAGAATTAAAAAATCACGCATTAATTCATTTTTTGATGATTCCAGTGATGAAAATATTTTTTAATTTACCAAAGCCAAAGAATTTAACCAAACTTATTTGATTCGCAATATTTAAGAGACTGAATATTTTTTAAAGTAAATATTTTATTTTATAAATTAAATATTTTATTTTATATAGGTATAAAAATACAAAGGTTCGAGTTGGTGTTTTTTTTTGTTAAATTTCCTATTTTAAGTTGTTCAATTTACGGGAAAAGATACTAAAATTATTTCATATTGTTAGGTTTTTATTATTTGAAAGATTTCTTAGTAATTGAAAAATTTTGTGAAGTAATGGTTGTTTTGTTTTACTTGGAAGAATTGTATGTTTTGTTATGTTTTTTTTTTTTAATCAATCATTTTTCAAAAAGATTATACTCTCTGATTATGTCAAACTTACGATATTTTAATTACATCATCATTACCAGCGATTTTGTTTCATTACCTTAGTCTCTAATTTCATTACCAGCATATTTTTTTCATTACCTTTATCCCCAATTTCATTACCAACTCCACAGTATTCATTACCATCAACATTGTAGATTTTCATTAGTCGATATCTTTTTATCTAATGCATATAATCTTGTATAAATCACATTACTAGTTTATGTTCTTGATAAAGATTATTGTGCAAGTTGAAAAAAAGGTATCGAAAATTTTCTCACAAATCTGTCCGAATTGCACGAAATCATAGAAATACCCTTTACGTGAAATTAATTACTTTTGAGGATTCTACTAGACATCTAATAAAACGTAATGAATAATAAGAGAATGTACGTCAATGCTATAACCACTTTATTGTCGAAAAGGAGACATTTCACTGAAAAATATCAAACAATCCGTATTCAAAACACACAATGACTAAGTGTTTTCTGTTAATTCTAAAGCCTGAAAGTAATTAAAAGGTTTACTAACTGAATAATTCAAACACAGGTTTAATGTCTATTTTGCGAACATCAAAGGAATCATTTTCTAAAGCAGCGCTACGAAATTATGAAATGAGTTTCAAATTTTCAATACAATTACATCTAAAAATTCTCATCTCGAATGTCTCTATAAAACTATTTGAAACTAGTAGAAAGTTTAGTAATTTTGAATATTATGCCTTATTTTATTTTTAAGCGACTTTCAAAAAAGGAGGAGGTTCTCAATTCGACACGTTTGTTTTTTTTTTTTTTTTTTTTTTTTTTTTTTTTAATGTATGTTAGCTCAGAACTTTTGACTGGGTGGACCGATTTCGATCAATTTTGTTTTAATTGAAAGGTGTTGCGTGTCATGTGGGCCCATTTTAATTTAATTGAGATCTGACAAGTACTTTTAGAGTTATATCTAATAATGCGTATTTACGTGACTACTTTTTCGTCGACCTACGTTATATTATACCGCATAACTTTTTACTCGGTGTACCGATTTCGATGATTCTTACTTTAGTCGAAAGATAATACTTGTCTTGTAGTCTTGTTTAAATTAGATCGAAAACTGATTACAACTTTTTAAGTAATCTTTAATAGCGCGTATTTACTTGACTATTTTTTCGTCTTATTACGTTGTATTACTTGTCGATGTAATTGAAGTCGCTTTTTTTTCGTTTGCGAGCAAACACAATTATATTTTATTTTAACAACTAGTCTATACTAATATTATAAAGAGGTAAAGTTTCTGACTTTGTTTGTTTGTAGGCGGTAATCTTCGCAAATACTGATCCAATCATGAAAATTATTTCACTAACAGAAAGCTACACTATTCGGGAGTGACATAAGCTATATTTCATTGTTATTTAACAAAAAATTAAGTGAGAAATACGCGCGAGATGAAAACTTTACTATATAATATTTGCATCACAAATATAATTAACGCCCAACAGAAGTGGGCACGGGTTGGCTAGTTTTAAATAAAACACAGAACAACTTGACGAACTGATCAATTTTTATTTCAATACCATCTGTCCTGACAGACTAAGTTCTGCCAAAAGGCAAAAGTAATTTTTATTTATTTATTTATTTTTTGTACAAAAACCGTTCGTGGGCCTTAAGAAACATATAAAAAAAAATTAGCCAAATTAGTCGAGCCATTCTCCAGTTATGCGCTTAGCAACATTCATTTTTATTATAATTATATTATAAGATAGATAGATAAACACATAAATCGCTTTTTTTTAATTCTGAAAAAAACTTTGTAATAAGAAATACAAAGAACTTCATAACTATAATGATTCACAATAAAATATCAACAATGTTATGAAACGTAGTTACGATATTGTTTTTTACTCCATTGTCCCAAGGTTTATAAATACTGTTTAAACTTCCCGTTCCCAGGTGGCATTTTACACAGCGTCGTGAAACAAAACTTAGGAAACGAGAAGCGATGGACGCACAAATCGTATATTGTGAAACAGCGGAAAATTCACAATGACATGTCGTTTTAATAAACTTCATCATAACTATAATAGAGACATTTTTTGTATTTCACTAAATGTTACATCTTATCGTTATCTAAATTACAAAAGTGATCGCGCGTCGTCGATCAGCGCGTGATCATGACGGACAAAATTGTCTAAATGTTGACTAAAATAACCTTGTTGTCAGACAAACTGTTAAATACAGGGAAAAATAGTGTGTTCAAGGTTTTATTAAAAATTAAATCTAAGTTTTATTTAAAAAGTTGATTAACGTTTGGTTAGTAGTTTCCTTTTTCTGGTAACCTTCGTGACTGCTACTATAGTAGGTCGACCATGAAAGGCCACTCTAACGAGTAAACATTTTTTATTCGTTTATTAACTGGATAAATGAAGTAAACAGATTATCACGTAATACTTTGTTTTATTGTGTACCACATAAATCACTTTTTTTAACCTAGCTTTAATCACTATTTATTAAACGTAAGTTTTGGAAAGCTCTTCAAAATGGCCTTGCAAGGAACACGGCTCCAAACAAGGCCAATATTATACATTAGTCGTTCAACTTAAAAATAGAGTTGTAGCAAATAATATATCTGCTTTTACTAAAACTACATAATTAGTTCTTTAATTTAAGCGAAACATTAAATGCTCAATATATTTTTATCATTTATAAACAACTCAACGAACATTACTTGAACACCATCGTATAACTAAGAATATATTAATGGAAATCATTAAAAAATAGTAGTAATGAGTATTATATTGACATCAAATAACTTGCCAACGTGTTTGATAATGAAATTAAACTTTTTTTTAACCTAAAATGGCCTTCATATGGGTCCGTTCTTTGTAAGGCCAAAATGTACCTAACCTCATATTTTCGATTCTACACTCTCCACATGCGTGACAGTACCTTTCCTTTTCTTCACCTTCTGCACTTTTCTTCATCTCTATTTTTAAACTTTTGCTGTTTTGTTTTTGTGCAGTAGGTAAGGCCCATGTACCCTAGCAAGGCCAATCGTCAAATTTTTATTGGCCTTATAAGGAACCACTGGCCTTCGTAGGAAAATTACCTATATTTTAACTAAAATCGAAGCAAAATTATATATTTTTCTTTAGTACCCATAACAAATCCTTATATGACAATTTACAGTAAAAAAAAAATAAGAAAATAATAGGTTATTTACGTAAAAACTAGACTTTTGCTGTGCGCGCGAATTACAATTTTAATGTCGACGACCGAAGTCTGCGAAACGAGGGACCCCATTAACAAAATAGCGAACCCAGCGACTTGGCGCCGCGTCTGTGTTCTTGGTTTTGATGTAGCTTAGTGTGAGTGGAAGGAATTTGTCATCACATGACAATAACTATGATTTTTTTTTAGTTGGCCTTCGAAGGAGCATGGCCTTTCATGGTCGACCCACTATAGTTAGCTTTAAATGAACTTGCTTATAGACAATTAAATATTTATGTAAACTTGGAGTTAATGTAAAATGGAAGTTTAAAATAAAAAATTCGCATGGCATGTACCTATGTATAGAAATGACTAAAACTTACCATTGATTTTGTTTTGACATTGAATTTTTAGGTCAAACCACATAAACATTTTAAATAATACCTAAATATTTCGATCCAGCGCAGTTTGACCCGCGCTTCCGACATACCTTGTCAGCGCTCTGCCAATTGAGCTATGGATCGACATCCCGCGAAGTCGAAATTCTTGATATGATGATTTTTATTTGGTTTTAAGCAAATTTTGATATTATTTAAAATGTTTATAATTTCCTCATTTGTGCGTAACACAAAAAATAAAAATAATACGAATTGAAACCACATAGATTATCTAGTAGTATACATTACTGCTTAAAATGCGTTAGCTATCTCATTCTCTCCTATACATTTATGTGTTTCTTTCTTTATCGTCACCCATTCTTTATTTCATCGAGTTTCAAATCACCACCTATTTATTCTAAAGAAGTTTCTATTGAAAAGAATTACCTATCAAAGTCGGTTCACCCAGTAAAAAGTCATGAGGGAACATACAAAAAATACAGTGTAATTGAAAACCTACTTCTTTTTTTCTTTTTTTCGTTAAAAAGTCGTAGCAAACTGCAACAATTAAATTTTAATATATGGCATAGCAAAATTAACCTTTATGATTACATAGATATAACCATTAAAGGTCACTGAGTATTTTATATTTTCGTCTCCCATTGCGTTACCGCGATGTACTCGTAGCTCACCTACAACAACTTTCCTCCAATTCTTTGGAACCAGATTATTGTCATTTCACATGTTTGATTCTTAATAGATTTTATGTAGTAATACTGCCTTCAATTCTCAGATACATTTCTATATTGAGGATATCCGCAAAGGATACGGCAGACGAAGGAAATTGGTTAAGTAAGTAATTGGACCCGATTATGCTACATACATAATCAACATAAACAACATGACATTTTAGTCCTTAAATAACATGGCATAAGATTGAAGTTTCTCTGATGACAAATGTCCACATCAAGGTGTACACTCGATCACATGGGATGGTAACGTTCTTATGTCATTGAAATAAAGGTTATTTTTACGTTTATTATTATTGCATTACTGTACTTTCAACATTGATGTCAGAATATTTAGGTACGTTTGTGATCACTCATGTATAAGCGATTGGTGTATCAACTAGAATCAAGAATGTGAATTTCGATTTATTTTTAAAGTGAATTAAAATTATTATTTTATTAAGTGCATTTATTGTGGTGAATATTTGGTATCAAAATAAAATTTTCCTCCAAAGTTCAAACGAAGCATAATATTGACTATAATAATATTAACTAAATTATTGGATGGATCAAGCGTGTAACGCGATACACTTTAACACTCAAAAAATATTTTTTAACTGAGATAAACAGTCCGACAGGCAGTAGCAGTTATATAAGGACGGGTCTCGGAACAATAAAATACGGAATATCTGCCAGTGGAGGTCGTTTGTATATATAGATTTTACTAAGTTCCAAAACCTCTATAATTAAAATATATTGTTCAGAAAATGCCCAAATTTCAGATAAAAGTTTTAAAGATACTTAAAAACATGAATAAAAAGCAATAGTTTACGCCTTGGTGTACAGTATACAATATCGTATGTGAGTGCATTCTAGTGGCTTTCTCAGCGCTCTACTCCTAAAAAGGTTACTGTTACAGAAAAATGCAAGAAGCGTTTTTTGTAGATAATTTTACTACCAATAATTTTTATAATCACCTCTATTGACCTCCGACAAATAGGTCGTGAGATATTCGCGAAAACTGATTTTCGTGACCTTTTGACCGACAACTTTTTTAGCCGGCAAGATATTAATGTCGATTTTTCACATCTTCATTACAACGATGTAATAAAGGTGTATACAAAAATTCAGCTCACTAGAAAATAATTCCGCTGATTGGGGTTTAAAATGCCTAAAATGACTGGGCTAATACAACATGAAAAGGTAAACTTGAAATTTGAATTATTTTGAAAATCATTTAGCCCAAATCAATCACCACGACCAGAAAATAGACATATTTAAGTTTCCTTTATTAATTAAAACTAGATTTTTAATAATATTCTAAAAGTGATCAAAGCCACAGTTATACTTTAATTTTTTTTTAAATATTTTATTTGTATTCCGGGTTTGTTATGTCAAAACAGATTAAATATAAATACCAAGTCAGAAACGCAACCATACATTTGACAAATTATAAACCACGGCTTTGATCACTTTTAGACTATTATTAAAAATCTAGTTTCAATTAGTAAGGGATATATATATATATATATATATATATATATATATATATATATATATATATATATATATATATATATATATATATATTATGTACAGTCTGGGAACATCAAAGCACGTACCGGGGCACGGCTTCATAGAAAAATGGGCATTGTCCTTTGTATACCTAACCTATCCATCTTTGTATATCTAACCACAAAGATGTACTGAAAAGAATAATAGTCACTATTCTACTACTAAATTCTCTTTTGCTATTTTAAAAGTTTGACATAAATCGTGTTAATAGAAAAGTCAGAGTATGGGGGTTAATTGATCTTTAATATTTTAATACAGTCTGGGTCTTAACAGACCATTAATATAGCAGTATAAAATGGAATTTCAATAGTTTAAAAAATATGCCGTTCAATTTATATAATTACTTATTTAAATATAATAATTATTTTTTCTCATTTTTACAACAGAAAAGTGTTTGAGTTTTTTGATATTGGCAAATTGGTGGTTGGTAAGTTTTTATGTACAATAAACGTGTAACATTAGACGTTGTTATCTCGGATATTCTTATTCAAATTAAGTTTTTAATTAGAAGAATTGACTACTTACTTATTTATTTTTTATCAGTCAAGACTACAACAAAAAAAAAAAACCAAGTTCATGGTCATCATCTTTTTTGTAAGTCATGTTATTTTAATCAAATTGTTTAATGTACTTAAGTTTTAAAACTAGTCACAAGTGATGTAGTTTTTATCCATACTAATATTATAAATGCGAAAGTAACTCTGTCTGTCTGTCTGTCTGTCTGTCTGTCTGTCTGTCTGTCTGTCTGTCTGTCTGTCTGTCTGTCTGTCTGTCTGTCTCGCAATCACGGCAAAACTACTGAACAGATCTCAATAAAATTTGGTATACAGATAGTCTAGAGTCTGAGAAAGAACATAGGCTACTTTTTAATGCGAATAAAAGGGTGTAAGGGGTTGAAAGGTGCGAATTAAAATTTGTATGGAACTATGTTCGTGTTTCGTAACTGTCAAACATTTTATGTTCATCCCGTCGATATGGTAAACTCTCCGATAAAATTAAAGAACGTATTTAAATAAAGGTTTCGAATCGACAACATATATCCACAATATACGGATAGTGGCGTATTTTACATTTTAATAATGTATAATAATGTCAGTAATGAAAACGGATTGACATAATATATATTGGTTGTCAAATATAAAACGTAGTGGTTATATAGGTACTCTTTGGTCAATTATGCGTGCGTTCAGAAATTTATTTAGTGTAAACTAAGGAAAATATATCAAGCGAATTAAATCTTATACTATTAAAAAAAAGGAAAGCATTTTTTTCCCTCAAATCAACGCAGGTGAAACCGCGGGGCACAGCTAGTATGTTATAAGTCGTGATATTTCAGACGTGAATTGCAAAATGTTTGATAACTGTCGTCTGACAAATTATGGTTTTAGTGTGATCCTATCCACTCTAATGTATTCACTATAAATGCGGCTTAAAAATTATAACATACAATTTCTAAAAAATTGTCGTGCTGGCCGCGACCCCGGCCGGTACTACCGCAACCGTTATATCCCTACATTTTAAATCTGTAATATTTTCGAAAATATTCAATTCAATTACATGCTGTGAAGGGTCATATTAATCTATACTAAATGCACAATGCATTTATCTTATACTATTAAACGAGCAATTCTTGTATATATATATATTTTCTGAATCTCGGAATCTGCTCCAACGATTTTCGTAAAATTTAGTATGCAGGGGATTTCGGGGGCGAAAAATTTATCTAGCTAGAATTCATTAAAAAAAAATGTCGTTTTATCCCTATTTTTAGGCAATGAAAAAATATCATTAGAATACGAAGCTTAATTTCACCATCGTCAACATAGCTGTAATAGCGTAATTAGGAAATCGACGGGTGTCAAATCGTCTTGACCCGGGTTCGAATGTCAGTCTCCAGATTCATTTTTTTTCTTTTTTTTTAATTTCACTCGTGATTTATTATTTAAATAAAATTAAAATATAAAAATACAGAGAAAAAAAAACAAAAAATAAAATGAAAATACCGAGCTAGGCTCGGTCACCCAGGTACTAATACTTTATTGGATAAGGATTAATGCTGTATTGCTTAAAATCACTTCGTAAATAAGCCATTATTTCTCAAAGTAAAGGATAAAAATGGTTTTTGTGGGTTATCCCTAAGAGATAGACATATACCATTGTAGAATTTTTTGTAGACCTTTTTAAGGCGTACAATACTATAGTACATTATTTCGATCTATCTCGTAGGGTTCAGCCAGCCTTTGCCACGTAAGCGCAGGAAATGTGTTTATTTACGACATCACATTGAAACCTTTAAAATTATCAGCGTTTCTCTACTATGTTATGCATGTATTATACACATAAACCTTCCTTTTGAATCATTCCATCTATTTAAAAAAACCGCATCAAAATTCGTAGCGTAGTTTTAAAGATCTAAGCATACATAGGGACAGACAGACAGCGGGAAGCAACTTTGTTTTATACTATTTAGTGATAAGTAAATATTTTTAACTGAGGTAGGGCACAGCAATAATTTCCTGCTCAAAATATGGAGCAGCCCGACTGGGGTAGTACCTCGACCTTACAGAAGACCACAGCTAAATAATACAGTTTTCAAGCAGTATTGTGTTCCTGTTGGTGAGTAAGGTGACCAGAGCTCCTGGGGGATTGATGGGATAGGGTCGACAACGCGCTTGCGACGCCTCTGGTGTTGCAGGCGTTTATAGGATACGGTAGTCACTTACATCAGGTGAGCCGTACGCTTGTTTGCCAACCTAGTTACATAAAAAAAAAATTGTGAATATTTCAACTGTCTACCTGTTACCATTTATTGATATCGAGCAAAAATAGGCAAAAAATCGCATTTGTTGTATGAAAGCCCACTTAAATATTTATAGCGGTCTCAGAAATACATAATTTGCGAAAATACTGTCTAGCTGTCGCTGTTCTTAAGATACAGCCTGGTGACAGACGGACGGACGGACGGACGGACATACAGCGAAGTCTTAGTAATAGGGTTCCGTTTTTACCCTTTGGGGACGGAACCCTAAAAATGTAGAATAATGTTAGTAATCAAAGCGGATTGACATAATAAACATTGATTGTCAAATACTTATGCGTGCGGTGCGTTCAGAATTTTTTTTTCTTTTCCCCCGGATGCTTATATGCTTCCGAGTCTGTTTTTGCTATATTCTCTTTCATACCAGTTCTCGCTTTCATGCCTCTCGTACTTTCATGCTGCATACTTATTCTTTCTTTCATTTATCTCTTCCTTACTCGGGGTGGGTTCCCCACTACTTTTAGGGCCTAATGCTTATTTGGCTACTTCTTACTTACTATATATCTAGTTATTCGGGTAAATAATTTGTACACTCGGGTTTAAATCATTTTTCTTTTACAGGGTAATTTGTTGTTTTGAGTTTACGTTAACAGTTTTTGCTTTGGCGATGTTTACCATCTCCATTACAAATTCTTTTTCTAAACTTACTTAGGTTACAAATTTTTATTTCAAACAATAGGGTCCTTACTTCTAATTTGAATGTTTGTAACAGCTTCTATTTTATTCTATATCCTATCTAACTATTTTAATTATCTTTTACAATTTTCTTATAACAGGTTCTATTTTATTCTATATTCTATGTAACTAATTTACTTGTCCATTACAATTTTCTTATATTATTTTTGTTTCATTTAATACCTATTTTGATAGCTTTTACACTATTTAGCAGTTAAATACATACTACATCTTTTTTGTATAGAATTGTCTGCTAGCAATTAATAAAAAACATGTAATTTTACAATTTTGTTAATCTTTTGGTGTTACGACAATGTTTCAATTTTCATAACAAAGATGTTATGAAACACATGAATGATGACACTTTCCCGATTTTGGTAATTTAAATTATGTCTTATATAATACTATGTACACCTTAATCTATGCTATTGACTTATATACTTATTATATAATAATAGCATATTTGCCTGCCTTTATGGTGGAGAGCGATTTCTTTTTATTTGCTAGTTCGTCTTGTGTTGACAACAATTCGTTACCAGGTTCGTGGACCCTATGCGTTTTAGAATTTCCCTGTTTAACCAGGTGCAGAAGTCCTGAACAGAAGTCGGTGGCCGCGCTTTCCCCTCTTATTCTGCTGGAGTTTTGTCCCGCAACAAACGCATATATTTCCTCCGAAAACAAGACCCCCGCAGAGTGTCCCGCGCGTGTTTCGCCAGGGGAAAAGGGACTTTCCGTTCGCACGCCACAGAGCCGACCGTCGCACCCTCACGAATACGCGACCGTTGACCGCGCCAAGTCGCCCCACCTCATCCTAACTGGGCAGTTACTGTCGAAGGCGTTGTGGTCTAACTTGTCCAATTTCGCTCTTCGGCAGTTCTTGCATAAGAGCGGGACGCTCGCCGCCCAGTCCACACACTCGGTCCTCAGGTGCGGGCCGCCACAATGGCTACACACGTCCACCGACTCCTTGCAGAACTTCTTACTGTACCCATACGCAAGGCATCGCGCACACTGGACCAGCGACGACTGGTCCTCAGCTCTCACTCTTTGGAAGTCTATATCGATATATCCTTTTTTGGTAATCCTGTTCCAAAGAGTGGGCGAGGTCTCCAGCACCACGTGGCCCACGTGTAGATTCCTTGTCCTTTTTCAGTATCGAACCCTGACCCGGTTTGCCTCCTGGTCGAGGTCGTCGAACAGCTCCCTGTTCTGGTTCCATAGGGCCTTCAATACGTCGTCATCAGTATTATCTGAGACGACACCCCTCAGAACCAGAAGTGGGTCCCTGTTGCTCACCTCCTCGACCAGGATACCACTTCCTTTCTCATTCACTTTCGCTCTAGCCTTCTCCCTTTCTTCTTTTGTGCTGAAAGCCATTATGACTTTTCTGTCCTTGGCTTGGTGCACCCTGTCCACCTTTATCCATCCCTCCTTAGCGTCGACCGCTTCACGGAGCTGAGTAAGGACGTCTTCGCTCGTCTTCATTTCATCGGTCGATGAGATTACCAGCAAGTGCGATGCAGCCGGTCTCCTCGGCGGAGTACCGACCGCAACAACACCCGCGTACGTCCTCTGAGTGACGACCAAATCCTCTTGCCATGTTTTAACCAGATCTTGCAACTCCTTTATGCGCTGCCCGCTCTCCATCAAGAGGCGAGTGTGCTCCTCGAGTTTCTGGCTCAGCACGGGGTCCGGGGTCACCGCGGGTGTGGGAGCGACGTCCTTAGTCGCCGGCCCCTCCCCCCTGGCAATCACGTCCCCCGTGCGAACTACCCTTAGAGCTCGCAACTCGGCCTCACTCGCCTCGAGCAGCTCATAAAGGCCGCTTACGGCGTCGGATATATTTTCTTAAACTCTCTTTTGAGGTTTTTGGAGTTGGTCGTCACTATCGCGGCTTGGTCTACCAGCTCGTCCGCGCGCTCCAATCTACTGCCTGTCCTTGTCATCTCTGCTGACTGACGGGAGGAACGGTGGGGACTACAGTCAATCCCCTCTTTTGGAGGCTCTGGACTCCCCACCGGCTCGACCGTGTCTTTAGCTGAGTCAGTAGAGGGCTCCTTGGCGGGGCCTGTCCGCAGTGGAGGTTTCGACGTTGTCGCGCCCGTCGAATTTCTAGTCCCACTAGCGGTGATCGTCCTAGGCTTTTTAGGGATGGGTTTGGGTGAAGATATTGAAAGCCGGAGGGAGTACAATTTTGTCACTTCATTAAATATTACGAGAACAGAAACTTTTAAAATACTCCTAGTGATACTACATTTCTGAGAAGGGAATCTTAAGAGATCTTTATGAGAATACATACACAATAAAACCTTAAAATCGGCTAGGGCACATTTTTAGAAACATTTGAACCATTCGATTGCAAAATAATGTCAGTAAGTATTTTGATACCGTACATGTAAATTGATGAAAAATAACATAAAGTTAATGTGCAAACAAATGTACGAACAGCACTTGTAGGTATTAGTTTTTTTTTTTCTATTTTAGGTATTCGTGACTTTGTTAGCAACCTTGTACTCATATGATGATAATGATCTTGCTGCGTATTTCCATTGTGTACAAGGCCAAAACGCTAGGGTATGAAACTAATCACGTATAGATTGTAAATGAGTTTTTTACTAAGTTCGTCCAATCCATACAAGAGCAGTACGCAAATTCTCGCGTATACTTTGTAGTAACATTAACATAGTATAATATCTTGCTCCATAATGTACAGCACCAGTACGCATAGGGACAAATCGTGTATGTTACGGAATAAGCGCGCTAAAATCTAGATTACAAATTGTACGTGATCAGACTGACAGATCAGACTGATCAGAGTGACAGATTGACAGTGATGCTCAAAATTAATTACTCCCACTCTTATTTAATAAATGTAACCGAGGCGTACAGCTACTTGCGGTGCACTGAAGAAACTGACGATTGTTTTCATAAATATTTTGATTCCGGTATGAGCCGGACAGCTGCAATCGCTTCACATGAAATGACTTTAATTGAGAAGTACGGAAAAGAAAGTTCCATTTATTTGGCAAATTCGCAGATTAACTTTTAATTAAGTTCAATTTTATTTAATTAAGTGAGAGGCATGTTTTTTATCTTTATGAAAAGTGGAGTAAAGTAAATTTTGGTGAAAGAAATGGCTTAAATATTGACGAAGTACTAGAACGGAAACTTTTAGAACTGGAAACAAAAGGTTTCATAATTAAATACAGTAAAAATCCAAAAATTATTACGGTGATAAGTCAAATAATGCAAAGAATATAATATAACTCGAATTTTATAGCAGACATGTTTTTTATTGACACTACGTCGTCCTGCAAATAAAAATTATTATATTAATGATTAAAAATAATTGTTGTATGTATTTAATCCTATTTTTAACCGACTTCCAAAAAAGAAGGAGGTTCTCAATTCGACTGTTTTTTTATGTTTATTAGCTCAGAACTTTTGACTGGGTGGACCGATTTCGATCAATTTTGTTTTATTTGAAAGGTGTTGCGTGTCATGTGGTCTCATTTTTTTTAAATTAAGATCTGAAAAGTACTTTTAGAGTTATATCTAATAATGCGTATTTACTTGACTACTTTTTCGTCGACCTACGTTGTATTATACCGAATAACTTTTTACTCGGTGTACCGATTTTGATGATTCTTACTTTAATCGAAAGCTAATACTTGTCATTTAGTCTTCGTAAAATAACATCGAGATCTGATTACAACTTTTTGAGTAATCTTTAATAGCGCGTATTTACTTGACTATTTTTTCGTCTTATTACGTTGTATTACTTGTCGATGTAATTGAAGTCGGTTTTTTTTCGTTTGCAAGCAAACACAATTATATCCTACCTAATGAAGTTCAAATATAATTCCATATTTTACTGAATCAAAAAACTACTTAGACTTTTAACACTCTTATCAAGTGTCTTAATTCATTATAGTTAGGAACGAAGACGCGAGCATCCACGATACAAACTATACACGATGAGTACGCAAAATTCTTGTATGCATTGAAATAACAGATTTTTAAAACAACATTACAATATAATTTATTATACACGAGCAGTGTCCTATGGCTGCGTTCTGGCCTTGTACATAATGGAAATACGCGATCTTGCTCTTGATAAAAACGTGGAGTATTATTGTATTATATACAGGGTGGGGATGATAATACAACGATAACTTGGACAGCGTATATGTAATGACATTCCAAGCCCACATACAAAAAATCAATAAAATACATCCAGTAGTTTAGTCACAAATTATGATTTTTCATTTTTTAAAATTTCTACGTATGTATCGTACTAAAGACCTGACCTACCCTAAAACCGGCGGTTAACGACTCAAGGACAGCTATTATTATTTTTAAAAAGATAGAGCATAAAAATAATGGATATGGGATCGACTGCCACAAAAAAAGGCAAAATTTTTAATCATTTCCATTTAGTGACAGTTCGCAGACCAAATAATATTATAATAACTAATGTTTAAAAAAAAAATAACTTATTCAGTATCGGCTACTGATCAGTTCTGCTTATTTAAAAAAAAAAATTGATGGTTTGAGAAAATTTAAATCAAATAGTTTTTTATTCAATTTAATTTTAAATGCGTAACAATTTATTTTAATTTACTTTTCTAACTTACTATTTTTTATTCAATCAAAATAATGAAGTTTTGTAGGTACAAGCACATAGCATTTCCATGCGATTATGCCGCGTAGAAAGAAGGCCACGCGCGAAGGCGGCGCGATGACGCGTGTAACAGGTCAGTGATCCTGTAGTTACAAAAATGATGTTATAAAATTGTATTAAATTATATTGAATTAGTTTGTATGAAAAAATCTTTTTTTTTGATTTTGATGTTAGGACTTATCTGATGGTTTTGAAATACTTCTTTATACTAGTACTAACGGTGTTTTCAATTATCGTTCTATTGTCATCCACACCTTGTATACATATTTAATTGGATAAAAAGGAATTTTCATATAAAGTGACTATAATTATAAAAATCGGCCAAGTGCGAGTCGGACTCGCGCACGATTGGTTCCGTACCATTGACTAGGTACATTGATTGTAATAACGGGCAAAAAGCGGCTAAAAACACTTTTATTGTATGAGAGCAAAAATAGGCAAAATTGACGTTTTTTGTATGGGAGCCAACCTTAAATATTAATTTTATTTTAATTTTATTATTTATTATTAAAGTAAAAATACAACTGAGTATTTTGTGAATATTTCAAGTGCCTACCTATTGCCATTATTGATATCGAGCAAAAAAGGGCAAGAAAATCGCGTTTGTTGTATGGGAGCCCCCCTTAAATATCTATTTTATTTTGTTTTTAGTATTTGTTGTTATAGCGGCAACAGAAATACTTAATTTGTGAAAATTTCAACTCTCTAGCTATAGCCGTTCTTGAGATACAGCCTGGTGACAGACACACGGACGGACGGACGGACGGACAGCGAAGTCTTAGTAATAGGGTCCCGTTTTTACCCTTTGGGTACGGAACCCTAAAAACATGCAAGAACAATTTGTCGTTAATAGGATGATATCAGCGCATAGATCACGTGTTACAACAACAGCTTACTTCTATACAGAGTATCTAGCATCTAGTAGATATTTTTTCCTCTGATTATAGCTATAATAGCTATTCCTTGTATATATGAAAAGATCGACAGCCATAAAGTTTGATTAAATGCACCTGTGTAATTATTATATGAGTTCAAGTTTACTATAGCAACCTGTTATATTTTAGTTTATTGCGGGAGCATAAAATAATGGACTTAGTCGAATTCTGTTTTACAATTGAAGATCACAGCTAAATAATAGTTCTCTCAAGCAGTGTAGTGTTCACTCCGAGCGGGAATTGAACCCGAGATCGCCGTTGCGTGGATGCCAACATGACACGCGCACCACTAGACCAGAGTGGTTTCGAGACGTTGAAGACGCTAAGGAGAATAATTAATGGAGTATTATTATCTCTGTATGGAGAGCTCGTCTTTTCTAAATGCCTTACTTTATTATTTCGTTTATCGTGAACTTTCAAACAACAAAAGAACGTTTATCATTTGAACTGACATTTTAATCTATACTAATATTTTAAAGAGGTAAAGTTTCTAACTTTGTTTATTTGTAGAGGGTAATCTTCGCAAATACTGATCAGATCATGAAATTTTTTTCACTAACAGAAAGCTACACTATTCAGAAATGACATAGGCTATATTTTATTGTTATTGATCAAAAAATTTAGTGAAAAATAATAGTATATGTAAATCAAGTCGGAGAAATGCGAGCGAGATGAAAACTTTACTACATATTTGCATCACATAAATAACGCTCAACGAAGTGGGCACGGGTCGGCTAGTCTAAATATACACTTTTGAAGCCGTGGTTATCCATTTTTTAATAAGGATAAAATCTTCCTTTTCAATACTGATGATTTTGACGTGGAACATTTTTTGATGAGATGCTTTGAAAAAGTAAATTAAAAGATACACTTAAAAAGGAGCCAAGTGAATTAATAAATTAACCACATTGATTTTTCAAAGTTATATACGCATGTTATTAATGCGGTTATAACTGAGGTAGGGCACAGCAGAAAATTTCCTGCTCAAAATATGGAGCAGCCCGACTGGGGTAGTAACTCGACCTTACAGATGTGAGGTCAACATACGACCGGTATGTTGTGGTATTGGATCCTCCGAACGGGTCACAGCCTCCGCCTTGACCTTTCTTATAGTTGGGGCGACCTTTTTATCTAGGCTGGTCCGCCCAGGAAGTTTTGAGACCATTCCGTCGGTTGAATTACTTGTCATTTTTGAGGGCTGGACCGTTCCAGCTCTATCTTTGGGGGTGCGTATCCCAAACATCTCAGGGGTGCGTCAAAGTTGTCAAAATAAAATAAAATTGTATAAATAAAAGACAATAAGAATTTGAAAAACCGTAAAAGTTTTCCAAAGTTACTTTCTCCTAAGAGAGCGGCTGTAAATGACCGCTCCCCGATCCAAAAGGCAGGCAAATATGCCCCAGTACCTATAGAACTTATAACTAAACTTATGCTAAGAAAATGTAGAGAAAACTCTAATTTTTCTGTTTGGACTCTATGTAGAGTCACCACCTACAGTCAGAATTAAAGCTCTTCCAGAGAGCCTGTCAACGGTGAAAACCGCGTCGCGCTACGACCAACAGTTCCAGAGATATTGCGCCTCAAAGATATCCAATATAGCGTCCGCGCAATCGGTCTAAGTCTAGACCGATTTTTGAAAATTAATATCTCGGAACCGGTAGTCGCAGGACGATGTGCGAAGGCTACTCGTGTCAAGCGTGCTAAGATCTATATGATCCTGGTCTTCAAAACACAGTTTGGGGGTCAACTCTACATAGAGTCCCCAGCCCCACCTGCAGTTGGAGATAATCGTGGCCTACACAATAGTGCCAGCCCCGATTCTCTCCGATGCCTAAAACCGGAGTTATGACAATTTTAAACTTTTCAATAATATGGCCGCCAATATGCCCACCTTGTCACAATTTATGTCTAAAAACGCTTAAAATTGTCCGAAATTACCCGTTCTTGGGCTCGTTTTGTTCGTCTCAATGAGAACTATTTAAATATATTTGCAATTTAATTTTAAAAACAACCCCCCATTTTTGGGGTTGAAAAAACACTACTTTTAAAACATAAATTTACACAAAAAATACAAAAAATGAGTTAAAAATCCACGAAAATTTTGATAAACTAATTAAACAATATAAAATTTTTCGAAATGGTTTCCAAAGAGATCGGGCCAGGGGTTGCACCCCCTCGTGCACACCCCCAATTTTCAAAAATTTATAGCACCGAAATTTTCCAGCCAAAAATTTTGAAATTTAGTATGGTAATAGAACTAATTAAACTCTACAAAATAAACAAAAAATATAGGGGGTCGTCGCGTTACTTTTTAAAATAATTAATTCTGAATTTTGACGAATTTTTATTGACTCGATATCCTCGGAACCACTAACCGGATTTTGACGTTTGGTGCGTCGTTATGAAGGGCTCGTTGAGACGCGTCGAAAGAGGTCCTGCGAGCTGTTCTATTCCATCAGGAACAGAAGACACGTGTCACGTGTTTTTCAGTTTTTTTATTTTTCTCCGCGCGCGTGGGCGCAAAAAATCCAAAACTAGTTTCGAAAGAAAGGCCTTAACAAGATCTATCCGACGACGTAACAAAAATATATGATCGTCGATCTTGTTAAGGCAGCGTTGACGTTACAAACTTATGGTTGCAAGAAAATCACGATTTTTCTCTTGTGGAAATTTCCGTTTTTCAAACACCAAACTTTTTTCACTGTCACTTTAAGCACAATTTAGCGCAACTTTTAACATATCGCACGTGAAAATTGGTCACAAAAAAACCTATTTTTCGAGATTATGCAAACTTATTATTTTGCGGTTCCTTGCGGAGCAACACTTGTACGCGTCCGTTTCAAATGGCGGGCGGGGCGTCAGAAAAAAAAAACCGTTTAGGATTTAGTTTACCGTTAGGTAACCGTTTAGGATAGGTTTAAAGATTAGTACAGATTAAGGATAGTCTTTATACAATGGTATTGCGATTTATGGGGTTTTTGAAAGGGTGGGGGGAGGGGGAGTGCTGGATTACCCTCTGGTGCCACTCCCATCCCCAGCAATCTCATGATTATATAGATATTCATTCCGCCTGGTGCATCGTCGCTGACCGGTTGTGTTCACACTGCATATTGTGTATTACGTTCGCTCCTCATTCAACACCCAGCGAGTACCGGTTTCGCACAGATTAGTTTCAGCATAGAGTAATCGCAGGATGTGGAATAAAATATTATAACCGAAGCCGACAGAACATTTGTCCATTTTGATAAGTGTGCATCTTCATCGCGACTGGGTGAAATGAATATGGATATGTCAAATTCCTCAGATTACGTGACCCAACTCAGGGGTAATCCTTCATCTGGACCTGTGACTCATGAAGATATGCAACGATACGCAAACCGTATAATCTCAAGGTTAGACTCTTGGTTTGAAAAATACGATGAAAAGTTCACTCAATTCACAAATGATCTTGATGATGTTAAAAATTCACTACAGTTCATGAGTGACAAATATGAACACCTGAACAAAAAATCGAACAACGTGTCGAAATTCTTGAACGGAAGGATAAACGAGCTGAAGAGTTGGAATCAAAAGTGGATATGATGGAGCAACAGGCAAGGCAATGCAACTTAGAAATCAGCAACCTTCCAGAAAGGCGTGGAGAAGATCTGTTGATTACGCTTCTGGAGATAGGAACAGTTTTAAAATGTCCACTTTCAAAACAAGATGTTGTATCTGTCCATCGTGTCCCGTCGCCGGATCCCAAGAGATCCTGCCCAAAGAATATAATAGTAAAATTTAACAATAGAATGATACGCGACAGCCTTGTTGCCTCTGCACGCCTAGCAAAGGGAATCAAGAGTGATCAGCTCGCGATTACCGGACCGGGACAACAAATATTTATTAATGAGCATCTCATCCTAAAAAATAAAGTTTTGTTTCGGGAAGTACGGGAGGCAACTAAGAAATGTGCCTATAGGTATGCCTGGATTAAACACGGAACTATATTGTTTCGTAAAAGTGACGCTTCGCCCGTCATTGCAATATGGTCACGGAGTGATTTGTGTAAAATTAAAAGTGTGTAGAATAGTTAATTTTGGTTATTCGTCTTTTTTGCTTAAAAGTTATTTAGTTGGATTTTTTATTATTAGTTTATCACATTTTTATAATAAGATTAAAGCGTTGCACGACGGACGTATCTGTGTGGTGCGCTACTCTGTACTGATTGTGTTAACTTGTTTACAATTTATATTACTAGTCAATAAATCTACCTGCGTTTATAATTATTATGTTGCTTTGCACGTTTAAGGTAGTAAACTATAAAATAATTACAATATACCTCAGTAATTACAATAATCATTTAATGATATACATATAATATTAAGTGGTATTTTTCGATTGGACCTATCTATCCTATTTAGTGTTTTTATCAATAATAATGCATTAGTGAGCTATCAGTTTTTAAGAAAAATAACTTTTTATTTATTATTTAGTGCTGATGTACTTATGATGTGTCATGAGGTATGGTTAAGATTGCGTTATTGAGAAACAGGCTATTTAATTATGCATCTTTTGATACCAAAAAAATCTACGTAAGACACATAGTTTATACAAAAATCATAAAATAAACTAAATTATTTTTTCAAATGCCTCTCCTGTATAATTTACCTTTTTTTGACATATGGTGCTTTTGTATTGAAGGAGCGATATTATTTAACTAAAGTTTACAGAGTGGCATAATGCCACAAATTTGGAAAAATGCTAACATTACTCCTGTCTTTAAAAATGGTTCTAGAAATGACGTAACTAACTATAGAGGTATCTCCTCGTTGTCTACTATGCCGAAAATACTTGAAAGTATGATACATAAATACATATATAACATTTTACATCACATAATTATTCCTAATCAACATAGATTTGTAAAAAATAGGTCAGTAATAAGTAATCTTATGATATATACAAATTTTTTGTTTGAAAGTATTGATAGTCGCCAACAGATAGATGCTATTTATACTGATTTTTCCAAGGCATTCGACAAGGTCGATCATTTGCTGCTCTTAAAAAAAAAATAGCCTTTAATGGGATAAGAGGAAATCTATTGCGCTGGTTTGCTTCCTATATTGAAAATAGAACACAACGGGTAGTCATCAACGGATTCGCTTCTAAGTCGATTACTGTCAGCTCTGGCGTCCCACAGGGATCAATACTTGGCCCACTTTTATTTATATTATTTATTAATGATCACAACAGTTGTCTTAAATTACAAGCGGACCTTGACAGACTATCTGAATATTGCATTGAGAACAAATTACAACGGAGTATCTCTAAATGTAAAAGTATTTCTTTTACTAAAAAGTTCAATATTATAAATTACCAATATAGTCTTTGTAATGTTTCGTTACAAAAAGTATCGCTCATAAGGGATCTAGGTGTATTGATGGACTCAAAGCTGCACTTTGATTCCCATGTAGATTATATTGTCAACAAAGCCTATCAACTTTATGGTTTTGTTATTAGGGCATGTGCTTCATTTAGATCCATATCGTCATATTTGATTCTGTTTAAATCCCTTATCAGATCACAGCTTGAATATGCAACAGTCATTTGGAATTCGTTTTATGATAAATAGTGTTACGAGTACACAAAATTAAGGAGCTTGCGCCATCTAGCGGGGAGCGGAGGAACCACGTTGTGTGCTGTACAAACCACTTTGTTACAAAGACAACGTGAAACATCCGCTCAATACTAGATGGCGCTAGAGGCCTTATATAGGGTGAATGAACTCAAGATCGAGTACACGCACGAACATTCTAGAACTGTCTGGGAGTAGGCTCGGCCCGGTATAAAAAGGCTGCGGGTGGCCGTGCGAAGTCAGTTCAGTTTGAGCTAACGACGAAGCGACTTCGAAGTGAAGACTAGTGATCAAGAAGTGATACCAGCGGAAACCTACGACATTGGCTACGACCTCGGACATTGTTAGTGCTTAGTGAAGTGTACCTAGTTATCAGTGAGTGTACCTAGTACTTAGTGCTTGTATTTAGTGCGTAGTATTTGTACCTAGTGCTTGTGTCGGACCTAGTGCTAGTGAATAAAGTCTCTAAAAGAGTCAGCAGGTCTTTCTCTCCAAATCGTTCGAACCCTAACACGTAACAACTGGTGTCAGAAGTGGGATTTGGAGATGCCATTGACTCCGAGAGAGAACCCCAAGGAGGGGGTCAGGACGAGGGCACAACGAACTGCGGATGCCACTGGGGGCCAAGCTCCGCCCACTGTGGGCCAAGCCCCGCCCACTGGCCCCGCCCACCAGGCCACGCCCACTGGCCACGCCCCTCAGGCCCCGCCCACTTTGGCTCAAGCCCCGCCCACTGGCTCCACCCACCTTGCCACGCCCACCGGACAGGCCACGCCCACCAGCAGCACCGTAGCTTCTACAGACCCACAAGTGGCACTTCAATTAGGAAGTTTAATTGAATTAATGAAGCTGCAAAGGGCTGAAATTCAGACATTGCAAGAATCACAAGAACGCAAGTTCAGCGCTTTGCAAGAATCACAGGAAAAAGCGCTTTGGGCTATAAAAGATGTTAGTGACACGGTGGGTAAGCTCCGAAAAGATGTCGACGAAGTGGAAGAACGAGTTACCGGGTTAGGATTGGATGTCGAAAATGTGAAAACCGGCCTCACGGAACTACAGAAGAAAGTAGTACGCCTTGAAACCACGGGAGTTGTGATGTCTAGTGGAACTACCGTAGTGGCGCAAGGACCAAGAGTGAAAGTGCCGCCATACGACGGCACTACTTCGTGGAACGCTTATCGTCAGCAATTCCAGACTGTTGCTACTGCCAACGGATGGACGGAAGAACAATGCCTGACCGCTCTCACTGTTGCGCTCAGAGGGCAAGCCTTGTCTGTCTTGGAAGCACCTGCCACATTCGAGCGACTCATGGAGTGTGTACTAGCAGGCTTAGTGGGAGAGGCTTGCTTGGTCTACTTAGATGACATCATCATTATCGGCCGTGACTTCGAGGACCATTTGCAAAACTTGGAGCGAGTTTTCGCAAAAATAGTGGGGGCCAAATTAAAGCTGAACCCGAAAAAGTGTCGTTTATTCAGGAATAAGGTCAATTATCTCGGCCATGTTATCTCCAGTGATGGAATCCAGACAGACCCGGAAAAACTGGAAGCAGTTCAAAAATGGCCTACCCCTAAGGACAAAACCGAAGTGCGGGCATTCCTCGGCCTATGCTCATACTACAGGCGTTTTGTTAAGGGATTCTCAGAGATAGCCAAGCCATTACATCGGCTGACAGAAGATAAACGACATTTTAGTTGGGACGGGACTTGTGAAGATTCTTTTCAGAAACTGAAGAAACATCTGTGTGAAACACCAATCCTGGGCTATCCACAAACTGAAGGTCAGTTTGTAGTCGACACGGATGCAAGCAACACGGCCATTGGAGGAGTGTTATCTCAAAAACAGGGTGAAAGAGAAGTTGTTATTGCATATTTCAGCAAATCTTTATCCAAGCCAGAGAGAAACTACAGTGTTCCAGGAAGTGTGCAGAATTTTGGGCATGCATAAGACGAGGACCACCGCGTACCATCCACAGTCCGATGGAATGGTTGAGAGATTTAACCAGACCCTTGAGAGGCATTTGGCGAAATTGGTAGACGACAAACAAAAGGATTGGGACAAGTATATACCACTCTTCCTTCTGTCGTACCGAACCGCCGAGCATGACAGCATAAAAGCTACCCCGGCGTATGTCAATTACGGTAGAGAACTACGAATACCAGTAGACCTATTGACAGGAGGATCACCGGAGGGACCAGAGACCGTACAAGACTATGTCAGCAATTTAAGGGAAAAAATGCGCCATATACACGCCTTGGTCCGGGAAAATGGGTTACAGTCAAGTGAGAACATGAAAACCAGGTATGACCGGAAATCGAACACGAGAGGCTTCGAGGAAGAGTCACTGGTGTGGTTGCATAACCCAACCCGCCGGAAAGGGAAATCTCCAAAGTTGCAGACCAAGCGGGACGGTCCATACAAAGTGGTTACCCGAATGAATGATGTGACTTATAGAATTCAAAAGCAACCAAGAGGGACATTCAAAGTGGTACACATAGACCGTCTGGCGCGTTACCATGGCAGTAACAACGATGCTCGGGACGAGCATCTCTAAGAGGGGAGTAGTGTTACGAGTACACAAAATTAAGGAGCTTGCGCCATCTAGCGGGGAGCGGAGGAACAACGTTGTGTGCTGTACAAACCACTTTGTTACAAAGACAACGTGAAACATCCGCTCAATACTAGATGGCGCTAGAGGCCTTATATAGGGTGAATGAACTCAAGATCGAGTACACGCACGAACATTCTAGAACTGTCTGGGAGTAGGCTCGGCCCGGTATAAAAAGGCTGTGGGTGGCCGTGCGAAGTCAGTTCAGTTTGAGCTAACGACGAAGCGACTTCGAAGTGAAGACTAGTGATCAAGAAGTGATACCAGCGGAAACCTACGACATTGGCTACGACCTCGGACATTGTTAGTGCTTAGTGAAGTGTACCTAGTTATCAGTGAGTGTACCTAGTACTTAGTGCTTGTATTTAGTGCGTAGTATTTGTACCTAGTGCTTGTGTCGGACCTAGTGCTAGTGAATAAAGTCTCTAAAAGAGTCAGCAGGTCTTTCTCTCCAAATCGTTCGAACCCTAACACGTAACAATATAGTGATCGTCTGGAAATGGTTCAGCGTAAATTTCTGCGTGTCATTAATTATAAGTTTTTTCACAGTAAGTCTTCTTACGATAATTTACTAATTAGGTTTCAAGTACTTCCATTAGATAAAAGAAGGATAGTCTCTGACCAGATCTTTCTATACAAAATTTGTAATAATTTGATTGATAGCAACGATTTGTGCAATCAACTTTACTTTAGAGTCCCGAGTGGGCCTAGCCGTTCGTGTAGCGCTTTGAATTTTCATTTATTTATGCCTAAAAGTTCTAAAACTAATGCGGGTGAGCGTGCACCTCTGCGGCGTCTTATGCAATCATATAATGATGGATTCGCAGGGGTTGACATATTCTGTTTGTCGCTGTCTTCTTTCAAGAAAGATATTATTGGCATTCTACAATGATAAAGTTTAATATACATATTATTATAAAAGTTTCGCGTCGCGTTGTTTAAATCCTAAACTACTTAACCGATTTTAATCAAATTTGCGCACCGTGTGCAGTTTGATACAACCTTAAATATAGGCTATATTTTATTTTTAACCGACTTCCAAAAAAGGAGGGGGGTCTCAATTCGACTGTATTTTTTTTTTAATGTATGTTAGCTCAGAACTTTTGACTGGGTGGACCGATTTCGATCATTTTTGTTTTAATTGAAAGTTGTTGCGTGTCATGTGGTCCCATTTTTTTTTAAATAAGATCTAACAAGTACTTTTAGAGTTATATCGAATAAAGCGTTTTTACTTGACTAATTTTTCGTCGACTTACGTTGTTTTATACCGCATAACTTTTTCCTCGGTGTACCGATTTTGATGATTCTTACTTTAATCGAAAGCTAATACTTGTCATGTAGTCTTCGTGAAATTAGATCGAGATCTGATTACAACTTTTTGAGTAATCTTTAATAGCGCGTATTTACTTGACATTTTTTCGTCTTATTACGTTGTATTACTTGTCGATGTAACTGAAGTCGGTTTTTTTTCGTTTGCGAGCAAACACAATTATGATATATGTAATTATCATATTTAAGAAAGAAAAAAAAATAAGGCGGTAAGAAGTTCTCAGGTCGGCTAGTTTACTGTAATTTGTGAATCCTTTTTATTTTCATTATTTAAACTTTTGCATTACTGTAACTACTTCTTGTTTGATGCTTTGTACTGCAACTACCGTAATACATTTACATTAGTGTAATCTGAGGATAATTGTGCTGGTTGTACAACATCAGATATGTTTAGTTATAATACTTGTTTATTTTATTTATTGTACAATTGTTTTTTTTATCATATAAAATAAAATAAAAATATTACGGTTAAAATTTTTAAGGTAAAAATTGTTTAGACTTACCGAATACCTAATTTTATTTATGCTATTAAAGCTTCGGCACTGTTGGAAGTGCACTCATGTTCCGCTTCGTAGCTTTAAAGACGCTTTTAAAACACTTTAACACTTTATTTTATATGTATTTACGTAAAATAAACTATCTCGATTCCAAGAGTAACAAATGATACAAACTTATATAATATAACATAAACGCGCAGATTAGTTTAGATATTAAGTACGTATTATAGACACGTTTTCGTTTACTATACCTACTATTCTCTCATGTTAACACTTTATTTTACATGTATTTACGTAAAATAAACGATTTTGATTGCAATAGTAATTAACGATACGAAGTCACATATAACATAAACGCAAAGATTAGTTTATAGCTGTACCGCTATAAAGTCGACCCTAGCGATGGCCCGTGGGACGCGGGGGCGGGTAGCACTCAACCAATCAGACAGTCTGAATTCTGATGTCAGCCGTCCACTAGGGATGGAGACTGTGTGAAAAAAGTCGACTTTTGACTTTGGAATCGATTTGGAATTTTTTGATTCTCAAAGTACACACAATAATCGTAATCACAGTTAAAAGTCGATTCTCAAGTCGACTTTTTGAAAGCATCTTGTTTTTTTTTCATTTGGTTAATTAAAGTGGGTATCAAATATATTAGGTATATTTGTGCGTTTACCGTAATAGTTACGAACTTTAGGTGTTACGAGTTTGTTTTATATTACGATATCGTTACTCCATAAATAACATTGTCTGCCGAGACAAGTTAACGTTACCAAATTTTCAAACGGTTTTCCAATCCCTGGTACAAACTATATAATTATATATACTACCGTCCGTGAGTTTGTGACAGTTGTGTTGCTTAAAAAAAAGTCAAAGTCATCGAATGAGAATCGATTCCAATCTCAAATGGACTCGAGACAGGTTCAAGTGAATTCCAAAAGGTCGATTATTTTTATGAAAAGATCGATTCTTGACTAAAGTCAGAGTCGACTTTGCCATCCCTACGGCGTTGACATCGAATGACGTACGCACTACACACGAGATTATTTTACTTAGTTACATCCAACAATAAATATGAAATTACCAAGACGAAAAATGACTAAATGAATGATGATAATGTTAATCTAAAGCAACTTTTTTACATATTAATGTTAGTTTTAGTGCTCAGTATTTAGTATTTTATTTTCTAACGTAGTTACTTAATTAATTGTATATATATAAACATTATAAAAATAAATATAGAATCAGTCTATTATTTGCCACACTCACATGACTCAATTCATCTAAAATTCTAAATAATAACTCGGAGAGATATACTTAAGATATCTCAAGATAAATCTCTGTGGCGACAATGCCTTGTGTACCCGTGCATACCCCCCGGCTCGCCTCCCATTTGTCATCGCAAGGGTCGACTTTACAGCGGTTTACCTATATATACTTATTATAATTAACGTCACTTAACTTCACTTTAAAAGTCTCTCACTTTATTTTAATAGTACCTGGGTGACCGAGCCTAGCTCGGTATTTTTATTTTTATTTTTTGTTTTTGTTTTTTTTTTCTCGGTATTTTTATATTTTAATTTTATTTAAAGAATAAATCACGAGTGAAATTAAAAAAAAAAAAGAAAAAATAATAATCTGGAGACTGAGATTTGAACCCGGGTCAACACGATTCGACACCCGCCGATTTCCTAATTAAGCTATTATAACTATGTTGACTACGGTGGAATTAAGCTTCGTATTCTTATGATATTTTTTAATTGCCTAAAAACAGGGATAAAACGACATTTTTTTGAAATGAATCCTAGCTAGATCAATTTTTCGCCCCCGAAATCCCCTGTATACTAAATTTTACGAGAAACGTTGGAGCCGATTCCGAGATTCAGATTATATATAAATACAAGAATTGCTCGTTTAATAGTATAAGATTTTTACACATTATTTTAACAAACGATACAATTACTGATGTTTAACGATGCGAAAATGGCGCGAAACTTAAAGTTTCCCAAAAGTAAGTACGTAAGTAGTTTCTGTAAAAGGCAAACTCCATACAGCCTTATTTCATGTTACGTTTTTTTACTTAAATATACTTTATTTTTACTTATTTTTTACTCATATACGAAAAATATTCAATATTTTGTTTCATTTTAAATAATTTTTACTAAATATATGACCGTATAAAATAATATATTGAAGTAAAAAACATGACACGTTTTCGTTTACTATACAGCCTATTCAGTCGTGTTTCTTTTCAGTATAATTTTTTTATATTTATTTATTAACTGTCTCACAAAAAAAATTCAATATTTCGCTTCATTTTTAAAAATTGTGAAATTTATTTATAAATTTATGCCTATATATTTATGCCTATATTGGGTTGTCTGGAAGAAATGGCTAAATAGCCATAAGTCCGCCCATTGTACTTAACTGTCTGTAATTATCCTTATTATTTGTTTTTTAATATTTTTCTGGTGTACAATAAAGTATAAATAAATAAATATATAAATTACTGTCGAAATATGCTGCTTTAACTTTTCTAATTAAATTAGTAAGATTGTGTGCTTGAATATAGATATAGAGATCCGAAAAATACCCAAAACCGAATCGGGGCACCCCACTATCCACGTGGTCTTGGTCTGTCTTACCCCTAGAGTGTTCTGTTGAGAGCTCGGAGCGGATAAGGCTGGTCGCCTCAGCCGCTCCCTACGCATTCGTTCATGCGCTTTCGCACGGCGTGCGAGGGTTGTCCTCCTTCCGCGCCGGAGCCAAGTGTTATTCTAATTTCAAAGGTGGTAGGTTGAATGTTTTTCTTAACGTAATTATGTCGAAAAAACGATCTAATTTTGAAGTTAGATAGGTTAGGGTTATTTGTTTATTTTTTATTTTATTTTTTGTAAATAATTCTGTCGATAATCTAATTTATCTAAGCTCAAAATTGAAAAGATTTACGATTAAATAGGTTTTGCCTTCATACAAAAAAAATTATACTGAAAAAAAAAACCGACTGAATAGGCTGTATGGTCTTAGACTTTTGCCTGTTCTGATAATTAATAAAACGAAAACGTCTACGTCGTTTAATCGTTTATGTCAGTTCATATTAATCTGTGCTTCGTGTCGTATATTAATTACTCTTGTCAATCAAGAGATAGTTTTTACGTAAACACGAACAATATAATGTATAAAAGTGTTACAGATAGTTTTTACGTACATACGTGTATTATTATAATGTGTAAGTGTTTTAAAAGCTACAGAACGGAGAATGAATGCACTTCCCGCAGCATCGGAGCTAAAATAGGAATAACATTAGGTATTCGGTAAGTCTTTAAACAATTTTTACCTTAAAAATGTTAAACGTGATATCTCTATAATCATGAGATTGCTGGGGGTGGGAGTGGCACCGGAGGGTATTCCACCACTCCCCCTCCCCCACCCTTTCAAAAACCCCATAAGATCGGAATACTATAGTCTAAAGGCTTACTCAGATTAAGATATATAAAACATATCTTTTACACTTTTGTGACGAAAATATTTATATAATATATTGACTTTGACTGGATTGACGGAATAATCTGGAATGTTTCAATGAGACTGAATTGAGAGAATGATGAATGATGAGAATGAGAATTAATTGAACATTTTTTTTTTTTTTGTATTTAATTCATTTGTATATTCATAATTTATTGTATAGTACCTGGGTGGCCGAGCCTGGCTCGGTATTTTTATTTTTATTTTATTTTATTTTTTTTCTCGGTATTTTTATATTTTAATTTTATTTAATCACGAGTGAAATTTAAAAAAAAAAGAAAAATAATAATCTGAAGACTGAGATTTGAACCCGGGTCAACACGATTCGACACCCGCCGATTTCCTAATTAAGCTATTACAGCTATGTTAACAATGGTGAAATTAAGCTTCGTATTCTAATGATATTTTTTCATTGCCTAAAAACAGGGATAAAACTACATTTTTAAAAATGAATCCTAGCTAGATCAATTTTTCGCCCCCGAAATCCCCTGCATACTAAATTTCACGAAAATCGTTGGAGCCGATTCCGAGATTCAGATTCTATATATATACAGGGTTACTTTTAAAACATCGGCAACCTCGCATGACAAGATAGCTAACATCATGTACAACAACAATTGTTCTACGACTTTTGACATAACTCAATACATTAATTAAAAAAAATGTTTTAAATTTTTATTCTACTTCTCTGATAGTAGTAGTCTGTGTCATTCATTATCGAAAGAACGACGCGAGGCTCGCGCGCTTTTATACTTCTAATAATAGTTATAAATAGCACTTCCTTTAAAAAAGTGGAATCAGCGTATTTACAATAATTAAAAAATAATCGACAATAAAATAATATTTACAAACTAAATATTACCTCTAAGTCTAAGGTAAGGTAAAATCCACACCAAAAATCAGCTATTCACTAAATCTTTGCTAACACTTTTGAATTATGTAGTTTTAATTTGACTTAACCATTAGTCCATTCATCTACACATCCCCACCTATCAGCTGTTCACTAACACATGCTTACACTTTCAAATTAGTTTTAATTTGATTTAAACATTAGTCCATTGGTGTAATCCTCACCATTTCCGTATATTCTACATTAGAATAGCGGTACGCGATGGTTATAAAATTAATTTAGTACAGGTACAATACATCGATCGAAACGAATCAAATAAATACGAGTGGGACACAATATCGTGTGACGTAGGTATCCGCGTACGCGCAATGCCGCAATCGTTGCCGCTGGCCGACTGACCCGGTAAAAAAATAGGTTTATACTTTATAGGTCAAGTTCACGCTAGCGCCGCTCCGTCCCTAACTTCACCCCCTGCAGGTGGTAATTGTTTACCTAATCTTTTTGATGCGCGTACAGAATACAGATTAATATAGCATTCAACTTTTTCTTTTTTTTTTTTTTGTATGAAAGTAAAATCTAGCAAATTATCATAAGTCGTAAAACAAATGTTGTTGTACATAAAGCTAGCTATCTCATACTGCGAGGTTAAGAATATTTTAAAAGTAACCCTGTATACTAGCCGACCCGTGCCCACTTCGTTGGGCGTTAATTTTATTTTTAATATTTACTTCTAACGACGATATCTCAAAAACTATTCATCTAATTGATATAGTGAAAAGGGCAATTTTAATCTGCATTAAATGCCTAAGCTAACTAACATATTCATTTTGATAAGGATTAATACTGAACTAAAGAAAATAGCTTTAAAAATAACGTAATGTTAATTAATAAATTTTGCGTTAATTAAAAATATGAACATAAAAGTGGTTATTGTAAGTCAACCATAAGAGATAGAGATATGCTATCGCGGACTTTTTTGTAGCATTTTTATAGGTTTTCAATTTGCTATTACATTACTCAACTATATCTTGGCTAGTTTACGCGGCGTTCGCGTGGAAAGCTCCCAGTTGGCGAGATTTTTTGCGACCTCTTCAACATTTATCGCCGTATTTCAGCTAATTTACATAAAAGCATAATAAATTATATACCTCAACCTTCCTTAAGAATCACTCTTCTATTGTTGAAAACCGTATAAAAATCCGTTTGGTAGTTTTCGAGTTTATCGCGTTCAGACAGACAGGAGGACAGAAAGACGCGGCCGGGGGACTTCTTTTTATAATAAGTATATATATATATATATATATATATATATATATATATATATATATATATATATATATATATATACAATAATTGGTCGTTTAATAGTATAAGATTTAAGTAGCTTGATATATTTTCCTTAGTTTACACTAATAATAAATTCCCCGTGTAGGGACGGGCAGTAGAATACGATTACCTACGGCCCGGCAAGAAGGCCTGTCGTAAGAGCCGACAAAATTCTTGCGGTGGTAGGCTTCGGCCGTGGCTTGATTACCACCCTCTGGGTAGAGTCGCGCCGCCAAACGGCAACCGCCGTGTTCCGGGGCGGGTCCCAGAGCAGCCATTTGGGGGATGTGTCTGGGTAGTTGTGGCACTCTATGTGACCGATTCTGTCTGCCCATCACTGCCGCATCGGGTGCCTGGCTTCGGAGGGTAGCGGGATCCGAAGCACGGTGCCGCCGCTGGCCGACCGTAGGAAGTTGGGGGCCCAAGTAGCAGGATAGCCACCTGTGAAAGGCTGCCCCGCCACCTGACGAAAAATCCCAGAATGATCTACCTTGCCGGTTGGCGGCGGTGTTGAGTCCGACACCTGGTAGGTAGGGTGCCGCCTCGCCCAGTTCGCGTTCCCCAGCACCTATTCACTCCCCATGAGAGCACAGAAGAGTAAAAGAAGATATACACAGCGGCTGCACGTCCTCCCATTGAAAGTGCACCTCTCTAACATCCGAGGCCTGCACTCTAATCTCGAATCTGTCCACCACCACCTAGAAACAGAAAAACCGCAGCTGCTGTTCCTCACTGAGACGCAGATCAGATGTCCGGCTGACACGGCGTACCTCAGCTACCCCGGGTATTCTCTGGAGCACAGGTTCATACCTCGTGCCGGAGTCTGTGTGTACGCCCGTGATGACATTTGCATCAAGCGTCTCAAGCACCTTGAGACATCCAGTTACTCCATCCTATGGGTTCTGATGGACACAGGACAGGAGAAAATCCTGTATGCCTGTGTCTACCGTTCGCACAGTGGAGACGTGGAAACAACTCAGTTATGTGACCATCTTACCTTAACGGCGGATGAGGCTCGAGAGCGTTACCCTTCGGCACAGTTAGTCATCCTGGGGGACTTCAACGCCCACCACCAGGAGTGGCTGTACCCATACCAGGTGACCGACCATGCTGGGAGAGAAGTACGTAAACTAGCCTTGACGCTAGACCTCACCCAGCTTGTAAATTGTGCTACCAGGATACCAGACGTAGACTCTCATACCGCCAACTGCTTAGACCTGCTCTTAACAACTGATCCAGACAGATACTCAACAACATTTTCTGCACCACTGGGTACTTCTGACCACTGTCTGGTAAAGACTATATCCGTTTGTTCCCCACCCGAAGAAGCCCCATGTGGCCCAAGACGTGTGTGGCGTTACAAGGCAGCAGATTGGGATGAGATGCGTCACTTTTTCTCGTCCTATCCTTGGCGAGAGGTATGCTTTTCTTCTGATGATCCGTCGAGCTGTGCTGAAGCCATAACCACGGTTATACGCCAGGGGATGGAATATTTTATACCATACTCTGACGTAGCGACGAATGGAAAAACTCGCCCGTGGTTTGATACGGACTGCTATCGTGCAGAAGCTGAAAAGCGGATGGCATACACTGCATGGGCTGAAGCCCGAGCGCATAAGTCTCCTAATTCTCGGAATTTGAAGAAAGCTTTTAACCAAGCCGCCAAGACATGTAAAAGGACGTTACGCAGGGCTAGATTCAACCATATCAGCCGTATTGGGGCCAAACTAGCTTCTTACCCTTCTGGGAGCAAAGCGTTTTGGTCCCTGGCAAAAGCCGTTGAATCTAACTTTTGTCGGCCGTCACTTCCACCATTGCTGAGGACTGGATGAAACTGGATGGATCACTGGCCCATTCTGAAGCGAAAGCGGCAAAAGCAAAAGAGAAAGCGGATTTATTTGCATCTCTTTTTGCTGAGAACTCGCGTCTGGATGTTGCAGGAAAAGCTCCACCAATCTCATCTCGTGCTGACTGCATTATGGCAGAAGTACGCATACGCCAAAAAGAGATCCTTAAAATCCTGCAAACCCTAGACGTGAACAAGGCCAGCGGACCTGATGATATACCAGCGATAGTCCTGCGTACATGTGCCCCTGAGTTGTCTCCACCTCTTACACGCCTGTACCGCCTGTCACTTAAGACTGGCAAAGTGCCGAAGTCTTGGAAGCTTGCCAATGTACAGCCTGTGCCCAAAAAAGGTAGTCGTGCAGACCCTGTCAATTACCGTCCCATCTCGGTCACGTCCATACTCTGTAAGACTATGGAACGTGCACTAAACAACAAACTCCTGGCCCACTTGGAAGGTAACGATCTCCTCAGCGACCGGCAGTACGGTTTCCGCCAGGATCGTTCGACTGGGGACCTTCTAGTGTATGCCACACATATATGGAGTGAGGCCATCGATAAACACGGTGAAGCACTTGCCGTGTCTCTCGATATCTCGAAGGCCTTTGACTGGGTTTGGCACGCGGGCCTTATAAGCAAGCTTCCTTCATAATTATGGTATTCCACCTAGCCTTTGCACTTGGATTTCTGACTTCCTGAGCGAGCGTTCGATGCGAGTTGTCCTTGACGGGTACTCGTTGGACCAAAAAGCTATCGACTCCGGTGTTCCTCAGGGATCAGTCCTGTCCGCTACCCTCTTCCTATTGCATATTAACGATCTGCTCGTCCCCGGTACCTTTGGGTATGCTGTCGACAGCACAGTGACGGACAGATACTTTTCGAGTGCAAAGGCTAGTAAGGATGTTATCCAGTCTTGTCGAGAGGATATGGTCAGCCGCTTGAACGTCGCCCTCCAGGCAGTCTCCGATTGGGGCGATGCCAATCTGGTCACGTTCAACGCTACAAAAACACAGGCGTGTGTGTTCTCATCTAAACGGAGCCCTTTACACCTGGCTCCGACTTTCCGGAATGTTTCTGTAGAAATTACCGACTCCCTACAGCTCCTCGGTGTAGAGCTATCGTCCAATCTGAACTTTGGGCAGCACATCGAGTCCAAAGCAAAAACTGCAGCAAAAAAAACTTGGTATTCTCTCTAAGGTCAGGCGATACTTCACTCCAGAACAGCTGCTTCAGCGATATCAAGCACAAGTTCGGACCTGTATGGAGTATTGCTGCCATCTTTGGGATGGATCCGCCAAATACCAACTGGCAACTTTGGACTCGGTGGAAAAACGAGCTAAGAGACTCATAGGTGACCCTACTCTGACAGACACCAAGTTGCAGAGTCTCGATCATCGGCGTAGGGTAGCTCGTCTGTCGGTGTTCTACAGAATATATTTCGGTGAGTGTGCGAAGGAATTGCATGATCTAATTCCCCCAACAACTTTCCACCATCGGAACACTAGGCGCGGTCGATCGTTCCATCCTTATGTCATCGATATGCCACCTACGCGTACAAAACGCTTTGCCAATACTTTTTTGATGCGCACGGCTAAGGAATGGAACTCATTGCCCGCGTCTGTGTTTCCCGAACGATACAATCTGGGAGTCTTCAAGGCCAGAGTGAATAGGCTGTTATTAGGCAGGCATGCTCCACCTTCAACCGCATCGTCACTTAACATCAGGTGAGATTGCGGTCAAATGCCTGTCTATTAGCCATAAAAAAAAAAAAAAAAACTCTGAACGCACGCATAAATATTTGACAAACAATATTTATTATGTCAATCTGTTTTCATTACTGACATATTATTATACATTTTTAAAATCTAAACTAAGCCACTATCCGTATATTGTGGATATAAATGTTGTCGATTCGAAACCTTTATTTAAATACGTTCTTTAATTTCAGGGGAGAGTTTACCACATCGACGCGATGAACATTAAATGTTTGACAGTTACGAAACACGAACATTATATCTCATACAAATTTTCATTCCAACCTTTCAACCACTTATATCCTTTTTTTCGCATTAAAAAGTAGCATATGTCCTTTCTCAGACTCTAGACTATCTGTATACCAAATTTAATTTAAATCTGTTCAGTATTTTTGGTGTGATTGCGCGACAGACAGACAGACAGACTGAGTTACTTTCAGATTTATAATATTAGTATGGATATTGTACGTAACTGTAAGATTAAAAAATTAAAGCAAATAAAAAAAAAGTTTTACTAAAGAGTAAATGCGATTCTAGTACACCTCGAAATCTATGATAATAATTTTACATAATAACAAATTTTATTTAGTCTAACTGCAGTTCTGACTATAATTAAGTAAAGTGCTTTAAGAGGAAAGAATACCGGCTCTTTCTCCATACAAACGTAGTCGACTGTTTTCTCCCTGGATAATGACACTAGATCAAATATTTTTGCAACATAAAACTTTTACCTGCCATGACCATGCCCCTACGTTTTGTTTTTTTTTTTCATATTCTTATTATATTAGGTAGTAGGAGTCTTCAAAAACTAGAAATATTGCCTAATTTTTTGTACATTTTCAGACACTCATAAAAAAATAATAATTCATATTTACAAAAAAAGAGAACGGAGCGGCATAGCTGAAGGCTTTGTTTATTTACGTAAAAAAAAAAAAAATAAATTGGCATGTTTCGGGGAGAAAACAGTCGACTACGAAATGATGTTTTGGTCAATAATTATCTACCTAAAACGGTCTGAGCTGCAGTTGTCCCTTTCTTGTTGTTTGTGGGATAGGTCTGGGGGAGGGAAGGGTCAAAGCAGTACGTATACACGCCAGCGAAGTGATGCCTCATAGTCGATAATTATATAGATACACTAGTGATGTATTATTTTGTCGATATTTTCAAAAATTCGTATTAACAAAATTAAATAATCTCTCTTTTCATAAACTACAATTAAACCTTATTTGGATGCGGTTTTCATTGTAACATTTTGCAAACCTGGGCTAAAGAAGGGTTTCTCTAACAAATAAAAATGATAATTATGGTAAATAATTTAAATAATTGTGTTGTTTATGTTTTTGGTTTGACTATAGTTTTGGCTAACGGTAGTCTTATTACAGAGGCAAAGGAAGGATACTGTAGAACGACTGATGGACAGACACTAGAAAAAGTAGGTTAACTAAATAAAGCTACAAAATTTCAAAATAAGAAGTATTTATTCAGTTCAAGTAGGTAAAGAGTTATTTAATTATTTCCTTTCCTTTCCCTTAATTAAGGCAATCATAGTAAAATTTTTCTAATATTTGTTCTATTAAATTCCAGAAAGCATCGTTCTTTTTAACCGACTTTTAAAAAAGGAGGAGGTTCTCAATTCGAATGTATTTTTTTTTTAATGTATGTTCTCAGAACTTTTGACTAGGTGGACCGATTTCGATCAATTTTGTTTTAATTTAAAAGTGTTATTGCGTGTCATGTGGTCCCATTTAAATTTAATTCAGATCTGACAAGTACTTTTAGAGTTATATCTAATAATGCGTATTTACTTGACTACTTTTTCGTTGACCTACATTGTATTATACCGCATAACTTTTTACTCGGTGTACCGATTTTGATGATTCTTATTTTAATCGAAAGCTAATACTTGTCGTGTAGTCTTGTTTAAATTAGATCGATTACAACTTTTGAGTAATCTTTCATAGCGCGTATTTACTTGATTATTGTTTCGTCTTATTACGTTGTATTACTTGTCGATGTAATTGAAGTCGGTTTTTTTTCGTTTGCGAGCAAACACAATTACTAATTTTTAGTAAATGATTCCTTTAGGGCTCCACAAAATAAAATAGCAGTAACTTCGTAGCCTATCCAATATTTTTTTTAAATCAAATTCGGACTACTCTGTAAAGAGTTATGCATGGTCAAACATTAAAAAAAATATACGTGGCGACTTTAGAACCTCCTCTGTTTTTCTTCGTTATTAAAAATCTTAATCAACCACAAAATAATGATTTAAAAAATCAATAGGTGGTTCTGAAAATCTGTGTTAGGGTTTATCCCTAACTGAAGCCGAGGACTTATCTTTTTGTGAGACACACTGCCACCTTTATAGTGACTATTATTTTAAATGTCTTTATTGTTAATTCTGAGTTCAGTTGTTTCAATTTCTTTTTTTTTAAATTATTATTATTATTAAGCTATTGCATAGCTTCTTTCGCGGGCCTTGAGCGCGGGGACAATTTCAAGAATTTCAGTAACGAAAAAACCTCACGCTCCCCACTCCGACGGGCACGGAGGTGTGGCTTGAAGGCCGTGCATCGTCTAACGTCGTTTCAGTTCGGCAGTCTTCGACACGGCGTTGTGTGCGTGCGATTAGACGTCTAGGTAGGGATGATCGATATTAGAAAAACATCGATGTTGACATCGATGTCATAATCGAAAGCCCAACATCGATGTTCGATATTTATCGTAAACCGAACATCGATGTTGGATAACATCGATGATTTTTACATTAATAATTGAGAAAGAAATATAAACATAAATATAAACTAGCAAATAAGATTCGCTTTTCCGTTATAACACACTCTACTCTTACAAAAACTCAGACTAAAGAAATAAGGTTCAATCAGTTCAACTTCAATGTACAAAATTCACGCGAGCGTTGAAAACTGAAGTTGATAGTAATTTTTTAATCTCTTATGAAATGCAAGCAAAGAAAAAACTATATTTTGTACAGCTTACTTTCATTATCATCAGTTACGTCGTCGGTGACATCTAGTGTATAATAGTTAAACTTAATATACCAGGTCATCTAATGCTCTAACTAGTACATCCAATGCACGTCAGATAGCCCTAACCTAAAGACTATATTGACGTTCCGATATTTTATTCTCAAGACATCGATGTGTCGATATTATCGAAGTCAAAACATCGATGTCAAAACATCGATGTTTTCTAGCTAAACATCGATGTTTATTCACCATCGATGAATATCGATCATCCCTACGTCTAGGTCGGCGCGGCTAGGCGGTGCGCTTGACGTCTGAGCTTCGACGCGAGTTTGCCGGCATTAATCAATGAATGCGTGATGAAATAAAAAATATGACCTACATGAATGGGATAGCACCGGCGTTAGTACTATTATCTAGTTGAGCGTATTACTCATTGATGCAAATATGATATTGCCTATAATGTTACTATTTCCGGATAAAATTTGGCATTTAATTTTTTTAATAAAAGAAAAAAAATTGTTTTCTTATCGGTCACCGCGCTCAAAAAGTGTAACTTGAATTATCATCAAAGAAAAAGAAATACTGCATAAATAAAATAAATAAAGATTATAATTATTGCATAAGTTGATACAAAATGCTATGCAATAGCTTTACCGCGGCAGTCCCCGAGTGCCACACGTCTTTTTTTTTTCTTTTTATTTATAGTTTGTTCTTCCACATTTATTTTGATGTTTTTGTTTTGTTTTTGTAATGTACTAATTTTTATCTTATGTTCATCGTTTGTATTTCTGTGTGTTTCGCAAATAAAGCGCTTATTATTAGGTATTATTACGTAATTTGCCTAACTAAAAAGACATAAATAAAATAATAATTTATAAACTGGAACAATATCAAACATTATGTACTGTACACTTAAAAATATCAAATACGGTAGTCCTTTGAAATTTTATGCAACACTGTAGTGCTGTGTGGTTACGGCACTAAAGAATGTAGCCACCCCCTCTCTTCCCGTGGGTGTCGTAAGAGGCGACTAAGGGATAACACAGTTCCACTACCACCCCGGAACTTAAAAAGCCGACAGATGGCGGGATAACCATCCATGCTGGCTTTGAAATACACAGGCCAAAGATGGGCAGCAGCGTCTTCGGTGCGACAAAGCCAGCCCTGCGGTCACCAACCCGCCTGCCCAGCTTGGTGACTATGGGCAAAACACATGAGTTCGCGTCGTAATGTCGGGCGCGAACTTGTGGAGGCCTATGTCCAACAGTGGATTGTGATAGGCTGTAGTGGTGGTGGGCTGTAGTACCTACATAATATGCAGTCGGAGGCATAAAATTGGAGGATTAGTCAATCAGTCTCTCTTTGTATATGTCACCAGCATTTCATTTGTTTTTTTTTTTTATTACAATTTTTAAACATTTTTATATCGTCCCAATTATGTGTTACGTATTAATAACCGTGACAAACATGAGACATTATGTACAACTTATATAATATGTATACTATTATTATTATTATACTTATTTTATTGCGTACTTATGTGTGTATGTACCTATGTATGATTGTTATATATTCTTTTTTTGCTTATTTAGATTTATAAACCACCTGCCCATCTGAAAAAAAATATCCCTTTCATTATCAGGTTGTCTGGAAGAGATTGTTTTTTAGCAATAAGATCGACTGGTTGTACAATTTGTGACTATAATTGGTTTTAATATAAATTTTGTTCTTTATTTAAATGTGCAACAAATTATATTATTATTATTATACCAAGACAAACATATTAATTACTATGTATCTATGGCTACAATACATGTATTATGTATTGTATTGTACATACACTATATGTATGTATCTCAACACCCATTCTTACATACACCTCAAACATGTATTTACATACCTAATTCATAAATAAAATACCCAAGTATTACTTACCAAAATACATTTATGTAGATAACAACCCAATTAATTAACAAACAATAATTCAAAATAATAAGTACTAAGTAGTTTACGAAATCCAATAAAAGTAAGCAGAATAATAATAAAGTACACAGAAGAACGAAGCAGAAAAAATTAAATAAATAAATATGTAAATTTAAATATCATAATTATAACATACACACACGGTCGTCTGTTCCTATGGTAAGCAACTTAATGCTTGTGTTACAGGTAACAGCCGACTGTTATAACTATATGTATGTTTGTATATCGCGGTATAAGAACCAGATGAACGTATCTACAAAAAAATCAAAAAAAGTTTTTTTTCGTAAAACGGTTCACAATATAGTCCTTTATGAATTGCCAAAACGACGTAACGGTAAAGTCAATATTTATCAAATTCCAAAAAAACGAATTAGCTTAAGAATCATTTTCAATTGAACCAGAAAAACGTATTATGAATACCGTTTAAATAGTTCTAATTATCTTCCTACCTCTTTAGAGCTATAAGAACGTATTTCTAAAAACAATATTTTTATTCGATTAGAATATAGTTTGTTTGGCAATATTATAAAAACCAGAAGAACGCAAAAGCTTATACGTTTTTTTGGTCGTTACAAAATTTTGTTTTGATGCTTAGTTTAAAGAGCCAGTGTAACGTTTGTGTATTTACGTTTTATTGGCACAAACATTTTTGTTAGATAAATAATACAAATCAATGGCCAAAACGATGTATTACGATTTACGTTTATGTGGCAGTACTATTGTTTGAAAATAATTAAGGGTCACACTAACGTATGTCAACCAAATTTTAAAAATATATATATTACGTCTGCGTAAGCACATATAAATAAATAATTTCTATTTTTTTCAAAGCTCTAAGAGTATGGCAATACATAGAAAACATTTTTTTTTCCATACTAGTATTTTATATGTATTAAAAAGCTGGTAAAGTTTAAAGAGCCGAATTTTCACAGTATTTTTGCTTTCCTGTAAAATTGAGAAAATGTAGATACGTTTATCTGACTCTTACACCGCGATATTTTTTGATAAATATACATAGAAATAATACAGTAATACACATATAAATATGTATATAAATACAAATATTACACCCAGACTCGGACAGGAAACGAACCCGCAACCCGCGGAACAGAAAGCAGGTCCACCACAAACTGCGCCAACGGGCTAATCAAATAAAACAAGCAAAATACAGAAAAATAGAAGCGCGAAGGAATGCACACTCACACTAACACTACGGCACTCACACATACAAAAAACAGGGCGTGGGGTTGGCGGGGGCTCGGTGGCAACATCGGTCGGTCGTCGGCGAAACAGGAACTGTTTATTCAAATAGCTATTTTTTAAAAGTCTCTTCGGTATCCTTTCCTCTTAATAGTACCTACATGTCAAATCTTCGTGCTCAATTTGGCGACAATAATAACACTTTTGAATAGAGTCATTTTTATAATGACCTTATTTACACATTTTTAACTTTATGTTGTCATATTCTTATAATAGGCAACTTTTTTTACCTAGCCAAATTATTTTTTATCAAGTACTAGTGTGCAATAATATACAACACAAATAAGAGCCATATAACTAAACCCAAAAACATGTTGTAGTACTAGAATACATTCTGGCTGATTAGTAAAATATCAAAATAGCATGGAAATGGTTATTAATAATATATTAAATTTCAAGCATAGCCAGTTATCACGCGAAAAATTGATAGTTACTCTTAAATATTTGATATTACATAACTTGAGCAGGAAATATTGTGCTGTGTCCTACCTAAGTTATTGTCGGTCACGTAAGTTAAATGTTACATATGGAAAAGTTTTTGTTTCATTTTCCATATTAATACGTGGCAACACGATAGTGTAAAAATAGCTTTTTTGGTACTAAGATAGTGTAAAATAGCTTTTTTTCTTAGAGAGAGTTATAAGTCATATATAAAACAAGTTTTAAAGTAAAAAGTTATTCCTCAGTTACCAAAATCATAATGAACAAACAAATAATTTATACTTTTAGACTGGTAGTATATCCCGGAATCAATATCATCAAACAAAATAAAAGCAAATTCGGAAAAAATACACCATATTTAATACTTTTTTTTTTAAATATCATTATAAATTATATTTTATTTTTAAGCTATTGCATAGCTTCTATCGCGGGCCTTGAGCGCGGGGACCGAATCCAGAAATTCCGTAACGAAAAAACCTCACGCTCCCCACTCCGATGGGCACGGAGCGCGATTTCGGGTGAGCGGCGCGGAGGCGCGGCTAGGCGGTGCGCTTGACCTCTGATCTTCGACGCGAGTTTGCCGGCATTTATCAATGAATGCGTGATGAAATAAAAAATATGACCTACATGAATGGGATAGCACCGGCGTTAGTACTATTACCTAGTTGAGCGTATTACTCATTGATGCAAATATGATATTGCCAATAATGTTACTTTTTCCGGATAAAATTTGGCATTTAATTTTTTTTAATAAAAGAAAAAAATTTGTTTTCTTATCGGTCACCACGCTCAAAAAGTGTAACTTGACTAATATCAAAGAAAAAGAAATACTGCTTAAATAAAATAAATAAATAATTATAATTGCATAAGTTGATACAAAATGCTATGCAATAGCTTTACCGCGGCAGTCCCCGAGTGCCACACGTCTTTTTTTATTTATTTTATTTTATTAGGATAGCTTACAGCTTATTATAACTATAACTTATACAGAATAAAAATAAAAAAAAGCTAATAACAAGCTACCACATATAGAAACTAAACAAAACATAACAATGCTAATTATCCCTAGATAGAGTAATCTATATAATGGGTATAGACAAGGTTGAATAATATAAAATTCCTTAAATTATAATAGAAATAGGTATTATTGTAACGTGTAACGCCTGCCCAGCGTGGTGACTATGTGCCACACATAATATGAGTTAACCCAATTTTTGGTGCGAGCTTGTGAAAGCCTATCTCCAGCAGTAGACTGCGATAGGCTGAAGTGATGGGGATAATTATAACGCAGTTTACTTCCAATTTAATTAATAGACACTAGTTTATTATTTTTAGTCAAAAGTTTGAAACTGCCTTCGCCAAAGTACTAATCAAATAAACGATAACAAAACGATGTGCAAAGAAATCAATGATCTGATTTCATTCATTATCTGTTAAGTGCTATTACTAGGGTAGAACATATATCCCTAATAATATTATAAATGTGAATGTAAGTTTGTTTGTTACGCTTTCACGCGAAAACTATTTAACCGATCATCATGAAACCTTGTACAGATATTCTTGGAGGTATAAGAAGTAACATGTCCTATAAAGTTTTTATTTAAAAATCCGAACCGAAACTAACTGCGGGTGAATGCTAGTACTAAATAATTATGTGGAAATGTACAAACACTAACAACTATGGGCATTATTTAAAAAGAGTTATATTTGATCTGAAATTCATTACGCGTAAGATATAATTCTGTAGACGTATGATCAACGGTAAATTAAAATTTCAATAAAAAGTTATTTCACAAACAACAGCTTTAATAAAACGCAGGTTGATCCATCCAATACAAAACAAAGGTCAAATACCTGCGACTACGTTTTATCATTATCTTAATTTTTTTTTTGCTTAATTGATATCAAACAAATATATCGGACAAGTAAATAATAAAGGCAATTATTGTGTCTATCACATTGACGTTTATTGTGTTAAATTGAACATTACAACCGTGAGTGGTATCCGTGTTTATGTGAAGTCGAAATAAAATGGAAAAAAGCAACACTTTTTGAAGTAAGGTAAATAATAACTAAAATGGCAGAAAATACAGAAACAAACGAAAAAATTGAAGAGAAACCTCAGAATAAAGAAATTGAACATAAAAAATATAAAGACAAAGGATTTACAGAAAAACTATGGCATATAAAGGACAACATAACAGTAGAACCATTGCTAGCTGGATTTATAATATTCAGCGTTATATCACGGTTTGCCATGGCAAATTTGAATTTAGACAAAGCCTGTAAGGTAAATCTAAGATTTGGTGAGGAAATTTGCGAAGCATTAGTTAAAAGTACATCGAATAATAATTACTCATCATACGAGAAAGAAGTTCAAACTTTAATATCGTCAATAGATATTTGGAAGAATATAATGCACACTGGTATACCCTGTATTCTGATCGCGTTTCTTGGTGCTTGGAGCGATAGAACAGGAAATAGAAAACTCTGCATCATGCTACCAATATTAGGTGAAATAGCCACATCTGTTAATAATTTGGTTAATGTCTATTTCTTCTACGAAATTCCTGTACAAGTGACTGTATTTTTAGAGACGGTTTTCACTGCTCTTACGGGTAGTTGGGTGACTATGTTTCTTGGTGCATTTAGTTATATAAATGATATCACTTCGGAAAGATCAAGAACCTTCAGAGTCGGTCTGGTCAACTTCTGCATGACTGCAGGACTGCCTATCGGAATAGGATTGAGTGGGATCTTGGTACAGAGGATGGGATACTATGGCATATTCTCTATGACTACCGGACTCTTTATGATTGTATTTCTCTATGGTTGCTTCTGCTTAAAGGAACCAGATGACTGGCTGAGAGATAGAGGACTACAGCCCGTGAGTATCATTATTTTTATATACATACTTCTTAAATAAAAGTAGAATCCTATGTAAACAAATGAAGTCATCAAAATTTTTACTCACTTCAAAAACGCTATTAAAAGTTTGATATCATAAATACTTTGCCTTACAAACTATGGTAATAACAACAAAGTTTCTGTATCTTTCATGATCATCAATTTTCATTTGCTCTAAGAAAAGTATAATAGTGCTCTTGTATAAATATACCGATCCGAACGAAATTGAATTAGCCTGTAAACGTTTAGTGGTCTAACTTTCAGAGGTAAAGACCTATTTTCATATCAGAAGGACAACGCTTCTCCACTATGGGTTTAGTGTTGGCGGATAATTTTCTTACGATGAGTAGCGATCATTATATTGTGCATATGGTAATTCAAATGTATCTGTCTACCACATAGTAGGTACATAATCGTAATTCATCGCTTCATTCCATTTTATTTCATCATCATCATCACATTCAACTATTATTAGAAAATTAACGATCATTCATTTATTTTTTATTCTATAGAAGATATAAGAATACATCAGACAAAACGACTTATCAATCGTAATATGTTGGTTTAACGTTACATTCTAATTACCTTTAAGTTCTAGACAATGGATCTAAAAGCTAAATAAATATAATAAATTAATCTTTCACTTTGAAATCGTAAGACATTTATTTGTAGTATATTATATACCTACTATGACTTTTTAAATAATAAATTTATATTACTACTAGCGACCCACCCCGGCTTCGCAAGGGTGACATTCTGATACTAAATATACTACAGAATGTCTTTATACAGGGTGGTCCAATCGGTGACGTCCAAAAATTTTTTTTGGATTGCTGACATCTGGAGGTACTCGAAAATACCCCATGAATGTTCTACGATTTTTTGTAGTTTAGGAGATATGAATTTTTTTATATATTTTTTAAAATTTTCGACCTAACTACAAAATTTTTTTTTCTTTGTGAATTAAGCCTTTATTTTTATTTTTATTTTTTGTATCTTAGTCCTTATTAGTTGTTCACTCACAGATAAAATACCTAGCTTCCTACTATTAATAAAAGTTATTAAAAATTAAGATCGAAAATAAATAATTTGGTTTGAGCGAGTCTGAGTTCAATTTTGAAATTTTAATTAAAAAAAAATTAAAAAGTTTTATGACTTTTAAGTATTTTCAAAAACTTCCTGAGACCCACAGCTTTGATTATAACTGCCTTTAAATGTACGGGGGCGTAAAATGTCCTAAATTAATTAATTATTTTAAAAGCACCTATTGTTCATTTCTAAGGTAAATTAGGTTGGTTATGTGTGATATAATTACCATTTGTAATAAATAAAACAATTAAAGCAATTATGACTGATTTTTATTCATAGCAAATTTTCAAAGTGTCTTCCTTCCGCTTCTATACACAATCTACAACGTCTTAAAAATTCTGTTTTAGTCTCCTAAAACTACTGGTATGTTCTCTGATTTTCGTTGCGGCCTGCCTTAGGTTTTCACGCAGCTCTACTTCCGTGTTTATTTCGCATGCGTAAACCATCTTTTTATTATATCCACTTAAGATCTGGTGAACGTAAAACATGAACGTGAACACTAGTATCCATAATTATCATAGTTGGGCCATTGAAAACCCACACATGGCAAGATTATCAAACTTTCAAGCACGATTTAGTATAAATTTGTGGTTGGGAATTGTAAACGGGACACTTATAGGACCTTTCGAATTGCCAAGTAGATTAAATGGAGCCCAATATTTAGAGTTTTTACGAAACAATTTAGACGATTTGTTGGAGGATATAGACTTATCAAATAGAAGAATGATAATAACGCATGTGAAATAAACACGGAAGTAGAGCTGCGTGAAAACCTAAGGCAGGCCGTAATGAAAATCAGAGAACATACCAGTAGTTTTAGGAGACTAAAACAGAATTTTTAAGACGTTGTAGATTGTGTATAGAAGCGGAAGGAAGACACTTTGAAAATTTGCTATGAATAAAAATCAGTCATAATTGCTTTAATTGTTTTATTTATTACAAATGGTAATTATATCACACATAACCAACCTAATTTACCTTAGAAATGAACAATAGGTGCTTTTAAAATAATTAATTAATTTAGGACATTTTACGCCCCCGTACATTGAAAGGCAGTTTACGGCTAACATAGGCCTATTAAGTACCACTTTCTTTGTATTATAATCAAAGCTGAGGGTCTCAGAAAGTTTTTGAAAATACTTAACAGTCATAAAACTTTTTAATTTTTTTTAATTAAAATTTCAAAATTTAACTCTGACTCGCTCAAACCAAATTATTTATTTTCGATCTAAATTTTTAATAACTTTTATTAATAGTAGGAAGCTAGGTATTTTATCTGTGAGAGAACAACTAATAAGGACTAAGATACAAAAAATAAAAATTGTCATTAAAACATGTTTTCTTTAGAGGCTACTCTTGACTTGATAAATTATGGTTTTAGTCTAGTCCTATCCAACCTAATGTACGTACTATAAATGAAGTTAAAAAATTATAAAGTACGAACAAACAATTTCGAAAAAATTGTCGCGCTGGCCGCGGCTCCCGGTCGGTACAACTGCAACCGTCATGTCCTTGCATTTTTAATATGTGATATCTTCGAAAACATTTATTAAAATTACATACTGTACAGGTCCATATTGATCTATATTAAATTCACAATGTATTTAATTTACTTAATTGCATAAGGATTAATGCTGTTTTGCTTAAAATCGCTTCGTAAATAAGCCATTATTTCTCGTAAAAAGTAAAGGATAAAAAATGGTTATTGTGGGTTATCCCTAAAAGATAGACTTATACCATCGCGGACTTTTTTATGGACCTTTTTAAGTTGTACAATACTGTAGTACATTATTTTGATATATCTCCGGGTTCAGCCAGCGTTTGCAATGAAAGCGCAAAAAACTGTGTTTATTTATGACATCACATTAGAAACCTCTAAAATTATCAGTATTTATCTACTATATTATGCATGTATAATACATATAGACATTCCTCTTGAATTACTCTATATTTAAATAAACCCACATCAAAATCCATTGCGTAGTTTTAAATATCTAAACACACATCTGCAAACCTTGTTATTTTACTAAGCGTTATCTTCTATTAGCCACGGAAATTTAAAATTTTCATTGTTAACGCCCACCCCCGCCAATCCTTATTGGGAATGATTTACCATAAAATCCGCTCATTAGTCATTTCTACATGACATAAAGGAGACTCCTACCAAATTTGGAGTCGATAGGAGCTATAGTTTAAAAACGGGAATTTTCCATTATTAACGTTCCGGCGACCCTTTCTTGCGGGTGGAATTTCGTAAAATTTCCGTTCTTAGCTGACCTCTACTCGGCAAAAGAATTTTTCCTACCAAATTTCAAGTCTTTACGCTTAATGGTTCAATTTTTCATTGTAAACGCCGCCGAAAACCCCCTCTTGTGGGTAAAATTTCGTAGAATCCGTTCTTAGCTGACCTCTACTCGGTGAAAGGAATATTTCTACTAAATTTCAAGTCACAACGCCTTACGGGTCAATTTTCCATTGTTGACGCCCCCGCAACTTCCTCTTGTAGGTAAAATTTCGTAGAATCCGTTCTTAGCTGACCTCTACTCGGTAAAAGGAATAGTTCTACCAAATTTCAAGTCTCTATGCCTTATGGGTCAATTTTCCATTGTTAAACCCCCGAATCCCCCTCTTGTGAGTGGAATTTCGTAATTCCTTTCTTAGCTGACCTCTACTCGGCGAAAAGAATATTTCTACCAAATTTCAAGTCTCTACGCCTTATGGTTCAATTTTCCATTGTTAACCCCCCGAAAGCCCCTCTTGTGGGTGGAATTTCGTAATTCCTTTCTTAGCTGACCTGTACTTGGCAAAAGGAATATTTCTACCAAATTTGAAGAGTCTACGCCCTATGGTTCAACTTTCCATTGTTGACGCCCCCGCAACCTCCCGTTGTGGGTAAAATATCGTACAATCCGTTCTTAGCTGACCTCTACTCGGCAAAAGAAATATTTCTACCAAATTTCAAGTCTCTACGCCATATGGTTCAATTTTCCATTGTCAACCCCCCGAAACCCCCTCTTGTGGGTGGAATTTCGTAATTCCTTTCTTAGCTGACCTGTACTTGGCGACAGGAATATTTCTACCAAATTTGAAGAGTCTACGCCCTATGGTTCAACTTTCCATTGTTGACGCCCCCGCAACCTCCCGTTGTGGGTAAAATTTCGTACAATCCGTTCTTAGCTGACCTCTACTCGGCAAAAGAAATATTTCTACCAAATTTAAAGTCTCTACGCCTTATGGTTCAATTTTCTATTGGTAACCCTCCGAAACCCCCTCTTGTGGGTGGAATTTCGTAATTCCTTTCTTAGCTGACCTCTACTCGGCGAAAAGAATATTTCTACCAAATTTCAAGTCTCTACGCCTTACGATTCAATTTTCCATTGTTGACGCTCCCGCAACGCCTTCTTGTGGGTGAAGTTTCGTAAAACCCGTTCTTAGCGGATGTCAACTCCCCTTAAGGAACCTATCGGCCAAATTCCAAGTTTGTAGGTGTATTTTTTATTGGACTTTCATACAAACAACCATTCTCTGTTTTAACCCCAAAAGGGGGGTTGATTTCTCAAAATACATTATTAGTACACCTCAATATCATCTATAGAGCATACATTTTAAATTTCAAGTCTCTTACTTCAAAAGCATAGGACTTTCATACAAACTTCCAACCCCCGTTTTACCCCCTTAGGGGTGGAGTTTCGCAAAACCCTTTCTTAGCGGATGTCTACTCCCTATAAGGAACCTACCTGCCAAATCTCAAGTTTGTAGGTGTATTTTTTATTGGACTGTTATAAAAGTACCATCCCCTGTTTTAACCCCAAAAGGGGGTTGATTTCTAAAAATACATTATTAGTACACCTCAACACCAGACATAGAGATATAGAGCATACATTTTGAATTTCAAGTCTCTTACTTCAAAAACATAGGACTTTCATACAAACTTTCAAGCCCCGTTTAACCCCTTAGGAATGGAATTACGTATCTACTCCTTATAAGGGACCTACCTACGTACTTTCAAGTTTGTAGGTGTTTTTTTTCATTGGACTTTCGTACAAACTATCATCCCCTGTTTTAACCCCAAAAAGGGGTTTATTTCTCAAAATACATTATTAGTACACCTCAACACCATCTATAGAGCATACATTTTGAATTTCAAGTCTCTTACTTCAAAAACATAGGACTTTCATACAAACTTCCAACCCCCGTTTAACCCCCTTAGGGGTGGAATTTCGTAAAATCCGTTCGTAGCTGAGCTCTACTCGGTGAAAAGAATATTTATACTAAATATCAAGTCTCTACGCCTTACGGTTCATTTTTCCATTGTTGACGCCCCCGCAACGCCTTTTTGTGGGTGAAGTTTCGTAAAACCCGTTCTTAGCGGATGTCTACTCCCCTTAAGGAACCTATCGGCCAAATTCCAAGTTTGTAGGTGTATTTTTTATTGGACTTTCATACAAACAACCATCCTCTGTTTTAACCCCAAAAGGGGGGTTGATTTCTCAAAATACATTATTAGTACACCTCAATATCATCTATAGAGCATACATTTTAAATTTCAAGTCTCTTACTTCAAAAGCATAGGACTTTCATACAAACTTCCAACCCCCGTTTTACCCCCTTAGGGGTGGAGTTTCGCAAAACCCTTTCTTAGCGGATGTCTACTCCCTATAAGGAACCTACCTGCCAAATCTCAAGTTTGTAGGTGTATTTTTTATTGGACTGTTATAAAAGTACCATCCCCTGTTTTAACCCCAAAAGGGGGTTGATTTCTAAAAATACATTATTAGTACACCTCAACACCAGACATAGAGATATAGAGCATACATTTTGAATTTCAAGTCTCTTACTTCAAAAACATAGGACTTTCATACAAACTTTCAAGCCCCGTTTAACCCCTTAGGAATGGAATTACGTATCTACTCCTTATAAGGGACCTACCTACGTACTTTCAAGTTTGTAGGTGTTTTTTTCATTGGACTTTCGTACAAACTATCATCCCCTGTTTTAACCCCAAAAAGGGGTTTATTTCTCAAAATACATTATTAGTACACCTCAACACCATCTATAGAGCATACATTTTGAATTTCAAGTCTCTTACTTCAAAAACATAGGACTTTCATACAAACTTCCAACCCCCGTTTAACCCCCTTAGGGGTGGAATTTCGTAAAATCCGTTCGTAGCTGAGCTCTACTCGGTGAAAAGAATATTTATACTAAATATCAAGTCTCTACGCCTTACGGTTCATTTTTCCATTGTTGACGCCCCCGCAACGCCTTTTTGTGGGTGAAGTTTCGTAAAACCCGTTCTTAGCGGATGTCTACTCCCCTTAAGGAACCTATCGGCCAAATTCCAAGTTTGTAGGTGTATTTTTTATTGGACTTTCATACAAACAACCATCCTCTGTTTTAACCCCAAAAGGGGGGTTGATTTCTCAAAATACATTATTAGTACACCTCAATATCATCTATAGAGCATACATTTTAAATTTCAAGTCTCTTACTTCAAAAGCATAGGACTTTCATACAAACTTCCAACCCCCGTTTTACCCCCTTAGGGGTGGAGTTTCGCAAAACCCTTTCTTAGCGGATGTCTACTCCCTATAAGGAACCTACCTGCCAAATCTCAAGTTTGTAGGTGTATTTTTTATTGGACTGTTATAAAAGTACCATCCCCTGTTTTAACCCCAAAAGGGGGTTGATTTCTAAAAATACATTATTAGTACACCTCAACACCAGACATAGAGATATAGAGCATACATTTTGAATTTCAAGTCTCTTACTTCAAAAACATAGGACTTTCATACAAACTTTCAAGCCCCGTTTAACCCCTTAGGAATGGAATTACGTATCTACTCCTTATAAGGGACCTACCTACGTACTTTCAAGTTTGTAGGTGTTTTTTTCATTGGACTTTCGTACAAACTATCATCCCCTGTTTTAACCCCAAAAAGGGGTTTATTTCTCAAAATACATTATTAGTACACCTCAACACCATCTATAGAGCATACATTTTGAATTTCAAGTCTCTTACTTCAAAAACATAGGACTTTCATACAAACTTCCAACCCCCGTTTAACCCCCTTAGGGGTGGAATTTCGTAAAATCCGTTCGTAGCTGAGCTCTACTCGGTGAAAAGAATATTTATACTAAATATCAAGTCTCTACGCCTTACGGTTCATTTTTCCATTGTTGACGCCCCCGCAACGCCTTTTTGTGGGTGAAGTTTCGTAAAACCCGTTCTTAGCGGATGTCTACTCCCCTTAAGGAACCTATCGGCCAAATTCCAAGTTTGTAGGTGTATTTTTTATTGGACTTTCATACAAACAACCATCCTCTGTTTTAACCCCAAAAGGGGGGTTGATTTCTCAAAATACATTATTAGTACACCTCAATATCATCTATAGAGCATACATTTTAAATTTCAAGTCTCTTACTTCAAAAGCATAGGACTTTCATACAAACTTCCAACCCCCGTTTTACCCCCTTAGGGGTGGAGTTTCGCAAAACCCTTTCTTAGCGGATGTCTACTCCCTATAAGGAACCTACCTGCCAAATCTCAAGTTTGTAGGTGTATTTTTTATTGGACTGTTATAAAAGTACCATCCCCTGTTTTAACCCCAAAAGGGGGTTGATTTCTAAAAATACATTATTAGTACACCTCAACACCAGACATAGAGATATAGAGCATACATTTTGAATTTCAAGTCTCTTACTTCAAAAACATAGGACTTTCATACAAACTTTCAAGCCCCGTTTAACCCCTTAGGAATGGAATTACGTATCTACTCCTTATAAGGGACCTACCTACGTACTTTCAAGTTTGTAGGTGTTTTTTTCATTGGACTTTCGTACAAACTATCATCCCCTGTTTTAACCCCAAAAAGGGGTTTATTTCTCAAAATACATTATTAGTACACCTCAACACCATCTATAGAGCATACATTTTGAATTTCAAGTCTCTTACTTCAAAAACATAGGACTTTCATACAAACTTCCAACCCCCGTTTAACCCCCTTAGGGGTGGAATTTCGTAAAATCCGTTCGTAGCTGAGCTCTACTCGGTGAAAAGAATATTTATACTAAATATCAAGTCTCTACGCCTTACGGTTCATTTTTCCATTGTTGACGCCCCCGCAACGCCTTTTTGTGGGTGAAGTTTCGTAAAACCCGTTCTTAGCGGATGTCTACTCCCCTTAAGGAACCTATCGGCCAAATTTCAAGTTTGTAGGTGTATTGTTTATTGGACTTTCATACAAACAACCATCCTCTGTTTTAACCCCAAAAGGGGGGTTGATTTCTCAAAATACATTATTAGTACACCTCAACGAGCCATCCTGAAGATCATAACACGACATAAGCGAACATACCCGACTGACCAACTTTACTCGGAATGTAAGGTACTCACCGTTAGACAGTTAGCCGTTTTACGTATGACCCTTCGTAAACACTCCTCATCCCCTTTTGTTTGAGCTCCTGCTCAATCTAAATCAAGAAGAATACAACTTCCGGCAATCCCACAGACTAGATGTCGTACAAAGTGGGCTAGTAACCAAAGTGGGGCCCTAAGTTCCAAAGTATACAATAAAATCGACAGGATCACACATATTTATACACTTACCTACAAAAAAGTCAAACAGGTTGTTCATAGCTTTCTACTTACATTGAACTACAGTGATACCGAGGAACTGCTTAGGTGAAAGCAATTGAAAACTATCTTTGTCCCCCCTGTTCAGTGGTTTAACCCGATCCCAAGACTTTAGTCGTAGGGCTGGCAGAGGTGGTACACAGATACAACATACGTACGCGGCATGCACGCGCGCATGCGCTCTCATACAAAACACATATACATGCACTCGCACCTGCGGACGGGTACAGATCACCTCAAGACACATTTCAAATAAATAAGAGAAAACACCAAACATTTACACATAACTAACTTGGGCTATAATAATCGGAGGAATCACTGCCTGCCCAAGATACAGGATTTTCCTACTTTAGGCGGCAGGGGTTTAAAATACAAACACAAAATATAAATGGATATGTAGATTTAATTTAGAAGATTACTGACTGTAAAAAACTTAGATTAAATACAAGCCAACCCACGGAGAATGTACAAAAAATAAATAAATAAATAAAATAAAAAATAATAAGAATTGTATTATACCAAATTAAACAAACATTGTTATTTATTTTAAGAATGCTTCGTAAACCTATTTAAATTGTATCTTGCAGCTCCCTTACATAACATAAATAATGTAATACTCAGACTTTTATACGAATTTTTTTTATTTTTATAAATTTAATAAGCCCTTGTACATCTTCTTCTGTATTCATAATTTTTTTTTTGTAATGTTTCTTTATGGTGACTCAATAAAGTATTTATTATTATTTATAATATCATCTATAGAGCATACATTTTAAATTTCAAGTCTCTTATATATATATTATATAAATAATATATAATATATATTATATAAATAATATATAATATATATTATTTATATAATATAGAAGAGATATCCACCCATTGACTCATCACGATATCTCTGGAACCATAAGGCGTAGAGACTTGAATTTTGGTAGGAATATTCCTTTTGCCGAGTAGAGGTCAGCTAAGAACGGATTTTACGAAATTCCACCCCTAAGGGGGTTAAACGGGGGTTGGAAGTTTGTATGAAAGTCCTATGTTTTTGAAGTAAGAGACTTGAAATTCAAAATGTATGCTCTATAGATGGTGTTGAGGTGTACTAATAATGTATTTTGAGAAATAAACCCCTTTTTGGGGTTAAAACAGGGGATGATAGTTTGTACGAAAGTCCAACGAAAAAACCACCTACAAACTTGAAAGTAGGTACGTAGGTCCCTTATAGGGAGTAGATACGTAATTCCATTCCTAAGGGGGTTAAACGGGGCTTGAAAGTTTGTATGAAAGTCCTATGTTTTTGAAGTAAGAGACTTGAAATTCAAAATGTATGCTCTTTATCTCTATATCTGGTGTTGAGGTGTACTAATAATGTATTTTGAGAAATCAACCCCCTTTTGGGGTTAAAACAGGGGATGGTACTTTGTAACACTTTTAGGGTTACAGAAATTACTTATTAAAGGTTTTGTTTGGAGTCTTTAGGTGAAATCCGTAGTTTTGCTATAATCATAATAAATTTAAATAATTCTAACTTATTTTTGTTAAAACTTTGTTGTCCAATATTTGTGGTCTTAATTATTTATGTCTGGCAATTTAATTCTCTATGCTTCCGCCGCTCACGCAGTCTTTGGAATTGCTGTCAAAGTCGATTCTTTTCATTTTCTTGCATATCACTCAAGAAGTCAAGATGTGGTAATATACTAAAATTATTTTTTTTGTTCGGGTGAGTTTATTTCTATTGAATACGAATATATTTCATAAAAGTCTTCAAACAGTATTGGTTATTGATTAGTATTTCTTTTGTTGTGTTTTAGGCGTGAGTCCATATTTTCTAATTTACATTGTAATCCGCATCAAAATGGCGTCCTCCTGAAATGGTTGTGACTCATTTTTAAAACATACATAACTTATCCGGTGAGATTTATTTCTGATTTGTCTACTTTGGTCTTCTGCGGATTAATTCGTCCTTAACGTTATTTCTTTATTATTCCTCAGCTTACTCTTAAATACAAATTAAACTTAACACGTGGCCCAACCCCGTGGGACAAAGGAAATGGTCACCATCTTATTATAAAAACCCACATTCTTTGACTGTGGTAAGTTTCAAGTTTTCTCATCAAATTATATTTTATAACGTTTTATTATAATAAATTTTATATCTTAAATTCCAAAATCGCTAATACTGTGATTTCTTTCACAGGGTTTTTTTTTTATTTTATTTCTAGCTCTTATCTTGAGTTTTTATTTAAGTTCTGGCATCATCTTTATAATATTGTACTTTAAATTAATACATCCATGAGTGGCCTGAACTATATATATATCTTATTAAACTCCAAATGGACTACTTCTTATACTAAGCTGCACTAAGGAACCCCGGGAGAAAAACCGGTATTGTAAACTTTATATTTTTATTTTATGTGAAGAAACCATCGGCTCCTAAGATGTACCTATCATTAAATACCCTTTGGGGTTTACATTTTATAACACTGTATTATAACATTTAAATTAGATAGAACAGTCAATAGTAAACTATTTGTATAACTTATAATTAATCTTGTTAAAATTAAATACTTAAAACTGTAACGTGCTGTTGATAAGGATTATACGAAATTGTTTGCTGATTTTTGTGGTTTTAATTTTAAATACATCATTCGCTTGACGGAGTTATATCTTGGCGCCCTCTTATTAATAAATTTAGATATAAATTCCGCTCCAGGGTAGCAAGTCCTCACGTCCCTGTGATTTTATATTCATTTTTACTTTTAAACTAGTCTCAAGCTCGCCTGGCCACATATTGCTTTTACAATCAGTAACTGAAATATAACTTTTTAAAATAAAAGAAAAATTTAGTTACAGTGGCTCCTTATTCAATTTACAAAAAATAAATAACCATTATAAAATGGCACCCAACTTAGAGGGCCTGGAGAATGATGTATTTGGAATTCTAGTATATTCTTATTGGTATAAAATAATAACTTAAATTCTTAAATTTGACTTGAATAACTTAAATTGAAAATAATAATATAATTACTACTTCTTTCTTTTTGGTCTTAATTATTAAGCGGATAAGTTTGTATTGTGTACTTTCTATTTTTAGGTTATAAATACTTAATGGTCTGATTTATATAGATTATCATTCTTGCACTACTACTAGTAAACAATTACTTTAAAAACTTATTTCTTATATGCTTTTCTAATATTTGGAAACAGATATACCTTATAAAGTGTATTTTGTTGTCTACCCTCTAGTGTAAATTATTATTTTTTTGAACTTGTATTAATAACTTTTAAAGTGCATATGGATATCAGACCTCATGTTTAAACAAATTTTATTGAATTTTCTTTTATATTCTATATTTCTTATTATGTGTACTGTGTAATACACCTTCTTGAGTGAATTATTATTTTGAACTTTCTTTTACACCTGGTAAAGTGTAAACTGAAAATTGAAATTGTTATTAACTCTTTTTGTAAACAACTTTAGTTGAACTTTAAATAATATCTTTTAAAGTGTATATTGTAATCATACTTAATTTCAAACAACTTTTGTTGATCTGTTTTATAAATTTCTTTTTATATGTGTTGTTGAACTGCATATTGTTGACAGCTCTCATAGGTATACCACTTGTGATATTATTTCTTTAACATTCAAATAATTTGGAGCTTTAACTTAAACATATACTAGTAACTATAAATACTAAGTGATTTAAACTTAAGAGTGAAGTTGGAATTTAAGTGAAACTAAAATAATTTGTGATTATTAACATCAACTTTCATCAACATTTTAAAGTTAAATTTTCATAATTTTCTGAATCTTTACTATTAATCGACATGGATTTTCTTAAGGCTGGTTGTAAAATCACTCACTTGCATAAGGACGAGCTTATTCATGAGTTAACTATTCGGAATTTACCGGTTAATCCGCGTTCTCGACGTGATAGTCTATATCAGGTACTTAAACAAACAGCTGATCTTGCTCGTAGGGGTAGCCTGAAGTTCACATCTCTCGGAGATACTGATCTGACTAGTGAACTCGAAATTTGTCAACGTAAAGCGGAGGAAATTGAACATGAAATTAATCCATCTCTTACATCTGCCGCTTGTGCTCGCCTGGTCTCACGCTGTAAATATTTACTCTGTCGACTTTTGCGATTAGGTACAGGTAATGAAGAGGTCCAGTTGCTGAAATCCATGATTGAGTCTATTCTGAAAAGTTTAATGGAGAGAGTCTCATCTGTTGCTTCATCTTCTGGTTCAGATGATGAGGACAGGTCTTCTAATAGATCTTCAAAGGTTATAAGAGAGATTATTTATAAAACTGACAAGTCTTTTAATGTAAATTCGCTTAATTTAAAATATCGTGGGGACTCTTGTGTCCGTACTTTTCTTACGCGTCTAGAAGAACTTCGCATTGCTAGGAAAATTTCTGAGGATAGGATATTCAGCGGATTTCCCGAAATTTTAGAGGGTCCTGCATTATCTTGGTTCCGGTCCAACCGCGCTGACTTCTCTTCTTATAGTGACGTTGTTTCTGCTCTTAGGGAGGATTTTGATATCCCTGACTTAGATTACAAGCTGCTTCAGGAAATTCGTGCTAGAACTCAAGCCAAAGACGAAACTATAGTTTTCTTTGTTTCCACAGTACTCGGTATGTTTGAGCGTTTGAATAAGGAGTTACCCGAGTCTGATAAATTAGATATTCTTATCCGTAATATTCGTCCGGAGTACAGCAAGGAACTAGCTCTACAAGACATAACTTCTATAAGACAGCTCAAAACTTTATGCAAGCGTATTGAGTTAGCCAAGGTGAAAGCCGATCAATTTCGTGAGCCGTCATCCTCTAAGGCGGGTAAATCTTATTATTCTGTAGAACCACCTTCACCGAAGATTTATCATTCTCATCCTAAGTCTAAACCTTTTGTTGCTTCTGTCTCTCAAACTTCTGTTAAGCAGTCATGTTTTCGCTGTGGTAGAACCGATCATACTACCAATCTTTGTAGATTATCTAAAGAAATAGTCTGTTTTAAATGTGGAGAAAAAGGTGTTCGCACACCTGATTGTCCAAAATGCTCTAATACTTCAAAAAACTAATTAAGGGTGGCTTTTCTAATAGAAGTTTTAGTAGTTATGTTGCTCCCTTACGCGAAGAAAAGTCACAGTATTTTGATCCTCCAAAGGGAGATACTCGGATATACTTACCTCTTAATATTCTTGATTTCAAAATTAAAGGTTTACTCGATTGCGGTGCAAGTTGTTCAATTTTAGGCAGTAATAGTCATTTAATTTTTGTTAAAGCCGGTTTACCCATTTTTTATCATTCTAAACCTTTAAAACTTCGAGTAGCCAACGGAGAAGCTTTAGTTTGTTCTGAATATATGTCTTTACCAGTCAATTATAAAAATACTATACAGATTATTAACTTCAATATTCAACCTGGAATAAATTCTCCTATAATTTTGGGATTAGATTTCTGGAAAGCTTTTAAACTTGCCCCAGATATTATTTCTTATTTACCTGATACAGGAAACATTTCCTCGGTGTCAGCAGTCCCTATTGAATCCGGCCTGAATGACTCTGAATCTCTGTCTATCAAACAAAGATCTCAGCTAGAATTTGTTAAGCGTCTTTTTGATCAAATTGATACTGAAAAGGTTGGTCTTGGCAAGACACACCTTATAGAACATGTAATTGACACTGGAGATAGTCCTCCGTTAAAACAAAAGTATTTTCGGCTCAGTCCAGATAAACAGGGTGCTTTGGAAAAGGAACTTGATCATATGTTAGAAAGGGGTATCGTTGAACCGTCTTATTCTGCTTGGAATTCAAATGTAGTGATGGTAGAAAAACCTAATGGTGCTCTTAGGGTTTGTTTAGATAGTCGTAAATTAAATTCTGTTTCTAAGCCTGATGCTTATCCACTACCTTATGTAAATTACATCTTAGATAACTTGCGGGATGCCAAATTTCTTACCTCTCTTGATTTAAGTGCTGCTTATCATCAAATACCTTTAGAAGCTTCCTCTAAAGAGAAAACTGCTTTTACAGTACCCGGAAGAGGTCTATTTCATTACAATCGTATGTGTTTTGGTCTCGTAGGAGCCTCTGCTACCATGCAACGACTCATGGACAAATTGTTCACAGCAGAATTTGATAATAAAGTCTTTTGTTACATCGACGATATAATAATTTGCACTTCAGATTTTGATGAACATATTCGCTTGCTAAAGGCTGTGTTTAATAAGCTTAAAGCGTCCAATCTAACTATTAATATGAGAAAATCTTTGTTCTGTAGAAGCGAACTCAAATATTTAGGTTATGTGGTCGATCGCTACGGTCTTAGGACTGATCCGTCTAAGGTCGATGTTATTCTGAATTTTCCTGTTCCAAAAGACGCCAGAGACGTCAAACGCTTTCTTGGAATGGCAGGATGGTACAGACGTTTTATTAAAAATTTCTCTCAGATAGCACGTCCCTTATCTAGACTAACTAGTAAAAAAGTTACTTTCGCTTGGACAGACGAAGCTAATGAATCTTTTCACTCTCTTAAAACTGCTTTGATCTCAGCCCCCATCTTGAAGTGTCCAGACTATACTAAACCTTTTTATATTCATACTGATGCTTCATCTTTCGCTATTGGTGGGATGTTGAGTCAGAAAATAGATGAATATGATCATCCTATCGCTTATTGTAGTCGTACCCTTTCTTCTGCTGAAACTCACTACTCGGCGACCGAAAGAGAATTGCTAGCGGTGATTTATGCTTTGGAACAATACCGTGCTTATGTTGAAGGGAGAAAATGCTATATCATTACCGATCACGCTTCACTCAAATGGTTCTCGAATTTGAAAAATCCTACTGGTCGTTTGAATAGATGGGCTTGTCGACTTAGTCAATTTGATTTTGAATTATTACACCGTAAGGGTAAAGAACATGTAATACCCGACTGTTTGTCGCGTATTCGAATTGATACTGTTGATGTTGATACTTTACGTGACCCATGGTATATAGATCTTTATAAAAAGGTTTTGAATAAGCCTTCTCTTTTTCCAAATTTTAAAATAGAAAATGGTAAACTTTTCCGTCTCTCTAAGAACAAATATCGCCTGACAGCTCAATTCGACTGGAAGTTGGTTGTTCCTTATGAGGATAGAAAGTATATCTTAAAAAAGTACCATGACGATCCTACTGCTGGACATTTTGGCGTAGCCAAAACCCATCTTAAGATTACTAGGCTCTTTTATTGGCCCACTCTTTTCCAAGATGTTAAGGAATACGTTGACTTGTGCGAAATTTGTAAAACTTATAAACCTTCAAATCTCGCTCGCCCTGGTCTTATGGGAAAACCTCGTCAGGTCACTTTTCCATCTGAAGCAATTTCGATTGATATTTTGGGTCCTTTCCCTCCTTCTTACTTTAGAAACCAATATATATTTGCTTGTTGTGATTACTTCAGTAAATTTGTTACTCTGTTTCCTCTGAGAACAGTAACTGCTAAAGCCATAGTCAAGTGTCTGGAAAAGGGCATATTTCTGACTCATGGTATTCCTAAATATATCTATGTAGACAATGGACCTCAATTTACTTCTAAAGATTTTCGAGATTTGATAGTCAAATACAATGTACCCCATGTCTTCTATAATCCAAGGTATCACCCACAGACGAACCAAGTGGAACGCGTTAATAGGGAACTAGTAAGGACGATTGCTTCATACGTTCGTTCGGATCACCGAAACTGGGACAAAAATATCTCGGAAATTCAATGTGCCTTAAATACCGCAGTACATGAAGGCACTAAATTTACTCCTTACTTTCTTCATCATGGTCGTGAAATGATCATTGATGGTTCTGTCTACAATGATGATGTTCCTGTTGACCGTGACACCCTTTCAGTGGATCCTAGTTTTGCTTTTTCTGATAAACTCACTGAGTTAAAAACTATCTTTGAAAAGGTACGTCAATCTTTGTTGGCCTCTCATACACGTAATGAAAAGTATTACAATTTGAGGAAGCGTCCAGTTAAGCTGGAGGAAGGACAAATTGTTTACAAAAAGTGTTTTCCTTTGTCAAACACTTCTAAGCATTTTTCAGCTAAATTGGCTCCTCGTTATGAAAAATGTTTTATCTCTAAAAAATTAGGACCTTTGGTCTATTCCCTTAAATCCCTAGATGGGAAGCCTCTAGGTGACTTTCATATAAAAGATCTTGTTCGGCCTGGTGAAGCACCGTCTTAAGTGGTTGTTTTCCTCAGACTTGTCGAATATGGTTGTTCTATATTTGTTTACGTTTTTCTATTGGTTAGATCCCAATAGTCTTGTATTCTACTTTGATATTGTTGCCTTATTACTAAAGAGTAAATCCTCTTTAGTTCTTTAATAGGATACTTCCTTAACTAAGCTTTTGCTTTTACTTCTCAGAATATATTTCTGAGATTCCCTTTTTTAAAAGAGTTGTGTTTCTTAACTTTTGGAAACATTCTCAAAGCTATTTACTGAATGAAGATATTTATGAAATCTTCATTATAGTCGTTAGTTAAGTCTGTAGTTTTTTAATATTAGATTGTAAACTATGAACGTGGCATAGGGTTCATACTACTAGTCAATTCTGAGACTGTTTTATATCCCTTCCCACTAGTTCGTTGTTGTCCATGCTTTAATAAAGGCAAAGCTTCATGGTCATATTGTTTAACTTGTAATTTTAAAATAGTTAATCTTTAAGGAGTTAGTTTTACATCCTCATTTAGTTTTAGTATTCTTGTTGGTTCTAAGATATTAGTGGTTTAACTAGAATTAAGTAAAGGTTGTTTGTATTGTTAGCTTTCATAAGTCTTAGTTGTAACGTAGAACTTTGATTCTTTGATGGTTTAGGTGAACTCTTTTGTTAATCCTGTCTCAACTGCCTTTCTTTTGTCTGACGTCTAGTCTTAAATTTTGTCTAGAAATTCTTTTTCTTAAAAAAAAAAATTTTAAAAATTTTCAATTTTTAAAAATTTTTTTTTTTTACCCAACCAAAGGTGCACTGTAACACTTTTAGGGTTACAGAAATTACTTATTAAAGGTTTTGTTTGGAGTCTTTAGGTGAAATCCGTAGTTTTGCTATAATCATAATAAATTTAAATAATTCTAACTTATTTTTGTTAAAACTTTGTTGTCCAATATTTGTGGTCTTAATTATTTATGTCTGGCAATTTAATTCTCTATGCTTCCGCCGCTCACGCAGTCTTTGGAATTGCTGTCAAAGTCGATTCTTTTCATTTTCTTGCATATCACTCAAGAAGTCAAGATGTGGTAATATACTAAAATTATTTTTTTTGTTCGGGTGAGTTTATTTCTATTGAATACGAATATATTTCATAAAAGTCTTCAAACAGTATTGGTTATTGATTAGTATTTCTTTTGTTGTGTTTTAGGCGTGAGTCCATATTTTCTAATTTACATTGTAATCCGCATCAAAATGGCGTCCTCCTGAAATGGTTGTGACTCATTTTTAAAACATACATAACTTATCCGGTGAGATTTATTTCTGATTTGTCTACTTTGGTCTTCTGCGGATTAATTCGTCCTTAACGTTATTTCTTTATTATTCCTCAGCTTACTCTTAAATACAAATTAAACTTAACACGTGGCCCAACCCCGTGGGACAAAGGAAATGGTCACCATCTTATTATAAAAACCCACATTCTTTGACTGTGGTAAGTTTCAAGTTTTCTCATCAAATTATATTTTATAACGTTTTATTATAATAAATTTTATATCTTAAATTCCAAAATCGCTAATACTGTGATTTCTTTCACAGGGTTTTTTTTTTATTTTATTTCTAGCTCTTATCTTGAGTTTTTATTTAAGTTCTGGCATCATCTTTATAATATTGTACTTTAAATTAATACATCCATGAGTGGCCTGAACTATATATATATCTTATTAAACTCCAAATGGACTACTTCTTATACTAAGCTGCACTAAGGAACCCCGGGAGAAAAACCGGTATTGTAAACTTTATATTTTTATTTTATGTGAAGAAACCATCGGCTCCTAAGATGTACCTATCATTAAATACCCTTTGGGGTTTACATTTTATAACACTGTATTATAACATTTAAATTAGATAGAACAGTCAATAGTAAAACTATTTGTATAACTTATAATTAATCTTGTTAAAATTAAATACTTAAAACTGTAACGTGCTGTTGATAAGGATTATACGAAATTGTTTGCTGATTTTTGTGGTTTTAATTTTAAATACATCATTCGCTTGACGGAGTTATATCTTGGCGCCCTCTTATTAATAAATTTAGATATAAATTCCGCTCCAGGGTAGCAAGTCCTCACGTCCCTGTGATTTTATATTCATTTTTACTTTTAAACTAGTCTCAAGCTCGCCTGGCCACATATTGCTTTTACAATCAGTAACTGAAATATAACTTTTTAAAATAAAAGAAAAATTTAGTTACAGTGGCTCCTTATTCAATTTACAAAAAATAAATAACCATTATAACTTTTATAACAGTCCAATAAAAAATACACCTACAAACTTGAGATTTGGCAGGTAGGTTCCTTATAGGGAGTAGACATCCGCTAAGAAAGGGTTTTGCGAAACTCCACCCCTAAGGGGGTAAAACGGGGGTTGGAAGTTTGTATGAAAGTCCTATGCTTTTGAAGTAAGAGACTTGAAATTTAAAATGTATGCTCTATAGATGATATTATAAATAATAATAAATACTTTATTGAGTCACCATAAAGAAACATTACAAAAAAAAAATTATGAATACAGAAGAAGATGTACAAGGGCTTATTAAATTTATAAAAATAAAAAAAATTCGTATAAAAGTCTGAGTATTACATTATTTATGTTATGTAAGGGAGCTGCAAGATACAATTTAAATAGGTTTACGAAGCATTCTTAAAATAAATAACAATGTTTGTTTAATTTGGTATAATACAATTCTTATTATTTTTTATTTTATTTATTTATTTATTTTTTGTACATTCTCCGTGGGTTGGCTTGTATTTAATCTAAGTTTTTTACAGTCAGTAATCTTCTAAATTAAATCTACATATCCATTTATATTTTGTGTTTGTATTTTAAACCCCTGCCGCCTAAAGTAGGAAAATCCTGTATCTTGGGCAGGCAGTGATTCCTCCGATTATTATAGCCCAAGTTAGTTATGTGTAAATGTTTGGTGTTTTCTCTTATTTATTTGAAATGTGTCTTGAGGTGATCTGTACCCGTCCGCAGGTGCGAGTGCATGTATATGTGTTTTGTATGAGAGCGCATGCGCGCGTGCATGCCGCGTACGTATGTTGTATCTGTGTACCACCTCTGCCAGCCCTACGACTAAAGTCTTGGGATCGGGTTAAACCACTGAACAGGGGGGACAAAGATAGTTTTCAATTGCTTTCACCTAAGCAGTTCCTCGGTATCACTGTAGTTCAATGTAAGTAGAAAGCTATGAACAACCTGTTTGACTTTTTTGTAGGTAAGTGCATAAATATGTGTGATCCTGTCGATTTTATTGTATACTTTGGAACTTAGGGCCCCACTTTGGTTACTAGCCCACTTTGTACGACATCTAGTCTGTGGGATTGCCGGAAGTTGTATTCTTCTTGATTTAGATTGAGCAGGAGCTCAAACAAAAGGGGATGAGGAGTGTTTACGAAGGGTCATACGTAAAACGGCTAACTGTCTAACGGTGAGTACCTTACATTCCGAGTAAAGTTGGTCAGTCGGGTATGTTCGCTTATGTCGTGTTATGATCTTCAGGATGGCTCGTTGAGGTGTATTAATAATGTATTTTGAGAAATCAACCCCCCTTTTGGGGTTAAAACAGAGGATGGTTGTTTGTATGAAAGTCCAATAAACAATACACCTACAAACTTGAAATTTGGCCGATAGGTTCCTTAAGGGGAGTAGACATCCGCTAAGAACGGGTTTTACGAAACTTCACCCACAAAAAGGCGTTGCGGGGGCGTCAACAATGGAAAAATGAACCGTAAGGCGTAGAGACTTGATATTTAGTATAAATATTCTTTTCACCGAGTAGAGCTCAGCTACGAACGGATTTACGAAATTCCACCCCTAAGGGGGTTAAACGGGGGTTGGAAGTTTGTATGAAAGTCCTATGTTTTTGAAGTAAGAGACTTGAAATTCAAAATGTATGCTCTATAGATGGTGTTGAGGTGTACTAATAATGTATTTTGAGAAATAAACCCCTTTTTGGGGTTAAAACAGGGGATGATAGTTTGTACGAAAGTCCAATGAAAAAAACACCTACAAACTTGAAAGTACGTAGGTAGGTCCCTTATAAGGAGTAGATACGTAATTCCATTCCTAAGGGGTTAAACGGGGCTTGAAAGTTTGTATGAAAGTCCTATGTTTTTGAAGTAAGAGACTTGAAATTCAAAATGTATGCTCTATATCTCTATGTCTGGTGTTGAGGTGTACTAATAATGTATTTTTAGAAATCAACCCCCTTTTGGGGTTAAAACAGGGGATGGTACTTTTATAACAGTCCAATAAAAAATACACCTACAAACTTGAGATTTGGCAGGTAGGTTCCTTATAGGGAGTAGACATCCGCTAAGAAAGGGTTTTGCGAAACTCCACCCCTAAGGGGGTAAAACGGGGGTTGGAAGTTTGTATGAAAGTCCTATGCTTTTGAAGTAAGAGACTTGAAATTTAAAATGTATGCTCTATAGATGATATTGAGGTGTACTAATAATGTATTTTGAGAAATCAACCCCCCTTTTGGGGTTAAAACAGAGGATGGTTGTTTGTATGAAAGTCCAATAAAAAATACACCTACAAACTTGGAATTTGGCCGATAGGTTCCTTAAGGGGAGTAGACATCCGCTAAGAACGGGTTTTACGAAACTTCACCCACAAAAAGGCGTTGCGGGGGCGTCAACAATGGAAAAATGAACCGTAAGGCGTAGAGACTTGATATTTAGTATAAATATTCTTTTCACCGAGTAGAGCTCAGCTACGAACGGATTTTACGAAATTCCACCCCTAAGGGGGTTAAACGGGGGTTGGAAGTTTGTATGAAAGTCCTATGTTTTTGAAGTAAGAGACTTGAAATTCAAAATGTATGCTCTATAGATGGTGTTGAGGTGTACTAATAATGTATTTTGAGAAATAAACCCCTTTTTGGGGTTAAAACAGGGGATGATAGTTTGTACGAAAGTCCAATGAAAAAAACACCTACAAACTTGAAAGTACGTAGGTAGGTCCCTTATAAGGAGTAGATACGTAATTCCATTCCTAAGGGGTTAAACGGGGCTTGAAAGTTTGTATGAAAGTCCTATGTTTTTGAAGTAAGAGACTTGAAATTCAAAATGTATGCTCTATATCTCTATGTCTGGTGTTGAGGTGTACTAATAATGTATTTTTAGAAATCAACCCCCTTTTGGGGTTAAAATAACACTTTATTACTTGACTAGTTTTTCGTCGACCTACGTTATATTAACTATACTACGTTATAACTTTTTACTGGGCTTACCGATTTTGATGAGTCTTACTTTAATCGAAAGCTAGTACTTGTCATGTAGTTTTATTGGAATTTGATTGAGATCTGAATAGTATTTTTTGAGTAATCTTTGATAACGCGTATTTACTTGACTGTTTTTAGGGTTCCGTACCCAAAAGGTAAAAACGGGACCCTATTACTAAGACTTCGCTGTCCGTCCGTCCGTCCGTTCGTCCGTCCGTGTGTCTGTCACCAGGCTGTATCTCAAGAACGGCTATAGCTAGAGAGTTGAAATTTTCACAAATTATGTATTTCTGTTGCCGCTATAACAACAAATACTAAAAACAAAATAAAATAGATATTTAAGGGGGGCTCCCATACAACAAACGCGATTTTCTTGCCCTTTTTGGCTCGATATCAATAATGGCAACAGGTAGGCACTTGAAATATTCACAAAATACTCAGTTGTATTTTTACTTTAATAATAAATAATAAAATTAAAATAAAATTAATATTTAAGGGGGGCTCCCATACAAAAAACGTCATTTTTGCCTATTTTTGTATTATATATATGTATATGTATATATATATTTTTTATTTTTCCATAGGCCGTGGCCCATGGCCAAAATAAATTGACCCCGGAGGCAACGTGCCCCGGTGACGAGAGCCCGGGTAAAGAGGTGTGCCTCAAGGCCCGTACCCGGACAGGCCCTCGGGCCTGCCAGGACGATCCACTACTACTCGATTAGTTGATTTGGTTCTTGCAGATAATTACAGATGGCTCTAATTCATTGTTTTATTATGGTAGAATCTAATAATATTTATTTTAAACATTTAAGATATTTCAGCCTTTATATTCAATAGGCATTAGTTAATAGTTTTCCGACATAATAATATATTATTTTTATATGTGTGTGCTGTGTGGCTACGGGTGCTGTGTGGCTACGGCACTCTAGAATTTAGCCACCCCCTCTCTTCCTGTGGGTGTCGTAAGAGGCGACTAAGGGATAACAAAGTTTCACTACACCATGGAACTTAAAAAGCCGACCGATGGCGGGATAACCATCCAATTGCTGGCTTTGAACTACACAGACCAAAGATGGGCAGCAGCGTCTTCGGTGCGACAAAGCCAGCCCTGCGGTCACCAACCCGCCTGCCCAGCGTGGTGACTATGGGCAAAACACATAAGTTCACGCCGTTTTTGGTGCGAACTTGTGGAGGCCTATGTCCAGCAGTGGACTGCGACAGGCTGAAATGATGATGATGATGATGATGATCATGATGATGTTATTTTGCGGTCATCCGTACATCCAAAACGTCGACTAGCAGCTTCTGGTGATGCAGGCGTCTAGAAAATATGGTAACCGTTTACTATCAGTTGTGCCGTATGCATGTTTACCACCGCTATTGAAAAAAAACACCTAGTACAGAGACATTACAGTTTCTTTGAACGGATTCATAGTTTCGAACTTTCGACAAATATATCGCTTCATAAAAAACATAATATGTGTTATATTATTTATAGATAGATTTATTTTAATTAAAACCAAATAAAAGCCAAGCTGGAGCAGTGGTGGCAAATTTCATTAACTGATTTTAAATTTGGTGGCATTGTGTCATTGGTGTGTCTCAGACGTAAATATAAAAAAAAAAATATTTTTTATATTAATACTGTTATTGCTTTTGATAAGAACATAATCTTCTATAAATATATAATATATATTTATAGAAGATTACACAACTGATAGTAAACGGTTACCATATTTTCTAGACGCCTGCATCACCAGAAGCTGCTAGTCGACGTTTTGGATGTACGGATGACCGCAAAATAACATCATCATGATCATCATCATCATCATCATCATTTCAGCCTGTCGCAGTCCACTGCTGGACATAGGCCTCCACAAGTTCGCACCAAAAACGGCGTGAACTCATGTGTTTTGCCCATAGTCACCACGCTGGGCAGGCGGGTTGGTGACCGCAGGGCTGGCTTTGTCGCACCGAAGACGCTGCTGCCCATCTTTGGTCTGTGTAGTTCAAAGCCAGCAATTGGATGGTTATCCCGCCATCGGTCGGCTTTTTAAGTTCCATGGTGTAGTGAAACTTTGTTATCCCTTAGTCGCCTCTTACGACACCCACAGGAAGAGAGGGGGTGGCTAAATTCTAGAGTGCCGTAGCCACACAGCACCCGTAGCCACACAGCACACACATATAAAAATAATATATTATTATGTCGGAAAACTATTAACTAATGCCTATTGAATATAAAGGCTGAAATATCTTAAATGTTTAAAATAAATATTATTAGATTCTACCATAATAAAACAATGAATTAGAGCCATCTGTAATTATCTGCAAGAACCAAATCAACTAATCGAGTAGTAGTGGATCGTCCTGGCAGGCCCGAGGGCCTGTCCGGGTACGGGCCTTGAGGCACACCTCTTTACCCGGGCTCTCGTCACCGGGGCACGTTGCCTCCGGGGTCAATTTATTTTGGCCATGGGCCACGGCCTATGGAAAAATAAAAAATATATATATACATATACATATATATAATACAAAAATAGGCAAAAATGACGTTTTTTGTATGGGAGCCCCCCTTAAATATTAATTTTATTTTAATTTTATTATTTATTATTAAAGTAAAAATACAACTGAGTATTTTGTGAATATTTCAAGTGCCTACCTGTTGCCATTATTGATATCGAGCCAAAAAGGGCAAGAAAATCGCGTTTGTTGTATGGGAGCCCCCCTTAAATATCTATTTTATTTTGTTTTTAGTATTTGTTGTTATAGCGGCAACAGAAATACATAATTTGTGAAAATTTCAACTCTCTAGCTATAGCCGTTCTTGAGATACAGCCTGGTGACAGACACACGGACGGACGAACGGACGGACGGACGGACAGCGAAGTCTTAGTAATAGGGTCCCGTTTTTACCTTTTGGGTACGGAACCCTAAAAACAGTCAAGTAAATACGCGTTATCAAAGATTACTCAAAAAATACTATTCAGATCTCAATCAAATTCCAATAAAACTACATGACAAGTACTAGCTTTCGATTAAAGTAAGACTCATCAAAATCGGTAAGCCCAGTAAAAAGTTATAACGTAGTATAGTTAATATAACGTAGGTCGACGAAAAACTAGTCAAGTAATAAAGTGTTATAGAAATAACTCAAGAAAAAAACTTGTCAGATCTCAATTAAATTTAAATGTGACCAAATAAAACGCAACACTTTTCAATTAAAAAAATTCATCGAAATCGGTCCAACCAGTCAAAAGTTTTGAGCTAGCGAAAAAATGTAGGTAACATTTTTTTTAAAATACAATCGAATTGAGAACCTCCTCCTTTTTTGGAAGTCGGTTAAAAAACGAGAATGAAGTTGAAATTTGGGCAGGCAGTAGCAATAATATTTATATTTACGTCTAATCTTGTTAGGGCAGATGTTACTTTTAGTTATACTAAATACTTGTGATAAAGAAAAGTCAACGACACCAAATAAAAGCCCTCTAACTAGCCCTCATTCCCTCAAACTAACAGCCTAACTTAGAAACACTTTAAGCAGTGTTATCATAATGAAGTGCATCAAGTGCATTGATATAATTGTATGAAGTATTAGATAACACTCCTAGTGTTTGAATTACTAATGTACCTTTATCGCTGATGTAAGTTTTATTAATCCCAATTTTATCATTGGTGGTATTAAGCCTTGGTGCCATTTTTATAGAATTTTCTGTATCTATAGTTCGCATGTCAATTTTTTTCTGTTAATCTTAGTATTTTTTTTCCTTCAGAATCATGTTTTAACCTTAACTACCACTTCCATATACAGGGTGTCCCGCGATAAAGTGCAACCCCGAATAGGGGTGAAACTAGACCATAAATTATCGACAAAAAACATAGAAAAAACTTTTTGAAAAAAATATTTTATTTCTTATTGACGAATTAAGATTTTTATATCTTACGTAGACTCTATGTACAAAAAATGATGATTTCTTCCAAAGTAGTGGGTCGATTACTTTAAAATAAAATAAAATATCACGCCACGTACTTGGCGGTAAAGATAAAATAACAATCAGCTCGCAAAAAGTGGCATTATGACTTTATTTATGCTTCTTGTGAAAAAAAATCCATTTTTTATGACTGTTTTTTTCAGTGATCTCTAATTTTCTCAGAATTATGCCCCCAATACCAGACAATTTTATGATTTATTATTTTTTCTTACCATATTGCCATTCAAATAAAAAAAAATTTACGCCTGTATCCCATAAAACACGTACAAAAATCATCATTTTTTGTACAAAGAGGCTACGTAAGCTATATAAAAATCTTAATTCGAGAATAAAAAAAAAAATTTTTTTTTTTTAATTTTTTTAAATTTTTTTCTGTTTTTTTGTCGATAATTTATAGTCTAGTTTCACCCTCTTTCGGGGTTGCACTTTATCGCGGGACATCCTGTATAATTAAAGCATGTTAATGTTGATAATATGGAAGCGTATTTTTTATTAAAATATCACTATGAAGATGAAAAAAGTTATAAAAGAGAGAAACGGCATGTCTAGTGTTTATCTTAGAAACGGCTATTGATCGCATAAATAAAAATTTACAGGAATGTATAAAAACGAAAGATATAAAAATAACTGCCAATGTTTACAGACAGTTAAGTAGCCAATGACAAAAAATCTGTTTAAATATAAACTTCAGTTAAAATATAATGACAAAATAAGCCAACTAATAAAGTGCTACAAAAACTAGGCGCACATATTTATGTGTCATCAAAAACTCTCAAATTTAAATTTTCACACACAAGGAAAAAAAATTCTAAACTACTATAAAAGTGAAATTTCAATCTTTGCTCTCAGATTTATATCTATTAATCTGAGTTTTTGCTTATGAATCTTTAACAAAAATAATTTTATCAATATAGTAATCCGTCGATAATAACGTGACACATTGCGATACACGTAAAAAACGAAATAGGTCAAAATAAAACAATGTCAATAAATCAATATTCAAATTTTGAACATAGCATTATGCAGAGCTATTGACAAATATAATAACAATTGGTAAAATGCAATCAGTGGTCGTGTTGGCAGTTATGCGGTTTTATTTAAACCAATAATACGCTTTGCAACGTACATAACGTTTTGAACGTAGTGGTAAAATTTTGAAGCAATCAACTAATTCTTCTTTTTCTTCTTAAAGTGCCATCTTCTCTGGAAGTTCGGTGATCATTTTGGCAACTTGTATCCCTGATACCGCGGCCCTGAATAACTAATTCTGTTGACATTAATTTAGTAAATAGTAATTATAATCTTCCTAATCTCTATCATCCCACACCAACGTGATTAGTGGACTTTATCGTGCTATGTCTTAAATTCTTTCCTAATCTTGTAATTAAACCACCTGTCAAGTGATTCAGTATGAAATGTCTGTGAAATCGATAAAATCAATTTATTTTCCTTAAATGATTTATGATACTAATTATTAATTGTACATTTTCTGATGTGGAATCCGTTCCAAATAATAATTTAAATTAGTTATTAAGACAACAGAGGATACCTCTAGCATATTAATAAGTATTGATATATACCCTCTATGTGCCAATTAAAAGTATTTTAACATAATGGACAGCTTAAGCTTGATACGTGAATTGGACGATAAAGGGCCAACTTTTTCAGTTAAATGTAGTATTGATTCTCTTAAAAATCATATTGGCTTTTCATATATTAACTCATTAAAAATACTCACTCAAAATATAAGAAGTATATACAAGAATCTAGACGACTTACAAATAACATTATCGCAGTTACCTTATGAAGCAGATGTTTTAATACTCACAGAATGTAGGTTAAACTTAGAAAAACTACTACCAACACTTACCAATTATACTTCTGCTCACACAACAAGGTTACTGAACCAATGTGATGGGGTCGTCGTCTATATAAAAAAGAATCTTCATTCTAAAATTGAGGAGCTCAACCTATCTGATGCTACTGGTCTTCAAATAAATATCTCAGAATATGTGATATTGGGTATTTATCGTTCTCCATCACATACTTGTGCTGAGAACTTCATATATTCATTGCATAGTCATCTTGATTCTGTTTCTAACTCTAAAAACGTTATGATATTGGGAGACATAAACATAAATTTAATTGTCACACCCACTGAAAAATCTCAGGAACGTAATAATAGATTACAATACTTGGATGTTTTGTCTTTGCATGGTCTCTTACCTGGTCATACTCTCCCTACACGCGGAAGTAGTTGTCTTGACCATGTCTTCGTGAAACTTGATTGTATCTCTGGTTCGGTCGTAGCCGTTTTAAATACTACAGTAACGGATCATGATATGGTTATTCTTAATATCACTAATGTATCTATAAAAGATACACATCAAAAATACAAAAAGGTAGTGGATTATGAAAAGGCATATCAAAAACTTATAACATCAGACGTGTCCTATTTGAACACATATAATGATCCTAATTTATTTGCTGTGCGACTTATTGAAATTGTTAGGAAAGCTATAGCTGAAAATTCACAAACCGTACCTATTTCAAATAAATATAGAATACTAAAGCCATGGATAACGCAGGGGGCTGTGCGTTGCATCAGGTTTAGAAACTGTATGCATAGTAAGCTGAGGTCCAATCCGTCTAATGTAATATTAAAAATTACTTACCTTCGTTATCGTAACTTTTGTACGAACCTAATTAGAAAACTCAAACGAAATTATAATAAAAGTGAAATTGAAGAAAATATTAAAAACCCAAAAAAGTTGTGGTCTACTGTGAATGATATTGTTCAATATAAAGCTAATAAAAGTTCGAATCAAGATTTGTTAAACATATCTACAGTACCCCTGACTTCAGTCAATTACGTTAATAAATATTTCATTAATATTGGTAAAAACCTAGCAGAATCTATAAGTAAACGGGTTGGAAACTCATCTAATAATATTACCATTACTGGTACACAATCAGCTAGTTTGTCTTCTTTTGTCTTGCTTGATACCGATCCGAGTGAGGTTCTCTGCGTTCTTATGGGTCTGGATTCAAATAGTGCTCCTGGCTGGGACCAGAAGCTGGGAAAGCTATTATTAATAAGTTAAGCTCAGACCATTGTGGCCAGTTAGCTTCCTTTTCTTATTCTTTAAATGCCAACAAAAATATTTTAAAAAAGACCTTTGTACCTATAAGTACTACACGTATGGAGAAGTTTGGAGGTAGTATTGTGGCAAAACTTCCCTATTTATCATACATCGACGACCCCAACTACTTATATAACACTTTGTTTAAATTAATAAAAACTGAATTTTCTACAATATTTACTTCTAAAACAGTCAATTCAGGGGGTCTCTTGACATTTGGTGAATGGGCAACTCCTGGCATATACAAGAGCAGGCAAAGGCTTTATGAATTGTACAGTGAAAAAGCCTATAATCATAGTGTATCATTTGCTTCTTTTGTAAGTGCCTACTCAAAAATGTTTAGAAGAGTATGTTCCATGGCAAAATCCAAACGATGGATCAAAAACAAAACTCCAACGATGTTTACGTAATGCTTTGCGGAATTTCTTACAATCCTGTAATTTATGAATTGATAAGCGGCAATACTGACATTTTTCGTTGTGATTGTAATTTTTATTTAATAAAATTGTATGCATACCCTCTGTGTATTTTTTCTTGTTATAATAATTATCAGAATTATTTTTAATACTCAATAAAGCCATAGATGACACTTTTGCAGCTTCTTCGTTTAAAAATTCGGAAATATCGATACATGTCGGTCTTTTACCTTGCTTGATGAACGGGTAACTGTAATCTGCCCACTTTGAGAGTAGAACGGGTGGTAACTTTGAAAGTATAAATGTTATTAAATTGATTCCGTTTAGGTAGGTATTCATATTGACCGATTACTTTTACGGCTGCTACACAATTTCGCACTTTAACAGAAAATGGTACAATATCCTTGTGATATTCTTGTGACACTGGATGTAATTTCTTTATATCAACCATGATGCGTGACATTATAAGGTCAGGATTACCAAACTGTAGCTCAAGTGTGGACATTACCATCTCGGGTGACGAAGCACTTATCAGCAGGGCCGAGACAGCTTCGCGAGCTGGACCTCTTAGACACTTTCTTAGGCGCCACATATTTTCACTATCTTTGAAATTACACACCTTAGACGATTCTTCATATGCCTGTTTAAATTGAAGCCATTCCATGGGGTCACCAGTGAATACTGGTAAGTCTTTTGGTGTACACATGCGACTTAACAAGTTGCTATTTATGTTATTGGTAGAAGAGGCTGCAAGATCCTTCAGTGCGCTGGCCAGAAGGTGAACTGTCCCATCAGTACCGATATCCCGTGTGATCGGTGGGCACGGCGCGTCCGTATTTTGACCCTTGTCGTGGACGGGCTGTGCTTCCAGTTCTCGATGGCTGCGCTCCAACCAATCTTCTACATCCTTGTTAGTGTGGTCTGATTGCACACTACACTCGTCGTCAATCTCCGCTAGGTCCGCCGCCAAACGTTTATTAATTAAGTCCAATTCGATTTTTGCTCTCGCTTCTGCTGCCTCCAGTTCTAGCTTTTTCTTACGTGCAAGCGCAGAGGACGACGATGACCTCTTAGACTTCGCACTGAACACTTGTCGAGACGTTGAAGGAATATTTTGAACGGCCATTAAGGGCGTTTCCGTTTTTACCATACTACCTTCATTTTTATTTTTGTTGAGCAAAAATGTTTTATCTCGTTGTAAATTATCCTCTTTAACGCATTTTTCATCGTTAATTGGTTGTACTGGAACCTCTTGTATGGATAACCTGGACTCCTGTTGCTCCTCATCCTTCCTTAACATACTTTTCTTCCGGGTGTTCACCATACTTTTTGGCGTGTGGAACATTTAAAGATCCGGATCGAAGTGACCAAAAACTGTAGGCGGTCGATGTTGATCGGATAAAAAACACACTCGTGGATGAGGATAAATTTATTTAGGATAGATATAAGGACTTAACAATTGATTTAACGTAAACGTGCCGATCGCAGCGGCGGTCACTGGACGACTCACTAAACTACCTTACACTAACTTACATTAATATTTAAAGTATTACCAACACAAAAATTTATATTTATACATAGACTACAGATAATAATTATATTGCGTCGCTTACAGACCAATTTCAGTACTCCCAACCTTTAGTAAAATTTTTGAAAAAATCATACTCGGGCAAATGTTATCGCATTTTAATGCACACAATCTACTACATAATAAACAGTTTGGTTTTACAAAAGGTCGCTCCACAGCAGATGCTAGTGTTGAGCTAATTAAAAATATTTTTGAGGCATGGGAGAGGTCGCAGGATGCTCTTAGAATATTCTGTGACTTATCCAAGGCCTTTGATTGTGTGCATCACGAGACGTTGATCAGGAAACTGCATCATTATGGGATTAGAAATAAGGCACTCAACCTCCTGAATTCCTATTTGAGTAATAGAATACAGAGGGTTGATGTAAATGGTAAGAGATCTCCTGGGGCTCCTCTAGGTATGGGGGTTCCACAAGGCTCTATTCTTGGTCCATTTCTCTTCCTTATTTACATAAATGATTTGCCATTTTTTGTACAGGACAAGCATGAGATAGTATTGTTTGCTGATGACACTTCACTTATTTTTAAGGTGAAACGTAATTTACTTATGTACGACGATGTAAACGATGCTCTCTCAAAGGTTGTCTATTGGTTCGATTCAAATAATTTATTATTAAATAACAAAAAGACAAAATTAATAAAATTCACTACACCTAATGTTAAACTTGTTGATAATGGTGTAGAATTAGGAGGGGAAATGTTAAAACCAGTAAAATCCACTAAATTTCTAGGGATTACTATAGATTCGAAATTGCAGTGGGATCTTCATATTGAGGGGTTAGCGAATAGGCTCAGCTCTGCAGCGTTCGCGGTAAAAAGAATTAGACTTATTACGGACGTAGATACAACTCGCGTAGTATATTTTAGTTATTTTCATAGTATCATGTCCTATGGAATCTTATTATGGGGAAATGCAGCTACCGTTAATACTATTTTTGTCCTGCAGAAAAGAGCTATTCGTGCAATTTATAGTTTAGGCCCTAGAGTATCATTAAGAGATAAGTTTAAAGAAATAAAAATATTGACTGTTGCTTCTCAATATGTGTACGAAAATGTTATGTATGTTCATAAAAATATACACGAATTTCGCAGGAATTGCGACATGCATAGCATTAATACTAGGAACAAACACAAACTTGTAATGCCTGTAACTCGCTTACGCCGAGTCAGTAATTCTTTCTATGGACAATGTATACGCTTATACAACAGGGTCCCAGAAAACGTTCAAAAAGCTTCTATTGCGAAATTTAAAAAAATTGTAAAAGAACGTTTGTGTACTAAAGGATATTATTTGATTAACGATTTTATAGAAGACAGTACGCCTTGGGAATGATGTGATCGCCTCCAGGCTATTTCAACCTATGAAATTATTGTAAATTTCAATCTTCTTTGAAAAAAAAAACATGATTAAAAAATTATATTAGTCCCGCTGAGTTTCTTTCGCCAGTTCTTCTCAGGTCAGAGGCTTTTTCTTTCCGAACTGGTAGTAGACTCATGACGTTCAGTAAGAAATTGTAATAATTTTATGCTGAATAAAATATTTTGAATTTGAATTTGAATTTTGTAGCAGAAATATAAATGAAATTCATGAAAATAATTAACAATTCGATGATAGTCGTTTTATATTTCCTTACGAGCAATATTATTTGTTATTAAATATTATAATCAATTTAATTTTTAAAAAGTGTGTGTGTCAGCTCCGACGCACGACTGGAGACTCTTAATAATGCACAAAAAAGGTTTAATAGTCAAAGAAAAAGAAAAAAAATCATATATTATATTCCTGCAGTAGCTCTTACTCCTCATTTTTATTTTCATACTTGTGTCCATTTTTGAGAGCAAACACAATTATGTAGCAAACGTTTTCATTAGTTTAAGGATAATATTCAAATCAGTTTACTTACGAATTCCATAAATTATATAAATTGAGAGTTAGACAAATTAATATAAGACATGACATGACTTTAGATACTAATTCCCGGTCACCCCGTAGAGTACACCGTGCTGTCAGTCCCGATTGTTAACATGCGTTACACATAGTGGGGAATACATATTATATCCTCCAAAAAACAGTGGAACAGAGTAGTGGTTTAATATTCGACCCTACTCCAAAATGGAGAAAAAAACCAATGCCCATAGACCAGTGGTATATTACTGGCTTAATTAAGATTAAAACTACATAATTTAGAACAGATTAATGAAACAATTTTTGCGGGTTTTATAGCGTTTTATTGAGTTGTTTTAGTCCACCCGTGACCACAGGTTGCTGTAAAGTGTAAAGTATTTAAACGCTTGTAAACGATCTCCATACATCGAATGCTTAGTTCCTATAACGATCTGTTTAACGCAATAGGTATTGCTGCAATGAATCCCTGCACTTATAAAAAACTTGTATTGCAATGTTTGAATTAATCGGATTTACCTTGTAATTATAGCTGTTTGTCTTGTAACTGTAATCGACTTATTATTAATTTTTGGAATAATCCGTGGTAAACGGTGATAATGTTGCGCTAAGTACTTTTTGTTTAAAAACTAATTGTAATATTATACCTATTGTAATACTGTTTGTTTACCCAAATAAAGAGAAAAGAAAGTATCGGAAACGTCGGGCTTTTAAAAAATTTAATAAACCGCAATAAAATCCGAAAAAGTTGTTTCACTATAATGAGTGAAATTCGCGTAAACATTACAAAAATATGGACATAGATTACGTTAAGATATCAGGTTTTTTATGACATAGCATTGTGCAGCTGCTGCTGTTTATAAATTTTCGATATTGTGTAATCTTGCCAGTTGGGTTAGAAGCTTAATAGGTATTGATAATAACTTATTAACATATTAGATATAGGAATAATTGTTGGTAATAATCACAATCAGAACTGACAGAATTAGAAATGACTTCACATTAGTTTGACTTCATTAAAAAGTGAGCTTTTTATTTATTTTATTATTTTTATGTAATTTATTTTTATTGCAATCATAATTAATTAGAATTAGTAACGTAATTAATTATACAGAAATAAAATGAATTACAAATATTGAACAAAAATTAACCCGACACCTTCACGATAAGCAAATTTAAACCAGTCTTTGCACGTCAAGACTCATTACGATTAAAACAAAGCAGTACACAGATTCGCAGAAAAGTGTGAGTGAAGTTCATCACTTATGCCACAAAAACCTTTTAACTAATCCCACTTAGCGGCGTACAATCTCACGAAACAAATAAACCAACAACACCCCGTCTCATTCGATTTACATATTTCAGATTGAACGAACCGACAACAAGAGAGTATCGTTTTTCGATGTGACGCACGTTCTCGATACTGTCAACGTCGCGTTCCGTAAACGACCCTCAAACAGACGGTCAAAAGTGCTCCTGACTCTTCTGGCCGTGTTCATACTGTTCGGCCCTACGATGTGTGAGTAATACGTGACAGGATTGATAAATATTCCGTAAAGACCAAGATTTAAATAAATAACATTACTGTTATCATGGATTCAATAAATTTCGTAAGGCTCATACATCACTTTCGTGTATTGTTTATTGTTCTTTATCTGAATGTGATGGAGGTATACGAAATACACGATGACTTGATCACGTTTATCATATTGAAATTGTTTCTTTTTAAACTTTGGGGAATTATTTTTAAAAGGATAGCCACTGAGGTTTACTTTCATATTCTGCGATAGGGATATTGTGAATAATGCGAATGTTAAATCTTAATAGACATTAACAGTTGGTTCTGAATAAATATTTGAAAAATGTTGACTTAAAACTGACTGCGTACTTTTTTGTTATGCTAGTATGGCCATAAAGATGTTTAAAATAGTATAGGCATTCGTTATTGTATTGTCTAAGATTTTAGATCCTGACAATAACACAAAAAAGAACTATCTAATTCGTTTCTTCGTAGGTTATGCACTAGTACGTAATGTATATTTCGGCCAGTCATATTCATTTATACATATAAAAGTAATATAGTTGAGTCTTGAGTTGTTATTGATACAAGTAACAATTATTAAAAAAAAAATTGAGTTAACTAACGCACAAAAATTCGAAGCCAATTATTTTTTTCTTATGAACAAAGACAGCCCTGCATGCCTATGAAGAAGATTACAGTTTTGTCAATGGGCTACGACAGGTATTCATAAAAGTAGAAACAGGTTATATGAACTGTATAAATTAAGAGAAAGTAATCACAGTCCTGGTTTTGTAGAACATGTTAAACAATATTCTAAAATCTTTAAACAGTCATGTTCTATAGCTAAGTCAAACTATTTTAAAAGAAAAATAATGAATTCTAGCAATAAAATCAAAACGACCTGGGATATTATAAAGCGTGAGTCTGGCAAATATAAACCACGTGACAACAGCCTGACGCTTAAAATTAATGACGCCCAAATAAAGTCAGAAAAGGAAATAGCTGATATTTTTAATAACTTTTTTGTAAATATACCAATTGAAACAACGTCTAATTTGAATTCTTCACCCGCGTCTGCGGCTTTAATGCTCCAAAGACATGTGTCCGAATGTAGCTCATTGTTTGATTTTAAAAGCATTGATTTCACTGATATAATCAAAGCATTCAAATCTCTTAAAATGAAAGGTACCAATGATTTATGGGGTATATCTGTAACTATTCTTAAAAGCATTATTTACACCATCGCTCCATATCTTGCTGTTATATTTACTAATTGCATTGCTGAAGGAATTTTTCCTGACTTAATGAAATTTAGCAAAATTATTCCATTATTTAAATCTGGGAACAAAGAAGACCCAAGTAATTACAGACCAATATCCATTTTACCAGCCTTGAGCAAGATCTTTGAAAAAATAATACTGGAGCAATTATTAACCTTTTTTAATTTAAATAACCTTTTGCATAATAAACAGTTCGGTTTTACGAAGGGTAGGTCTACTACTGATGCCGGTGTTGCACTTCTTAAGCATGTCTTTGGGGCCTGGGAGAGGTCGCAGAATGTTCTTGGCATATTCTGCGACCTGTCCAAAGCTTTTGACTGTGTAGATCATCAGACGCTGCTGTTGAAGCTAAATCATTACGGTGTAAAAATAATGCCCAGAAACTATTACACTCGTATCTTAGTTCCAGAACTCAGACAGTTGATATAAATGGGGTGAAATCAATGGGTTTTGATGTAAAGCTAGGTGTACCCCAAGGGTCTATTTTAGGCCCTTTCTTGTTTTTGGTTTATATTAACGATTTACCTTTCTTTGCAAAAAGCCTATGCGAGATTGTCTTGTTTGCTGATGACACTTCCCTTATATTTAACATTGATATAAATAAATCAAATTTTGACGATGTGAACAAAGCACTCTCGGAAATACTCACTTGGTTTAGTTTTAATAATCTACAGCTTAATGCAAAGAAAACGAAATGCGTTCTATTCTCTTTACCAAATGTAAAATCTCCACCCATTGAAGTTGTAATGAATAATAAAAAATTAGATTTAGTTGAATCAACAGTCTTTCTGGGTGTAACTATAGACAGAAAACTTCAGTGGCATTCGCATATTGCTGCATTAGCTGGTAAGCTCAGCTCTGCAGCTTACGCTATTAGAAAAGTTAGACAGTTAACAGATATAGATACTGCTAGGACTGTATACTTTAGTTATTTTCATAGCATCATGTCATATGGCATTCTGATGTGGGGATTAGCGGCTGACATTAATGCTATATTTATTTTGCAAAAACGAGCAATAAGGGCTATTTATCAACTAAGCTCTAAAACTTCTCTTAGGGAGAAGTTCAAAGAAATTGGTATACTGACAGCTGCATCTCAATTTATATTAAATTGTATTCTTTTTGTGCGTCGTAATATTAACTTATATACCAAACATGGCGATTTGCATGGTCGCAATACAAGGAATAGGAATAACCTTATAATGCCTCTGTACCGATTAGAGAAGGTGCGTGGGTCCTTCATGGGTCAAGGTATACATATCTTTAACAAGATTCCAAGTGATATCTTGGAGTTACCCTTTGAAGAGTTTAAGAATCGTATAAAAAATCGCCTCCTCAAGAAGGGCTACTATACTGTCAAAGATTATTTAAATGACGGGACAACTTGGTCATAAGCTGACAATGATTTTTACTTGTAGTTGTATTTTATTCGCCACGTCTAAACAGTCACTTGTCTATTTATTTGGAGCGCATTTTAAAGAAACTACCTTTTAGGAGGTGTCTAGTTCTTAAGTAATTGAAAATTATTTACTGCTATGATTACCGGGTATTTTATTTTGTTTATAAATTTAAGATAAATTTGTGATGGAAAGTGACCTTACATAATTTATTAAGTCAAAGTCATTTTTCAATTCGACGACTCTGTATGAAATATGACAGGGAGAAAAAATAAACCTTGACGAGTTTCTTGCCGGTTCTTCTCGTTACAAGGTCTCCCGCCGTAGGATTTGCGAACCGATGGCGTAGCTTCATTGACGTTCACAAGTGCTGTATCAGCCTAAAATGAATAAATTATTTGAATTTGAATTTGAATTTAATATGTATGTCACATACGAACGAATACGATACGTATTTGAATCACATCTATTATCTATATATTTAAAAATTTTGTGTTACGATGTATGTTAGTGATAATCTCTGAAATTACTGAACCAATTTTTATCAAATTTTGTAAGCATCTGTAATTTAGTCCAACTTGAGAGATAGGGTAGTTTTATCTCAATTATTGATCTCAATATTTGTTATTGCAAATTAAAAGTTTATTATACGACTTTAGTGTGTATATATCGGTTAGTTCTATAAAATCCTAATACATGGCAGTTTGGCATGCGTTAGAATATATAATTTACATTATATTAATTATAATTAGGTACTGAGACTTTTTGTGATATTTTCGTCAGTTTTTACTCAAATTCATTCCTTTTTTGAATAAAAACCATAAATTTCATAGTTCTGTGTTATTTGTAGATCAGGTTCTATAATACTCTATAGCAGGGGTCGTCAACTGGCGGACCGCGGTCCGTGTTCGGACAGCCGCCGACCCATTTTGTGTGGACCGCGAGAGTACAGAAACTTACACTACAGAGTGCATAATATTATAAAAATATATCCCACGCAACTTCAAACTCAACAGTTCACAATAAAAAAATGTCATCTTTCTCCTTAATGTGTTAAAATTACCTTTGTTATTTCGTTTGTTTAATAAATATTTTTTTCTATAAAATTATGTGCAGACCGCGACGGTCATTTTATTTCTTCAAACGGACCCCGAGCGAAACTAATTGATGACCCCTGCTCTATAGCGTACACCTTTATATGTGAAAATAAGGGATTATTATGAGCTATTGAAACGAATTGTAATTTTTTCTATTATTTTCAGCGGAGAACACCATATTCTACTTGTTTTCGAGAAACCGCCTGAATTGGGACATGGTCAAGTACAGTGTATATACGAGCTATTCTATCTTACTGCATTCAATTGGTAAATACAATATTAATTTATCATATATTTATCTATAGCTATCTTATAAGATTAAAATAAATTGGAAAGTTTGTAGTGACCCTATTTTCTTATTATTATTTGTATGTAAGTGTATCAAAATAAGTGTATTTTTTTGTGTTAGGTGACACGTTATTTAGCACTTCGTGATGTGACACCCATTTGTTGAACCATACTGATTTTTGTGGTGGTTTGGGCGTTTATCTTTGTATTGTATGTATTTCCAGACCACCAACACAGGTCTAACTCCTGCTAGTAGGTGATAAGTTTGAAGTGTTTATTTATTTACGTTTAATCCCCAATCGTTATGGAAGGTTATAGACCTAAAAGCGTCACGATCTACCTAGGTAGGAATAATTACAAGTCACTACTGTTTAGCCTATGAAGAACTAGCTTCTGCGCGTGACTTCGTCGGCGTGGACTCCGCTCCTATTGGTCTCAGCGTGATGCCTATAGCCTTCCTCGATAAATGGGCTATCTAACACTGAAAGAAATTTTTCAAATCGGCCCAGTAGTTCCAGAGATTACCGCGTTCAAACAACAAACAAACAAACTCTTGAGCTTTATATATTAGTATAGATATAGATAACATATTTTTCTGTAGTAGAGAAATATCTATGTTATAAAAGCGTTAGGTCATTCACTCGTCACAAAGTCTCGAAAAGAAATTAACGTATAAAGATGAATTGTGGTAAGAGCTATTTTATAGTCAGTAGACGTATAGGTGAGTAGAGACTTGAGGGGAGACTTTTTCGCGCGATTATTGAAACCTGATTGAAAGCAAGCTCTCGAAGTGTCGGGTAGTTCTAAAGTGCGAAAGTTGAATCATAAATATGGTCTACAAAGAGATTCTAAATTACTGCATTATAATCAGGAATGATAAGTACAACTTTAGCACCTCTTTTTAAATGTAACAAATTTCGACGTGAGCGAAGCCGCGCCCAATAACTAATGTATTATAAATTTTTTAACCTTCATTTTTTTATCGGATAATAAACATCAGATCCATAACATTTTTAAAAGTATGAAGTAGTTTTTTAAGTACCACGAAAAGCCCAAGGATTCATCTGAGTACAAAAATCCTTTCAATTCGTGCAGCCTGTTTTTTCAAAAGCAATTTTTTGAAGTGATTTGATTTAAACACTTTGTTGTTGTTCATTATAATTTCCGAATATGTCGGTACTATTGCAAGCCCCATGGTCACAAGCCCACTAAGGTTTCAATGTAAGTATTCCTTTTTATATATAAATCATGACATACAATAAATAATAAATAATATTAATGATTAGAAATAAGGGAATTCTTAGCTGTCCAAACTTTGTATAGAAAGTTATTTGTTACTTTTTTAAGTTAATTCTGGATACGTTTCTTACTACCATACAAATATAAACTTTTTTTTTACAAAAGTCCCCGTGTGGAATTTTAAATTATTTGTACGACAGTTAGAGCTGATTTTCATTATTTACTCATTCGTATTTATGTTAGGAACAAAATAATGAAATTAGGTTTTAAAAGATGTATTTAATTTTATACTCACACCTAATATTTTAATTGTTACTGTAAAAAAATGTTTAACGGAAATTAAAAGCTGTTAGCTTAAAATTTATTTATTAATTAACAAATTAATATTATCTCGCAAGAGTTAATTCCTTTTTTAAAACATTATGATAGCCTGTAAATCTCCACTTCTGGAGGAAGAGTACTTATTAAGAGAGATTACTGTACAGGAATCGCGTGGTTATAGATATCTCAAAACGTGCTTCTTTCCTTACGATGATAGCCGAACGCCAAGAAACTTTTCAAAAACAAATTTGGCACCTGAAAATGCAACAGTGCCAGCTAATTTTATTTCGTTTGAAATTTAACTATTTTACAAACTAAGGCCTCATATAGTTCACATTTACAGAGTTCAATTAATTCAATTCAATTTAATCAAACAAATTCATGTAATTCAAACGAAAGGATAAAGTCAAATAAAGTTAACCACGTAAAATATATATTGTCCGATTACATTTTTGATCAGAGTTGGAATAATCGCGATTTCACGCCTCGTCTAACGTAAACAATGTTACGTGAATTCAGAAGCGACGTTTCAGTAAAGTACGATGCACACTACTTCATTTTGTAGGTTTTATAAACTCTAACAATACAATAGACGTTATGATATCTTATACATTTGCGGTACCATGAAAACCTGCGTGTCATGTAATTGCTTATATGACTTCTAGATGACGTAGTATTCTTATTTTTAGTTTTGGAGTTCCAGTTGGAACTGCCCGGAGCCACATAGTAATTTGGGCAGCGTAGGTCGGAGTGTAGATTTCATCAAGCGGACTCACTCTTTTCAGAGTTATATATTCATAGTGCCCTGCAATAGCCGGTGGTTGCTGCCGGTGTTAAGCCTATTAACCACTGAGACGTCTTTGAATATATGCCTTTTCTCCGCTATGATCAAATCTATCTCGTTCCTTGTCATAGTGTCAGATCCTTGCCATTTTTACCGCCTTTGGAGCGTATTCTCGAAAAATGAATCCATCAAGAAGAGCGCCTTCACTCGAACTCATGATTTTTGCCCATAGTCACCACGCTGGGTAAGCGGGTTGGTAACCGCAGGGCTGGCTTTGTTGTACCAAAGACGCTGCTGCCCGTTTTTGGCCTAGAAATACTGAAATTAAACATAAGATTTTACGTAACTTTACACATTTTAATATATAATTTTTTATTATTACAGGTGCAATGTTCGCCATTACTTTCTTGAGTCGAAAACTCCAGATCGACGACTCCCTATTGTGTCTCATTTCAATAACCAGCAAACTTCTTGGTTCTCTTTGGACTGCTTTCGTCACAACAGATATTGAAATGTATTTAAGTAAGTAGTCAGTATATGATTGTAAACATCACAGCTAAATAACAATTGTCTCATGTAGTGTTGTGTTCTTGTGGCTAGTTCAGAGCTCTTAGGGGGGGATAGGGTTAGCAACGCGCTGTAAATGCTCCTGGTATTACTTATGTGGACTGAATGCTTGTTTGTCACCTTTGTAATAAAAAAAATAACATTATTGCAGAAAAAAATAATTGAATTTGTCCTTGAAATGAGAATCTCCTTTTTTATGGTTATAAAATCATTTACATTTTTTTTGTTTCCAGTTCCAGTGCTTGAGCTGCTAAATACTACGTTTACATCTTTACGGTCAATTATTTCTAAATTGGTCGACAAACAGGAAAATGGTAAGTGGCACGCGATGTTATGTCAATCCTATACATAACTGATTTCGTATTAGATAAATAAATATTTTTAACATTAAAACAAAATCGTCTATTCCTAAGGTCGGCCTCCAGACACATATTATTATCTAAATATTAATATCTTCGTGTTGGTGCAGTCCTTGTGGATCCCCACCGTGCCTCGGAGAACACGTTAAGCTGTCGGTCCCGGTTGTTATCATGAATACCTGATAGCGATCGTTACTCATAGTAGGGAATATATCCGCCAACCCGAATTGGAGCAGCGTGGTGGATTAAGCTCCGATCCTTCTCTTACATGGTGAAGAGGCCTATGCCCAACAGTGGGATATTACAGGCTGAAACGTGATCATTATCGTGATCGATCGATTAATATCTTCTATAATTATATTAATACGTGAAGCAATAACTTTGTACCCCTTTTTACGAAAATTGCGCGGACGGAAGAGTATGAAATTTCGCAAACTTATAGTTTATATAGAAAAGGAGTGCAAATACAAATATTTTTAATTAGGCATAAAAAATACATTAAATCAATAAAAAAAACATTACACACACTACCATGTATTTGACACACGCACGCATAATTATATACTCTTTTGTTTATTATTACAGAAGTCTTTGACAACAGAACCTAAAAGAGTAAAACCTAAAAGGTTAAAACCTATAATTTAAATTAATTATGGTCGAATTTCGACCACTAGGCGACCACTAGTTAAAATAAATTCACATGTACATATGTAATACACATACACATCCCACCGATAGCTAGTCTAAAGCAGAAAGCAGAGTACTGTGAACTATGACAACAGGTCCACTCAGGTAGAAAATTATAAAAATTTGTTTGTGATAAGAACGATGCGTGATTTTAAAGATTACCACGCGCGAGTTCGCGCGAATATATTAAGAAAAGCTTGTCTTTATACTTGGACGTGTCCATCGTGTACCATGTATCACCTTTAGTCGTACTTATCGTTTAGTGTGCATATAAAACGAGCCCATGTGAAAAATATTGCAGAATCACCTTCAATACCTACATAAGACTTTATTATTTGTATATACATATACAGTTATAAATAACATAATCTGATTACAAACTTTTTCCTTTTTTGTGCACTCAATTTTATTATACAGAATATTATTCAAATTAAAAAAAAAGACGTGTGGCACTCGGGGACTACCGCGGTAAAGCTATTGCATAGCATTTTGTATCAACTTATGCAATTATAATTATTTATTTATTATATTTATGCAGTATTTCTTTTTCTTTGATATTAATTCAAGTTACACTTTTTGAGCGTGGTGACCGATAAGAAAACAAATATTTTTCTTTTATTAAATAAATAAAAAGTTAATATAGTTTAAAATATTTTTATTATTTTACAATACATGTGGGTTTTATTATCTTACAGTAGCTGTTGGTTATTCAGAAATATTTATCATTGAAACTATAGGCTTATGATAACTGAAATAAGAAACATAAGTTTGCGACTTATTATCCTCTAAATACAATACGTCTAATCGCACGCACACAACGCCGTGTCGAACATGTGTCGAAGACTGCCGAACTGAAACGACGTTAGACGATGCACGGCCTTCAAGTCACATCTCCGTGCCCGTCGGAGTGGGGGGCGTGAGGTTTTTTCGTTACGGAATTTCTGGATTCGGTCCCCGCGCTCAAGGCCCGCGATAGAAGCTATGCTATATGCATATGCTATATATATATATATATATATAGCTTAAAAATATATTGAATTATCATTAAATAAAAATTCAAATTTAGATATATGGGTTGGGTAAATATTTGAAAATGTGCATATTGGCATAGTTATGGAGATTAAGAAAAAAATGTGATGAAAATGATTCTTTATATGATTTCTGTAATCTCAGGGACTTTCTTTTTAAAATAGTATCGAAGGGGATGTCCTAAAATATATACTTTTTGTATAATAGACAATTCAAAATTCATACGAACGGTAGTGGTTAATATGGATAATTGGTAATTAGGTCACTTACAGTGTAATGAGTAGTTTTCGAATGGTAATTATGAAAAAAATAAAAAAGAGTTGATAATTGAGATATAAAAGCTTTATTGAAATGAAAAACAGTTACTAACTTTAAACAAAAATTAAAGTTTCTTTTCTATAATAACAATTATGAAAATCAGTTACTAAACAATCATTAGAAAAACGTAGATGTGGCGACCTCTATCGAGCCACATACGAGCTGACGATTCTAGATCACGCTATCGAAGTTTTCAAAGCGAATGAACTATATATACAAGAACCCGACAACAACCGTCGGGGCAGTAGCCCTACCAGACACAACACCCGTCTGGTTGGAGGATCCTCCCTTTGCGGTGGTGGATGAGGGACTCAACACCCTGTTCCTCTCGTACCACCAAACTGGTGACCCCGAGCATGAACATCAGCGCAGCCTTCGTCAATCTACGTCATCGTGATTTCATCATCACTTCCTCAAGCTTTCGAGCAGCGAGTCCTACAGCCAGCCAGCATCCACGGCTACTACGGGTATCCTGACCACCAGCATGCAGCGGACGCGCATACCTGGTCATCACCCACAGCCATCTCAGCGACTTTGGCACAGCACACTGCACTTCGGCCGGTCAGCAAGCAGAGACGCACCTCTCTCCTGGTCGACGCAGCAGCCAGCCACTACGCAGCACTGCACCACTCCGACTCACTGGAGAATTTGCAGCATCACCCCGACTCACTGGGGCATCACCGCAGACAGTTCCGACTCACTGTGAACTATGCGGCATCTGGTTCCGACTCACTGGAACATTCCACTGGCCCGGCAAGCATCACAAGATGTGTATGGACGACTCAAACCGCTATCGACCTCCGGTCTCGGAGGGGAGTGATGTGGCGACCTCTATCGAGCCACATACGAGCTGACGATTCTAGATCACGCTATCGAAGTTTTCAAAGCAAATGAACTATATATACAAGAACCCGACAACAACCGTCGGGGCAGTAGCCCTACCAGACACAACACCCGTCTGGTTGGAGGATCCTCCCTTTGCGGTGGTGGATGAGGGACTCAACACCCTGTTCCTCTCGTACCACCAAACTGGTGACCCCGAGCATGAACATCAGCGCAGCCTTCGTCAATCTACGTCATCGTGATTTCATCATCACTTCCTCAAGCTTTCGAGCAGCGAGTCCTACAGCCAGCCAGCATCCACGGCTACTACGGGTATCCTGACCACCAGCATGCAGAGGACGCGCATACCTGGTCATCACCCACAGCCTTCTCAGCGACTTTGGCACAGCACACTGCACTTCGGCCGGTCAGCAAGCAGAGACGCACCTCTCTCCTGGTCGACGCAGCAGCCAGCCACTACGCAGCACTGCACCACTCCGACTCACTGGAGAATTTGCAGCATCACCCCGACTCACTGGGGCATCACCGCAGACAGTTCCGACTCATTGTGAACTATGCGGCATCTGGTTCCGACTCACTGGAACATTCCACTGGCCCGGCAAGCATCACAAGATGTGTATGGACGACTCAAAAACCGCTATCGACCTCCGGTCTCGGAGGGGAGTGATGTGGCGACATCTATCGAGCCACAAACGAACTGAAGATTCTAAATCGCGCTATCGAAGTTTCCTGAGCGATTGAGTATATATACAAGAACCCGACAACAACCGTCGGGGCAGTAGCCCTACCAGACACAACACCCGTCTGGTTGGAGGATCCTCCCTTTTCGAGGCTGGATGAAGAACCTACACCCTCACGCTTCCATCCCCAAAGTAGATAACATGCCTTAAAAACATAAAATAAAAATAAAAAAACATTATCCAATAGAATTCTAAATATTTTTATCAGAAATAATAAAATCAAGGTCTAACACTATAAAATGGAAAACAAATAAAACTCTTTTAATTATAAATAAAAACAATTTTTGAACGGTCTTAATGTTAAAGTTTAGAGATCAATATTATTACTATAGTAATTATCAAAGCATTAGAAACGTTGATACCATAACACGTGGTTCAATAAGTCCCGAGACTAAGTACTAAAAAAGGTCTTTTTTATAAAATTAATTTTTATTCATCAACATAGTCTCCTCCAAGAGCGATACAGTCCCTCCAACGCTTTTCTAACTTTTCTATCCCATGTGTGTAGAACGATTTGTCTTTGGCTTCAAAATAAGCCTCCGTTGCTGCGATAACTTCACTATTTGAGTCAAATTTCTCACCCTGAAGCATTTTTTTGAGGTCTGCAAACAGCCAGTAATCGCTGGGGGCCAAGTCTGGCGAATAAGGGGGATGAGGAAGCAATTCGAAGCCCAATTTGTTAATTTTGGCCATCGTTCTCACGGACTTGTGACAAGGCGCGTTGTCCTGGTGAAACACCACTTTCTTTTTGTTCATGTGAGGCCGTTTATTTCGTACTTCAATCGCGCAATTTCGTACTTCAATCGTTCCAATAAGCACATTTAATAGTCACTATTTATATTTTGCCCCTTTTCAAGGTAGTCGATGAAAAGTATTCCATGCGCATCCCAAAATATAGACGCCATAACCTTACCGGCCGATTTCTGAGTCTTTGGACGCTTCGGGCGGCTTTCACCAGCCGCTCTCCACTCCGCTGCCTGCCGATTGGATTCCGGAGTGAAATGGTATATCCAGCCGGGCTAGCATGCGTACGAGATAATCTCTTGACGAGAGAGATAGATAATGTCTACATCGAGTATTTTCTCGATTACCTTAGCATGCGCAATACGAGAGACATAATTCTCTTCCGAAGACTTCACCTTGTCGAGAGCTCGTGCTGCCCTTACAAAAAAATAAACAATATTTTTACAATGCAACAATGATAAATTCTAAATTTTCACTAAGTTTAATCTACATTGGCTGCGTTCTATTAAGCGTCCACATCGTGTTATCTCTTCAACTGTCGTGACGAGAAGAGTATCACGTGCACGCATGCTAGCTACTGTAGACATAAAGAGATAATACGAGAAAAGGGGTAGACAAAGTTTTGTCTTGGCGCGCATGCTAGCCCGGCAGGTTTCATCCATTGTTACATACCGACGTAAAAAATCCTTTTTATTATGATTCATCAGCGCCAAACATCGCTCTGAATCATTGATACGTTGTTCCTTTTGATCAGTTGTAAGCAAACGCGGCACCCACTTAGAAAAAAGCTTTTTCATGGCCAAATTTTTATGTAAAATAGTGAAAACACTACCAGCTGAAATCTTCACTATCTCGGCTATCTCTCGCACTTTTACCTTCCGATCTTCCAATACGATTTTGAGGACTTGGTTAATATTTTGCTGAGTCACTGCTTCATTTGGACGACCTGAGCGTTCCCCATCATTGGTGTCCATGCGACCGCGTTTGAAGTCGGCATACCACCGACAAATGGTTGCTTTAGAGGGAGCTGATCCTGCATAACATTTTATAAGCCATTGCTGTACTTCAACGGTATTTTGTCCCACTATAAAATAATGTTTTATCAACACGCGAAACTCGTTTTTTTTCCATTGTATCAAAATTACAACCGTAGCGTCACTTAAATGTTTCAAAATCAATAATTTTAATGTTCCATTTTTAAAAATTTGACACATATTCTTGTATTGATAGCCAGTACTTTTTAAAAATCAAAAGAGTTTTTAATATATGCGCCATTTCCAGGTTAGTCTCGGGACTTATTGAACGATCTAGTATTATATGATACCTCAGTCATCACAACATCATCACATCAGCCTATTGCACTCCAGGACACGTCTACCTTAACTGCCATCGGTCCTGCGACACAAGTGACCACCCCACTGCCAATTCAACTTGTTAATTCTGTGGGCTATGCGGTTACTTTCGTTCTCTCGCGGATAGCCTCATTTCTAATTCTATCTTTGAGAGAAACCCCAAGTATAGCCCGTTCTATTGCACGTTGAGCGACTTTAAACTTGTGGACCAGTCCCTTCGTCAGTGTCCACGTCTCGGCGCCGTATGTTAAAACAGGCAGGACGCACTGTTCGAAGACTTTTGTTTTCAAGAATTGCGGAATCTTCGAAGTGAAGACTTGATGAAGCCTGCCAAATGCAGCCCAGCCCAACTGAATCCTCCAGCCTCCTTCTCGAAGTTGTTGCGGCCTAGTTGGATGGTATGGCTTAGGTAAATATTATCCTGCACAACTTCGAGATCTACAGATACCGGTCTCGGTATGACTTGGTTGTTAAACATAGCTTTCTGTTTGTCCAAGTTCATACCGAGACTGAGTCGTCTAGACTTGTTTAGGCCGGCCAGCATTTGGCCTAGTTCATCCAATGTCTCCGCAAAGATGACGATATCGTCGGCAAAACGAAGGTGAGAGATGTATTCGCCGTTGACGTTGATGCCTCGTTCCCCCCAAACCAAGGTCTTAAAGACATCCTCCAGCGCAGTGGTAAACAGTTTCGGTGATATGATATCACCCTGTCTTACAACACGCGGGAGGAAAATTGGTCAGAGTCGAAGGCTTTCTCATAGTCCACAAATGCCATACACAGCAGCTGATTATATTCTTCTGTCTTTTGAATAATCTGCCAAACAGTATGGATGTGGTCTACGGTACTGTAGCCATTTAGAAACCCAACCTGCTCCGGTGGTTGAAATTTGTCGAGTCTTCTGGCGAGACGATTCGTAACGACCCTCGAAAAAAGGTTATAGACGTGGCTCAGAACTGAGATCGGCCTGTAATTTTTTAACAGAGGCTTATCGCCTCTCTTAAAGAACAGTACTACCACATTCCTGGACCACGCCTCCGGCGTGGTACTTCGGTGGATAACGGCTTTGAAGCTCCCGTTTTTAAGCTGTCTGAGCGCCGCACTAATCTCATATCTACCTCGATGTCCGGGATGTCCTCCGAATAGTGACGGTGGTGCACGTAGATCTTCGGTGTCCCAAGTCTCGGGCTTGTGTGCGCTGGACGAGTACAACTGTCTATAAAATTTCCGTCCAATGTCCATAAAGAAGTAGTATTTCAACTATTTTCTTAAATAAATCATTCTTTTGTTAAAAAATTGTAATTCTATTCTCAAAATCCAAAAGGAGTCACTATTAGGGCTACATAAACTACGTCATCAAAAATATGTAATTGATCACTTACTTAAAAAAACCAATAAATTGTGATTAGAAAATATTTTCACAAAAACACTACGAGGACGAGATAATCAAAGTTAGCGCCAAAAAGACTGGTCTTTGACACTACTACTGCACTCGGTGTCCGAGCCCTGACTGGCGCCCGCGCGGCCGTGTACTTTTGGGTTGGAATATTCCAGTTTTTATATATATAAATATTTTCAAATGGTAATTAGTAAGGTATCGATGGACATTTTTTAACTGATCTTATTTTTTATAAGTTATGTTCTTTGCGTGTTATAGCATGATTTTATGTGTTTATTAACAATTTAAGTTTATGAATATTTAACCAAAAGTATAATCTTCAAGAATGATTTAACACTTTTAGGATAATTATTGATTGAAAATGGAAAATCGGACACGAATGGTAATTTGATTTTAGCGCTTTGATTTGTAATTTCTCTTAACTTAATTTATAATTAAGATTTATCTCTCCATATTTGGGATACTTTTTTACATAAGAAATAATTCACAAAAGTAAAAATAAAAATGCTGTATTCGTTCTTTATCAACCGCCGCGCGATTTGCACATTTTCAAATATTTACCCGGTTACTAAATATCTCAATAAAAAGTTCTCGTTAGGAAAACCTTTGATGACCTTCAACTTTTTTCAATACCTAGGGACTACGTCGTTATTATATCGTCGCTGAATAGGCAAAACTACTAAAGCGCCATTTTGGTCAAAATGAGTTATGTATAATTATGGTTCGACTGCATTTTTTTTCTCTGCCTATTAGTCCGGGTCTCGTGGCAATCGGAGCATTGTTTTTGGCGCTTTAGCACTCAAAATGAGGTTAAAATCTCAACAGATTTCTTGCGAATTTTTACTAATGTGTGGCTTACTTCGACACATTTTCTTATAAATGTCGGTATAGTATTATGCTTGCTGCAACAACATTCAGGTTTGTTAGTAATTTTCGAAAGTATACTTTTGATAACCGATGGTATTTATATAACTTTCGCTTGAATCTTTTTTTTACCACGGGTCCTTTAAGTCAAATGAGCTTAAGAAAAAACCACAATATATGGTGATTTAGTAGTTTCTGCTGATTGAAATCACGTATACTCTATACTACAAGCTTATAAGTAAACTAGCTTCTGCGCGCGACTTCGTCGGCGTGGACTCCGCTCCTATTGGTATTAGCGTGATGATACATAGCCTATAGCCTTCCTCGATAAATGGGCTATCTAGTGAGTAACAGTGAAAGAATTTTTCAAATCGGCCCAGTAGTGCCAGAGATTACCGCGTTCAAACAAACAAACAAACAAACAACCAAACAAACAAACTCTTTAGCTTTATATATTAGTATAGATAATCTTTCAGCAAGAATCATCAACCATGGCGTTTTTTACTTTACTCAGTAATTTAAGTAACAGGATATTAGCATTTTTGAATGATTTGAAGATTCTTATTTCTCAATCAATATTTTATTAGAATTAGAAGTTAATAATGTTCAGTTTTGATCTCTTACTTAAATTACTATACGTATACTGATTATTGTTAAAATGGAGTCTTGTAATCGTAGCTAACTTAAGTAACTCCGTCTAGGATCACTGTTTTGAGCGACAGGCGTGATATTGTTATTTTAAACTAAGCTTAGTATAAAAGAACAATATAGCGCCTGAACTGAGCAGTGATTCCAGAGGGAGTTATTTGTGTTAGTTGCAATAGCGAAACTCCACATTATATTTTTATTTAGTAAGTTTTTATAAACAAATGTGGAAAATTACGGAGGAAGGTGATTTCTTCTTCTTCTTTTACTTTGGCTCCCTGAAGGATTTGCCAGTGTCTGAGTGAAGCTTAGTTTATGTTATAAGGATTGTTATGTTAGGACGGGAAACTTTGCTTTGTGTAAGGCTTTGTGGGAGAGCAAGTTGTACGAGAAGAAATAAAGACTAAAAAAAATCATACAAATGTCGGTGTTGTTACCAGTTTATCATAATTATAAGTACCAAGTTAGTATCTGAAACAAAAGACAAACAAACATGTATAAACATAGGTTTGTAGGGTTAATCAAGATAGACAATGCTACAATCTAATGTTATTTTGATTAATATATGTACATAAAATGTCAATAAACTGAGAGTGAACTAATGATAAAAGAGACCTCAGGTTAGTTGGGCGAGGTATATCAAGAGGAAGAACATCATAAAGAGAAAACTGGAGTTTTGGACAGTTAAAAAATATGTGTTCAAGGGTGCCTCCCTCAAGACCACATTCGCAAAGTGAAGAGTCCTTTACTCTAATTTTGGGAAGGAAGACCGGGGTACAAGAATGCCTAACCTTATGCGGCAGACAGTTGAGGTTACCCACTTTACTGGCCTTTTTATATTTGAAAAACCATGGTTTGACAAGGATGGATCCCTGTACACTAGCATAAAACTTTCCTTTTGTTGCACTTGAGTGAGATCAGAATTCAGATCAATCACGCATCATTCGTGTCTTCGCTAATGAAATCAAGTCATAGGTATAAGCTTTGTATTGGCTGAGGCCACCAGATGTATTCGCTTCCTTTGCAAAAAAATCTACTTTCTCATTCCCTATTATACCGCTGTGAGCCGGACTCCAAGCCATCTCGACACGGATGTTTTGTGCCAGACACCTAAGGAGGCGATGTCTAATTTTGAGAATAAAAGGGAACTTAAATTTAGTCTTAAATGGATTATTAAAAATACTCTGCAAGCAACTTTTGGATTCCGAGAATATTATAACGGAGTTGTTTAATTGGTGTGACTCCATAAACGAAAGAGCCTCCAAGATAGCCAAAGCTTCCCCAGTAAAAACTGAGGAGGCGGGAGGCATTTTGCAGTTCAGTACTACATTAACTCTCGGAATCCAGACAGCTGATCCTATACAACCCTGTTCACTGAGTTTAGAGGAGTCTGTGAATAAATGATACCAATCTTTGTAATGTGTGTGTTTATGGCGTAGTTAAATTGCTGATTTGCTAAAGGAGATCCTTTATCTATACCAAGGTTGAAAGAAATGTTGGGAAGCTAGAACTAAAGCATCAAATGGAACCTCATAAATAGGTAAGATTCTACACTGATGGACAGGGTAAGGAAGGCCAATAAATTTATTATAGCTTTTAATTAGACATGGGGGAGACTTGTGAGACCAGTAGGATGAAGAAAGAACTATTTGAGAGATTAGATGTAGTCTAGCCGAAAGAGGATGGGAAGAGAGTTGGAGGATTTTAAAGAGAAATCGGTCTGAGAGGTATTGGCGTCGCAAGTGTAGAGGAGGTTCCGCACATTCCACCTGTAGAGCGTTAATAGGAGAGGACTTCATGGCACCTATTATTATGCGGAGCGCTTTTGATTGAACTTTGTCCAGATCACGTATAATAGTTTTGTGACATGGCTCGAGGATAAAAGATCCGTAGTCAAGATGGCTATTGGCTACGTATCAAAGCGTTATATATAAGTTTTTGTGTATAAGGATGGGAGTCCCACCAGACTCCAAAAAGACACCTCATAATGTTTAAGTTTTTTTTTACACTTTCGTAGGACAATTTTTGTTTTATTTTCAATCTGAGAAAATGTCAATTTTGTTTGAACAGTTTTTTTAATTGAATAAAGATTCATGTTAAATTGGTGTTATTTATTTATTATACGGGTTAACATTTCATAATAAACATTTTTGTTGCTCACATTAGTAATAATATTTAGGCTGGAACAAGATAAAAAGTCATGAAAGTATAATCATCCTATTATTTAATTAGCAACTATGTCTTGAAAGTAAAAAGCTTTCGAGATTTATCTAGTATCCGATGCTGAATGTCTTTTTGCTATAATTATGTCTTTCTGTAGTAGATTTATCTCTTAGTAATTTTCGTTTACGACTATTATATTTTTAAAGTAATGTTAGTATTTTTTTCCGAAAAGAGAATGTTAACACAGTCGAGTCATTAGTAGTTGGCGACTCACTAACCGTGAACTTAATGTGGAGGTTAGTAATTTTCCCTCGCTGGTTTTTTTTCAGGACTCAGAGGATTTATCCTAAAGTGACAGCTAACTCCGTAAATAGTTAAAATACGAACAGTGTAATAGATTAATTGCGTAGATAAAATTAAATCATGATTATGTTTCCTTAACAGTTCTTACCTTCACCCAAAAGAAAAAAGTTGTGACAGGTTAAAGCAAAAAAAAAAAATTTAAATTGTTTTTTCTCAAAACAGCCCTTGTGCACGTTAGTAGTTTTGCCTATTTAGCGACGATATTATATCCATAATCCTTAACAAAACTATGTGTGTACTTATGTACGCACGTAAGAAGTTATACTATATTGGCAAGCTAATGTCACGTTTCTAACTTCTTCTTCGTTGACTATAAAACAATTGCCAATTAACCGAATATAAAAATCATCATATCAAAATTTTCGATCCAACGGGTACATCGTTCCATAGCTTAATTGGCTATAACACCGACACGGTCAGTCGGAGATGCAGGTTCGATCCCCGCTGCGCTGTAACGGATTTTTGATATAACAATTAAAAATGTTTAAAATTTCTCATGTGTGGGTAACACAAAAATAAATCATACGAATTAAGTATAACTTCAATAAAAAACGGTCATTTCCAATATAACAGTCTTCTTTCAAATTTTTATTTAAAAATAATATATTAAAGCGTATATTTCTTTTTGTTAAACAGATGTCAGGCCACTAACCGTAGTTAATATTGCTTATAATTGAATTTTAACAACCCATTAACGAAGTTATTAATTAATACGTGAAAGAATTTGATATGCTGCTTTAATACAAGTTATTGCAATGATTGTATGTCTGCTGATGTATATAATAACCCAAAGACAGGCTACATGCTACTTGAAAGTGCAACAAATCGGTTTTATTTTATTTCTTTTACGCTGACTCACCAGAGTAGAGCAACAAGCAAACTTATAAATCAAATCAAACATGCACATACATCCGTACATATAAACAAACATGCAAACAAGTAATAAATAAAATTCACAATATGTTATAATCATATATAAATTTTTAGACGTAATCCGTATTGATATTGTACTGAGATAAAACATATATTTATTTAACCAACTATGTGATACAATTTAATTTCAGCAAAGGTAAACTCTCTTTTTTCACTGACTGAGACTTTGGCATCGCTGCTCTTCCAACCCCTCTACTCGTGGATCTACATGAACACGCTGGACGTGCTGCCCGGTGCTATATTCATCACCAGTGCACTTTTAATCATACCAGCTTCGCTTATTCTAGGGTAAGCTAATTATCGACAACAGTATCTACTATCAATTCCATTTTTGAGTTTTTTGTTTCGAAAACTAGAATATTAAATGTAAACTACCAAAGCATATTTATTTCTGTTCGGTCAATAATTAGATAAAAATATTAAATAATAATTTTTCAATATATTTCATCATTTAATTTTACAATTTTTCAATATTATATATCTTATATATATAAAAATCAATTGCTGTTCGTTAGTCTCGCTAAAACTCGAGAATGGCTAGACCGATTTACCTAATTTTGAAATTGAAATGTTTGTGAAAGTTCAGGGAAGGTTTAAACGGTGAGAAACATAAATAATATGATATGTAACGGAAAATACAAAAACGACGATTTAATTTTCCAATAAAAAATGTTCCTAGCGGGGAAATTTAATATCTTTTGTCAAAAACGTTGTCAATTGGTTGTCAAATATTTATAGGTGCGATCAAAAAGTGTTTATAAATGTAGGTGATACGAAGTTCACTGGGCCATCTAGTTTATAATATAAATTTTAATTTTACATTATTTTACTTCCAGAACTTTTTACATTCAACACAGAATAGCTTTACGGAAATCGAGGAAAACAGCGCTAGAAGCAGAAGAGAAGAAGGAAACAGAAGCAAAACCTCCAATACCTGAAAACTCAACGCAAAATGATTCAACGCACTTATAGCTTTAAATTATGTGAAACAAGTATGGCTGAAAAGTATTGAATGATTGACTCTTGTTTTAACCGACTTCAAAAAAAAGGATGTTCTCAATTTTTTAATGTGGTAACATACATTTGTATTGAATAAATTCGTATTTCATTGAATATTTTTTCGACTAACTACGTCATATTATTTACTACATCCGGGTGTACGGAAAGACTCTTTTGAGTCTATGATTACACCCTCAAACATAAAAGTGATATGTAAAATATTATATGTGTGATGAATAAATAAACAAAAATGACTGGTCGATTTAAATTTAAATCAGTTTGTTTTCGTTTACGAGCAAACACAAATCCAATAAAATAATTAAAAATATATCACATAAAAATATGACCTCGTTCTCAATTCATATCCTTTCTTCGATAAAATATTATTCTATAATAAAATTATCAATCATATCATGTTGATAGTAAACTAAAATTTAGAACAATATAATTTAGTTGCATTACTTAATTAAATATGTCATTCTACATCCTTTTATTCTAAATATTTTACTGTGGAAGCTTGTCGTCCTTGGAACTCATTACCACTGTCTATTAAAAGTGCTCAAACATTAGAGATATTAAAAAACTCACTAAATAAATGTATTTATCGACTTAATGTATGTCAAGCAATTTTTATATCGGTACTTTATACTATAATATTTTGTCTATCATTTAAAATTTATCCAGTTGTTTATAGATATACATGTATTGTGCATATTTGTATCTATGTATATATGGTTTATAATTATGTATGTATATGAGTATAATATGTACATGTGTATTTTTATTTGTATGTATCTGTATATATATATTCCTGTTACATAAAATTTTTGGGCGCCATCCCACACTCACTATGTTGATAAAAAAATCTTTTTAATCACAAATTTTAAAATTTTATTAAATGTTAATAATAGACTTTAGATTTACAAATTATAATTATGTTAACACAAAAAAACTACATAGGCTATCTACATCTTCAAAACTCTCAGTAACTTAACTCATTGTTAATTTTTGAGTGATCTAAGTTGCTATAACTATGTAACCTTAATTTGATATAAAAATCTATTAAATCATTATATATTGTATATGACTTTGATTTGATTTGTGTAGTCCTTGTGGGGCTAACCACCGTGACTCGGAGAGCACATTGAGCCGTTGTTCCCGATTGTTATCATGCACACCTATATATCCGCCAACCCGCATTGGAGCAGCCTGATGGATTAAGCTCTGTTCCTTCTCCTACATGGAGAAAGAGGCCTATGCCCAGCAGTGGCATATTAACATGCTGAAGTGAAATATATGACTTAAAAGTTTTTTTTTTTTTATTTGGTAAGATAGAAGAAGATCAATTTAACTAGTTGTGCTGTCCACAATAATTAATTTATACATATCAGTGTAATTCTATATTGGCCCTATTCATACCTCAAAAATGTTGTTTTATGCTATTATATCATAACGCTCGCTGTTAGATTTCCTAACAAAAAAAAGCGACTATGTATCTCAATATTAGGAGTAAAAATATTATAATTTCATATCGAACTAAGTAGAAATGAACATTGAAAATTAATGATGTTAAAGTAGATGAAGTAGTTAAAAGTCAAAATAATTCTAGAAAGTAATAAGTAAATGAACGTGGAAAGATTGTTTATTTACTACCCATTTTCTAAACTACTTCATAACTGTCTACTGTAATCACCACTTCATAATATTAAGTAACGTAAAATCAAAAAATGTCTATTAATTTCATTTTAATTCATAGTTACGGAAAGCTGTACGAAGATGAGAAAAATCTCTGACCATTTTCAACCTAAATATATGTATATAGCACTTCAATTATGCATTCTATTATTTGATAAATAATAATGGCGAATTATTAATTCGGTTTTCCTAAAATAAAAGAAGTAAATGTAAGAATGTGAAGTGTTCATATAAAGATTAACGAATCTTATCAGACATTTAATGGCAATTATATTATTTTTTCATTATTCTTAATCATAACATGCACGAGTAGTGATATTAATAATGTATTATTGTTTTATTTAATAGAAATGATTTGTCAATAAAATTAACTATCACTTTTAAATCTTTATGTCAGTATCAGTGAAATAAAATCTACCATGGCGACTCAAACAAAGAAAAATAGTTCTGAAAATGAAATAAAAATGGAAGAATACTCCGAAACAGATCCACTATGGCAGCTTAATGAACCTAAAGAAAGAAAAAATTAAGAAATGAAAATAACTTTTAAAGAAAACTGTTCTTATGTCTTGAAGAACATTACCGTGGAGCCGACGATATTTCTTTTTCTACTTTCAATAATTATAGGATTAATAACAACCCAAAACTTACAATTGGAAAAGGGGTGTCGTGTAAATTTAAATTTTACGGCTGAAATTTGTGATGCCCTCAAAGCACAGACTTTAGGAGAACAAAATGTATACGAAAGAGATGTACAGCGTCTTATAGCTGCCGCTATGACCTGGAAGACATACATTACAGCTACCATACCAAGCTTGTTAGCCCTTTTTGTTGGATCGTGGTCTGATAAAACTGGCGATAGGAAAATTTTCATAATCACTGCCATTACAGGACAAATACTTATAAATGTTAACAGTGTTGTTAATAAGTATTTCTTTTACGAACTCAGTTTGGAGGTACTCGTTTTTAGTGAGGCCATACTCGATGCTCTATCCGGTTCTTGGTGTATTACTGTCTTAGTTATATTTGCTTATATAAGTACAATTACCACAAACGAAAACAGAACATTTAGAATGGGACTTATAAACTTTAGTTTAACTGTAGGCTTCCCTATTGGAATGGCTCTCAGTGGGATTCTATTGAAAAGTCTGGGCTACTACGGATGTTTTGGAATAATTGCTAGTTTACATTTTATTAATCTCGTATCTAATGTCTTTATTCTTAAAGATCCAGAACGTACACATGAACAAAATTTGGTAAGTTTAAAAATTACTAATATCTTTTTTATTTTTTATTATCATATCAAAATTTTCGACCCAGCGGGATTCGAACCCGCACCTTCCCGACAATCCGTGTCCGGTGCTCTAGCCGTTAAGCTATGGGCCTATACTCCGCGGAATCGAAAATCTTGATATGATTTTTATTCGGTTTAAGCAACCGTGGTGCCATCTATAGCGAGACCTTTAAAGTACTGCACTATTCAAAGTTTCATATTACAATGAAATTCTTTTGACAAGAGACGACACTAAGCTATTTTTAATTCCTATTATTTTTATTTTTGTGTTACCCACACATAAGGGAATTCGAAAATGTTTTTTATTATCATATCAAAATTTTCGACCCAGCGGGATTCGAACCCGCACCTTCCCGACAATCCGTGTCCGGTGCTCTAGCCGTTAAGCTATGGGCCTATACTCCGCGGAATCGAAAATCTTGATATGATTTTTATTCGGTTTAAGCAACCGTGGTGCCATCTATAGCGAGACCTTTAAAGTACTGCACTATTCAAAGTTTCATATTACAATGAAATTCTTTTGACAAGAGACGACACTAAGCTATTTTTAATTCCTATTATTTTTATTTTTGTGTTACCCACACATAAGGGAATTCGAAAATGTTTTTTATTATCATATCAAAATTTTTTTTTTTTTTTTTTTTTTTTTTTTTTTTTTATTATCATATCAAAATTTTTTTTTTTTTTTTTTTTTTATTATCATATCAAAATTTTTCATTATCATATCAAAATTTTTTTTTATTATCATATCAAAATTTTCGACCCAGCGGGATTCGAACCCGCACCTTCCCGACAATCCGTGTCCGGTGCTCTAGCCGTTAAGCTATGGGCCTATACTCCGCGGAATCGAAAATCTTGATATGATTTTTATTCGGTTTAAGCAACCGTGGTGCCATCTATAGCGAGACCTTTAAAGTACTGCACTATTCAAAGTTTCATATTACAATGAAATTCTTTTGACAAGAGACGACACTAAGCTATTTTTAATTCCTATTATTTTTATTTTTGTGTTACCCACACATAAGGGAATTCGAAAATGTTTTTTATTATCATATCAAAATTTTCGACCCAGCGGGATTCGAACCCGCACCTTCCCGACAATCCGTGTCCGGTGCTCTAGCCGTTAAGCTATGGGCCTATACTCCGCGGAATCGAAAATCTTGATATGATTTTTATTCGGTTTAAGCAACCGTGGTGCCATCTATAGCGAGACCTTTAAAGTACTGCACTATTCAAAGTTTCATATTACAATGAAATTCTTTTGACAAGAGACGACACTAAGCTATTTTTAATTCCTATTATTTTTATTTTTGTGTTACCCACACATAAGGGAATTCGAAAATGTTTTTTATTATCATATCAAAATTTTCGACCCAGCGGGATTCGAACCCGCACCTTCCCGACAATCCGTGTCCGGTGCTCTAGCCGTTAAGCTATGGGCCTATACTCCGCGGAATCGAAAATCTTGATATGATTTTTATTCGGTTTAAGCAACCGTGGTGCCATCTATAGCGAGACCTTTAAAGTACTGCACTATTCAAAGTTTCATATTACAATGAAATTCTTTTGACAAGAGACGACACTAAGCTATTTTTAATTCCTATTATTTTTATTTTTGTGTTACCCACACATAAGGGAATTCGAAAATGTTTTTTATTATCATATCAAAATTTTCGACCCAGCGGGATTCGAACCCGCACCTTCCCGACAATCCGTGTCCGGTGCTCTAGCCGTTAAGCTATGGGCCTATACTCCGCGGAATCGAAAATCTTGATATGATTTTTATTCGGTTTAAGCAACCGTGGTGCCATCTATAGCGAGACCTTTAAAGTACTGCACTATTCAAAGTTTCATATTACAATGAAATTCTTTTTCGATTCCGCGGAGTATAGGCCCATAGCTTAACGGCTAGAGCACCGGACACGGATTGTCGGGAAGGTGCGGGTTCGAATCCCGCTGGGTCGAAAATTTTGATATGATAATAAAAAACATTTTCGAATTCCCTTATGTGTGGGTAACACAAAAATAAAAATAATAGGAATTAAAAATAGCTTAGTGTCGTCTCTTGTCAAAAGAATTTCATTGTAATATGAAACTTTGAATAGTGCAGTACTTTAAAGGTCTCGCTATAGATGGCACCACGGTTGCTTAAACCGAATAAAAATCATATCAAGATTTTCGATTCCGCGGAGTATAGGCCCATAGCTTAACGGCTAGAGCACCGGACACGGATTGTCGGGAAGGTGCGGGTTCGAATCCCGCTGGGTCGAAAATTTTGATATGATAATAAAAAACATTTTCGAATTCCCTTATGTGTGGGTAACACAAAAATAAAAATAATAGGAATTAAAAATAGCTTAGTGTCGTCTCTTGTCAAAAGAATTTCATTGTAATATGAAACTTTGAATAGTGCAGTACTTTAAAGGTCTCGCTATAGATGGCACCACGGTTGCTTAAACCGAATAAAAATCATATCAAGATTTTCGATTCCGCGGAGTATAGGCCCATAGCTTAACGGCTAGAGCACCGGACACGGATTGTCGGGAAGGTGCGGGTTCGAATCCCGCTGGGTCGAAAATTTTGATATGATAATAAAAAACATTTTCGAATTCCCTTATGTGTGGGTAACACAAAAATAAAAATAATAGGAATTAAAAATAGCTTAGTGTCGTCTCTTGTCAAAAGAATTTCATTGTAATATGAAACTTTGAATAGTGCAGTACTTTAAAGGTCTCGCTATAGATGGCACCACGGTTGCTTAAACCGAATAAAAATCATATCAAGATTTTCGATTCCGCGGAGTATAGGCCCATAGCTTAACGGCTAGAGCACCGGACACGGATTGTCGGGAAGGTGCGGGTTCGAATCCCGCTGGGTCGAAAATTTTGATATGATAATAAAAAACATTTTCGAATTCCCTTATGTGTGGGTAACACAAAAATAAAAATAATAGGAATTACTAATATCGTTAATTCTAATAACAAAAATATAACCCGCCAACCCGCATTGGAGCAGTGTGGTGGATTAAGCTCTGATCCTTCTCCTACATGGGGAAAGACGCCTATGCCCAGCAGTGGGATATTACAGGCTAAAGCGTAATATCGTTAATTATTTATAATAATATTTTAGGGAAATTAGCAAAAGAATTTAAGTTAGATTCTTTCTCATGTCCTTTTCATGCTAGAGGTTGTCTGGAAGAGATCGCTCTTTTAGCGATAAGACCGCCTTTTGTAGATGTTTATATTTTCCTTTTGATGTAAAATTTTTCTCTGTTAGTGTACAATAAAGAGTATTTGTATTTTATTGTATTGTATTAGACTAAGGTATACTTATATTCTAAATATTCCATTCTAGTATAGTGGTGACTAAAGTAAAATGTATGCCAAAGTTAAATTTTCACTGATCGAATATTTTTCTTTCAACAAATATTTGTTTTTGATCTGTAGAATTGTCCTTGTGGATCTTACAATTTTGCCCTTGTAGCACGTATAATTCTTTTTTTTTTTGTTGGAGAAGCGTGATATTAAAGCACTCACACTTCTTACATATATCGACACGTCCTATGTATAAGGGCCAAAGCAACAATTTCAGCATTTTCACTTTTTTGTTTTAAATGCTTCCTTTTAGTCTAGTTTACAAGTTGCATTAAAAAAAAATACACATTTATGGGTGCAAATACTATTTTTTTCTGCAGTATAAGGGCTTATTTGACATAATTTTTGACGTATAAAGGCCAAACAGTTATTTCGAGACTTGTACGCGGGGGAATCCCGCGTCTAACGGTCTCCCGGATAACGTATAAGTGTCAATGTGAAATAATATGTCATATAAAAATTATATTATTATCATTTATTTAAGTTATTTATTTACGTTAAATATTTGTTATAAAACAAATGTTCTTTTAAAATTAGTTTTGCAGAATTTATTGACCAAAATGACTCATTGGCCTTTTTATTATTATTTTTTTCAATATAATCAAAGTGAAAAAGTCGTGTATATAGGCATATCTACATTAGGTAAAAAACTAATAATATACAAATAAGTGAATATAGCTAGAAAAATGAACATTAGGTGTCATAGTAACTATGCAAAATTTCAATAACATAAGTTGAAGCATGTAAAAATTATAGCAAATTGAAACTTTGAGAGCCTCTACTGAAAAGTTGTCATTTTTCACATTGGCCCATATACATAGGACGTGTCGATATGTATGTAATTCAAGAAGATCAACTTTTTACGATTCAGCTCACTCAACGACTAAAATTATAGTTACTGTTAGAGTAAAATTTAGCCCTCCTCAGATGCATGCGCATAACGGCATCACATGTAAATTATCAAAATTATCAATTAATATTTAAGTGGTTAATAGCCCCACTTATAAAAAGTATATCAAGAGAAGACTAAATAAAAATTACATCAAACACAACGGCTGTATATCGACAGCCAACTACAGATAATAATTTTACGTACATTTGGGTAAATACATAAACCATAAACCATTTGTATAGAAATAGTTTTCGTATATATATAAATATAAATATATATATATATATATATATATACATATACATATACGGCTCATGCTAACTTAAAAAAGCTGTGGTACAGGCCACAGTGTCTTCCCCAAAAATTTGTTTATTGTTACATAATCAGGGACCTTAGCCAAGTTACAAACGTTTCGTATGTAATCTCTTTCTACAATCGTTAACGCCACTTTTTTTGGTCCGGGAGCCAGTGACAGATTTTCATGACCAATTTCCTTCCAATCGAAACTTCGTAAAATGCATAAGGGATTTTTATTATGAATATTCGCAATTGTCAGCTGCAATTGTCAACTCCGTGGGTGGGGTGGGCAGTGGCAGCCTCCCGCGCATGGAGAAAATGACAACAACACAATAATAAAACAAACAGTAGTATACATACAAATGTGGGAAAAGATGGTAATTTTTAAAAAATGGAGAAAAAAATTAATTGCTTTTCTTTTGTGTGTGTGTGTGTGTGTGTGTTTACGTTGATATCTGTGTGTGTGCTTGTGGATCTGCTTATTTGTACGTGTGTGTGTATGAGTATGTAAATGTGTCTGCGTTTTGAGCTAATTTGACCTATTTTATTTTACTGGTACGAATAGATTTTCAATATTTTCTTTCTTGCGTTTTAAGCCAATTAGTTACTTATTTTTTAAATCACGGGATCTTAATTCTTTCGTTTTAATTTTATCATTTATAATGGTAAATGGTTTTTGGGCATTGTAATCGAAATGTCCTTTGGCAAACTGAGTTTTACAAGGTGGCAGGGGTAATCTTGTAATCCTTTTTTTATATGTGTAGGTATGGTGTTAGGGTGATATCTACGCAAGGATTGTAAGATGTATAATTTTCTTCTGTCTATCTGTATATTTTCTGAGAATCTGTTGCCTTTAATGACTTAAAGTACTGCTCTTTCTGGTCTTTCAGTTTCTGTGAAATAAGGGGTGATTTTTTAAGTTTGAAAGCCAATAAAATTCAACTTCTGCAAGAATTGAAGCCGTATGACCTACTGCAACGTCTGCTTTTTGGTTAATGGGCCTTAGAACAACTCCATAAAAATCCGCTGTTTTATCTAAAAAATGTGTTCAGCGATGAGGCTCATTTCTGTCTCAACGGATACGTAAATAAGCAAAACTGTCACATCTGGAGTGATGAAAAGCCACATGCCATACAAGAATTACCGATGCATCCCGAAAAAACGACAGTTTGGTGTGGTTTATGGGCTGGTGGCATCATCGGTCCATTTTTCTTCAAAGACGACCGTGGAAGAAACGTTACCGTCAACGGCGAACGATATCAAGCCATGATACGCGACTTTTTTACCCCAGTTGGCTGAGTTGAACTTGGTTGATATGTGGTTTCATCAAGACGGTGCTACATGCCACACAGCTCGTGAAACAATGGATATGTTGAAGGATGAATTTGGCGAGCAGCTTATCTCTCGAAATGGCCCTGTGAGTTGGCCACCAAGATCATGCGATTTAACACCTCTTGATTATTTCTTGTGGGGTTATGTAAAGTAGTAAGTTTATGTGGACAAGCCGAACACTATTGAAGCCTTACAGGATAACATAACACGCGTAATTCGTGGAATACAGGCCGAAATGCTCGAAAATGTGACGGAAAATTGGACCTTACGATTGGACCATTTGAAACGGAGCCGCGGACTACATTTACATGAAGTTATCTTAAAAACGGAAATGGCAGAGGCCAATTTATCTATTCCAATAAAAATTTTGATTATATGATGCAAATTTGAGTGTTTTATTAGATTTTTAAAAAAACTACGCTTCAAAAATCACCCTATATGTTTTTGAAGGTCCACCCCACGAGCTGATACGGTATATAATTAAAGTATCTGCAAGTACTTTGAATATACGCATCATGAGTTTTTCGATGACATTATCTCATAAGTTATTAAACACACATAATATTACTTTCCTCATTCTATTTGAAATATTAGATAATTGTAATTCCCAAATTAATTTATAATCTAATATTATCCCAAGGTATTTAATATTATCACATTTTGACAGGTGTGGACAGTTACAAAACTTTGGGTTTAGTGAATTTCTATGGCATGGGTAAGAATCTAATTTCAACTTAAGATTATGACAATGTTTTGTAGTATCACTTTTACAAAATGTAATATAATGAGTTTTGTTAATATTTAAACTCAAACGATTGTCTTCTAGCCAAGCAGAAATTTTGTTTAGATTCCTTATAACATGTTCGAATACCGTCTCTATATCATTTCCAATGAAAAGAGAAACTGTATCATCTGCAAACATAACAGTGTCAGTTCTATGACATAGTAAATTGCACAGATCATTAAAATACAGTAAAAATGACGGTGGTTCTAGCTGATTATGATGATCTAAGAAGGACCAGAAAAATGATGATAGGCGGTGCGGATGTGGTCGCAACTGTAAAAAATAAGAAAAAACAAGAGAGAAATGAAAAAAGTTCTCGTAACAGAGAGGACGATGCCAATCGAAAGCAGCAGCTCATATGATAGCTTACTTGTACAATCTTCTAGTACTCAGTATGAAAACCCAGAACAGTTGAAACGACAAATGAAAGCTTCGCCACATCAAAAAAAAAAAAAGATATTGAATTTACCGTCAATAGCCTGTGATCGTAATGGAGTTTCGGATAGAGCCGCTGCCATTATAGCTTCTTCTGTGTTAAAAGATGTTGGCATTTTTTCATCAAACCATCTAAGTCATGTTATTTATTGTTCAAAGTTGCGCCGTGAAAGAACTAAAGTCAGATCAACTTTACCAGAAGCTGACTGTAACAAATTTCTTCGTGGTATGTATTTTAATGGGAGAAAGGATAAAACTTTGTTTCGTATTGAAAAAGAAGGGAAATTTTACAGAAAACGGATCATAGAAGATCATTATGTGATATTATAGGAACCAGGAAGCAACTATTTTGGTTACGTCAAGTGTGAGTCGGGAACTGCTAAAGGTATAAATATAATAACTTGAAATCTAAGTTCGTAAAACTAAGTGAAATAAATAGTATTAGTAGTGAATACCGGTTTCAAAGGTGGCGTTGTTCGTCTGATGGAGGAAGAACTAAACAGACCAAGACCGAGACAGAGTGGTTTATTTACCAAATGCATTATAAAGAAATTACCACTGCGACATTTGTTGTTACATTTAGATGGCAAAACTACAGGGCCCAAATGCTCTTCAAGTGCCATCGGATCTCATTAGAGCAAAACTATTTTCATATAAGCGAATGCTTAGTTTCAATACAAAAATCAATTTGATATTTAAATTTGTTTTTTTACGTTTCTGGTTAAGTTTTAGAATAAATGAAAAAAAAAGAGAAAAAATTTTTTTTATTCAATATTCAGCTGTTCTGAGGCACCTCTAAACATTATGACTGGTGGGTGAAATTTTGTATTTTTCTTTCATATATTACAAGACAACTTTTAATAGCTATGCCGTTGAAATAAAAAGTTTTTTTTAAACTCCATACATTATCGCTCCACCCTATTATCCATACCATAATTTAAATAGGGAAGATGGGTTTCAACTGTCGAGGGTGTGGAATCCGGTGATTAGGTTATGCAAACCCTTGGAGGGTTATAGAAACAACTCGCGAATCAACACAGTAAGTTACGTCTGCAAAATACGGGATCGAGTGTCGAATTTTCGTAAAACAGTTGACAATGATAGGGGTGAAAATAACAATAGTAGTGGTAACCAGTGTTTACGCAGCAAACGTGTTAGATAAGGTATACTAACTTATTTATATTCTAAATATTCCATTCTGGTATAGTGGTGACTAAAGTACAATGTATACTAAAATTAAATTTTCACTGAGTACTGAGTTTTAACCTGGGTTTTAAAGGAAAGTTGAGAAGGAGAGTTCCTGATTTTTACCGGTAACTCATTCCACAGTCTGATGGCATTAACTGTAAAAGAATTAGACATAAAACCAGATTTATGAGAAGGTATGCTTAGAGTAAGGTTATGAGAAGAACGGAGATCCCTAGAATGAGTGTTAGAAAGAAAATTAAATTTAGATTTTAAATAAGAAGGAGCAAAAGGGTTGGAAATTACAGAATAGAGGGTACAAAGAATTCTCAATTTTCGCCTTTCTTTAATCGGCAGCCATTGCAGTTGAGACCTGTAGGACGAAATATGGTCATATTTGCGCAGCCCATAAATGAAGCGAATACAAGTATTTTGTAGCCTTTGCAACTTGATCAGGAGATTCTCGTTTAAGTCAGGGTAGCAAGCATCGCCGTAATTAATAATAGGTAAAAGAAAACAATTAATTAAATCATTAAAACATTGAAGCTAATCTCTCTCAGTAATTTAATTGCAATTTTTGACTGTGGTTTTTAGTGTCAAATTATTATTTTAATTTTTGTATAATGTCAGGAGTGTCATCAAAATATAAAACAAAAATATCAAGTCCAAATAGATTGTTTCAAGATGAGTGGGAAACGGATTATTTTGTTGTGCCAAACAAAAACAATACAGCCACGTGTTTGATATGTCGTGAAAGTGTTATATTGAAGAAATACAATATTTCGCGTCATTTTAGCGCAAAACATTAATCTTTTGACGCAACGTTTCTTCCTGGATCGTCTTTGAGAAATGCGAAATTGAGTTTTTTTTAAAGAGGTTATTTTATCAACAACAAAATGTTATTTCTGTGGCATTATCACAAGACTCAGCGGTAACCATGGCATCATATGTGTTACATTCTTACTAAGCGTATGAAATCATTTACCTGTGCAGAAATTGTAAGGGAATGCTTTATTAGTGCTTCCAAAATACTTGTTGATAAATACAGGAACAAAAAGCAAATACTATCTGGTATAAAGGAAACTACAACTCTCGGATTCAACCTGTATGAGACGTCTTTAAGAAATTTCTAAATTTATTAGCGATGATAATATATTGGATAACCTAAAAAAGTGCAAGTTTTTTAGGTTGGCATTCAATTCCAGCACCGACATTTCAGCAACATCGCAATTTTCGATGTTTGTTAGATATTGTACAGAAGAAAATTTTATACAAGAAATGTTTTTGAAATTCCGACCAATGAAAGGTCAAACCCAAGGCACAGATTCCTGACCTTGACGCTATTTGTACTTTTTTGGAGCCGAATGAAATAGACATAAAGAATGTGTTTGTGTACAAATGCTTGTCCTTAAATGAATGGATCCGAAAATAGATTTATTACGTTATTTAAAAATAAATATAATTTAATCAATTTAATAACATTTTATTGGATTATTCATCATGAAAACTTAGCGGCGCGTATTGTAAATCCAGAAATAGAAGCTGTAATGAAGACTGTTATCGATATTGTTAATTATATACGAGCAAGAGAATTGAACCACAGAAGATTCAAAAGCCTTCTGGAAAAACTGGGAAGTGAGTATGTAACGTAACACGTAAACACAGTTCAGTTTTAAGTTATTGGTGCCATAAATTTTAGTTATACTTAAGATTACAAACGCATAAATTGAAATGTGAGTTGACATATAAACATAAAACAGTCAACTCAATGAACGAAAATGGTTCAAATCCATTAGGGACTCAAATTTTAAGTTGTACTTGAATAGAAATTTATTGGCTGGGAACTCAAACAGTTTTTAGCTAGTTGTTAAAATATTAGAGTTATAAATTTTATATTCGAGACAGGCTTAAAATTTTGTGTTGAAAGATTCGATAAAACGATGATAAGGGAACGTTCTAAGGGCCAGTTTCCACTGATTGATATAATCGCGATTAGTTCGACGTAAAGTCGGTTTACGCATTTAACAAAGTTTAGAGCTGGAAATTGCATTTCACTAACATAAACTAAACGCAGTTAGAGAATAACGGCTGAACCGATTGCACTAATTCTTCTTTTTGTGTTCCTTGAAGTATGAGGATGTTTGTTACGGAGAGGAATTTTAAAGGGATTGCCTGGAAAAGTCTTAAAACAGCACTTTGCTATGTTCTCATACGGATAATTCGTAATAATAATTAAACGAAAGCCAAGATTAGAATCGAATTATAAATTCGATTAAGCAAAGCATAGCTTTATTAAACAGTGGAACCCGGGCCTAAGGGTTCGACCCGGCGTATGAGTGGGTTTTTTTTGCTGTAATTACAGGACACCAGAGTTGCCAACACAAAGTTTTAAGTTACCTTGTTTGGATTAAAAACTACAAAATTGACGTGTATTTACTTTACATTAACACGTAAGGTTAAAAATGACAATGATCGGTTAAATAATTTCCCTTTCGAAATCGGTTGAATAATACATTATTCTCCACAACCGTCATACAAATTTATCGTAACTAACAATTTTTTTTTCTTCAGCTTTATTCAATGTGTATTTGTTTTTCCCTTTTATTGTTTATCTTTTATTGTGTTTTGTTTAATTGATTTATGCAATTTCCTTTGGATCGGATAAAAGTGCTCACAGCCAGTAAAGTTCAAATTATTGAGGAAGTAATAACTTTATTCCTTGTTTTTGTAATAATTTTATTTCTTGTTCTTGTTTTGTGTTGCACTATAATGACTTATAAACTATCGGGAAAGAACAATTACACATGGGATTGCCGTATTTTTTTTTGAATACGGAAATGTACCGCGGGGATCACCGAATTTCCGTAAAACACGGGAATTGCTGTGAGTATGGTATCACTGCAGAGCGCATTGGTGGACGTGTTAGGGTGGGGGAAAAACAGACGCGAGATTTCAATATATACGATGGGGAGTTTGAATTCGGGGCAGTCAGTTTGACATTCAAATTTGAATTCGGAGTTCGAAGCGGTAGGCCTCCGCGGCCGCCGCGGCCTCTTGGCCGGCGAAGCTATGGAACTTCTGACTTAGATTAAAGATAGAAATACCTAAAAAGTATTTTTTAGATCTGATTCAGGGATTTCATTAGCGTAAGCTGGCCGAGTGGCTATGTAACTTCAGTGTAGATCGCGAATTAGTTTTAATTTAATTTTACTGATTATTATTAAGTGCAATTCTTTATTATAGAATCTTAATTTGTAATCCGCTAAATAAATTCAGTGAAAGACCTGTGATGAAGTGCTCCTGATTGGTTCGAATGCATTAATTTTTTTTATTTGCATGTGTGTTTTTCTGCATGTTGTGGTACTGTTACTAATTTTTTATAACTTTTACGGAGATTTTTAATAAAAGATAATTAATGAATTATTAGTTAGGTTTACGTCGAAACTATTAATTATTGATTAATTATTGAAAGGAATTATTATCTAGGTTTACATTGATATTAACTATTGATTATTTACTGAATGAAATTATTATGAAAAGGTTACATTGATAACATTAATTATTGATTGATTAATGAATGGAATTATTATGAAATAAGCCTTATGACCATAATTATATTGAATTTAACTAATAAAATAAAATCTAACTTAAGTACATAACCACAATATGATGTTGTTAGAATAAAATGAAATTACATCCGTTATACTTTAAAGTACATATATAAATTGAATGAATCTTGGTTAAAATTATCATATTAGATATTAAGGGTTAAATAGATTTTCGTTAGGGTGTATTTAAATAATGAAATGAGATTTTACTATGTCATTACTTTGGAAGTAAATAGAGTGGTGAATAATTCTAGGAAAATATGACCTATAAACAAACTAATGATTAGTTGTCGTATCTTATTGAATATTCTCTACATATAAATATGCTTCTATTGTATGTATATGTATATATGTATATATATATATATATGTGTGTATTTGACTTCATTTTGACATTACACAAACTTTGTAGTTCAAACATTAATTTAAGAATTTGTAGATCTTAAATATATGTTGGAGCGAGGTAACACAGGTGGTTTGTAGTCTTGAATGAGTTCAAGGATACTTTTAGCTCTTGAATACATTCTAAGATGAGGTAATTACACACAGAACTATGACATTACACAACTATTGTAGTTTTGAACATTGATCTAAGAACTTATGTTCTTAAATAAGTGTCAAAACGAGGTATCTGGTAGACTGGAGTGTCTCAATTTCACGATGACTTTCATTGAACTATATAAACTATGTTAAGGTGAATCCATAAATGTTTGTATTCGCCAGTGTTTTATTATAGGTTTCCCCTATAAGGCAAGGTCTGTCTAAGCCACAGTTCTTCGCGTCATCGATGCTAGGTAGTTCCTAATCTAGGTCTATCTAGTAAAGAAAGTTGCGAGTACTTCCTACCAACCTCTGCGTTTGTGTTTGCCTAACTGAACTATGTTCTTGGTAAATACTATACGTATGTTTGCTTATCTTTGATAAGAATTCCTCATCTTTGATGAGAGACATTGGACAAACTCCACCAAACACCTAGTGTATGGTCGATGTTTGAACCGCAACAAAGGTTAGTAATTTAGTTTTGGACAGTGGTATGAAGTTCTATTTTAGACTAATAGAGAAACATATTCACTTTTCCAATTAATTTATTGCTAATTTTTGTGGACAGTCTCTGTTAAGTCCTAAGGCGGATTTACTGAGATTTAAGCCAAGCCTTAATCAAGTCCTCTTGTGTTTTTCAAACATACAAACATTGATGGATCATAAAACCTATTAAATATACATTCTCTCTTCCTTGTGAAAATGAGATACTCTCAGAGATTCTGATTGAGTAAATGAATATGTTATATTTAGTTGTTTTATTTATCTCTCGACACTACTATGTCCTTTGATAAATCCATTCAGTTCCTAAGAGAGCCTGATATATTCAAATGTTTAACAACTTAATTACTGGTTCAATGTTTCAATTGAACAACCTATTCTGGTTAATGAATGCTGTTTCATGTGAATGCTGTAAGTCATGCAAAGACAAACCTACACAATACACCTACTCTACATGTTGGTCTTATACCTTTAATTATTCTTATTTTCCTTATAGGACACTCGAAAGGTTACGCTGTCGCCAGTCGCTAGTCGCCGACGACCCATCTCACAATGGTGGCGAGGCTTGACAATATAGCTGACTATAGACCCGTAACTCAGTAGGTCTTTCCTATGGGAAATTACACTACACAATCCAATTGTGGCAAAAGTAGTAGGTTTCGTGATCGAATTTCAAAGTAGTTGTGTGACCGAAGTTCCCGTATGGGCTAGTAAGCACACAATGAAAAGATCAGTAGACACGATCTCCTTTTGTTCACGTGGAACACATCTTAATACCATGTCTGATTACAGCTTGGTAATTACATCAACTCTAGTAATTCACTGGTTATGTCTATATGACGTCCCAAGGGATTACTCAAATACTGTCATTGCATGATTGAGCTGCAACGGTATGAAGCAAGCATTTGTTAGACAGGATATATTTCCGTCTAACTTACTGTAGAAAATTGGGACCTCTCATTTCCTACCTGCTACCTTTCTTTTTGATTTGATAGCACCAACGTTGTGCCTAATTTAATTTAGAGCCTTCAGCACGGTGTGGATCGGTTGGGGTCGGAGGGGCTTGGTGGTTGCGACCCCCCGGGTTCAGCTGAACCCGGCCTTTTAATTCCTTAATGCCTATAAAACCTATCCTAACAGATTAACACATACAAACAAACACTACACATTATTTTTCACAATTATCTGAGATAATTTATTAACTGAATAAATTATTTCAAGATAATTAATAACTATATAATATGTATTTAATCATTATTTCAATTACTTATATATTTTATCTATTTCATTTGTATAGAGTTATTAGAATCTATCTATTATATCAGGTTTGAACTAAAAATACATGTAAAAGAAACTTAGACACTATTCAATTAATCAATGTCATTATAGAATATCCTATATATATAATTATTTAACTTTATTTCTATTTTAGCTATCTAGATTCACTAAAAATATTAGCAATTATAATTTACACATTCTTAAGGAGACGTCAGATATTTAGTTAAACAATAGGTGATAGTTATTTCTAAATAAATAAGTCTATTACTATTTATTCTTAACGGTTCTAATTTACTAAATTTTATTAATTCCTAATTAATTTACTAATAAGGTGTTATTAAGCTTAATATCTTTCTTTCCTTTTAATAGTATTCCAGAAGTTGGTTATCTATAGTATTTATATCACTGGTAAGTGTAAATATCTTTTCAATTAAATTTTAGGATAAATTAATTTCAGGAATTTAATGTCATTATGCTGAGACGTTATTTTAAATTAATGGCTAGGTAGGATGTTAGTTAGAGTTTATATAGAAATCAAGGCTTCTAATAACATATACTATGTCTTTCCTTCGGCATACCATAGAAAGAACTGAAGTTACTCTGAAACAAAAATCAAACACAACGTAGAGTCCTTCCTTTATACTAGACGATCACAATTATAAGGCCAAAGATAACTGATATCCTCTTAAGCTTAATATTAGCTTGTAACGCCACTACCATGATAGTGTTACAAATTGGTCTTCGTGACCAGGATGTTATAAATTTATATATGTTGGGGTCTTTCTCACCACACCCCATAGTATAGTATAGTATCATTACAATTTGGGGCCGTGACCAGGATTATCATAAGCATGATGATTTCTCATCACACCCCATAGCATATAGTATAGGAGATCGTTTCAATTTGGTGCCGTGACCAGGATATTTATGGTTGCACAAATGCTGAAGTAAGCGAGTATCTTAGAAGTTTAAAGTAATTTTTCAAAACATTTACAGTGAATAAATGTAATGCCAGTGATAAAATGATAATAGTTACACTGATAGTTAACAAGAATATACATGTACCATTGATTGCATTTTGAAGAAGACACAAAGCATATTAGTTAACAATTCTTTAAAGTTCATTTTACACAAAATAAGCTAAACCTATTAAATTTATATTATGTAAGCACATTAACTTGTTTTAGACAATCTAAAAATGGATCTATAGGTATATAGCATCTTGGCGCAGTTAGAATTACAGTTAGGTACATAAATCTAAATAAATCTGTTTTAAGAGTAATATTGAAGAGATGTTTAATACTTAAAAGTTGTATTAAGTTTCTCAGTAATAAGATTTAAATGGTCAGACCATAGCAGCTTACTGTCTCATGTATTATTACTAATGATGGATAGTTACATATTTAAATAATTATTTATTCATGAAATTACATGAAAGTATTTACCTACACAGCATTACTAAAATTGACTAGTAGTATATTGAAGTATGTCTTAAACACATCTAATTATTATCTGATTATTATTATATTATCGTCAATCAATAGACATTGTTAGGATAGTTAATAAAATTTAGATTGTATTAATTAAATATTGTTAGGGAATTTTTAAATAAAAGCCTGCAGTAAATTTTAATATTACTTACAGATACAAATTATTCTAGGTTATGTACAATTTAAACTTATTTTGTCACATTTAGTCACTGACGCTGAAGTAATTTCCTTCCTAGTTGAAATTGGTCCCAATAGTTATGTGTTGAACATCCTGGGCTGGCTAGATGTACGTGGATGTTAGGCTGAAATGGTAGTATTCAATAGTATTAAAAATATGCACACATAATGTGAAGATAGAATAATGTTATAGTTAGTGCAAATTGGAAATTAATTATAATATTAACTAACTGTGGAATTAACTTTTATTCATTTATTTACAGAGACTGTACAGGAAAGACTATGTATTTTGGTATATTTATTCATTTTAATGTTAGATTTTAAAAATAATTAAGTGTAGTCATTGCCATCATAGCAAATTATACTTAGTTTAAATAACAGATTTTAAAGTATAGAAATTCAGTGCATTTTAGTCATGTGTGCGAGAATGTATTGGTTAAATAAAGTTGAATTAGGTTATGAAGGTAACAGGGTTATTTTGACTTTGAATTTTAGGAATGGACTGGAACTGTTTAAGATAATTTTATTTGTAAAAAAGGAGTATAGCTTACCGAATGACATAGCACTCATAAGAACTATAAAATCAATCCATGTTAACATAACATTATAACTTATTCGGTCTCTTTATGTATACTTCAATTCTATTCTAATATACTAAAGAACTAATAAATTTGCTTATAAATAATCGAATATCAGTTGTCTAACAGGGATCGTACAGAATTACAGAACTGCTTAATTAAAATCAAAAATATGTGTTTGTGACCATAGATTATACACTTTTAACTAGATTGTAACATTAGAAATTGCGTTCTAAAAACAACTACAATAAATTCTTTTGAAAAGGTTCTTGTTTTTAAATATTAATAAGACATTATTGAAAAAAAATATAGAACATTATTTTTTTTTATGAACAATTTATTACATTATATTTATTTTAAAGTATTTAGTTAGCTTCCTTCGAATTTTGAACTGTCAATTGTCAATAAAAACTTGGTTTTACTTATTGAAAGGAATGGTTCTCTGTATAAAAAAAAAATTTCTTAGTATTACTGGAAAAAAAAAAAAAACGATAGCGCTTTAAACATCTGCGATGACCTTTTGCTCAGGTAGCTAAGTTTTACAACGAAATTGAGTAAAATGTGCAAGTTTTAAGTAGACAAAATTGTTTAATAATATTTACTAGGAAGAACTTGAAATTGCATATAAATTTTAAAATATAGTTGGGAATTGATTATTGCATAAACATTAGTTGATGTATGGTATTAAGTATTATGGTATTTCATTCTTACATAGAAACTAATAGATATTTTTACAACTCTATGGTGATTAAGTAAGATTAATGTAGTAATTGAATATCAAATATATAGTAGGCATGAGGCGTATTTATCGTCGCTGGTATAAATACTCGTTATTTAAAAGTCACAGTCTGTCACTGTGACTAGATTTGAAAAATGCTCGTGACTGTGTTTTTCATCTCACTTGTACTTAAACGAATACACTAAGAGTAGGTGAGACAACTGAAGTATTTTTAATGTATGGGTATAACAGTGCCACCTGGTCTCCGTAATTTCAAGGAACGCTAGTTTTAGAAAAAAAAAAAAAAAAAAAAAATAGCCCTTTTTGTCACATTTATTTCCGACATCAAATAAAGCAACCAAATTAAACCTAGACCGATATTTTACTAAATTACGCTATCGCGCCACCTATTGTGAAATACGTGTAAGTAGTTAATCAAATCTTTAAATATAAAATGTAACAACTAACTTATCTTTTAGTTTAGAATAGCATTAATAATACAAATATAATAAACGGATTAGGTATACTCATTCAATAATAGATACCTACATAACAACTTTGCAATTGCTTAGTATTTTTAATACCTGAGCATACAGCGCCATCTTGTTCCCGTTCCTATAGTTTTAGAAAATATCTAATAATCGCGAACCTAGTATTTTGTCACTGGTATTTGTCATTGATATTTTTAAAATAACATCCACTGTGATAACAATTATTGCCATGTACCTAGTACGACACAACTCTAATATATAGTTGCAGTAGGATTGGTAGCGACATCTGGTGGACAAACGTGAATTAATATCGAGTTGCTTACGAAAGTATGGATGGTTGTGCTATGTGTTCGTAGATGGCGCTGAAAGAATTTCAAAATGTCTCATGTCAGTAACGCCATCTGTTGAGAGTGAGTGGTATTGAAAGGTAGGCTTTGAAATAGAAATGGCGTAGTATCGAGTGTAGATATGGAAGTGTTTATTGTGAAACAAAGATGGCGTGGTTGTGATCTTATAAGATATATACAATGGTTCAGTGGATGAGGGAATTGAATGTCATATGCAAGGTGGAAAGTTCAATCCGAGTAAATTGAATTTCAATTTAAAAATATATACTGTAGTTTTAAAAATATATACTGTAGTATTTATTATAGAAAAGGACGATTAGGGATAGTATGAATTTGGCAGTTAACATTTATGAGGATTTGAGATATTTTCTAATTATTATGATTTCACTGTGATAGTTTTATTATTTTTTTTTGTTGATGGATGTATTGTTTGGGGTGAATGGAATGGAATTGATGTTTGTTAAGAATGTTATCAATGAATACTAGAGAAGAAATGAAGTTGTCATATTTCATTTGAAGTATGATAGTTGAATTTTAATTAAACTTGTAAACATTTAATATTTTAAAATTAAAACTAAGTTTAACATTTGCAGAATCCGGTCGACTTGATAAAATTTCAATAAAATATTAGAAGTTTAAAAGGTGATTAGAAAGAGATAGTTTTTGTGTGAACATTTGGAAAGTTTATTTAAATTAAACTCAAATTAAATAAGAGTGCAGTGAATCTTTTTTTTTGAATGAATTAATTAAAATTTAGATAAACATTATCAGTGTTACATTTGAAGCAAATTAAATCTATAACAATGCCTAGGCGTCAACCTAAAGCTAGTCCTGTTGGAACCAAGACAACCAATTCTAATAACAAGCGAGTGTCTGCAGTTAGACCTGCTACTAAAGTAAGGAAGATTAATTCTTTACAATACATATCTCGAATGATGGAAAAGGCAATGAATAACATCAATAATAGAATCTCGGAGTTGGAAAATAGAATGTCTACTCCTAGTGGATCATCGGACAATGTTATGCCGAGAGAAAATTGTATTCAACCTATCATACAGCCGGGAACATCAACGGTATACTATCCAGTGGCACAGATGCCTACGGAAAGACCTAAGTTTCCATTTAAAGGAAAACACCCTGTGACGTTCATCGAAGACTTGACTGCTTATTTAAGAAGGTCTGCACCAGAGGCGAGAGATATAATAGACATTGTCATAGATTGTCTTGAAAATGAATCGCGAAATTGGGCGCGTATTTATAGAGATAGATGGACCGTGTTTGAAGACTTCAAAAGGGATTTTTTTAGACACATATTGGGGCGAGGCTGAGCAGAATGAATTAAGAAGACGAATCAGTCAGAATTCGTGGGACGGAGTCCAGTCTATGTTAAGCCATTTCATTACTTTATGTGGGCAAGCGAAGATGTTGACATATCCTATTCAAGAGAGACAATTGATAAATGACATTATGAATCATTTTCCTAAAGATGTTCAATATGCTTGGTCAACAAGTAATTACACATCGATTCTTCAAGCTACGGAGTTTCTACGAAAGTTAGATAACATTAATAAGCAAAATAACTTCAGTAGTGGCATTAATGCCCATTCTAGCAGCGTTCAAAGACCTGAGATGGTAGTTCAACAGCAGCATGGCAGAGGCGGTCTCAACCGGAAGCGAATTATGAACACTAGATCAATGAGTAAGGTGATACCAAACAAGAAGAATAGCATTAATGGTACGAATAGGGTAGATAATGATAACAATGTTTCTATAGAAAACTCTGTATCAACAGAGAATTTAAACTAATAAGTGTTGATGTGACAGACCCCGGTACATCAACTTTAGTAGGGGCGAACAGTACATCAGTAGCTTTAAGAATTATGCTTAAACTCGGGTGGGAGCCTGGACAGACATTAGGTAGACATAATAATGGTATACGTAAACCAATCATAGCTAAGGGACAATATTGTAAATCAGGGTTAGGCTCAGGATTAAATAAAAATAATTCAACAGATTTCAAGTATAAAATCATACAAACATTAAAAAATCAATCGGAAATAGATAATGAGTCGTTAGTGCAAACCGAAGCAGTCTTTTCATTATTTGACGAGGAAGATAATATTACCGCGGATAAATTAGAAATAATTAAATCTGAGATTGAAGTGATAGTATCTGGTAAACGAGTCATATGTTTAATCGATACAGGGAGTGACATAACCTGCATTTCAGAATCATTTTGGGAATCTTTAAAATCATTAACTGGGAACAAATTAGACATGTTACCTGTTAAGCCGATTCAGATACGTGGAGCAGTAGGACAAAAGAGTGCTAAAATACAACAAATGGTTTTATTGCCTGTAAGATTTGGGGTAATTGATTTAGAGATTAGATTTTTTATAGTACCAAAATTAGTTCATTCAATGATACTAGGATTTGACTGGCTTATGGCAAATAATGTTAATATTAAATTACAAGAGCCATCCATAGGGTTAGTTATCGAACATAGAGATCAACGAGTATTAATTCCGTTTATTAAATATAATTTTGAGGAAAAGAGAATTTGTGATATTACAAAGGTAGACAATAGCTTTGATTTCAATAAATATTTACAAGAAATAAAGACGGGTACACCTCTTAAAGGAACTCAATTAAATAAATTAAAACAGACTCTAATTAAATATAGCGAAGTATTTGTTAAAAGGTTAGGTAGAGCTAATTGTTATCAACATATTATTAAAATGATGGACCATAGTCCAATAATTAAACGGTCTTATCCCGTTCCGTACGCGTATAGACAAAAAATGGAAGAAAAATTAGCCGAAATGGTTGATATGGGAATAATATCTAGAGGTTCAACACCGTATTGTAGTCCGTTAACTTACACCTTAAAATCTGATGGTTCAATTAGAGTTCTACTAGATGCACGTGAAATCAATAAATACATGATAGCTGAGTCGGAAGCACCTCCGATGCAAATAGATGTTTTAAATTCATTTCATGGGGTTAATTATATTAGTATAATAGACTTGAATAATGCATATTTTCAAATTGCCATTTCTGAGGATAGTAAAAAGTATACCGGGTTCACATTTAATGGAAAATCTTATATGTACAATGTTTTACCACAAGGACTTAAGACTTCAGTAGGTAGTTTCAGTAGAGCTATGGACTTAATATTAGGGCCTGAAGTTAGACATTTTTGCGTGAATTATTTAGATGACCTTGCTATCTTAACTCAAGGAACGTTAAATGAACATTTAGAACATATTGATATAATACTAAACAAATTAAAATCAGCGAGGTTAACATGTAATCTTGAAAAATGTAAATTCATTTGTAAAGAAGTTAAAATGTTAGGACATATTATTTCTACCGAGGGAATTAAAACTGACCCAGAAAAAATAGAGTCAATTAAGAATTTCCCAGTTCCCAAGAAAATAAAACATTTAAGAGCATTTTTAGGACTTTGTAATTATTATAGGCGGTTCATTCCTGATTATAATAGTATAATTCAACCTTTATGCCAATTATTAAAAAAGAGTAAAGGATGGACATGGACTTCAGAAGCACAAGTAGCCTTTGAAAAATTGAAAAACAGTTTTTTAAAGACAATAATGTTGCATCATCCGGATATGTCTAAACCTTTTTATTTACAAACAGATAGTTCGGGAGTAGGTCTTGCGGGGGTTTTATTTCAGTACGATGAACAAAGGGAAATGAAAATATTAGGCTATTGTAGCAGATCTCTTAGGGGCGCCGAATTAAGATGGACTGTTACTGAACAAGAGTTTTGGGCTATAATCTATTGTTTAAGGAAGTTTGAAACCTATTTGAGGGGCGCAAAGCTTATAATTAGAACTGATCACAAAGCATTGACGTTTGTTAGGACATGGAAATTGTATAATAGTCGAATAATTAGGTGGATATTGTTTCTTGAACAATTCGATTATAGTATTGAACATATAAAAGGTAGAGATAATGTCGCTGTTGATGTGTTATCTAGGTTCCCACCTGATTCATCAATGATACAAGAAGATAGAATCTATTGTCCTGAAATACATTATATGGAAATTAAAAAGAATAAAACATTAATAACAAACTTAAAAAATATATCTAGTTTTCAATCTAACGATAATGAAGTACAGTTGATAATGGATATTATAAATAATATTAGTAATAATCATAGTGGTAGAATAAATAATATTGCTAAGCGCTGTTATATCAAGAATGGAGTGTTATATTTTAAAGTTGATTCAGATAAACATGTAATTTATTTACCCTCCCAGTTACGAGAGGAAGTAATTTCTCAAATTCATAAAGAAATGGGACATCAAGGGGTTTTTAAGGTACTCAAATATCTTAAGGATAGATTCTATTTTCCTAGTATGCATAGAACAGTTAAAGTATTATTAAAGACTTGTCATCTCTGTCAAGTTTCTAAAAGTGATAATATAAAATATGTAGGCAAATGTAAATCTATTGTGACAGAAGAAATAGGTGACTTAGTTATGGCAGACTTATATGGACCATTGCCGAAAGGACGGTTTGGTTCTGCTTATATACTTGTAATTCAGGATTCATTTAGTAAATTTGTTAAATTATATGATTTGTCTAAAGCCACTTCTCGTTCAGTTATTACAAAGTTAAAACAATTTGTTAAAATAATTAAGCCTAAAGTAATTATGACTGATAATGGTAGTCAATTTTCATCTGAAAGTTGGAAACAAACTTTAAAAGATATGGGTATAAAACCTATATTTACAACTGTAAGAAATCCTCGACCTAATACGACAGAAAGGGTTAACAGAGAACTAGGACGTTTATTTCGAACATATTGCCATAAAAATCATAAAAGTTGGGTAACGATATTAAATAAAATCGAAACATTATATAACAACACATTTCATGAAAGTACGGGATTTACTCCTAATGAAATATTATATGGAATGAGTAATGACATGTCATTTGATAGTTGTTTGCCTCAATTAAATAAATCTAGAGATATTAATCAAATTAGAATTCAAGTTAGGAAAAACTTAAAAGATAACAGTATTAAACGACAAACTAAATTTAATAGGTCCCATCGTTTAATTGAATTTCAGATTGGAGATTATGTAAAGATTCGTAAGGTAAATAAGTCAGAGGCTCAAAAGAAACTTATAAAAAAGTTTCAATTGCTGTATGAAGGACCTTATGTAGTTAGTGCGATTCCATTTGCAAATGTTTACGCATTAATGGACCCTATAACTAAAGAAATTAGAGGGAACTTTAATACAATACATCTAAATAGATATTATCAATAATAAATTGATCACGATCAATTATAGGTGTTATCAATGTTTAACTGTTGATATAAACAATTGAATTAATAATGTGGAATTGAAAAGGATAGATTTTAAAATTTAGAATATCAATAAACTTTATTGAAGATTTATTATATTTTCACAATAATTTAATGTCAAAACTATAGTTGACTTTATAAGGAAATGAATTGCACTTAAATGTTTAACCATTGATATAAACATTTGAATTAATAATGTGGAATTGAAAAGGATAGATTTTAAACTAGAATATCAATAAACTTTATCGAAGATTTATTATATTTCACAATAATTTAATGTCGAAACTATAGATGATTTTATAAAATGAATTGCACTTAAATAAGTTAGATATATAAGTAAAAGATTAGGTTATTAAGATAGTAATTAAATGATTAAAATAGATAGTAATAAGTTAGATAAGTGTAATTGTAATTAGGTTTAGTTATGAATAAAAAATAAAAATTAAGGTAATGATGGGTCAGGGAAATGACTCAACTAATTTTATTGGAGCGCTTAAAAGTTCTCACATAATTATATAACAATTTAATTTTCAATTGACTATTAAGTCATATATTAATTTTTCTTCATCATTACTTAACCTATTAAGCGCTAGCTTAATAGAAATAATAATTTAATTTTCAACGGACTACTAAGTCATATATAAATTTTTTTTCTTTCATCAAATACTTATTAAGCGCTAGCTTAATAAAAATAGTTGGTGGGGAGTAGGGCGGTCATTTATTCACAAAATTAACTGAACATTTTAAGTTATATTCAATCTAAATTGAATTGCAAAAATATAGGTCAGACCTTAAAGTTTGACTGTTTGCAATACGAGTTGTCCAAGTACTGCAATATACTAAACAACATATCACCAATTCATATTAGTATTAGATATGGATTGTGCAACTGTATTCAAATATTTTAATTTATTCATTCTGAAAGGAAACGGATACGATTCCATACATTCTTGGGCCGAAATGCAATGTAAAATATAACGTAATGAAATAGTACCAATTAATGTATTTACGCTTATTGATTCCTTGCTGAAATTCTGTACATTTTGGCTATTTAAGAGCGGAGTTATTAGACGTTTTGTAAAATTGAGGTTATGTTACAATGTCTATGGAAAATCACTAAGTTCCTGAAGCACTAAAGGTTATCATATTATATCATTACAAATATCAATCACTTGAAACCATAAATAAATATCAGGAATGGACTCAGGATGCATCTGAATACACTGAAAACATTAAACAATTATAAACATGATTACATGAAACAAGTGACAGTGACGGGACCATGACGGGGCACACAGTTTCAATATCAGTCAGCTGTCAAAGCTGTTATTAAAAATAATTATGATTTAATTTTAATCGATACGAAATCGATAATAATTTGGGTTTATCAGATATTAATTTTTATTTTCGATATTAATGTAACTTTATTTAAATACACTTTATTGTTATAACTTCAATTGTGTATCTGAATACTTTGAGTTTATTAACTAGTGCAAATTTTTTTTAAATTCTATAATCGATTATAGTTAAATCGATATGATTTATTTTTAATCGATACGAAATCGATAATAATTTGGGTTTATCAGATATTAATTTTTATTTTCGATATTAATGTAACTTTATTTAAATACACTTTATTGTTTATAACTTCAATTGTGTATCTGAATACTTTGAGTTTATTAACTAGTGCAAATTTTTTTAAATTCTATAATCGATTATAGTTAAATCGATATCCAATTAATTTGACGAAAACTATCCTTTTCATTTTTCTCAGCTTCCAGATTCAGAATTGAGCTGATATTTTATATTTTATAAAAAAAAAAAAATATATATATATATGACCAATTTTTTAAAAAACATATCTGTATTTAATACATTTTAGCCTAAAAGTCCCCATCTCCTCTAAAATAAGATGAACTGCACTCTGTTAAGTTGTATATTTAACATTGAGAGCCGGATTTTATATTTTAAAAACAATATGTGTATTGTTATAAGATAAAATTGAGCCTAGATGTAGGAATTCAAATCAAATTGGATCTATGTGAGTGTGAGAGTGGGTGAAGGAGCTGGAATGGTTGGTTGAAATTGATTATTTTGATTTTAACCATTGAATATAACGCTAGTAGTATGATTGATGAGAGGTTGGATGTTTGGGAGAAGAGTATGCTTCTAAGTGCTGTTGATTGAAGTTGAATGTAAAGATTCATGAGTGTCCTTTCAATTGAGAAGTAACATGATACAGAATTGTGTTATTTGGTTACGTTGTTGTGATTAATTAATAATTACGATAAACTACATTATATAATTAAGGGGCGATTGTAACGTAACACGTAAACACAGTTCAGTTTTAAGTTATTGGTGCCATAAATTTTAGTTATACTTAAGATTACAAACGCATAAATTGAAATGTGAGTTGACATATAAACATAAAACAGTCAACTCAATGAACGAAAATGGTTCAAATCCATTAGGGACTCAAATTTTAAGTTGTACTTGAATAGAAATTTATTGGCTGGGAACTCAAACAGTTTTTAGCTAGTTGTTAAAATATTAGAGTTATAAATTTTATATTCGAGACAGGCTTAAAATTTTGTGTTGAAAGATTCGATAAAACGATGATAAGGGAACGTTCTAAGGGCCAGTTTCCACTGATTGATATAATCGCGATTAGTTCGACGTAAAGTCGGTTTACGCATTTAACAAAGTTTAGAGCTGGAAATTGCATTTCACTAACATAAACTAAACGCAGTTAGAGAATAACGGCTGAACCGATTGCACTAATTCTTCTTTTTGTGTTCCTTGAAGTATGAGGATGTTTGTTACGGAGAGGAATTTTAAAGGGATTGCCTGGAAAAGTCTTAAAACAGCACTTTGCTATGTTCTCATACGGATAATTCGTAATAATAATTAAACGAAAGCCAAGATTAGAATCGAATTATAAATTCGATTAAGCAAAGCATAGCTTTATTAAACAGTGGAACCCGGGCCTAAGGGTTCGACCCGGCGTATGAGTGGGTTTTTTTTGCTGTAATTACAGGACACCAGAGTTGCCAACACAAAGTTTTAAGTTACCTTGTTTGGATTAAAAACTACAAAATTGACGTGTATTTACTTTACATTAACACGTAAGGTTAAAAATGACAATGATCGGTTAAATAATTTCCCTTTCGAAATCGGTTGAATAATACATTATTCTCCACAACCGTCATACAAATTTATCGTAACTAACAATTTTTTTTTCTTCAGCTTTATTCAATGTGTATTTGTTTTTCCCTTTTATTGTTTATCTTTTATTGTGTTTTGTTTAATTGATTTATGCAATTTCCTTTGGATCGGATAAAAGTGCTCACAGCCAGTAAAGTTCAAATTATTGAGGAAGTAATAACTTTATTCCTTGTTTTTGTAATAATTTTATTTCTTGTTCTTGTTTTGTGTTGCACTATAATGACTTATAAACTATCGGGAAAGAACAATTACACATGGGATTGCCGTATTTTTTTTTGAATACGGAAATGTACCGCGGGGATCACCGAATTTCCGTAAAACACGGGAATTGCTGTGAGTATGGTATCACTGCAGAGCGCATTGGTGGACGTGTTAGGGTGGGGGAAAAACAGACGCGAGATTTCAATATATACGATGGGGAGTTTGAATTCGGGGCAGTCAGTTTGACATTCAAATTTGAATTCGGAGTTCGAAGCGGTAGGCCTCCGCGGCCGCCGCGGCCTCTTGGCCGGCGAAGCTATGGAACTTCTGACTTAGATTAAAGATAGAAATACCTAAAAAGTATTTTTTAGATCTGATTCAGGGATTTCATTAGCGTAAGCTGGCCGAGTGGCTATGTAACTTCAGTGTAGATCGCGAATTAGTTTTAATTTAATTTTACTGATTATTATTAAGTGCAATTCTTTATTATAGAATCTTAATTTGTAATCCGCTAAATAAATTCAGTGAAAGACCTGTGATGAAGTGCTCCTGATTGGTTCGAATGCATTAATTTTTTTTATTTGCATGTGTGTTTTTCTGCATGTTGTGGTACTGTTACTAATTTTTTATAACTTTTACGGAGATTTTTAATAAAAGATAATTAATGAATTATTAGTTAGGTTTACGTCGAAACTATTAATTATTGATTAATTATTGAAAGGAATTATTATCTAGGTTTACATTGATATTAACTATTGATTATTTACTGAATGAAATTATTATGAAAAGGTTACATTGATAACATTAATTATTGATTGATTAATGAATGGAATTATTATGAAATAAGCCTTATGACCATAATTATATTGAATTTAACTAATAAAATAAAATCTAACTTAAGTACATAACCACAATATGATGTTGTTAGAATAAAATGAAATTACATCCGTTATACTTTAAAGTACATATATAAATTGAATGAATCTTGGTTAAAATTATCATATTAGATATTAAGGGTTAAATAGATTTTCGTTAGGGTGTATTTAAATAATGAAATGAGATTTTACTATGTCATTACTTTGGAAGTAAATAGAGTGGTGAATAATTCTAGGAAAATATGACCTATAAACAAACTAATGATTAGTTGTCGTATCTTATTGAATATTCTCTACATATAAATATGCTTCTATTGTATGTATATGTATATATGTATATATATATATATATATGTGTGTATTTGACTTCATTTTGACATTACACAAACTTTGTAGTTCAAACATTAATTTAAGAATTTGTAGATCTTAAATATATGTTGGAGCGAGGTAACACAGGTGGTTTGTAGTCTTGAATGAGTTCAAGGATACTTTTAGCTCTTGAATACATTCTAAGATGAGGTAATTACACACAGAACTATGACATTACACAACTATTGTAGTTTTGAACATTGATCTAAGAACTTATGTTCTTAAATAAGTGTCAAAACGAGGTATCTGGTAGACTGGAGTGTCTCAATTTCACGATGACTTTCATTGAACTATATAAACTATGTTAAGGTGAATCCATAAATGTTTGTATTCGCCAGTGTTTTATTATAGGTTTCCCCTATAAGGCAAGGTCTGTCTAAGCCACAGTTCTTCGCGTCATCGATGCTAGGTAGTTCCTAATCTAGGTCTATCTAGTAAAGAAAGTTGCGAGTACTTCCTACCAACCTCTGCGTTTGTGTTTGCCTAACTGAACTATGTTCTTGGTAAATACTATACGTATGTTTGCTTATCTTTGATAAGAATTCCTCATCTTTGATGAGAGACATTGGACAAACTCCACCAAACACCTAGTGTATGGTCGATGTTTGAACCGCAACAAAGGTTAGTAATTTAGTTTTGGACAGTGGTATGAAGTTCTATTTTAGACTAATAGAGAAACATATTCACTTTTCCAATTAATTTATTGCTAATTTTTGTGGACAGTCTCTGTTAAGTCCTAAGGCGGATTTACTGAGATTTAAGCCAAGCCTTAATCAAGTCCTCTTGTGTTTTTCAAACATACAAACATTGATGGATCATAAAACCTATTAAATATACATTCTCTCTTCCTTGTGAAAATGAGATACTCTCAGAGATTCTGATTGAGTAAATGAATATGTTATATTTAGTTGTTTTATTTATCTCTCGACACTACTATGTCCTTTGATAAATCCATTCAGTTCCTAAGAGAGCCTGATATATTCAAATGTTTAACAACTTAATTACTGGTTCAATGTTTCAATTGAACAACCTATTCTGGTTAATGAATGCTGTTTCATGTGAATGCTGTAAGTCATGCAAAGACAAACCTACACAATACACCTACTCTACATGTTGGTCTTATACCTTTAATTATTCTTATTTTCCTTATAGGACACTCGAAAGGTTACGCTGTCGCCAGTCGCTAGTCGCCGACGACCCATCTCACAATGGTGGCGAGGCTTGACAATATAGCTGACTATAGACCCGTAACTCAGTAGGTCTTTCCTATGGGAAATTACACTACACAATCCAATTGTGGCAAAAGTAGTAGGTTTCGTGATCGAATTTCAAAGTAGTTGTGTGACCGAAGTTCCCGTATGGGCTAGTAAGCACACAATGAAAAGATCAGTAGACACGATCTCCTTTTGTTCACGTGGAACACATCTTAATACCATGTCTGATTACAGCTTGGTAATTACATCAACTCTAGTAATTCACTGGTTATGTCTATATGACGTCCCAAGGGATTACTCAAATACTGTCATTGCATGATTGAGCTGCAACGGTATGAAGCAAGCATTTGTTAGACAGGATATATTTCCGTCTAACTTACTGTAGAAAATTGGGACCTCTCATTTCCTACCTGCTACCTTTCTTTTTGATTTGATAGCACCAACGTTGTGCCTAATTTAATTTAGAGCCTTCAGCACGGTGTGGATCGGTTGGGGTCGGAGGGGCTTGGTGGTTGCGACCCCCCGGGTTCAGCTGAACCCGGCCTTTTAATTCCTTAATGCCTATAAAACCTATCCTAACAGATTAACACATACAAACAAACACTACACATTATTTTTCACAATTATCTGAGATAATTTATTAACTGAATAAATTATTTCAAGATAATTAATAACTATATAATATGTATTTAATCATTATTTCAATTACTTATATATTTTATCTATTTCATTTGTATAGAGTTATTAGAATCTATCTATTATATCAGGTTTGAACTAAAAATACATGTAAAAGAAACTTAGACACTATTCAATTAATCAATGTCATTATAGAATATCCTATATATATAATTATTTAACTTTATTTCTATTTTAGCTATCTAGATTCACTAAAAATATTAGCAATTATAATTTACACATTCTTAAGGAGACGTCAGATATTTAGTTAAACAATAGGTGATAGTTATTTCTAAATAAATAAGTCTATTACTATTTATTCTTAACGGTTCTAATTTACTAAATTTTATTAATTCCTAATTAATTTACTAATAAGGTGTTATTAAGCTTAATATCTTTCTTTCCTTTTAATAGTATTCCAGAAGTTGGTTATCTATAGTATTTATATCACTGGTAAGTGTAAATATCTTTTCAATTAAATTTTAGGATAAATTAATTTCAGGAATTTAATGTCATTATGCTGAGACGTTATTTTAAATTAATGGCTAGGTAGGATGTTAGTTAGAGTTTATATAGAAATCAAGGCTTCTAATAACATATACTATGTCTTTCCTTCGGCATACCATAGAAAGAACTGAAGTTACTCTGAAACAAAAATCAAACACAACGTAGAGTCCTTCCTTTATACTAGACGATCACAATTATAAGGCCAAAGATAACTGATATCCTCTTAAGCTTAATATTAGCTTGTAACGCCACTACCATGATAGTGTTACAAATTGGTCTTCGTGACCAGGATGTTATAAATTTATATATGTTGGGGTCTTTCTCACCACACCCCATAGTATAGTATAGTATCATTACAAGTATAACGACGTCCTTTTACATACCTCGGTGCGATGGTAGAGGAAATGTCTTTTAAAGGTTTTTTTTTCTGTACGCCATGAAATAATTCTGTTTTTAGAGAGATTTTAAAAATGACACCAATCTTGAAGTTTTGTTTAAAGATAAAAGGGAAACAGAGAATAATATGTAGAATTTTGTAGAATTGTGTCCCAAAAGTATATAAACGTCCAAAGAATTATCCAAATCCTACTTACATTTTTTGGGTCTACGTATGTGCGTGAATCGGCTTAGTATGAAATACACAAAGAATGTTTATAAAAACAAATTTACAGATTCTCATCTGGATGATCTAATATGATTAACATAATATATAGCAACAAGCCAGATCTTGAAAAAGTTTTGTAAGAGTGTTCACTACATCAAAAATCGCATTAAAATGCATATACCTACCCATATACAGGCTGTTAGGGGAATGGTTAGCCATAGAGGTATGTTGGGTAGGGGGGATCATTTGGAACCTATTTAAGCTAACTTACCTATATGCAAAGTGTTACGGATTTTTTTTATGATTTTTTTTTTTCGTTTTTCGAAAAAAAGTGCCGAAAATTAGTGGTTTGACCATCATATCTTTTTTGTTTATTGATATATCAACGCCATTTCTTTTTTCTTTTGATCATCAATAAATTACGCATGTAAAATAAATGTGACTTAATTTAGAAAACATCTACAAAAAAAATTATGGGCCAAAAAAATCTTGACAGATACAAAAAGTAAATCAAACCTTCAAGTTTAGGTATAAATTTTAAAAAAATTAAAGCCTCCAGACAATTTAAAATAATTTAAAAAATTACTCTAGTTAACACTGTTTTAAATAATATTACTTTCATTCACCTACCTTACTTACTTTTTTTTTAATGATGAAATAACGAAATGGTCTCTACCTGAACCCGCACTCTACGCTGACAATTATAACAATAATTGTTATTACGCAGGGCGGTATGTCTGTATAGCACATGGTAAACTACCTGCTGTCTCTTCTTATCTTGGAATTTGGGGTATGAGTTTCCACGGGCACCACAAATGTCTCTCATAGGGTGAAATTAATGCCGGTAGGTATCAAAATAAAACAGATCATAAATTCGAGTAACAAATTTATTTTACGAGTATTTTTATAAATACTGTGAATTCGGTCGTGAATTTCCACAATCTACATTACTGGAAATAAGGATTTAAATCCGTTTTTATTTTTATTTTTGTGTTACCCACACATGAGGACACAATTTCGACGCGGCTAGATGAGGACCCATAGCTCAGTTGGCAGAGCGCTGACACGGCACGTCAGAGGGCGCAAGTTCAAATCCCACGGGGTCGAAAATTTTTATATGATTTAAAATCTTTAAGAATGTAAATCCTCGCCTGATGAGAGCAAAGTCAAGTTTTTTTTTGTTTTTTCTTTTATAATAAACGCGTCACACTCAACGGCCCCCAGTTGGATTTTCTCCTGTGTCGGGGGTCCGAAAACACACACAATACACAAGCACAAATGCCCAGACCACGACAAACATCTATATGACCAATACAAATATCTGCCGTGAGCGGGAATCGAACGCGCGACCGCCAGCGCATCAACCAGTGCTGTGATCGCTGCGTCAACATGTCGCCAAAGTCAAGATGGTTGTTTACCATGTGCTACACAGGGACATACCGCCCTGCGTAATAACAATAATTGTTATAATTGTCAGCGTAGAGTGCGGGTTTAGGTAGAAACCATTTCGTTATTTCATCATTTAAAAAAAAAAGTAAGTAAGGTAGGTGAATGAAAGTAATATTTTTTAAAACAGTGTTAACTAGAGTAATTTTTTAAATTATTTTAAATTATCTGGAGGCTTTAATTTTTTTTTTAATTTATACCTTAATTTGAAGGTTTGATTTACTTTTTGTCTCTGTCAAGATTTCTTTGGCCCATAATTTTTTTTTGTAGATGTTTTCTAAATTAAATCACATTTATTTTACATGCGCAATTTATTGATGATCAAAAAAAGAAATGGCGTTGATATATCAATAAACAAAAAAGATACGATTGTCAAACCACTAATTTTCGGCACTTTTTTCGAAAAACGAAAAAAAAATCATAAAAAAAAATCCGTAACACTTTGCATATAGGTAAGTTAGCCTAAATAGGTTCCAAATGATCCCCCCTACCCAACATACCTCTATGGCTAACCATTCCCCTAACAACCTGTATATTTTTAAAGAGAACATAAAATTAAAATTATAACCAATAATCGTATATGTGCGGCGAGACAGACCAACAGTCGCAAAACATAAAGTAAATAAAATAAAAAAAAAAATTATAGAGGGTATCTGTGAATACTTTGTACTGGACTAATTTTATAGAAGAGCATATAATTGGACAGTTTTTTTTTAACGTGTAGAAATGCTTTATGCATGTGGTATGTGGGACTCCCGCCGACTCCCTGGCAGGTTACCCACTAAAACCACACGATGTCCACCTTCATCGCCTGTGCCGGGGTCGCAGGTATCCGTATTCTTCTGCAAACCCCGCCGGATAGAATTGGATAGTACTGGAAGTGGTATGAATATGAACTTAAAGAAACTGCATACATTTTTTTTGTTTATTTTATATTTTATTATTTTACATTTTATTTATATATTGTATGATTAGTTGAAGATCATTTTACATTACTATACTATTCTTATTATATATAATAATCTTTGTCATAACCTATTTTTTTAATAATAAAGTAACTACATTGTTAACTTGGAATTACGTTTTAATTCAAACCTAAATAATTTTTGCTTGCAGCCAGCGAAATTATTTGTCGAGTATGGCTGGTCTAAGGTGCACCAAATCGTGAGACGGAAGGCGATTACAGCCTGCCACGAGTGTGGGGCGCCAGAGGATATGGCGCTCCACACGCTGGAGGTGTGCGCCGCGTGGAACCCGCAGCGGCGCGCTTTCAGCGGTCCTCGGAAGGGATATCTCACTGCCGAGCATCGTAAATGCCATGTTCGGCAGTAAGAGATCGTGGCAGGCGGCGGCGGTCTCCTTCTGCGAAGAGGTAATGACGAAGAGGTAGAAGGAGACTACGGAGTGGGTCAGGGAGAAGGACATGTCCGCTGACCCGCTCCGGCGCACACGAATGGGGGCAAGGAGTAATAGTGGGGTCGCCGGCTGACAGTCGGGGTACTTCGGCCAGCAATAATATCACACGTCTGCGGGGTGGGCTTGTTGTGAGCGAGGCCACTCCATATTTGTTCCGGGGCTACTTTCTTCAGTTTTGGGTTAACGAATTGTTCTATATCATGAGCCTTTAGTATAAAAATGATACAAGGATGCCAACATTTCTACATAGACTATCATCTTCCTCTATAATCTTTTTCCTAGTGTTTATATGCAACTTGTTATGTAATTGTAATTTCAAAAATCGAACAAGTAATTATGTTATTTTTTTGGAGTGAAAATATGAGAATAACAGAGAGACAGAATGTTTACTGCGAGTTTGGAGATGCCTATGTCCAGCAGTGAACTGCGGTAAGCTAAAGCAAATAAAAATAAATGAAGTACTAGATAGATATGGAAAGATTAAGGAATTTTATCAGATATATAATGGCAATTATATTATTTCATCGTTGTTAATCGTAACGTAAACACGAGTAGTGTTAGAAACCTAAATATTATATTTTTGATTTATTTAATAAAAATAATTTATAAACAAAGTTAACTTATAATTATAAACATAGTACTTTAAATTATTGAGTCAGAATTAGTGAAGTCAATTTGCCCAATGGCGACTCAAACTCTAAATAATAATTCTGAAAATGGAATAAAAATGGAAGAATTCTCCGAAACAGATCCACTTCGGCAGCTAAACGAGCCTAAAGAAAGACAAAATGAAGAAATCAAGAGAACATTTAAGGAAAACTGTTCTTATGCCATGAAGAACATTACAGTGGAGCCGACGATGTTCCTTTTTATATTTGCAGCAGTTACAGGAATGTTAACAAGCCAAAATTTAAATTTGGAGAAGGCGTGTCGTGTAAATTTAAATTTTACAACTGAAGTTTGTGATGCTCTCAAAGCTCAAACTTTAGGAGAACAAAATGTATACGAAAGAGATGTACAGCATCTAGTAGCCGCCGCTATGGTCTGGAGGACATACATCACAGCTACGATACCCTGTTTATTAGCCCTTTTTATAGGATCATGGTCAGACAAAACTGGCCATAGGAAAATTTTCATGATCATTCCAATTACAGGTCAAATACTTGTAAATATCAACGGTGTTATTAACACATATTTCTTTTATGAACTCAGTTTGGAAGTAATCGTTTTAAGTGACGCTATACTTGATGGTCTATCTGGTTTTTGGTGTGTCATTTTCCTTTCTATATTTGCGTATATAAGTGCAATTACCACAAATGAAAACAGAACATTTCGAATGGGACTTATAAGTTTTAGTCTAACAGTAGGTTCTCCTATTGGAATGGGTCTCAGCGGGACTCTATTGAAAAGTTTCGGCTACTACGCATGTTATGGGCTTGTTACTTGTTTACACTTTATTAATCTCGTTTATATTTGCTTTATCCTAAAAGATCCAGAACGTACACCTGAACAGAAATTGGTAAGTTCCACTTATAAATAACTACTAACACTTATTGGTCTAAGATCCGAGATAGCTAAATATTCAATCATTATAATTAGATGAAACAATTTTTTATAGGCTGATTTCAATATTGTGAATTTATAAAAACAGCCTCTGCCACCATAAGCCTGCTGCAATTTCTTTTATCATTTCCCTCTCATGTTAATTACATGTAGTCAGCTAAAACCGTTAATATTTTACATTATATACCTTGCTGTAGTAGGCACCCATATCCGTCTCCGTCTCTCTCCATATATAACGTTTTACGTTAATCGTTGAAGTATATAGTCTAAAGTCTAACTCTTCCATTCCAGTGTAGTGATTACAAGAGTTCTATCCATGCAAAAATTCAATTTTCCGTTTCTTCTTCTAGTTGATTCATAAGAGACTATACAGACATTTTTGACCATTATTGGAAATTATAAGATTATGTTCAGTCGAATACAAAAATCGTAATCGTAGTAAATAATAATCGAGCACATGCAGATTCACGATGGATGATCGCATTGTGTTTAATTTATCAGCTTGTCATTGAATATTTTATTGTTTTTCTTTCTCTTAATTTTAACCCTAAGGTTGCCTGGAAGAAATCACTACCGAGCAATAAGACCACCTCATTGTGCATTATTCTTTTTTCTTCACAATTCGGTATTAAATTACTCTGTGTTTGTTGTACCATAAAACAATTTATAAATAAATAATATTGAAACGATTGCTGCAAAATGACAACCAATTTCACCTATAGTAATTTTTTCATAATTTGGATAGAATCAAAGTCAGAGAAGAAAGTATTCGATTCTATTCCCTCTCATTTTGCAAAGACGCCTCATCGATGGGCCCAACTTAGGGTAACTGTATTTTTAGATCAATAATCATTTATATTTACAGTACAGTGTAAAATATATTTTAAAGTGTTGCATTTTTATATATTATTTTTGTGTATATACTAGGCCAAAAATGCATAATCAGATATCCACCATTATTCTGTAGATCGTCTAGTAATACTGTATGTACCTACTACACAGTCCTAACGAAAAGAAATAATATAAATTAAAGAACATAAACTAAACTATCTTCAAACCCAAAAGGCCATCGATGCGTTTTATACATATATACAAATAGTGAAAACGTAAATTTCTTGTGTGTCTTAAGTTTCTAAAGATCATTTATTAATTAAGATTTTCAAAATTAGTAAAAAATTGACGATAACATCAAAAATATACAAACCGACGATTAATTCCTTCCTTTTGTGTTAAAATTTTTAAATCTTAACCGAATTAAAAATGCTTTAAATTAAAGTATAAAAATGACTTGTAACAAACAGCATATAAAATAGAATTTACTACAATTAAATATACCTGTATACTGTTTGTTACCTTTTTCTACTATTGAGTACTTTTTTTTCAATTTTGCGTATATAATTTTTTTGGAGTTTACTCCTTAAGAATCGATTTTCATATTAGGCCCCCGGCCCCGGTATGAGTAAAATCTACTGAACAAAATTAATAACCTCGTTACGTTTTTGTTAACGCCATCTAACCCTATTAACGTCTAACATCATCTAACCCATTTAACGCTATTAAGATCCGATAGATGTCCTTAATCTAATAGTTTATTTACCATTATATGGTACTAGCTTCTGCGCGCTACTTCGTCGGCGTGGACTCCGCTCCTATTGGTCTTAGCGTGATGATATATAGCCTATAGCCTTCCTCGATAAATGGGCTATCTAACACTGAAAGAATTTTTCAAATCGGACCAGTAGATCCTGAGATTAGCGCGTTCAAACAAACAAACAAACAAACTCTTCAGCTTTATGATATTAGTATAGATTAATCTTTTTCTTAAACTAGTAAGCCTTTTTTGTGCCTATTTAAACAGTCGATCTGAAGGAGTAAACTCCGGTCGTAGCTAAGTGTAATATGTAAATTAAATGAATTAATTTAATTTTACATTGTTTTTATAGAATATGTATAAAATATCTACAACAGACTAATACAATAAAAAATTAAACCCATATTTAGATAAGAATATCGATAAAAATAATCCAGTCCATATATGTAACAATACTGCATCTTTTTTTACAATTTGTATTATTGTTAAGATTACAATCGTGAAACAAATTTGCTTTTCCAATATTTTAATCCAAAGGAATGAAATACGTAATTAATCCACAATAGATATTTGATATTATACAGCTACATGTATAAGATAAACAATAATTCAAGCACTCTATTGTTACGGAGTTATAATTAGACTTTTGCGTAAACATGACAAAATATAAAAAAAATACTTTAGAATTTTATTATTTGTTTTCGAAAAGTCAATTCATTGAAGCTTCAAAATATTGTATTTCCTCAGCCTGTTTTTTATTTTTATTTAAGACATCAATTACATAATTACCACTTACATATTTAAACAGTAACAATGCCATTAAACCCTTATTGGATTTGACTTGGCATATATTTTACATTCGAAGTTCTAAACTTTAAAATATATTAAATAATTTGTGTGTGCTACAGTCACAGTTGTTTTTTAATTTATAGTAAAGGAATACAAATCAAAAATGTAAATAAACAATAATTATGCAGTATGTCGGGGAATCAATACAGATAGTTATTAATGTCGATACCTGCGATATTCACCTACCCTACATCATTCTATTATTCGAGTCATTCTGTCATGCATAAAACGAACGGTGCAACCGCGGCTCAGGCAGTCTTGGCTCTGGCATGGCTCGGTGCACTTGTGTATCCTGCTAGTAGCTTAACCTCGACTCTTCTAATAGTTAGTTTGTGTACACGAATTAATTGTTACTGATTGGGCAACTCGACCGGTGGTGGTGAGTGCCAATGCGCATTGTTAGGCAGCGCTGCCCTAAACCAACACTCGGGTCACAAGTCCCGGGCACTGCGTCGAGTTGTCTCTCTGCCACGCGATAGACGGTACCCGCTCGGTGAGTCCATTGAATACTAAGTAGTGTAACTATCTTGTTTTAAATTACATTGGAATTAACCAGGCCATCCGTCCTACTCCTCACTTCTGATTCCTACATCAGAAGTGGGATACTGTTCTCGTGCCCACTAAGAGTTACTAGTGAGTAATTTATTTCACGATGCCACGAGAATCGCGTTCGCGTAGTCCTGTTGAATTATCGTGCGGTAGATCGAAGCGCAAGTCGAGTCGTCATCATTTAAACCGATTTAGTAGTAATAGTAACCAGTCTCTTCATAAACTTTTACTTGGTATGACTGAGGAATAGACTAAGTTCAAAGTTAAAAAAAAAATATTCAATGACGCGAGCGTAGGTTTCTTTGTTTAAGTTCTATTTTTAGCAAGTGTGCAAGGTAGTTGCAACATTTGATGATGAAAATATCGATGCACCCAGGTATTTTAGTTTTCGGTCGTTCTGTTTTATTCTTATTGGTGTACAAGTGGTTTTTGTTCAGTGTTCGATTACATAATTTGATTTACCGGTTATTTGTTGAATTTAGTTTTATTGTGATACGTAGGTAGGTGTGTAGTGATTAATTTTGCTAATAGATTTTGCGATTCAGTTTTTGTTTCGATTCAGTCACAATGTCAGACCGTAAGAGTAATCGTAGTGCGAGCGGTCGCGGTAGTCGCAGCGACAGTCGTTTAAGGAAGATGCCAGAAGGTCATGTACCAATTGAGTTTATAGATGACGATCATAATGGTGAACATTTTAGTGATGTGACAGAAAACTGATGTAAGCACTCTAAAGACTTTAGTGTGTAGTCATCAAGAGGATGATACACTGTGATGAACGTGATCCAAGAGGGATACACGTGGATTGTGGAGCAATTGTAATTGCTGGTTGGAAGGGTGGCTTACATAGTTGTTTGTGTTGTGGAAAATGAATTGGTTATTGAAAGTTTGATTGACGTTGGTACATGACTCTGCATAGCTATATTTGCTTTAAGTTAATTTTTTTGTGGTTACCCACTTGTTTGTGATAAAGTATTAATATCGTCTTAGCTTGAGTATTTCCGATTACCCTCTGCAACGGATATTTTTGTCTTTACTTCTACTGTCTTACACGATATTTTAACTAATATTATTTGTCGAAGTACCGAGGGAGCGTAAAGTTAGAGACGCCATCTTCCGAATAGTTGATATTAATTTTCTGATTAGTCAGTCACCATTTTTATCATCTATTGATGGGATTACTGTAATTTGTAATTGTATGAGCAGCTATTGTTTAGTTACGTAGTTTTAATTACGTGGCGTATAAGTGATTACTGTGATAATAATTAATTCGATATAGTTAAAACACACACGTACCGTGAACTATAGATTAGAAGTGAGAAATGAGTGTTTCATTGGGGGTTTTAGTCTGTTTCTACCTTTGATTGATTTTTTTTAAACTGTTTAAAAGTTGTTGTTCTGTTTAAGAACGTTTAAATTACAGAGAGTTAATTGAAAACACCTAATTGGTGCAATCGTAAACCTGTTACAACAATAGTTGTAGGTAGGTAACCTCGGATTAATAATTTTGTTTATGAGTAGGCAACTATTAAAAATTCGAACTATACTCTTTCCATTCGTTTGTTCTTTTAACAGTTCAAGAAAATTTGAAATTAGTGACGCCCTCACACGATACCAATTTGATTTGAAATAATAATCGATTTTTATATAAGAAGAATTTTCAATAGACTCAATAAAATATTTTTAGTTTAAAAATATTAATTATTCCTTTAGATACTAGTTATTTTAGTTAATTACGTAGCTAGTTTGTTAAATAAATAAGTAGACAGGTATGTCATTTTCTAAGTATATTTGCTCATACCTCTTGATGTAGAATTGATTTAGACTTTGTTAACCACGCGTTTTAAGGTTAAATGACACTGACGCGTGAGTAGTTACATTTTAAGGCAGTCTTTGTAGGAAACTGTTAAAAGTCCTATACGAGTATGTTCCCATCTATGCTGAAAACTATAGAGTAACTTTGGAAACCAAGGGTTGTAAATGGAACTATATGATTTCGAAGTTCCTTCATAGAGACAGCTAGGCTTTTTCATATCGTATCGGTGATTTTGTTTGTTACAAAATGAGGAGTGTAATCAAACGAAACTTGATCCGAAATATCGAGGCCCTTTTCGCGTAATAGGAGTTCTCGTAGGTAATCGGTATACCCTTAAAGCTTTAAATTGTAAACGTACCTACAAATTAGCTCACGAAAGGTTAAGAAAAACGCCAGCACGTCATGTACCAGACGATATTTATGTAATTTATGATCATTGTTGATAATGACGATGTTCTAGTTTAAGTAAATGCAGAGACTCGAGTGAATGACTCTATCGACCGTAATGTGTTGTGTTGTTGTGTGTGTAGTCACAAGAGGTGACTGACACGGGTGATCCATTCGATGGATATGCGTATTGAGATGTATGTGACTGACACATGTACTGTGATTGCTCTTCGTCTAAAGAGCCGTGGTGTTAAAGGTCTTTACTCGAGGATTTTGCAAGCTTGGTTGTAACTTGTTATTGATGTAGTAAACGTGCGTGTTACAGTTTTGGTTGTGACGACGTCGATGGTACATGGCTGTGGTATTTGTGTAAAGTGATTAGTTATAATTGGTTTAACGACATTTATGATTCAGATTAAAGTTTATGAAACAATCTAAGTTTAGATCCTAAATACTAGGTGATCGCTATCTGTTAAAATAGTTTTCTGGTAATAGAACCTATAGGTATGTTCACGATCGTTTACGAAAGATTCCTCTTACTTATGTACCTGCTGAATTAGATTGGTGTAATGTTGATGAGTAATTAGAGCACATACCATGGCTATTCGGTTGTATCACACGAGGTGATGACGATATGTATCACATGAGGTGATGACGATATGTGTTGGTCGTATAATATGAGTTGATGACGATATGTGTTTGTCGTATCATATGAGGTAAAGACGATATGGGTGGCATTAGTAGTTGTCACTAGCTGCTGAGGCAGCCGGGCCATGAGCGTTGTATGTGATCTTACTGTGTCGATAGTAAAACTTTATTTTTTTAATTACGGTTAGAGGAACCTTTCGTCTGTGAGCGGATAAGATCGATTGGTAGTTTTTTTGTAATTAAAGATTGACTGATGAAGCAAAGAATGTAATTTCACGTTAAGGACAGGTAGGCCGAGATTCTAAAGATGCTTTAAATTTGATCGTCTTGTTTACATTCACACGAGGGCGTGTGCTAGCAGGATGGTCGTGACTTGCCCTTTATTACTTATATAGTTTATTAATTGAGGTGAAACAGGTTCACACTGACCTATACTGGCCTATTTTTATAATAATTAGTTAATTTTTCGGTTTAATGGAAGTAATCCCAGAATGATTCAAATACTATGACTGCCAACTGATACAATGACTGCTAACTGGTACTATGTCTGCCAACTCTAATACTGACTTTGTACAATCTGAATCTTTCAACATTATGATGCGGGCTGGTGTTCACAGAACTGACAACAGTACTTTACAGATGAATGGTTAAAAAAAGGAGATAATATATGGTAAAAAGAGAAATGTGAAAAAAAATTTAAAAAAAGGCATTAAAAAAAGTGATGAAATGTAAAAAAAAAGCGTTAAAAAGGTGATGAAAAAAAGCATTAAAAAAAGCGTTAAAAAAAAGAGATGAAAAAAAAGCATTAAAAAAAGCATTAAAAAGCATTAAAAAAAAGCATTAAGAGGGCGTATAAAGCAAAATTATCAATCTGCTATTTGATTTTACATGAAAAATTCCGGACCAAATCTTAAAATAAAAATATATGACAAACTACGTGATATTTTCAAGACTATAGCCTAATCAAAAACATAAAATAATGAAATTTCCTCGATAAAATATAATCACGAAGTAACCTCTAATTTTTATATTTTTTCTTTTTATACTCGATATGGTTATGACTATTAAGACAAAAATTTGATAATTAATTACATTTAAATATGAGTAAAGCCTATGCCTAGGCATTTAATGTAATTACTTTTAGTTTCGGAATTATATATAAAATAAGATATTTGTCGTTTTTTACATTCGTAATGCGCTCAAAACTATATCGTCTATCGCACTCTGACACGAGGCTTTGTGTATATTTTGTTGCATCAATTACTCACGGGCGCGCGGGTGAAATCTGATTTTTTGCTCGCTTTATACGCCCTCTTAAAAAAAAGCATTAATAAAGCATTAAAAAAGCATTAAAAAAAGCATTAAAAAAGCATTAAAAAAGCATTAAAAAAAAAGAAAGTAAAAAAGCATATGTTTATGATGATCATAAGTGATGATGACGATAAGTCATGATGATGACGATAAGTTATAATGATAACCATATTTAAAAAAAATGACTGCTGTTCTGGGAGACGATCCATGTTACGCTGTAGGGGTCTCGCCTGCTTTAGTGGGCGACGACTCAGACCAGACTGTTTGTAATGATGAGTGTAACGCTGTAGGAGTCTCGCCTGCTTTTAGTGGGCGACGACTCAGACCAGACTGTTTGTAATGATGAGTGTAACGCTGTAGGAGTCTCGCCTGCTCTTAGTGGGCGACGACTCAGACCAGACTGTTTGTAATGATGAGTGTAACGCTGTAGGAGTCTCGCCTGCTTTTAGTGGGCGACGACTCAGACCAGACTGTTTGTAATGATGAGTGTAACGCTGTAAGAGTCTCGCCTGCTCTTAGTGGGCGACGACTCAGACCAGACTGTAATTATGAGTGTAACGCTGTAGGAGTCTCGCCTGCTTTTAGTGGGCGACGACTCAGACCAGACTGTTTGTAATGATGAGTGATGCGCTGCAGGAATCTCACCTGTTTGAACTATAGGGGTTTTCATATTTTAAACCTAGATCAGTGATACTTACCATATTGATATGACTGTAATGATTATGATGATAACCATATTAAATGTGACTGGTGTGACTGAGTGACTTACTAACTGAAACCAATTGTTTCTAGTCCAAAGGGTCAGTGTGTACCGGACCAGATATTAAGATGTTTGTCAGAATAGTCGAGCGATATTTTGTTTTTTTTTTTTTTTTATTAAAATACCTAAGGTTGTAATAAATAGCGCGCGAGGACGCGCGCACGTCAGAATGGCCGTGTCGGGGAATCAATACAGATAGTTATTAATGTCGATACCTGCGATATTCACCTACCCTACATCATTCTATTATTCGAGTCATTCTGTCATGCATAAAACGAACGGTGCAACCGCGGCTCAGGCAGTCTTGGCTCTGGCATGGCTCGGTGCACTTGTGTATCCTGCTAGTAGCTTAACCTCGACTCTTCTAATAGTTAGTTTGTGTACACGAATTAATTGTTACTGATTGGGCAACTCGACCGGTGGTGGTGAGTGCCAATGCGCATTGTTAGGCAGCGCTGCCCTAAACCAACACTCGGGTCACAAGTCCCGGGCACTGCGTCGAGTTGTCTCTCTGCCACGCGATAGACGGTACCCGCTCGGTGAGTCCATTGAATACTAAGTAGTGTAACTATCTTGTTTTAAATTACATTGGAATTAACCAGGCCATCCGTCCTACTCCTCACTTCTGATTCCTACAAGTATATGGGGTAAGATAACAAACATTTAAGAGATGCAAGCATAATGTTTGTGCGCAGAATGCGGGTACATGTCCAATGCCGTGCGGACAACACGCTCACAGATAGGTTTTTAAACTTATACAGTATTTTAACTTATTCAAATAATTTAAAAATAGCTATGTGATAAACAATTTTTTTACATTAAGTTTTACAACAATATAAGGCAGACTAGAAGTAATAATTATTATAATGACACAAATTCCTTCCTACTATTTTGTGTTGTCTAGTATTTGCGGGAGTTCCGATTTTAGGAAATGATACTTGCTGTATTTTGGAGGTCTATACAATGCACAGATAGTCACAGAAAAATTATGTGAAGTTGTAATTTTGCCTATTAAGCATTCGGTATGGAAGGTGTGGTGTGTAAAAATAGAAAATCAGTGATTTTCGCGAACATATATAATAATACCTTCAGCTTTACGTTTTTCTCGTCACTTTGTGTACACTGCATAGCCTTTTATATTAAACATACTACTTAGCTTTCTTACACACGAACGGCACGTTGCCAACGGCAGAGGTCGACGGCAGCCGTCGACTGCCGTCGAGCGCCGTCAGCAGCAGCCGTCGACTACCGTCGAGCGAGAGTGTTTCTTCTTCGGAATTCATTTTGCAACTGGCTCCTTTACTAAGAGAGCCGACGTGTGATCGGCATGTTCTCAACGGCAGCGGACTACAGCCGACGGCGCGCCGCCGATGGCGCTCGACGGCAGTCGACGGCTGCCGCTGACGGCGCTCGACGGCAGTCGACGGCTGCCGTCGACCTCTGCCGTTGGCAAAGTGCCGTTCGTGTGTAAGAGCGCCATAATCTGAGATATTGACTTCAGTAAGAACAATAACGTTTATTTTATTTTGATTTGTACTGACATGATAAAGTAGCTGTGGGTAATTCTTAATTAGCGATCTTATGCCGGGGCCACACTAACGAGAAATGCCATTAATTATCGCGATAATGGAGGTTAACCGTAGGTGTAGCCACTAATTAATGCAATAATTGTCAACCGCATTAACATTGCCGTTTGGCGTCAGGCGATAACTCAATTCGCGGTACATCAAAGAGATTAACGCGAGAATGAATGCGAATTGCGATAAAGCGGCCACACTACACTACGTCAGTGTGCATGACGGGATCGCACGTGTTTGTCTTTAAAAATACGTACATTGAAATAAACAAGTTATATGTCTATGGAGTGGAGTAACGATAAAGTAATTACGTTTCTCGAGATTCTGCAAACAAAACCATGTTTGTAGGATCCGAAAATCAAAAATTTCAAGAATCATTTAATGCAAAGTGATGCTTGGCGACGAATAATGGAATTATTACCTTTTAAAACAACTATTGAAGAAATGAATGAAATGTTGAAATGAAATGTTTCCTTTTTTTCTTCATTCGGTAATAATTCAATGAATTCAAATAATAATAAAAAAACTCATGAAATACAGAGCTCTGTCAATGTCCGTCTTGCTTGAATCCAAGCAAAACTAACGCCGTTTTTATCGCCAATAATGGGCATTCACGTTGACCATTCAAGTGTAGATTCCGCAATCCTTGAAGACAAAGGTTTTCGAGCAATGCATCCTGCCTGTGTTGACATACGGAGCCGAGACATGTACACTGACGAAGGGACTGGTCCACAAGTTTAAAGTCGCTCAACGTGCAATGGAACGGGCTATGCTTGGGGTTTCTCTCAAGGATAGGATTCGAAATGAGACTATCCGTGAGAGAACAAAAGTAACCGACATAGCCCACAGAATAAGCAAGTTGAAGTGGCAGTGGGCTGGTCATCTGTGTCGCAGGACCGATGGCCGTTGGAGCAGACGTGTCCTGGAGTGGAGACCGCGTCTTGGCAAACGCAGTGTGGGACGTCCTCCGGCCCGTTGGACCGACGATCTTCGTAAGATTACCGGTGTAGGCTGGATGCGGATTGCGGAAAACCGGGATGTCTGGCGCGAACTTGGGGAGGCCTATGTCCAGCAGTGGACTGCAATAGGCTGAACTGAACTGAACTGATTCAAGTGTAGCCACCCAATTTAGCGCGTTAAAAATTATCGCAATAATTGTCGCGCTAGAGTAAGCATTGACGTTGGCCGTAGTGTGGCCCCAGGGTTATATTGATATGTATTACAGATAAATTTTCGCTACTACTATGATGTCAAAGACGAACCGCAAAATATCTCTTAACGTGTTCCGGTTCGACGCCATGTAAGACATTTTCCCTAATCGCCAATTGCGATCCTCCTTGCTTTATACGGTAATTAATAATCAGCACCTTGGCCAACTTGAAAATTGTCAGATAATAATTGATGTACAATACGAGTTCCGTAATAGTCGCAGTGCTGGGAATCTTGGCTAGTCTTTAGATTAAGAGTAAGACCCGCGTCGGTCGGTCGGTTGGAAGTTAGATAGGTTAGGGTTATTTTTTTGTTTTTTTCTGTAACAAAACTATGCCGATAAACAGTCTAATATTGAAATTAGATAGGTAAGTGTTATTTTTTTTTGTTTCTGTAACAAAATTATGCCGATAAACAGTCAAGGGGTCTTAATCTAAAGACTTACCGAAATATTCTAGTGTACCTGTGGCACATGTAGGTAACCACCATTGAAAGTATGGGCGTAGCTATGGCAATGAGTCTATATATCGCGAAGGCCTCTGATAGGGTCTTACACAAAGACCTTTTGTTGAAGTAATCATCTTGCGGTCTCCACAAAGGATTATACACTTGAGTTTCCAGTTTTCTTCATAGGCGTAGCATAATTTCTATTTCACTAAATTAAATGTAATTATATTTCTTCAGCGTTCTTCCCAAAAAAACTCAGGTTCAGTTCTCAATGACCCTGCTTTCTGCTCCAGGAGCTGTAGCCTCGATTTTCGCCCCAAATCTGGGTCTACCATAACTATTCGCTTATAATATGACATCAGAGATACAATTATAATTATGTATTTGCGAAAATTAACCCAAATGACTGTATCAGCCTGATGGTAAGATAAAAATACGCATGGTTGGGTTAGGTTAGAAAAAAAAGGTTAGGCGCCTTGCTGATCCCACTCCACACGGCTATCAATATAATGTACCCTCAGGATCTCTGGCTACTTTACTCAGTTCATGAGCACAACCCTATTTGAAACAAGCATATATGTGGCTGCGATATTCAGAATAATCTAATATTCTTGAAAATGCACTTTTTATAATAGGTAACCAATCAGAATAGTATATAATTTTATGTTTTAACTTATATAACTTTTTCAGCATGATGGCAAAGGTTTGATACACTACATTAGACTGTTCTTCGACTTTAAAAACGTCAAAGACACCTTCAGAGTAATGTTTAAGAAAGACGCAAACAACAGCAGATGGAGAGTATCTATATTGGTTCTAGTTCTTTGTATATTGTTTGGACCTTTTCATGGTAAGCATTTTGTTTATTAAACTAAATATATTCCTAAGTTTAAACATCATAATTAGTATCTGGTAGTTACAGGATAAGTTTAAGGAAATATTTTGGCTTTACCTGTAATGACACGTGTCGTACAACCTACTTTTGGTTTGGAGCGTAATACAATATCAAACACACAAACATTAAAAGGTTAATTAAAACTTCAAGCTGGTTACCGATTTCTTCTAGGAAATTAACTTTTTCAATAACTATACTTAAGGCTTCCTAAAGAGTTGTAGGCGATTTGAGCCTAACAATACGCATCATATTTACGCAGGAAGGTTATATAAAAATACATTTAGAGCTATATTATTGTAAATAGCAAAGTTAGCGCGTTTTAACTCCTCGTTATCAGTTGTATTCACTTTTAAAATTAATAACTAATGTAACGCGGGCGACAGTAGTGACACCGGTCGCCAGAGACCACGTAGGTTTATCTGTGTAACTGGCATTTTAGTTATTTAAAATTTATTATTAGAATCTGATATAAAAAGGAACTTGTCAATTATCAAGTCTAGCTAAGAAATACATTATTTTTCTAAATTCATTTCTCACGATATACCAGTCTTTGTTAACATCTCTTAATTACTTTTATATTACACTAGCCGACCCTCGCCCACTTCGTTGTGCGTTAATTATCTTTGTGATGCAATTATGTTGTGTAGCTCTTAGTACTGTTTTATTAGGTTCATTGTTTAGAATTTGACGTATCAAATCGTAATAATATCTTGTATTTATTATTTTAAATTACAGAACAAAATAACATACTTTATAAACAAAATGTTGCTCCAACGCCATCTATCAAAAAGGGAAAAAACTTCGTCGTCGATTGAAGTTGAGTCGGTGCCGAAAAAAATAGACTAATAAATAGCGATAGATGGCGTTCGTTTCTTTGTTATTTTGATAATATATTTTAATATTTTTCTTATTTACTGAATTTTTTTGTACAATTACAATAAAATATAGCCTATTTCACTCCTGAATAGTGTAGCTTTTTGTTAGTGACAGAATTTTCATGATCGGATCAGTATTTGCGATGATTACCCCCGATATACCTACAAACAAAGTTATAAACTTTTACTCTTTATAATATTAGTATAGATTTAAATAATGATTGTAAAAGTAAAGGAAAGTGAATAAAATTATAAACTTTATTGTGGTTTAATTTATTGACTACACGAACGAATATCTTAAATTCTGTTACAATGCTCTAAAAAGCTTTCACCGGATTCAATTTTTTTTTTTTAATTCTAACTCTATGTTAGACACGCTTAACTACACGGATCTCGGAAATTTTGTATCAGTAAATCTTTTGATACGGACCATGTCACAATATATTTGCGTTTCGATAAAAGCACTGCTGCTTCCACTTTTATCCTGCTCGTAATAGCATTAAAACGTTAAGATTTTGTTCTACACCCTCTTTAAAACAATCGACCACATATTGAGATTTTCGCAATTAAAGATTCAACTGTCTTTCATCACCATTATACAACAGAATTATTTTTAAAGCTTAAAAAGTTAAATTAATGGTTAAAGAGTAGTAAAGTATTTAGAGACGCAACTCGCTTTTATTAAAATATCAATTTGAATTACGAACGTTAAACACACTTAAAATTATTACACACACATAAAATAATAAAAATACACAATTATAGCTTAATCTAAATATCTATACTAATATATAAAGCTGAAGAGTTTGTTTGTTTGTTTGTTTGTTTGTTTGTTTGTTTGTTTGAGCGCGGTAATCTCTGGAACTACTGGGCCGATTTGAAAAATTCTTTCACTGTTAGATAGACCATTTATCGAGGAAGGCTATAGGCTATGTATCATCATGCTAAGACCAATAGGAGCGGAGTCCACGCCGACGAAGTCGCGCGCAGAAGCTAGTATTATATAAAATGCTAATGTTCGTACGTGTGTCCACAGTTTTCTCTATCACCACTAACCGCAATCAACTTCCCGTTAGGGTGGTAAATACCCCTTGGTCTCTTGGTGTGCATAAGGGAGTTTGGTCGTGATGGGTGGAAGGGGGTGGTTGTGGGTGGCGAAAATGTTAACACATATTTCTGTCCTTTTCTAAGGAATTAGGACCTCTGAAAAGATCTCTAAGTTTCAAAATGTGTAAAACGGTTATAATTGACTTGGAATGTTCTATAATAAAATGTTTGAGAAAGTTCTAAAAATTTCTAGAATAATCTAGAACGTTCCGAAATGTATAAAACTATTGTAATCGATTTAAAATGTTCGTGAAACTTCTAGACAATTCTGGAATGATCTAGAAAATTCAAAATGAGTGCGAACTATTATAATCGATATAGAATTTTTAAGAAAATTCTAGAAATATCTGGAATGATCTAGAAAACTCTAGAACGAGTGCAAACTATTATATCATATCATCATCATCATCATATCAGCCTGTTGCAGTCCACTGCTGGACATAGGCCTCCCCAAGCTCGCACCAGACATCCCGGTTTTCCGCAATCCCCATCCAGCCTACACCGGCAATCTTACGTAGATCGTCGGTGCAGCGGGCCAGAGGGCGTCCTACACTGCGTTTGCCAATACGCGGTCTCCACTCCAGGACACGTCTGCTCCAACGGCCATCGGTCCTGCGACACAGATGACCAGCCGACTGCCACTTCAACTTGATGATTCTGTGGGCTATGTCGGTTACTTTCGTTCTCTCACGGATAGTCTCATTTCTTATTCTGTCCTTGTGCAAACTATTATAATCGACATAGAATGTTTCAGAAATTTCTATAAATTTCTGGATTCATCTAGAAAGTTCTAAAATGCCCAAAACTGTTATTATCGATTTAGAATATTCGAGAACGTTTTAGAAATTTCTAGAATGATCTAGGAATTTCCAAACTGAGTCAAATTTATTATGATCGAATTATAATGTTCGTAAAAGTACTAGGAAATTCTAAAATGAGTGCAATTTATTACTAAACTTTTTCTTAAAATTATTTTAAATCGTTAGTTAGTTTATTAGATATCCTTTATATACATCACAAGTTTGACCGAATAAGTCTCTCAATAACTCAATATCGAAAATAAAAATCTATATCTATGTGAAAAAATATTTCCTTATATCCTTATATATTTTTATACCATTAAACATGCAATTTATTTTAACCCGAGCAACGCCGGCTTTCGATGCTAGGAATATTATAATAATGAATAAATTTGTAAAATACTAATTTGTAAAAGTTCTATAAAATTGAAGAAATAGATATAAGAAATGTAAAAACAAGTCTACTAAATATATCATTGAGTTTTAAATGATAACATTAGTATTTTATTTAATTGTGATTAATTGGTTCAATATAAAATTGCATTTTTAAAATAAAAATTATAAATTGTTCAACATTACACTACACTCTGTCAGATTCTAAGAATTAAAACAAAGATAGGGTAATACAATTTCATAAAGACTTATCTAATATATTGTTACATGAGCAAGGTTTGATCTCAATTATAAAAAAAAAAATAGAATTTAATTAAAGTTGACGTAATATACAGGGGAAATTTAAGGACAAACACTGGCGAAGAGTTTTATTCACCAACCGCTTGATTCCCATACTCGATAATTTTCGCAGTTCTCAACTCAAAATAATTTTTATTTGGTTCGTCGGATTTTCTCTGCTTTCCTAGACAACATCTACTATTTCTAAACTTTAGACTCAGATAAATATGTTAACTAAGAATTTTTAGGAAAATATTTTTATTTGGCTATTTTTGGATTGGAGCGTACTAAACCTTTTAATTAAAACTAATTTAATCCATATAAATTAACACGTGAAGCAAAACTGTTTACGAAAATTGTGCGGACGGAGGAGTAGGAAATTTCATATACTTATAGTTTATATTGAGAAAGAGTGCAGAATGCTAATATTATTTTTTAATTATGCATAAAAATATATTAAATTTATAAAAAAAAAACATTGCACACACTACCATGTATTTGACACACACACACGCATATTATACTCTTTTAGTGATTGTCAGTCTGTAGTCAAATTGAAAATGAAAAAAAATGGTTTTATTTATTTGAAAATATTACTATTTTTTGGTTTTTTCTAAATTTAAAATTTTAATTATTACTGCGACCACTAGTAATAATTAATATAGTAATTAATATTAGTTTATTATAAATTAATCCCAGTAAATTGTGGATCATACTCATATTTATATATAGAAATTAATTTGGTAATTTTAATAGTTGTAAAAACTTGTTACAGGTGAGATTGCTGTAATGTACATATCTACAAGATACAGATTCAACTGGGACGAAGTAAATTTCAGTTTATTTCAAGCCTACAATATGATTGCTCACACTATTGGTAAGAAGTTTAAGTCATACAATTTATAAGTAACATTTTAAAATACATTCACTAGTAATGTGTTTTTGAGTGAATACAATAATTTTTTCAAGGAGTACAATTAGACCAGTGCCAAAGCCGTCAAAAATAAATAAAAACAAAAAAAAAATTAAAGTAGGATGAAACCTATTGGAAAAGGAAGGGAATACCACTAAAATGAAAGGAAAAATAAATTAGAGGCGATCTGAGGTTGGGAAGGGGTGGGGGGTGAGTTTTTAAGGGTAAAAATCGGTAAATCTCGATTTCCAGCTAAACTACAAGTCCTATCGAAAAAAGTTAAATGGCAAAGTTGTAGATAATAAAAAGATCTACAACTTTTGTATTTATACTTTTTCTCCATAACCCCAAAATTCATGTGAAAAATAAAAAAAAAACTACATTTTTGGTTTTTTATTTTTATCTTTTACAATTTATTTTTGTTTTTTACAAAATTTGGTGAAAAAGAATCCTATTATGTCCCAAATACACTGTAATTGTTTTGATTTAAAATATTTATTTTTTCACCTTATTTTGACCTCAATATCGAAAAGGCACCCTCATTTTCAATCGAAAATTCTCACGTCAAAATATCAGCTTTTTTAAAAAAGTGGGTAGCCTTTTTGTTCCTTGAAACCTCTTTTTTCTGATTATGTAAAAAAATATATACATTACTAAGATAAATCTTCTCAGAAAATGAAAAGAAATAACAGGTAGTAAGGCCCACTCTCCTAGCCCCTTCCCCACTTCTCTATGATATAGGTTTTTATGGGCGAAAATTGTCCGCAGGTCACATAAGTATGTAAGTTATCTTAAAATAGCAATAAATAAGCATCTATGTATATAATTTAAAGAAGATTCTACAATTTTCTCATAATATTGTAGATGTCTTATTTCATAATATTTTCATTTTCTGAGCATTTCTTTGCATTTTCAGAGAAGATTTACCTTTGTAATGTATATATTTTTTTACATAATCAGAAAATAGAGGTTTCAATAAACAAAAATGCTACCCATTTTTTAAAAAAAACTGATATTTTGACGTGAGAATTTTCGTTTGAAAATGAGGGTGCTTTTTCAATACTGAGGTCAAAATAAGGTGAAAAAATAAATATTTTAAATCAAAACAATTACAGTGTATTTGGGACATAATAAGATTCTTTTTCACCAAATTTTGTAAAAAACAAAAATAAATTGTAAAAGATAAAAATAAAAAACCAAAAATGTAGTTTTTTTTTTATTTTTCACATGAATTTTGGGGTTATGGAGAAAAAGTATAAATACAAAAGTTGTAGATCTTTTTATTATCTACAACTTTGCCAATTAACTTTTTTCGATAGGACTTGTAGTTTTGCTGGAAATCGAGATTTACCGATTTTTACTCTTAAAAACTCACCCTCCACCCCTTCCCAACCTCAGATCGGCTCTAATTTATTTTTCCTTTCATTTTAGTGGTATTCCCTTCCTTTTCCAATAGGTTTCATCCTACTTTAATTTTTTTTCGTTTCTAAAATTATCGACCCTGGTCTAAATACAGTTGAACTTTTAAATATCTAGACAGTGTTATTTTTTTAAACTTTACCTCAAGCATAAATAGGCAAGCAAGTATGTAATTAGTTTACTACCATTTATACATGAATGAACAGTGTGATATCTAGCCGCTGGCTATGTTGTTATTTATTAAATACTTCTTTTGACCATTTCTAAGATATATCTTTCTACATAAGATACGAGTAACTTAGAAGATATGTGTGTTTTTGTTTTCCTTATCACACATATCTATTAAGTACCATGTTATCAGTGGGTACTTTTTAACCGACATCCAAAAAGGAGGAGGTCCTCAATTCGATTGGTTTTTTTTCATGTATGTTACTTCAGAACTTTTTAATGGATGGACCAATTTTAATGGGTTCTTTCTTAAATCAATAGTTGATGTTTTTGTCATGTGGTCTAATTCAAATTTAATTGAGATTTGATGAGTACTTTTCGAGTTATATCTAATAAAGCGTTTTTATTTGACTAAACTTTCGTTGACCTACGTTGTATTACCTCATAACTTATTTCTGCATAAGTAATAATATTTTTTTATAGTATTAAGTAACAATTTAAAAATTTGAATAAATTATGGTGTAATCTAGACACTTGAAGAAAAAAATTATCGTGGAAAAAAAGTTTATGTCAATTTTTCTAAAATTTACACCATTGTTAATTAACTACTTGTTTTCAAATCTCTGTTTTTATAAATTACGGCATAAAAGTTTAAATAATTGGTCTAAATTTTTTTTCGCTTCGTGGAGCTCTTCTCATTTAAATAAAATGTCCCGTTAAAATAAATGATAAAAAATTGAGATAGAGGTCTGGGAGTTGGGACTTTTTAATTGGAAATTTCCTCTTCTTTCAGGATCTTTTTTTAAAATTCCTTCAACTTCATTATTTTAGAAATTATTAATGAAAAACTAAATACCTTCTTTTTAGGGTTCCGCACCCAAAGGGTAAAAACGGGACCCTATTACTAAGACTTCGCTGTCCGTCCCTCCGTCCGTCCGTCCGTGTGTCTGTCACCAGGCTGTATCTCAAGAATGGCTATAGCTAGAGAGTTGAAATTTTCACAAATTATGTATTTCTGTTGCCGCTATAACAACAAATACTAAAAACAAAATAAAATAGATATTTAAGGGGGGCTCCCATACAACAAACGCGATTTTCTTGCCGTTTTTTGCTCGATATCAATAATGGCAACAGGTAGGCACTTGAAATATTCACAAAATACTCAGTTGTATTTGTACTTAAATATTAAATAATAAAACTAAAATAAAATTAATATTTAAGGGGGGCTCCTATACAAAAAAACGTCATTTTTGCCTATTTTTGCTCTCATACAATAAAAGTGATTTTTAGCCGTTTTTTGCCCAATATTAAAATCAATGTACCTAGTCAATGGTACGGAACCCTTCGTGCGCGAGTCCGACTCGCACTTAGCCGATTTTTATTTTTCTTATTTTGTTAATAACAATCGCAATTTTTTAAGTGCTAAGAAACCCTTAAAAACATTTTTCTAGACATCATTCCGAATCGAATGAGGTATCGCCCATATTTTTAGGAGCTTTATCTCTATTTAACACGTTTTTGAACTTCTTGACTAGACTATTACACACGGCACAAGTGAAACTTCTGGAAAGTAGCCTGAGGGCGATTTTTTTTCACCGAGAATGTAAAATATTCTCATTCTATCACGACTTAATCCTATACATTTATTTGTTTGTTTCTTTATCGTGTCGCATTTACGTTTCATCGAGTTTGAAATCACAACGATTTTAAAGAAACTTTTACTTGAAAATTACAAAAAATTGTATTAATATTTATGTACCTTATCAAATGTTACATCAATTCATTATAACGTTTCTTATCGTTTTAGGAACAATATTTTCCATTACGGTGTTCAGTAAATATTTGGGATGGCACGACTCAGTTCTTGGTATTATATCTACAATTAGCAAAATTGCAGCCTCATTTATATACTGCTTCGCGCCGAATGCAAAGATTTTCTTCATTGGTTTGTATTAAAAAAAAAATATATATTTTTTTTTTCGTTAACTTTATAACATAATTTTTATTTTTAATAGTCAAAATAGCTCAACGGTTATACTGCTGTAAAGTTCACAATATCTGTTTAGCAGATTCTCGGAATCTCTGGCAGATTTGATTCTCGCACATGACAAATATTAAATATTTGTATATAATGTATTAATATCCAATACAAATTTTGTATTGGCCATATATACATTATTATGTTTATTGTTGACGTATAGATTAAACGTTTGCATTTGCATATAATTTATTTTTTATATATTTCCAGACAGAATGCTGTGTGGTTACGGCACTAAAGAATGTAGCCACCCCCTCTCTTCCCGTGGGTGTCGTAAGAGGCGACTAAGGGATGACACAGTTCCACTACCACCTTGGAAATTAAAAAGCCGACGGATGGCGGGATAACCATCCATGCTGGCTTTGAAATACACAGGCCGAAGACGGGCAGCAGCGTCTTCGGTGCGACAAAGCCAGCCCTGCGGTCACCAACCCGCCTGCCCAGCGTGGTGACTATGGGCAACACACGTCATGAGTTCGCGTCATAATGTCGGGCGCGAACTTGTGGAGGCCTATGTCCAACAGTGGACTGTGATAGGCTGAAGTGGTGGTGGAAGTGGATATTTCCAGATGCAAACACAATTTTTTTTATCTATTACTATTCCACTAGAGACTGTTGAATATGATACAATTATTGATTTATTTACTTGCAAATTTAATAACTGATAGAATATTCTAATTTTGTTAATGAAAGTTCTCGTTCATTCAAGCAACAACCCGAACGATATTTATGTAATGTTTAGTAAAATTTACAAAGCAGAATGACAAACACTAACGGTGTTCATAGAATAATACGATTAATCGTGTTAATTTCATTCCTCAATTTATCAATTTAGACTGGTATTATCTTAAGTTTTTAATAGATTATTGTTATCGCTAAATGCTACTAAAATTAACCTAGCTCCTAACTAATTAAGTTAGATCATTTGTAAAACATATTTTGTTGAATACAGGGTTTTTTATGTATACTAATATAATAAAGCTGAAGAGTTTGTTTGTTTGATTGTTTGTTTGTTTGTTTGTTTGTTTGAACGCACTAATCTTTGGATCTACTGGTCCGATTTGAAAAATTCTTTCAGTGTTAGATAGCCCATTTATCGAGGAAGGCTATAGGCTATATATCATCACGCTAAGACCAATAGGAGCGTAACACCAATGAAGAATGTTTCAAAATCGGTTTTTTTTTCCTTTTGAGAGCTTCCTACAGAATTGGTCCTATTCCACGGGGACGAAGTCGCGCGCAGAAGCTTGTTAATTATAAAATGACAAAGTAGACAACTACTTATAAAATTTAACTTGAAAAATTAAGTAAAACTAATTTTAGCTAAAATATCTACGTATGAAAAATATTATATAGGAAAAATATTATACTAGGTTATCATTCATCAACAAAAAACAGCATGCTGGTGGAATTACACGTGACATTTTTGTGTCACACAGGGTTTTAAAAAGATTGTTTTATCAATTGAAATTTAACTCGGTTATTTTTATCAACACTAATTTTTGATAAAGTGAAAAAAATAATTTGTTTCTTTAATATAAAAAGTAAATAATAAGTAAAGCTACTTAAATTAATTACGCTTAAGAAACTTTATTTATATATAGGGTGACATAAACAAAGCCAAGAGAGATTCTTGACACTAGTGAAAGCCAATATAATTTAGTAATATTAATAATAACTAATACTAGAAAATATCTATATATTAAAACGCGAAGCAAAAACTTTGTACCCCTTTCTACGTAAATTGCGCGGACGGACAGGAGTATGAAATTTTGTACACTATAGTTTATATAAGAATATAAGAGTGCAGAATGCTAATATTTTTTTAAATTATGCATAATAATATATTATTAAATCAATAAAAAAACATTGCACACACTACCATGTATTTGACACAAACATGCATATTATAATCTTTTGTTAATTGTCAATGTTGAATTAAAAAATTTAAAAGAGGTTCTTTATTTTCATTCAGTCAGTCAGTTCAGCCTATTGCAGTCCACTGCTTGACATAGGCCTCCCCAAGTTCGCGCCAGACATCCCGGTTTTCCGCAATCCTCATCCAGCCTACACCGGCAATCTTACGAAGATCGTCGGTCCAACGGGCCGGAGGACGTCCCACACTGCGTTTGCCAAGACGCGGTCTCCACTCCAGGACACGTCTGCTCCAACGGCCATCGGTCCTGCGACACAGATGACCAGCCCACTGCCACTTCAACTAGCTAATTCTGTGGGCTATGTCGGCTACTTTCGTTCTCTCGCGGATAGTCTCGTTTCTAACTCTGTCTTTGAGAGAAACCCCAAGCATAGCCCGTTCCATTGCGCGTTGAGCGACTTTGAACTTGTGGACCAGTCTCTTCGTCAGTGTCCACGTCTCGGCTCCGTATGTCAACACAGGCAGGACGCATTGCTCGAAAACTTTTGTCTTTAAGGATTGCGGAATCTTCGAAGTGAAGACTCGACGAAGCCTGCCAAACGCCGCCCAGCCCAACCGAATCCTCCTATAGGCTTCCTTCTCGAAGTTGTTTCGGCCCAGTTGAATGGTGTGGCCAAGGTAGACATAATCCTGAACAACCTCGAGAAGGATACCGTCAACCGATACCGGTCTCGGTATGACTTGGTTGTTAAACATAACTTTCGTCTTGTCCAAGTTCATACCGAGACCGACTCGTCGGGAGGACTCGTTTAGGCCGGTCAGCATTTGGCCTAGCTCATCCAACGTCTCCGCAAAGATGACGATATCGTCGGCAAAACGAAGGTGAGAGATGTATTCGCCGTTGACGTTGATGCCTCGTTCCCCCCAATCCAAGCTCTTAAAGACATCCTCCAGCGCAGTGATAAACAGTTTCGGTGATATTACATCTCCCTGTCTTACACCACGCCGGAGGAAAATTGGTCTTGTTCTCTGCTCTTGAATACGAACGGTCATCGTCGCCGCGTCGTACATACATCTCATTACCTCGATATATCGCCAGTCGATATGACATCTCTGCAGAGAGTCCAGGACAGCCCAGGTCTCGACAGAGTCGAAGGCTTTCTCGTAGTCCACAAATGCCATACACAGCGGCTGATTATACTCTTCTGTCTTTTGAATAATCTGCCGAACAGTATGGATGCGGTCTACGGTGCTGTAGCCATTTCGAAACCCAGCCTGCTCCGGTGGTTGGAATTCGTCGAGTCTTCTGGCGAGACGATTCGTAACAACCCTCGAGAACAGCTTATAGACGTGGCTCAGAAGTGAGATCGGTCTGTAATTCTTTAACAGAGTCTTATCGCCTCTCTTGAAGAACAGTACCACCACACTCCTGGACCACGCCTCCGGCGTGGTACCTCGCTGGATGATGGCGTTAAAGAGACTCGCCAAGGCTTTTAGGGCAGGGCGCCCTGCGGCTTTAAGTAGCTCAGTAGTAACTCCGTCATCCCCCAGGGCCCGTCCGTTTTTAAGCTGCCCGAGCGCTGCACTAATCTCATCTACTTCGAAGTCCGGGATACATTCCGAATAATGGCGCAGCAATGGTCCACGTGGATCGTCGGTGTCCCAAGTCTCAGGCTTGCACGCGCTCGACGAGTATAGCTGGCCATAAAAATTCTCAACCTCTTCTCGGATCTGCGGGCGAGAGCAAACGGTTCTACCATCCGCTGTTTTTAGCTTCGCAAGAAGGCTTCTCCCCAATGGTTTTTGGAAAACTTTTGACCCCCCATTCTGCTCAATCAAAGTAGCAATCTATCTCGTATTTGAGCAGCGGATAATTATTTTCATTAATTTTTTTTAATTTAAATCTTCTTTTGGTCTTGTTAGTACTTATAATTATATAGACCGAATGAGGAAAGAAGCATCTGTGATAGTTTAAACAAATATCACAGAACAATGACGTTACAATAACAAAAGTATTATGAATTAGTTACTCAAAAGATATAAATGTTTGTACATAGGATCTAAAACATTACTGAAGTACTATCTCTTATTTAGAAAATAAAATAAGTTTAGGGCGTAAAATCTCACTATTGCATTATCTTTTCATAAATTAAATAATTATAAAAGTTAACCTAAAAAATATTAAATTAATTAAATTATGTGGTACGGTGTTACTCTATTACGTATCACGAACACAATTCAAGCAAATTGAACATATGTAGTTTGTTCCATACTCATTTCCATTCGAATCATAATCTATACTAATACTAGCGGACCCGGCAGATGTTGTCCTGCCCGGAAAACAGCTACCAAATTTGATTGCTTACATACCGATAGCAGCGCCACCTACCGGGTCCAATTTAGAAAAAACTACCCTATCTCTCGAGTTGGACCAAATTACAGATTCTTACGAAATGTGATAAAAATTGGTTCATTAGTTTCGGAGTTACATACTAATAGCAGCGCCACCTACCGGGTCTAATTGAGATAAAAACTACCCTGTCTCCCAAGTTGGACCAAATTACAGATGCTTACAAAATTTGATACAAATTGGTTCAGTAGTTTCGGAGTTACATACCAATAGCAGCGCCACCTACCGGGTCCAATTGAGATAAAAACTACCCTGTCTCCCAAGTTGGACCAAATTACAGATGCTTACAAAATTTGATACAAATTGGTTCAGTAGTTTCGGAGTTACATACCAATAGCAGCGCCACCTACCGGATCCAATTGAGATAAAAAGTATCCTATGTCCGTTTCCTGGTTTTAAGCTACCTCCCTACCAATTTTCAGCCAAATCGGTTCAGCCGTTCTTGAGTTATAAATAGTGTAACTAACACGATTACACGACTTTCTTTTATATATCTATACTAATCTATACTAATATATTAAAGCTGAAGAGTTTGTTTGTTTGATTTTTTGTTTGTTTGTTTGTTTGTTTGAACGCGCTAATCTCAGGATCTACTGGTCCGATTTGAAAAATTCTTTCAGTGTTAGATAGCCCATTTATCGAGGAAGGCTATTATAGGATATTATATCATCACGCTAAGACCAACAGGAGTGGAGTCCACGCCGACGGAGTCGCGCGCAGAAGCTAGTTAATAATATGTAGGGTAGGATTAAAGTATCTATGCACAAGTTAACAGAAATATGCGCAACTGGAAGTGTCATTGTTAAAGAGTTATTTTATAAATAAATAAATAAATAATAAATTCTTTATTGGATCAAATTAATATTTTACAATTTCTAAACCCACCAAACTGAGTGACAGTTTATCGGCGGAATTATGTTATGTTTCAGTATATTAACAAAAATTATTACTCCTATTTATTTTTTTAATTTTTAATTAATTTTCAAGTGAAAACGTATTAATTGTTTTACTTTATTATATAATTTTAGTAAATTTTATTCATTATATTTTTTATGTTATTATTATTATCCTTGTTTCCTTGCCAAATTGCATAACCCGTAGTTTAGTTTTAATTTAATTACATTATAAGGTAGTTTAATTTTTAATTTGATATTTTTATGAAATTACAATAATTAGTGCTTAGTTTATAAATTATCATGATTATATTATTCGATTTTTTATATAGCTTTTGAGTAGTTTTTTTTTAAAGTAAAAAGCGATTGAGCGTTATTTTTTTATATACGTTGCAAGTTAAATAAAAGCTTTGAAAAATAAAGAACAAATCAAAATATTTAAAAGCCTAGGTAAATGTTTTAGCAGAACTTTTAATTTTTTTATAGATTTCGCACGTAAAACAATTAAGAGTATATCAAGTATTATTAATAAGTTATTAATTGTAACTATATCATTTCAAAAAATCATTGTTTACATTAATTTCAATATATTTATTTCTAGCGCCCTTGGTTGAAATATTAAATGGAACGTCCCTTCTTGCTCTGAGATCGACAGCCTCCAAATTAGTGTCACCTGATGAATTTGGTAAGTAATGTTTCAGATAAAATATTAATACTTCACTTCTAATAATTTATAAAATCTCTTATTACTCAAGATATTAATTATTTACAATACTGATCTTGCCTCGTGGAGCATACTGCGGAATACATATTTCTGTGGGAATCTACTAACCGATTTTTCGAATATCCTACAGATTAAGTTCTGTTAAAACAACTGAAATAGTTGTAAATATTACTGTATTCAGAATAGGGCTCGTAAAATATTGCAATAGTAAATAATTATATGAATTTTAGCGAGAGCATTGAACATAAGTTGTTTACGCATTAAATATTCTAAACCTACGACGTAAATTGGTGTTTCACAGGGATCATTTTGCGTTCTAATTTTTTTTTCTTATATATATATATATTAATGGCCTTTATAATAAACAGTATTTGTAACATTGTATTTTTATTATAATTATTTTGTGTAAAGGAATTTGACGGATAAAAATATTTTCTACGTAGAAACTTTTTTTTAAATAATACGTAGACTTTGACCCGGTTCTAGTAGCCTTATTATAGCTTTTAATATTGAGTAAGTATTTGAGGTTAGGTTATACAACTAACTAGGTTATAGTAAGTTGTATAACTGGCAATAACATTAACTGGTATTGAAGATAATAACGACAAATATAGTATAAATAATAAATGCTTAATGTAAGGCCTAAATAGTAATGGCTTTTTATTGCATCACGTGCATGTATCTATAATAATATTTTGTTGATAGTATTAAATAAACGGACGTTTAAAGTTATCTTACAAACTGCAAAAATAGAATAATATTATTTACATCTCTCATGTCCGGTAAGTAGGTTCTTATTACCTCCAAATAGGGCTTGTAGGTGACTAGTTAGCGCTTTAGGGTAATAATGTAGCTAGAAAAGCCCTAAGGCGGTAAGTATTTAAAAAAAACACTTCTTTCTTTCAAAAAGATCGCGTACATCTAACCATCATACTGGCAATAGACATCATGCATTCAGCCCAATGACCAAAGAGGTCGCTTTGCTATTCAGCCTTGTCTTCGTGTGAGTATAATAGTCATCAATTTTAAATATCGAACGACGAAGCTCAATTTCGATCTTTAAAAAAAAATTAAAAAGTTCTTTACTTGATTCTTTATTTTATTCTTGTAATGCCGGTTTTTTTCTACTTACCTCACAATCGAAATGTAAAGCAGAATAGTTAGCTCGGGTGTAAGCATCAATTGCACCCTCGAGCTAACTCGAACTAATCTCGGGCTGCAATTGATGCCTTACAGCCCTTGGCTACTAATCTACTATTAATTATACACAAGATCATATTTCAGAAAAGCATACGTAAAATAAGTTTTAATATAAGTACTAAGGTATATTTAACTCCTCACAAGATATACATATAGGTAACTTGATATCAAGTTTTTTTTTTAATTATCTTTTGAGCTTCTTGCCGGTATCACAATACAGTCACAGTATTCACATTAAACTTTAAAAAATGATAAGTAATATATCATTTTGGAAGTACTTATTACGGTCATTAACCTACTTCAGTAAAATAGTTTTTGAGTTTGTAAAATATTTACAAAGCCGTGGGCGAATTACGCGTTCTAGTTTAAGCATTCTAGTTTTCATCAACTCCAGGATATAATCTTTTATGTCAACATTTAAACAATATAATTATGTATGTATTAATCAAGATAGACAGAAAAAGTACAACGGCGTAATAATGAAACAGTCAAGATAAGTTTCATCCTCTTTTTAACCAACTTCCGAAAAAGGAGGAGGTTCTCAATAGATATAAATTTTTTTATGTATGTTACCTCAGAACTTTTGACTGGGTGGACTCTCTCTTATCTTCATAATCATGGGGTTGTTGGGGGTGGGAGTGGTACCAGAGGGTAACCCACCATTAATATAATTATGAAGAGTGATTTAGAGCGAACTTCGCGAGCAATCTGGTAGTTCTAACGCACGAAAGGTGAACCATAAATCATGAAAGGTCAAGAATTGTTGTAATAATTGTAATTATTATACACTATGTACTTTAGCCTCTCTATGTAAATATTATCAACTTCTACGCGAGTTAAGTCGTGAGCAACTGCTAGTGTATTATAAAACGCATTTTTTAAATGTTTGTTTGTGTTATCACACTGACATAGCGCAATATTTTTTCTTTTAAAGTATTAGTAAATAGTTATACCAATAAATACAAAGAAAGAAAGAAATATAAGTTTTTAATTGGCCATTCACAGTTTACAATTGCTGAAATTGAACACATATACATATTATAATTGTGTTTGCTCGCAAAAAAAAAAACGACTTCAATGACATCGACAAGTAATATAACGCAATAAGACGAAAAAATAGTCAGGTAAATACGCGCTATTAAAGATTACTCAAAAAGTTGTAATCAGATCTCGATCTAATTTAAACAGGACTATATGACAAGTATTAGCTTTCGATTAAAGTAAGAATCACCAAAATCGGTACACCGAGTAAAAAGTTATGCGGTATAATACAACGTAGGTCGACGAAAAAGTAATCAAGTAAATACGCGTTATTAGGTATAACTCTAAAAGTCAGATCTCAATTAAATTAAAATGGGACCACCTGACACGCACAACCTTTCAAATAAAACAAAATTGATCGAAATCGGTCAACCCAGTCTTAAGTTCTGAGCGAACATACAAAAAAAAAATACAATCGAATTGAGAACCTCATCCTTTTTTGGAAGTCGGTTAATAACAATACGATACAATAAAAAAGATAAACAAGGACGAGGAATACATAGATAGAAATAAAAAAAGAATAGGCCAACTAGGTTACTGCCTCAGCATTGTTTTTGACAGCAAAAATTTGCTGCTAAAAACGCTGATATTCTGACAGAACCTTCTTCTTCTTCTTCTTTAATTTATGGCATGTCGGCGTCACAACAGTCCGTTGTGCAACATTCTGCCAAGGTCAAGTATGAGATTATGTAATTTACGGAGGAAACTAGTTTTTGATGCAACGAAAAACACGATTGTTTGGGTTTTGTTACCTGTAGACAAATATAACAAAGATTTTAGTAATTATCAGGGAGTTATAAATTTAGGGAAGGGTCTAAACATAATTCTAGTCCACGCTACATATAACTTATAACTATGTAATATAATATAATTATTTATTTAAATAAATAAATAGCATAATTATAGTCTTTGCCTCACATACATAAAAAATTATAATTTAATGTTATTAGTATTGATAAATTTGGATAGAAGAAATATTAATTCGGGGTTGTTAAAAAAGTTTAGTAACGAGGAAACATTCGTAGGAAGAGGGATGTTCAGTTTAAAAAGAAGATTGTATATACAGAATGTGTTATTAGGACAGGCGAAGAAGATGTGGTCGAGCGACCCCTCTTCAAAACCGCACTCGTACAAAGAGGAGTCTCTTATTCTGATTTTATTAAGAAAGACTGGGGTACAGCAATGGCCTAAACGATTTCTACATAAAATAGAGACAGACTTTTTATTTAATTTTTTATTCTTTGAGAACCATGGTTTTCTTGGGACGAGGGCTTGTACTGAGGCGTAAGACCTTCCTTTTATTTTGCTGGTCTTATTCCAGTCTTCCTGCCAAGATTGATGTGCTTGTCTCTGGGAAAGATTGAGGATGTCGTAAGTTTGATACCTGTAGTGTTTATTGTCCACCTGTTGTAAAGTAGCCTGCTTCGCCAAGGAATCCACTACCTCATTACCTCTAATGCCTGAGTGACCTGGGATCCAAACTAGAGTAATGTTTAGGCCTTCACTTGAACTATTAAATAGGGAGTTTCTAATATTTAAAATGATATCACTGTTTAGTTTATTATAAATAGGGTTGATAATAATGGATTCCAGGGCACTTTTTGAGTCAGAAAAAATGACAGCGTTGGATATATTATGGCTCTCGATAAATAGACAAGCCTCTAATTTACCCACGCACTCACCAGTGAATACAGATGAATGGGGGGGGACACTGAAATAGTAGGGCAATTTTCGATTTTTGGTAATAGACAGCTACGCCTGTTTTTCCTATTCTGTCAATTTGGATGCATCGGTAAAAAATAAGTGGCTGTTATTCCATCTAGTTGCTACCTCTGAGGTAAAAAGAATGTTGTTTTGGGGGGATTCCTTGGCGAAGCCAAGGTTGACTATCACATTGGGTGAATATGTTATCACCTCATATGGAAATTCATGCCAACACAGTTTTGGAAAGGTTTGAATAGGAGAATCCTGTTCAACGTCGCGTAGTTTTTTAAAACTATTAATTAAAGGAGGAGTCTGTTTATGATGCCAATAAGATGAGGTAAGGCAGAGGTTATGGAGACACTCAAGTTTCTTCTTATGTGGATGATCGGAGCGAGCATTAACACTAAGCAAAAAACGATCAGACAAAAATTGAAAACGGATAAAGAGAGGTTTGGGTGGGTTACCGCACTCTACTTGCAGTGCATTAATGGGGGTCGATCTCATACACCCGAGGACACAGCGAAGTGCCCTAGACTGTAAGGTATCCAAGGCCTTAAGGGAGGATTTATTAGATGGTTTGAGGAGGAAAGTGCTGTAATCCAGGACACTTCTGACTATGGCATGACATAAATTTTTTTGAGTAATTGCATGAGAACCCCAGGAGACTCCGGATAGCGCCTTTATTATGTTTAAGTTACGTTCTGCTTTTTTAATTATGTGTTCTATGTGTTTGATCCCAGTTAGTTTAGAATCTAAAATTAAACCCAAAAGTTTCACCGAATCACAAACTAGGATAGAAAGACCTTCAATCTTCAGACTTACTAGTGGTATATTTTTCGTCCTGCTGAATGTTACTACAGTACTATATGAAGCAGACAACTGAAGGCCCCTCTCTTCCAGCCAGACTGACAGAACCTGTAGCGGTATAATATAAACAACAAACTGACAGACAACATAGGTACATTCATACAGAGAAGTAAAGCCATAATAGATACTTATATTTTATATGTGACTGTAAAAGATAAGAAAAAAAAAATAAAAATTAGAGAATGGGGAAACCAGAGTGTGATTGCCCACTGACAGTGATTGCCCGCTTTAAGAAAAACATTCTCATGTGCTATCTTTAAATCTTTCTAGTTTAATTAGAATTTACTAGATGGCTCTGTGATTGATCTATTCTATATTTAAAATTGGCTACTGGCAGCACTGAAAGAAAAAAAAAGTTATGGCGGATTTTGTCGAGACAGGTAAACGTGTTACTCAAAAAGTAAAGCACTTTAACAATTTTTTTAAGGAATGACTTATTTAAAGGCTCATTTTTTTCTGCATTTTATTTAATATTCAACTATTGGTGTATAGTTATGATGAACTCAAATGTATTTTCTCTGTTTTAAATGAGAATATCTGGTGATATTTGATTTCTAATGGTTATTTTAACGGTGGGCAATCACTCCACGTAAATCTGCATATTTTTAGTTATTGCCCACCATCATTTTAGTTATTGCCATATGTCAATGTCTAGTTATTGCCAGGGCAATTATTGTCACGGGCATTTTTTAACCAAGTGTGATCACGTGAAATAGTGTTTAAATTGCTCATTACTTAACTTGTTTCACAATCGTTATGTATGATTATCTACATTGTTATTATTGTTACATTTACAGTATGTCAAAGACAAAAAGTTAAATATAGCAAAGTAAATTTAGTAGCATTTTGCTGACACAAGACAAAGCAAATTCTTGTGTTTCAGAAAAAGATATGAGGGTTGTTTACTGAAATTCAAAATTATGCAAACTGAACGACAGCCTTGTGCCATTAGCTCCCAAAATTTTAAGGCAGAATTACATACAAAACAAAAAAGAAAAAAAATCTGTTAAAAGTAAAAGAATAGAAGAAGTTGATCAAAGAAAAGAAAAAGACTGAAAAAGCAAATAAAAATACTAAGATTATTGATAAAAAATCAAAGGGAAATTCAAAAAATAAAAATACTACACTAAATTCTAATAGTGATACTATTCATTCTAAGGAAATAGATACAACTTTAGGGAATAATAGCCAACAACTGATTGAACATTCTGGAGCAACAACTGGAACCGATACCAAAGAAGATAAATAAAGAAATGTAGACATAGTAAATAAGGAAAAAGCAAGAAATGCCAGCATCTAAAAAAATAACTGTTTTAAATAATAATGTAATAAAACCTGGTAACATTGTACCAAAGTCTGCTTGTCGCTTCAGCCTGTAATATCCCACTGCTAGGCCTCTTTCCCCATGTAGGAGAAAGATCAAAGCTTAATTCACCACGCTCCTCCAATGCGGGTTAGCTGATATACAGTATTCCCTACTATGAGTAAGGATCACTATCATGTATACATGATAACGACCGAGACCGACGGCTGAACGTGCTCTCCGAGGCACGTTGAGGAGATCCACAAGGACTACACAAACACCCAGACCACGGCAAACATCTGTATGGCCAATACAAATGTTTGTCATGTGCGGGGATCTAACCCGAAACCATCAGCGCAACAGCCACAAACCAGTGCTGTGACCGTTGTGCCAACGTGGCGTCTAGCCTGCTTGTGGAGTTTGTCATTTCAGTGTGATAAAAAATGAATTTACTTGCAGTGCTTGCTCAAAGATATTACATGTGCGTTCCATTCCATCAAAACATAAGGAAAATATACCAGACAGCTCCGATTTGTATTTATTTTTATGCCATCTTTGTTTTGAAGTAGATGATTTTGTCTCTGACGATTATAATGCACTACCATCAGCTAAAGAATTATTTGATAGAGATTTATTAAAGCCAAACGCAATTTATTATGAATATTAAAGACTATCCTATTAGATGTAAGTTTAATGTTTTGTTTTGATTATTTATTTACGTTTTAAGTTGAATTTATCATTTTGAGTCTCCGGGCAATTACTATGCTGTGATGTGGGTAATTAGTATACGAAAGGGGCAATCACTGTACTTTTTAGAAGATTTTAAATTAATTTCATTATCTTCTATGTTATGTACGTTTTAACTAAAAACTGTTAATCCTCTGTTGGAGAGGTTATTAGGTAACAAGAAAAAAGTTATAAATGGTTAATTGTTATAATACTTTTTTTATTTTTTGATGTCAATGCGTTAGAAGTCCTTAAGTGGGCAATAGCTATACGGTTTCCCCTAATTACAATATAATTATAATATAAAATATAATATTAAAAATAATTAATAAATAAATGTAGTATAAACTAATATACAGGCAAATATGTACACGTCCAAAGCCACAAGCCACCCTCGGCAACTAAGAGCCCGTGGATGTTTTATCACTTAATAAAAAATAAAAATAAAGTACTTTTAAAGCCAATTGAGTTTTGAATTTTTGACACACATCTGTGATCTGACCTTTTTAATACCTATGTCTACTTTTAAATTTCTATCGTTATCTACCTATTAATATTGGTCTTGACACAAACCGTGTTTTAAATTTTGAACAAATTGAAAACAACGTCTACTTAGTAAAATAATCTTATTATTAGCTCTAAATAGCAAAATTATTTAACAGATTTGAAAGTTTATTTCATTCATGATATTTTATACAGTAATTACATTACTTTATTTATTAGTTATCGTTTAAAACAAAGACAACAGAAAATGATATTTAAAGAAACTTGCTGCTAAATGACACCCACAGCTTTAGTTATTTCGTAGTAGGGTCATGTGAGATAAAAATCGGCCAAGTGCGAGTCGGACTCGCGCACGAAGGGTTTCGTACCATTGACTAGGTACATTGATTTTAATATCGGGCAAAAATCGGCTAAAAAAATCACATTTGTTGTATGAGAGCAAAAATAGGCAAAATGACGTTTTTTTGTATGGGAGCCCCCCTTAAATATTAATTTTATTATTTATTATTAAAGTAAAAATACAACTGAGTATTTTGTGAATATTTCAAGTGCCTACCTGTTGCCATTATTGATATCGAGCAAAAAAGGCAAGAAAATCGCGTTTGTTGTATGGGAGCCCCCCTTAAATATTTATTTTATTTTGTTTTTAGTATTTGTTGTTATAGCGGCAACAGAAATACATAATTTGTGAAAATTTCAACTCTCTAGCTATAGTCGTTCTTGAGATACAGCCTGGTGACAGACACACGGACGGACGGACGGATGGACGGACGGACGGACGGACGGACGGACAGCAAAGTCTTAGTAATAGGGTCCCGTTTTTACCCTTTGGGTACGGAACCCTAAAAACATTCAAATAATAATAATAATAACACTAACTAAAAACATATTATAAATGGCGCGCTTTCATACTTAAAAATTTTAATATTTTTCCAAATCTGTGCCCTTCCCCTCACGTAACGTGAGATGAACTTTTTACTAAATTAAGCTGTAAATTAAGAATTTTCCTCAAATTTAAAGTTTGCCCAAATGTAAGGAATTTCAATTCATCTTGGTTTTAATCTACCCAATTCTAACTCATCCGATCCGTCATTTTATGTTAATAAAAATAAATACATAATATATAAAAAAGATTAGATCAGGTAACATATGAGTGAGGTACCCGAGCACGTCCCTTTATGAATATTATTAAACATCACAAAACATTTGTAATTATTTGAAGGAGCATAATATGTGTATTCTTGCGTAGACATAATATTATGTACAATTAGTTTTGCGTAAACTTATTTGTGAATAAAAAAGGCAACTTTATACAAGAAAAATTAAATAAATAGAAGTTATTAATTATAAATTACGAAAAAGAGTTATTTATTATTTATTTAACAATTTATGTACACTAGGATAACAATAGGAAATAGCACTTGTAAACAATTCTGGTACAAAAGCACTACCTACTTATCCCATGATGGAATCTCATCCAGTAGTGCTGCCACAGGAAAATTATAAAACAGTCGTAATTTTAGCGTATATAGTTAGAAATAAAAAACTTAACCATTGGTATTTTATATTTGACTTTCCTATTATATACTTATACATACGCAGGGCCAACGCAGCAGCTAAGGTATCAAACATAAGGGAGTTGTACGACGTCACTAAGCGCTTGTGCAACAAGTCACGTTCCTCCAAAAAGCCGCTGAAGGACGCCACGGGATAGCTGCTGTGTACTACAGAGGAGCAACTGAAACGATGGACCGAGCACTTCTCCAACCTGTTGACTCAATGCCAAACCCAACCGACGACTGTTCCGAACAGCCCTGGACCACTCCTGAATCTGCCAACGACTCCACCAACAGACGCAGAAGTAGTCGCTGCCATCAAACAGCTGAAGGCAGGGAAGGCACCAGGAGTGGACAACATCAACGTGGAGCTCTTAAAGGCGGACCCGGCTAGGTCAGCCGAAATACTCTGTCCCCTCTTGCAGCGTGTTTGGGAGACGGAGCGTGTTACCTGTGAATGGAAGCAAGGTATGCTCGTGAAGGTGCCGAAGAAAGGCGACTTGTCAGTCTGCGATAACTGGAGGGGCATTACACTCTTACCAACTGCAGCTAAAGTACTGGCAAAAGTACTTCTCAACCGTATGTCCCCAGAGATTGCAAAAACACTTCGGGAAGAGCAGGCCGGTTTCCGTTCTGGACGATCATGCACTGACCACACGAACACCTTGCGTATACTCATCGAGTCGTGCGTTGAGTGGCGAGCCGAACTTTTACTGGCATTCGTCGATTTCGAAAAAGCTTTCGACTCCGTAAAATGGAGCGCACTGTGGTCCAGCCTCAGGCGAAGAGGAATACCTAGCAAGTATATAGGTATAATCAAGTCCCTATATAATGGCAGTACTTGCAAAGTAGTGCACGACCAAGTTCTAGGGGAACCAATTCCGATGACTGCAGGAGTCAAACAGGGCTGCCTCCTGTCGCCGCTACTCTTCATCATCCTGCTCGACGACGTCATGCGGAAAGTAACTGTTACACCGAGGGGCATCGCATGGAAAGACATCTCGCACCTGGAGGACCTCGAATACGCAGACGACATAGTGTTGATTTCGTCTTCATTGACCGATCTCCAAATTAAGCTGGACTCGTTACGAGAGGAAGCACTACATAAGGGACTACGAATCAACGCTAGGAAGACCATCGAAATGCGAGTTCAGTCATGCGAAAATCGCCCCCTCAGACTAAACGGTACACCACTGGAGTCTGTCGCCAAGTTCGTATATCTCGGCAGCACCGTGACCAACAGCGGTGGCTCCGATGACGACGTCGACGCGCGAATCAGGAAAGCAAAAGGTGCCTTTGCCCTGATGAAACCGGTCTGGGATTCGAACGTGCTTACCCGGCGGATTAAGATCTCCCTCTTCGATTCCATAGTGAAGTCTGTTTTGCTTTTCGGCTGTGAGACATGGAAGGATACAAAGGGTCTGACGAACAAACTACAAGTGTTCGTCAACAAATGCCTTAGATCCATCCTGCGCAGATTCTGGCCGAACACGATCAGCAACGAGGATCTATGGAATCGATGCCACCAAATTCCGATCAAACAAGAAATTGCCCAGCGGAAGTGGAGGTGGATAGGACACACCCTCCGAAGATCAGAGGAGAACACAGCCAGGGTCGCGTTCACGTGGCGGCCGAGCGGGAGCAGACGGCGGGGCCGGCCGGCGAACACGTGGCAGCGAACTGTCGACGCCGAGCTGCGAGCGGCCGGGCTTAGTTGGAGGGACGCGGAGCGAGAGGCACGGGACAGGAGCGGATGGAGACGTCTCACGAAGGCCCTTTGTACCATTGGGGTACCATAGGACAGCAGCAGCAGCATTATATACTTATATCCTTATTGGAATCATATAAGTGTAATTGTATACATACTACGATGCCTGCTTATTCTTTGTAAAATACATGTTCAAATATTCAAACCTTAAGAAAACGATATTATTATTTTAAGGTCTTCATCCAGGTGTGCTTAAATCTAGAAGTAAATAGGTACATACATACAATAGAAATGAAGTCGAGATTCTTTTATTATTCTTATGTACCTTTAGAAGAAACATATTAGAACTATTTTGTAATTCTTTCTTTTTTAATTTCAGGTAAATTAAACTCAATATTCGCTTTAGCTGAAAACCTCATGCCGCTAGTATATGTACCGTTGTACACAAAAGTGTATGTGGCTACAATGGAGACTTTACCAGGAGCCATGTTCCTAGTAGGGTCCGCCATGACTCTACCAGCTGTTGCAGTTTTTATGTAAGTTACTTTGTGGTCATATGTCAATTTTTAACTTAATATTTATAAAAAATAACTGTATACTACATAGGTAATATTTTACGTTGTTTCTGAAGAACCTATAACTATTATGTAGAAGTAGTAATTATCGATACTAGTGGTCGCCCAAATTTTCAAGAGAAAATTTAAATTAAAGAAAACCAAAAATTTATGAAAATTAAGAGCCTTTTTTTAAATATTTTAATTTGACTACAGATTTTGACAATCCACAAAATAGTATAATATGCGTGTGTGTGTGTGTAAAATACATGGTAATGTGTGTCATGGTTTTTTTATTGATTGATTATATTTTATGTATAATTTAAAAAAAATATTAGCAATCTGCACTCTTTCTCTATAACTATAAGTGTACGAAATTTCATACTCCTCCGTCCGAGCAATTTTCGTAAAAAGGGGTACAAAGTTTTTGCTTTACGTATTAATATATAGATTTGTTATATATACACATAAAATCATCCTGTAATTATGAAGTAATGATATTACAATCCAGCAAAATAAAATCCGAAGTAAAATATACTGAATTATACCGAATAAATAATATCCCTCTGGTGAACTAGTGCGTGTGCAGTGTAGGTACGTAAACACCGACGGTTGTGGGTTTGATTCCCGCTCGGAGTGGATATTTGTATTTGAACACATATTTATTTCTGGTTTGGGTGTCTGTCCTCTCCGTGGAATAGAGAGCACGTCAAGATGTCGGTCCCAGTTATTATCATAAACACCTGACAACGATCGTAACGAGAAAGTCTTTGTATTGTAAAATAGAATGCCTAGGCTACCTACAAAATTCTTCGAACTTTATATGTATACCAAGCTCTATACATGATTTTTTTTTAAATATAAGCATAATGTATGTAGTCATGACATTTTTTAATACCCGATACAAGATTTATTTCAAAAACAACCCAGACCAAGTATGTATATTAATTTTTAACTAAAAATTTTATAATATTAATCTATAATATTTCAGATGGCTGTTTGTGGAGCACAGAAAGATCCAAAGGAAACAAACCAAACTAAATGTGGAATTAGCAGCTAAAGAACAGTAGGAATTTAATATTATATAAATACGTAATATGGTTACAGAAATCCGGCCGATCGCGACGTGGAACAAATTACATCAAAAGAATCGTGAAAGTGTAGACAAGACCAAGCCTTCAAGTCTTGCTTTCCCAATAAATGAATAAAAAATCGTTCAAATAATTTACGACACTCATTGTAAATCTTTATTAAATATTTAAACAAAAACCAATATTTTATTTCTACCCAGTTTTAAAAAAAGGAGGTTTTTGATGGTATTTTATTATAATTTATTTTTAATTTAAGTGGTACAAATAATAATTGACACGCTTCGCTTCAGCCTGTAAGATAATTATTACAGGCTGAAGCGAAGCGTGTCAAAAAGAAAAGAGTCTGAGTCTCTTTTCTTATTTTTTTAAGTGAAACTTCCTTATGCGGCAGCGTCATGACGTTCAGTACTTGGATGGGTGACCGCCTGGGAACAACGCGCGACCTTGGCGCTTTGTTTTCTTTTCCATTTTTATTATTATTTTTGTTTTGGTTTAAATTCGTTTTTTTTTTTAATTAGTTTCTTTGAATTAGTTTTGTTTTTAAGAGCCATTTCACAATTTTTGGCTCTGCAAGTTTAGGTAAATATGGTCGAAGCGTACGAGCCGCGCGGTCTAGTGCTATTGTTTGTCACACTATACAACCAAAAAAATCTTGATCTTTTTTTAATGTATATTAAAAATTAATAACTATGTTGTAAAATATTTTTTACATAATTAATTTGTTAAAAATTTCAAGTATGTTATATAACAACAAACAATACATTGAAAATAAAAATCAATTTTATGAAACATTTTTTTTTGTTAACTAATGAATCGAATATTTACGATATAAATAAAATAGCCTTTTAGTATGCTCAAAAAAACTTTGGATGCAAGTAGACCATCAAATTTTGCCGGATTTAATTCTTTTATAAACACAATGACACCGACAAACAGATTTATTAACAAATAACAAAACAAACAGATTTAAATGCCTGTTTGTATTGATAATGTGACAAAAAAGATTTTAAATAATAATATTTGCATATTTTCTGTTTTTATGAAAGTATCAAATGCGGTGTATCCACTATAACAGTCGCTTTGCGCGTGTGAGCGAAGCAGACGGTTGCGCAAAATTTGGCGTGGACCTTACGTGTAAGAGCGCTGGCGCTCGACTGATTTACCGGGTTTGATGCGTACTATTATACAGGGTGTCCCGTAAAGAATAGATAATCCTGAACGTGCGTGTGTGGAGGGAAAGGTGGGTAAGAAAACCAAAAAAAAATTTTTTTTATCTCATACAGATCGCGGTCTACGCCATTTTTTGTAAAATTTAGAAAAATCCCAGTTTTTCTCACATTTGTGGGCACCACGTCCGCTATTTGAGACCTAGATCGGATTTTTTTCATTAAAGTGTTTCCTAATAATGCTGTTCCTTAATTATGTTTCAAAAAACTCAACTACTATGAATAGTAGTTTACAAGAAGTCGCTAAACTTAAATTTTAATTTTGAAATTTACTTAACTGCAAAGTTTGAGCACCTGTGGTGTAAAAAAAATGTATCGGAGTTGTCGCGGCCAACTATTTAAAAAAATAGCCTACTTCATAAGGATTCTAAAACAGTACCATACTATCTACTTTATATCGTAAAATTATTGAGCTATAGCCATTAATATGTAAAAATAGGCATTTCATCAAAATATTGCAAAATTATTTGCAGATATTTTTTTTGAGTTTTTATTAAGTAAATAGAGCTGTTGATCCTAAAAATTAGATTTTACCACTTACTCGGCTTATTCAGATGAATTCTAAACTATGTGAGAGAGGCAAACAGTGCTTGAGACATTTTTCTGAATAATTTTTGATCTTCGATTCTTCTTAACATTTCTCTGCAGAAAACCATTCATGCTCGGCAGTTGCGTTGTTGTTGTTGCATCGTTTGTACATGTGTAACTTGATAGTGATAAAGTCCAAATTTTTTGACAATGCGATGTGCTGTAGATATGGATATTGTACTGGATTCCCGATTTGTGCATTTTGATTGAATTTTGTTTATTTGGTGATAGTTGCAACGACTTGCCATTCTATTGAATATTTGTCTTGTGCTTATCATCAGGACTGTGTGATGTCACGAGAAATTTAAATACTTCCCAAGAGTAGGCTAACTTGCATTTTATTTACGGAAAATATGAAGGCAATGCAAGTGCTGATAATTATCGGGAGAGATACCTGAACGCACGGCATCCCGATTATCACGTATTTACTAGAGTGCACCAAGCTTACTCAGAGGGCAGAAAACTTGGTACTGGCTTTGGTGGCTCAAGTAGCAGAGGAAGACCCGAAAATCCTGTTTTTGAAGAAATCGTCCTTGACATGTTGGACGAAGATTTCAGTATTTCGATGCCAAATATCGAACGCCATACGAAAATATAATCATATTAGAGAATAGCATCGCATTGTAAAAAAAATTGGATTTCATCCGTATCACCTCACACGTGTACCTACAAACGCTGCAACAACGCAACTGCCGAGCACGAATGGTTTTCTGCAGAGAAATGTTAATAAGAATCGAAGATCAAAAAATTTTCAGAAAAATGTCTCAAGCACTTTTTGCCTCTCTCACATAGTTTAGAATTCATCTGAATAAGCCGAGTAAGTGGTAAAATCTAATTTTTAGGGTCAACAGCTCTATTTACTTAATAAAAACTCAAAAAAAATATCTGCAAATAATTTTGCAATTTTTTGATGAAATGTCTATTTTTACATATTAATGGCTATAGCTCAATAATTTTACGATATAAAGTAGATAGTATGGTACTGTTTTAGAATCCTTATAAAGTAGGCTATTTTTTTAAGTAGTTGGCCGCGACAACTCCGATACATTTTTTTTACACCACAGGTGCTCAAACTTTGCAGTTAAGTAAATTTCAAAATTAAAATTTAAGTTTAGCGACTTCTTGTAAACTACTATTCATAGTAGTTGAGTTTTTTGAAACATAATTAAGAAACAGCATTATTAGGGAACACTTTAATGAAAAAAAATCCGATCTAGGTCTCAAATAGCGGACGTGATGCCCACAAATGTGAGAAAAACTGGGATTTTTCTAAATTTTACAAAAAATGGCGTAGACCGCGAACTGTTTGAGATAAAAAAAAAATTTTTTTGGTTTTGTTACCCACCTTTCCCTCCACATACGCACGTTCAGGATTATCCATTCTTTACGGGACACCCTTTATACTATCTTTTGATTTTTAATACAAAAGGTATTAAAAATAATTAAATATTTTAATGATTTTTTTTTATGTTCCCAAATGATGTAAGTTTACTTTGGTATAGATAGTTCGTTAAAATTTCTTAGTTTTCTAAGAAAAATATCGCATTTAAAAATTGTACTTATTTGTAAAAATTGTCCTTAGACTTTATTTTATTAGTAACTAATATTATTATTAATCGATATTCTACTAAGAAACGTATTAACGACATTATATGTCTGATCCTTTATGTATTTTTAATGATAGATATATGAGTCTGAAATTTACTCTGCGATGATTTTTCAGTAAACTAATTGTGGGAGATTAATCACCACAAAGTAAATAAATAATATTTTGTAAATATGCTAAGAAAAGTATCAAAACGAAAGATTGGTCTATTTTTTACATGTATTCAACAATATCAGAATATTACCTAGGATGGTAAATTAGGCAACTAAAATCTTAGATATTCGCGCGAAAACGTGAAATGGCTCTTAATTAGTTTGCCAAAGAAGTTTCACTTCTGACATGTGTACTTAGTCGGCAAACAAGCGTACCGCTCATCTAATGGTAAGCGATTACTGTAGCTTAATTAGACGTATGCAACACCAGAAGCATCGCAAACACGTTGCCGATCCTATCGCCAATTCCCCCCAGAAGCTCTGGTCACCTTACTCACCAACAGGAACACAAGACTGCTTGAAAACAGTGTTATTTAGCTGTGATTTTCTGTATGGTCGAGGTGGTACTACCCCAGTCGGGCTGCTCCATATTTTAAGCAGGAAAATTCCCTACCTCAGTCAAAGCTCTGATCCTTCTCCTACATGGAGCTTAATCCACCACATTACATATAATACATAAAGAAATAGATTCTTCAATGTATTAGTGTAAACTGAGTCTGAGATTTCATTGAAATCGATCAAACTGATTCAAATAACTCGAGAGAAACCGAAAAATAATTTATAAAAATATTGTTACGAATACACAAAGTAAAGGAGCTTGCGCCATCTAGTATTGGACCGGTAAAACCACTTTGTGTGCTGTACAAACCACTTTATCACAAAGACAACGTGAAACCGCCACTCAATACTAGATGGCGCTAGGGGAGCTATATAGAGGAATAGTCTCGAGAACCGAGTGCACGCGCGAACATTCCAGAATGGTCTAGGTTCTAGGAGAAGACTCGACCGGTATAAATAGGCCGCGGGTGGCCGAGCGAGGGCAGTTCAGTTTGAGCTAACGACGAAGCGACTTCGAAGTGAAGACTAGTGATCAAGAAGTGATACCAGCGGAAACCTACGACATTGGCTACGACCTCGGACATTGTTAGTGCTTAGTGAGTGTACCTAGTGATTAGTGAGTGTACCTAGTGCTTAGTGCTTGTACTTAGTGCGTAGTGTTTGTACCTAGTGCTTGTGTCGGACCTAGTGCTAGTGAATAAAGTCTCTAAAAGAGTCAGCAGGTCTTTCTCTCCAAATTATTCGAACCCTAACACGTAACAACTGGTATCGGAAGTAAGATTTGGAGATGCCATTGACTCCGAGAGAGAACCCCAAGGAGGGGGTCAGGACAAGGGCACAACGAGCTGCGGAGGCCACTGTGGGCCAAGCCCCGCCCACTGGCCCCGCCTACCAGGCCACGCCCACTGGCCACGCCCTTCAGGCCCCACCCACCAGGCCCCGCCCACCGACTACGCTCCCCAGACCACGCCCACTTTGACTCAGGCCCGCCCACTTTGGCTCAAGCCCCGCCAACTGGCTCCACCCACCTTGCCACGCCCACCGGACAGACCACGCCCACCAGCGGCACCGTAGCTTCTGCAGACCCTCAAGTGGCACTTCAATTAGGAAGTTTAATTGAAATAATTCAGGCAATGAAGGAATCACAAGAACGCAAGTTCGAATCACAAGAAAGCAAGCTCAGCGCTTTGCAAGAATCACAAGAACGCAAGCTCAGCGCTTTGCAAGAATCACAAGAACGCAAGTTCGAGTCACAAGAACGCAAGTTCAGCTCTTTGCAAGAATCACAAGAGCAACAAAAAGACCTCCAAGAAAAAGCGCTTTTGGGTATAAAAGATGTTAGTGACACGGTGGGTAAACTTCGAAAAGATGTCGACGAAATGGAAGAACGAGTTACCGGGTTGGGATTGGATGTCGAAAATGTGAAAACCGGCCTCACTGAACTACAGAAGAAAGTAGTACGCCTTGAAACCACGGGAGTTGCGATGTCTAGTGGAACTACCGGAGTGGCGCAAGGACCAAGAGTGAAAGTGCCGCCATACGACGGCACTACTTCGGGGAACGCTTATCGTCAGCAATTCCAGACTGTTGCCACTGCCAATGGATGGACGGAAGAACAATGTCTGACCGCTCTCACTTTTGCGCTCAGAGGGCAAGCCTTGTCTGTCTTGGAAGCACTGCCACATACAGGAAATGGGTTCCAAGACCTGATGGAGGCACTTGAATCCAGATACCGGGAGCGACACCTGGAACACGTGTTCCTTGCCCAACTGCGTGACAGAGTCCAACGCTCAGGAGAAGGACTTCAACAATGGGCGCTGAAAATTGAAAAACTCGTCAGGAAGGCACACCCAGGAGCCGAAACCAAGACGGTAGATACGAATATTGTTCAAGCATTTGTCGGCGGAATCAAAGACCTGAAGGTCAGAGCTGCAGTGAGGCTTCGTCACCATACCTCGCTAAAGGAAGCATTGGCGCATGCTTTGGAGGTTGAGGCTATTCGCCATGACATACGACTGACCCATAAGATCCGCGAGGTCTCTGAGGAAGTCAAGGAGCTTAAGGCCCCTACGAAGAAAAGATATGGAGTTATGTGCTACAAGTGTGGTGAGAGGGGCCATCTTCAGCTCAACTGCCCGCAGAAGGATGTTAAGGCTCCTACGAAGAAAAGTTCTGGTGTCATGTGTTACAAGTGCGGCGAGAGGGGCCATCTTCAGCTCAACTGCCCACAGAAGAAGACCCAGATGGCAAGGATGAAAAGCATCGAGGAGCAAATAGAGGAGCTGAAGAAGCAAAGGGCTTCGTCCCCTGCCCGAGACCAAGGGAAACAAATAAAAGCTAGGACTAAGGAGCGAGTACTGGCTGACGCGGCGGAAGCCCCGATAACTGTTATCTTCCAGGCATACAGCGGGAATAGTCTTGCGATTCAGGGGACTATTAACGGGACGGATTGCAAAATGACTCTAGACACAGGAGCCTCTAGAACAATAGTGAACCCAAATCTGGTAAAGGCCGCAAGGGGACACAAGGGGAGAATTGACTGTCGGCTTCTTACGGCCTCCGGTCAGCCAATACCCGTCCTGGGAGAAATGACAGTTACGATGGATGTATCGACTTGATATTAGTTACTGTCATTTTGTAAAATAATGATACCAGATTTAATAGTGTAGTGATGAACACAAAAATCGATAAACAATCGCGATTTATGTTTATGTAATCATAATATTGGTGTGCCAATTAAATACTAAATTATTGATTTTTATTTAAATAAATACATATCAGACTTGCTGGGTCTCTAGCATTTTTTAAAAACGACACAACCGTCGACCACAGCTAGGTCTACGGTTCTGCTATCACTATCCATGACTAGAAATTAAAAGCGAAAGCAAAATGAAAAATAAAGATTTAATTATAACACAAATTTAATTATAATTTTCTACAAAAATAGAATTCAATGGTGGATTTATAATTTAGTTTTAATCTACCGTCACTTAAAAGGAAGTAACTAAAATACTATGAAAATTAAACGTAATTCCTTAAATTTTAACTTTTAACAAGAGCTTCACAAATTATTTCACAATTTAAAATGTACGGCAGAATTTGGACATAGTTTCACCCTACGATACAAAGACTATCTTTCGCTAGCTAATACCAAAAGGAATCTGCCTCTTTACCGATCCAAACACGCTTACGTAAACTCGATTTCCCGCCAATATAAATTGCATGAAGACATTGTCATACTGCGTTCCTATTGGTCGAGGGAGTACACGCATTAGGATCGTTACAATATTGAATTAAACTATTAAATTAATAACTCAGAGTAAAAATGCATAGAATTGATTTCTAAAATTACAATAATATTTTAACGTTAATTATTCAGCAATTTAAACAGCGAAAGCATAACATAAAAAGAAATAGTAACTAAACAGGAACTTACTTCAAGAAGTTACAAAACAGATAATCAATTAACTAAGATACCGTTTGTTAATTAAAACGTTCAGTCTTAACCTGATAAATTACAAATATAATTTTATAATTTCAATTAAAGCTTGTATATTGAAGTCCGATTAGCGTCCGCGGCGACACGGCCATTCTGCGAGCGATGCGTGCCCTGCAGCGCTTTGTTTTTCTGATTCAAATCTGTAGACAAAGATAAGCTTTGAGGCTAGGCACTGCCATGGCAAACCTATGCCTATGGATTGAAATATACAGGCAGTATTTTGTAATAAAGAATTTCTTTTTATTAAAGACGTTCATTTAAATATTTTGATTATCATTTAAAAGAGTTTTCCATACAGGACTGGACATTGGAAATTGTTACGATGAAAATACCACATGATAAAATAAAAACGTTATTACGCATAACAGTTAGTAATAATATTTTGTTATATTAAGACTGCTCGTTCCACATGTCAACTGTCCAGTAAATAATTGGCTGTACAATTCTCATGAATACAGCAAATAGGTTGTAGTGCCCACACTGCTCATAATTTTCATATGAATACAGCTATAGCAAATTCAAGGGTAGGATGTGAGGGGGACAGGTCCACGAAGCAGGCTCTAAGGGAAAGAATAGGGAATGTGACCTGGGAAGGTCGATGCTGTGCTCTGGGCGGTCCTGAGCGCCGTGGTACACAGGGGACTTTTTATTCTTTTCGGATATGGTTCAACTATTGCACAGTTTTATCTGTGAATAGAGTTGTTATTTTTAATAATTGGTCGTTGATCGACTCCATGCGTCAACGTACATCTTTATTAAATGTAAAAAAAGAAATTTTTTTTTTTCTGTTTTTTTTTTTGTTTTTTTTTTTGTTGTTGTCAATATATTTTAGTCATAGTCATAGTCAATATCAAACTTGTGTTGAGATCACTCAAATTTACTTTATCATGTGATGAGAGTAATTGAAAATTAAAGGATATAGTACGTATACGCTCACCCGGCTTAGAACCCAGGTTCGTTAGCTTGGGACCGTTGCCACTATGATGTCTGCTCAGCAGCAATGTCGTACGTTATTGTGTGCGAGGCTATAGCGACGTCCGATGGTCCAGACTTATCGCGGTCGTCTGGCGGCGACACGGTTATTCTGACAGGCGGCGCATGCTGTGCGCGCCTGCCTGCGTTTGCGTTATGAAATTCGAAATCTGAAAATAAAATGATTTCTTTGAAGCAAGTATCTGTGTAAGCAACATATGTTGCTATTTTAAATAGTGTTATAAAAGCAGTACACAAAGAAATCTCTCATGCACCTGTTTTGTAAATAAATATGGGTAGATTTAATTCGAATAGAGGGTAGGCGATAAGTGAAAAGTCATAAAATTTTGCTCTGCATTTAATACTTTTAAATATATATAATTAGTAATCTCAATCATAAATTTATGTCTCTGTGATATTTAACTGCCAGCCAGCTATTTATTACAATATTAAAAACACAAAATAAGCTACTTTACTCGTTCAAGACCCAACACAACTTGCACTACAATGGAGACAGTCAAGCAAACCCTAGATGAACTTGCACAGGCGTTTAATGCACAGTTTAAGGACTTCCGGAAGGATTTAAAAGCCACTGCACAGGCTGCTACTTCAATTGCTGACATCGGTGAACAATTTGATTCATTCCGTGCCTTTGTCTTGACTGCTTTTGAAAGTCTTCAACGTCAGGTGGAGTTCCTGTCCAAACAGCAGGACGAATCTGAGATGAGATCACGAAGGAAGATCCTACTGCTACACGGAGTCCCCGAGTTGGACAAGGAGGAAACTACCAGTCACGTAGTTAAATTGCTGGGTGATACGCTTGGACTCGCACAGATTACACCAGTCTCCTTTACTCGCTGTCACAGATTAGGTCGTCCTAATAAAGACAAACCTCGGGCAATTTTAATTAAATTTAAAGATCTCTCGCTAAGAAACCAGGTTTGGTCAACTAAGACTAGTTTTAAAGGCTCTGGCGTCACCGTCTCTGAGTTCCTGACGAAAAATCGACATAAAGTTTTTCTAGCTGCTCGCCAGCGCTTCGGCATTTCTAAGTGTTGGACGAGGGATGGTGTTATTGTAGTCCTGGGTGGTGATGGTTCAAAACATCGTGTGACATCGATGGAGGGGTTGGATGGTCTGCCTGAATCGATCGCAAGTACTTCCGATTCTCGAAGCGTGTCTCCTGATGTGAGAGCTGCCAAACCGTCAAAGGCGAACCCAAGGGTCAAGAGAACAGTGAAGAAATAGACACTTGCTACAGTATTTTCTTGTACTTTGTTTACTTGTTGGACTCTTTTACTGGGGTAAGGTATATATTTTATGTTGTTTCTTTGCCTTTTCTAAATTTAATAACTTTCAGTTTAATCATTTGTTTTGTTTCAATCAAATATCAATTACTAACAATTGACATCTGTTATATGACAAATGACATTTGACAGGTAATTTCGTTCATAAATGTTTTTATTTTTTATTTTTTATTCTGTGTTAAATATCGACTCAATGATAAATATTTCTCATCTCAAAGTATCGAGTAGGGTGTGCTTCCAGTGAAAGCGTCCAATAAGTAATTTGTAAGTAATTTTTAAGTTGTTTTATTTTGGTGTATTTTTAATTAACTTATGTATATAGAAATTTTTTTTTCTTTTATTTGATTGATTGTCTTTGGGTAGCTTTTTAATTGTTTTTGTGTTATTTACTAAATTCGGACTTTATCATTTTGTTATTTAGTATGGCTGGTCGGTGATGTTTTATAGTTAAGTTAATTTTTATAGATCTTTAGTCATATATTTTATATATTCATAGTTATCACATTACTATTTAAGGTATTAAGTACATTATATATATAATATACATATTGTATAGATAGAAATATTATCTTTTAATTTTATTTGGATAATTTGTAATTAATTACTGTAGGTACATAATTATCTATCTTTTATGACAAGTCATGATATAAGCCTTAATGACTCATTTTTTTCTGCTTCCTCATTTGATGGACTGAGCTCAAGCGACAGTTTTTGTAGCCTCCCCTCCTTAAATGAAACTCTTAATTTGCACTTCTCCAATGTAATAAAAAATTTTAACGTTGTCCATATCAACGCTCAAAGTATTCCTGCACATTATCCAGATATGCTCTCTTCCTTTGATAGTAAACACATCCATGCAATTCTTATCTCAGAATCGTGGCTTAAGCCTTGTATGTCATCTGTTTCTTATAATCTTCCAGGTTTTCGTCTTATCCGAAATGATCGCCGAGGTCGAGGTGGTGGTGGTGTTGCAATATACCTTCGTTCTCACATAGCATTTACGATTGTCAGCATGTCTAATTCCCAAGATACACCTGGAGCTGAACATTTATTAATTGAGTTACTATTTGCTAACGTTAAACTTTTGCTAGGTGTGTACTATAACCCTTCTTTAAAAATTGACTTTTTTCCTTCTTTTGAAACCCTTTTGGATACATATATTCCGTTGTACCAGCATTCAATTATTATGGGTGATTTTAATACATGTCTTTTAAAAAATGACTCTCGATCCTTTCGTTTACAATCCATAGCTAGAGCAGCTAACCTGCATATACTTCCTCTTTCTCCTACTCATTTAATTCCAAATTGTTCACCATCTCTTTTGGATCTTATTCTTGTCGCTTCCGCTGAATACGTTGCTAAGCATGGTCAATGCCCTGCTGATGCTTTTTCATATCATGATTTAATTTTCTTGTCTTACAAAATACGTCCACCAAAAGCCAAACCGAGAATACTTATGCAGCGTAATTTTGGTGGTATGGATTTGACGCGTCTTAGAGAGGATACTTCTAAAATTGATTGGACTAAGGTGATTACTGGATCTAATGTTGATGAAAGGGTGTCAAGTTTTAACTCAATCCTAATTCAACTTTACGACATTCATGCCCCCATTAGACCGGTTTGACTTAGGCACTGCCCTGCTCCCTGGCTTACTGAGGATATTAAAACTCTACAGCGTAAAAGGAACATTGCAAAACTTAAATATAAGTCTGATAGCACAGAGGTTAATAAAGCCAAATATAAATATTTACGGAACCAATGTAACAGACTATGTAGAGATAAACAACGACGATACATTCATGAATCTATACACGAAGAAGATAATTCAGGTAAAGTGTGGAAATTCCTTAAATCTCTTGGAGTTGGAAAAGCACGTCAGAATATTAATTCGAATAATATTAACTTCAATCAACTTAATGAACATTTCTCCTCTTCCTGCACTATTAATAATACTATCAAATTAAACACTATAAATCAAATCCTTGCTTTACCCACTCCTAATGATCCTTCGTTCTTTTTTAGTCAAATCACTGACAGTGATGTTGAGAGAGGCATTATCGATGTCAATTCGGATGCTGTTGGTAGTGACGGCATTAGTCGTAAAATGGTCATTCCTATCATTGACCTCTTAATTCCTATAATCAAATCTATATTCAATTTTTCCATTTCCTCTGGGTCATTTCCTACTGCCTGGAAAGAAGCCCAAGTAACTCCTTTACCTAAAAAACTCAATCCATCTTGTTTCTCTGATTACCGTCCTATTTCCATTCTACCTTTCCTTTCAAAAGTTTTCGAGCGTATTTTGAATCGCCAATTCAGTCTGTTTCTATCCTGCAAGAATCTTTTTAATCCCTTTCAATCCGGTTTCCGAACTGGCCATAGTACGACTACTGCCTTAGTCAAAATTGCTGAGGACATTCGACTTGGCATGGATAATCAGTGTGTAACAGTTTTGACTTTACTTGATTTCAGCAATGCCTTCAACGATGTAGACCATGAACTGTTATTACATACATTTCAATCTCTTAACGTTTCTCCTGAAGTGATAGACTGGTTCCAGAGTTACCTATGTAACCGCCGCCAAAGGATACGTGTTGATGATTCCTTTTCCGACTGGTGCACAATAAAGTCTGGTGTGCCACAAGGCGGCGTGTTATCTCCACTTCTTTTTTCTATTTTCATTGGTTCCATTACTTCCAGGATAACTTCTCCTTACCATATGTATGCTGACGATCTGCAAGTATATACACAAGCTAAGCTGGTGGATTTGCCTAAAGCTATTGCACTATTAAATAATGACTTGCACTCAATTGTACAATGGAGTAAGTCACATGGCTTAAGGGTAAATCCTTCTAAAACGCAGGCAATTATAATCGGGAGCCATAAACTAATATCGCGAATAGATTGGTCTAATTTACCAAGTATAATGCTTGATGGGACGCGTATCAAATATAGTGACACAGTTAAAGATCTTGGTGTTATATTTGATAAATATCTATCTTGGGCTCCTCAGGTGAGCGAGGTAAGTAGAAAAGTATTTGCTTCGATTGGATCTCTTCGTAGACTTAAGAATTTCTTACCCATACCAACCAAAATTACGCTTGCACAATCTCTTCTTCTACCGATTCTCGATTATGCTGACACTTGTTACATCAATCTAAGTGAAGAGTTGCTTAATAAACTTGAGCGCATTCAAAATTTATGTATACGGTTCATATTTGGGCTTCGAAAATATGACCATGTCTCCGAATTTCGCAAAATACTCAAGTGGCCACCTATCCGCCTTCGCAGGAATACTCACATTCTCTGTCTACTATATACTGTTCTCTTCAATCCAGCCAGTCCTCCTTATCTAAAAGAGCGATTTGAGTTCATTGGTAACACTCACAATTATACTCTCCGATCTGATGAAAATCTTGTCCTGAAAATTCCATCTCACAAAACATCCTTTTATTCTAAGTCCTTCTCCGTAGAAGCTGTTCGACTTTGGAACTCCTTGCCGCATCATATTAGACGCGCTCAGTCAATACAAACATTTAAGAGGCTAGTAAAAGCACACTTCTTTCCTCCTTAAATTATTCCTGATCAACTTATTCCCAGTGAATCTAATCATAAATTTAACAACCCATCCAGTTGTCTCACTTATTAAGTCCTATAGTACCTACCTTTAGTAAAGTGTATCTGTGTATCAATATAATGTGTATTATCGACATAATATATGTACATTTCCTCTATTTTTATTATTTTTATTATTCATTTATATATGTATCAATATAATGTGTATTATCGACATATGTACATTACATCTATTTTTATTATTTTTATTTTTCATTTATATATCTATATAAATATACTATAACAATTATTCTATTTGTTATAAGTACGTACACCTATGCCTATCTGTATTCACTGGTCATAATATCCTCCGAAACACGGTTGCCTGGTAGAGATCGCTTTTTAGCGATAAGGCCGCCTATTGTACAAAGCTTAGACTTACCTAAATATATATTGTAATTTTCTTTTTTTGGTGTACAATAAAGAGTATTTATTATTATTATTATTTTATGAGCACTACACTAATGTTAAAAGTTCTCGTAGATCTGTGGTGTTACATGTGTACCAGGGTTCCACAAGGCGTCCCAACGGTATCTCATGGTTCTCACGTGGATAAATCATGGAAACGCGGTTAGCACGAGGGTAACACGTGGTTAGCTCAGAGGTATCACTCTCCAGATTACGTCTGTGGTGTATACGTGTCTACAACGGCTGCACCGTGGTTAGCTCAGAGGTATCACTCTGTGGTGTATACGTGTCTACCACGGCTGCACCGCGGTTAGCTCAGAGGTATCACTCTCCAGATTACATCTGTGGTGTATACGTGTCTACCACGGCTCCACAAGGCGTCCCAACTGTCTCATGGTTCTCACGTGGATACATCAAGGACCCGTGGTTAGCACAAGGGTAACACATAACTAGCTCAGAGGTACCATTTTCGTAGATATTAAGAGGTAAATTAAGTGATTTTGACTTAGCTTTTAATGCGATAATGAGTGCTCGTCGTTGTGGACGACTCTCGGACTGGCTGACCAGCTCGAGATGTGGATTGCACTGGAGCGGAAGTAGTTGTGGCAGCGCTTTGAGGATTAGCATCTTCTTCCGCCGACATAACACCTTGGCCAACCGGCTGCGGTACACGACGATGCTTATCATGGATGACTTTTCTGGGTCACCCTCTGTCGACCACTTTCTTCACCAGTTACCTGTCGTCAAAAGGTTCGCTAAATCCAAGATCTAAAGAAGATTATTATTTATATCGTTAGTTTTAAGTAAAATAAAATGTTCTCGTTGATAATGATGTATTTATGCTCGCCCTCTATCGAACCTCGCTTTGTCTTTAGTAGCCGCCTCGGTCATCCGTTTCTGTATAAGGGTTTCTAACGCTTCCATATCTATAGAGGCATTATCATAATTAAGTAGTTAATATCACAATCTATCTATATTTTTGAACAGCGTAACGTTGTTAACAACTCTAATAATAATAATAAAATACAACCGAATTGAGAACCGCCTCCTTTTTGGAAGTCGGTTAATGAATGTTTAAAATTATTATCTACCCTTTTTATACAATTTTACCGATGTATCAAATAAGAGTTAATTATTGATTAATTTATAACAAAAAAAAAAAAACGAATGTAATGTCATAAACCGTTGGGAGACTATTGAATAATTTGATAACATTAGGTTGATGATTAGGTTTAGCCATAGAAATATGATTGCAACACTCACGTACTCCAACATTACCCTTCGGGTCGTAGGAGGGCAGGAATACGTCGGTTGTCTTCACCTTCTTCGCTGGTTGTCATAGCTGTCGCTCCGCTCATGCCCTACATCATAGTTACCATGTTCGCGAAAAATTCGGGCGAGATAGCACTCGTTTGTGGGGACTACCGACTACGGCGGCATCACAGCGGCAGCGTGGATCGACGCAGGAGCACTTGAATCGGTGCCATCGACACGTGGGACCACATGCTCGTTTTCTACATAGCCAGGATCTGAAACACACTGAGCGGCAGAAAGGAATCGCCGGAGCGATCCCACTTCTGATATCAGACTTGCTGGGTCTCTAGCATTTTTTAAAAACGACACAACCGTCGACCACAGCTAGGTCTACGGTTCTGCTATCACTATCCATGACTAGAAATTAAAAGCGAAAGCAAAATGAAAAATAAAGATTTAATTATAACACAAATTTAATTATAATTTTCTACAAAAATAGAATTCAATGGTGGATTTATAATTTAGTTTTAATCTACCGTCACTTAAAAGGAAGTAACTAAAATACTATGAAAATTAAACGTAATTCCTTAAATTTTAACTTTTAACAAGAGCTTCACAAATTATTTCACAATTTAAAATGTACGGCAGAATTTGGACATAGTTTCACCCTACGATACAAAGACTATCTTTCGCTAGCTAATACCAAAAGGAATCTGCCTCTTTACCGATCCAAACACGCTTACGTAAACTCGATTTCCCGCCAATATAAATTGCATGAAGACATTGTCATACTGCGTTCCTATTGGTCGAGGGAGTACACGCATTAGGATCGTTACAATATTGAATTAAACTATTAAATTAATAACTCAGAGTAAAAATGCATAGAATTGATTTCTAAAATTACAATAATATTTTAACGTTAATTATTCAGCAATTTAAACAGCGAAAGCATAACATAAAAAGAAATAGTAACTAAACAGGAACTTACTTCAAGAAGTTACAAAACAGATAATCAATTAACTAAGATACCGTTTGTTAATTAAAACGTTCAGTCTTAACCTGATAAATTACAAATATAATTTTATAATTTCAATTAAAGCTTGTATATTGAAGTCCGATTAGCGTCCGCGGCGACATACATAATTATTCATAATAATTATTTATTAACCCTAGAAAGATAAACTGCGCCTCGGAGGCGCCCGCCAAACAAATTTGTGGGTATATTTTTAAACAGACGCTCCTATAAGTTCGTGTTCCCGAACCAACTCATTTGTCGATCAACACTGCCGAGTGACAGTTGCTTCTGTTCTGTAAGTATTATAGTTTTTTTGCTATAGCGGCACGTTGCGCTCGAGAGGCGCAGTTTATCTTTTGTGTAACTTTTGTGCATTTCTTTGTAATTTTGTTTTTGCCGTTTTTTGCTTATTTACGATAAATGTAAAAGAAAGTTATTGTTATTAATTGATTTAACTTGTTTCAAGGAACGTTTTAACAACATGGCGAGTAGACTAGTGTTGGAAGACAGAGAAATAGTTTCTTTATTAAATGAAGAAGACGTAAGTGCGGATGATGGCGGTGACAGCGAGTTGGAAGACCACGTAAGTGAAGACAATATTCAAAGCGATACTGATGACGAGTACATAGACGAAGTAATCGACGAAAACTTGGATGACACTTCAACACCTCCTGAAAATCTTGGACACGACCACCGCATAGTCGAAAAACGATGTTTGCAACTATTGCCTTTAACTAATGTTTTTGTTTAATTATTTTATGGTATTTGAGACTAGTTATCGTAATTTATTAGATACTAAGACAAAATACTATAAATGTTACTCATTCTTAATTTTTTTTACTTATATACAGAAGACTACTAATTTTTGTTGTGGATTTATAATATAATCCTACATATTTTCTCATAATGAAAGAATAATTATATTCATTTGTGTTTTATTTACTTATTAAATCTGTAAAACTTCATTGAAAGTATAAAAAAGAATAAAAATCAATTAATTCGTAAAATAAATTGGTTTTTAAAATCGTGCGCCTCTCAGGCGCAGTTTATCTTTTTAGTACAAAAAAATAAATTTATCTTTCTAGGGTTAATTAGTATTAGCTTTATTTTATAAACAGTTAATATTTTTGTTTTTTATATTAAAAACAAATCTTATAATAAAAGAGCCTAGATAGTTTTCTATTTTCTCTTAGTATTCTATCGCCATTTTGTTTATCTTGTCATTCGGCTTCATTCTCCCAGTCTGACTGCACGAATATCTTGTTTCATCGCGAATCGATGTTTTGTTATATTGTTGGCTTTTGTTAAAGTTTTGTTACGTTGTGTTTGTTGTTACGTTTATAGTTTTTTGTGAACTTTGAGTGAATCTATTTGTTTTGGTTTTCCATCAAAATGGATCCTCAGCCAAGTACATCACAAAAAGACGTGGATGTTTTATTGTCCCCAAGAAAAAAGCGTCCACGAAAAGCTTTCACTGTTACTGAAAAAGTAATGATCCGCAACGCCTACAAGTACGTGAAAAATGAAACTTCTGCGCAATTGGAGGCCTTTGAAGTTGTGGATGAAAAAGAAAAGTTGCCAGTCTCACGGTCTTCTACAGGTTGTACTTTGGAGAGTGTGCCCTGGAGCTGCACGAGCTCATACCCCCATCTCCTTTCTTCCATCGGACTTACAGACGCACCGCGGGCTTTCATCCCCACCTGGTTGATATACCCTTCGTACGCACAAAGCGCTTCGCATCATCTTTTTTAATGCGCACAGCCAAGGAGTGGAATTCCCTGCCGGCGTCTGTATTTCCGAGTACATATAACCTGGGTTTATTTAAAGCGCGAGTGAACAGGCTACTTCTGGGCGAGCTCGCTCCATCTTCGACCTCGTCTCTGCCCTAGAGCTAGACTGGGGTCAAGAATAAGCCCATAATTTAATAAAAAAAAAAAAAAAGTATGTCCAAAGTTGCTGACATATTGGGAACTGTTTGTAACGTTTTGAAGGAAGTAAATAAAGGTGCACCGCCAACTCCTCCTAAAAAAACTGGACCAAATCGAAGTTTCAAAGATTCTTCATTGATCCAGGTTTCATCTTGATATTAATTTTGTTACGAAGACACAAAGTTAAGGAGCTTGCGCCATCTAGCTTCGATCGGTAAAAACCACTTTGTGTGCTGTACAAACCACTTTATTACAAAGACAACGTGAAACCTCCACTCAATACTAGATGGCGCTAGATAGAGGAATTGACTCGAAAACCGAGTACACGCGCGAACATTCCAGAATGGTCTGGGAGTAGACTCGCCCGGTATAAATAGGCCGTGGGTGGCCGAGCGGAGGCAGTTCAGTTTGAGTGATCGACGAAGCGACTTCGAAGTGAAGACTAGTGATCAAGAGTGATACCAGCGGAAACCTACGACTTTGGCTACGACCTCGGACATCGTCAATGCTTAGTGAGTGTACCTAGTGCTTAGTGTTTGTACCTAGTACTTAGTATTTGTACCCAGTGTTTGTAGCACTAGGGTGCTTTGTGTCGGACCTAGTGCTAGTGAATAAAGTCTCTAAAAGAGTCAGCAGGTCTTTCTCTCCAAATCGTTCGAACCCTAACACGTAACAATATATTCATTTATAGTTTGAAGTGATTAACTATTCACACTCATTGCTCATTCATCTGATTGAACGAGAACTGAACGCATCACTATTACTTTAAATATGGTATAATTATTTTACAAAGTGACATTAGCTACTGTCAGCTCGGCTTCGTCTAATTAAAAATACGACTATATTTGTTTTATTTCTCATGTTCCTTCATGATCACATTTATTTATTTATTTCACACACAATTATTAAAGAAAACTCTCAGATCCTTAATAAAATTAATCGTTATAACTAAATTATCCGTTCAGAAATCAGCCAAAGTCAAGCGCCAAGTCGAGCGCGAAGCAAACACTGCCGTACCATCCTTTACCCGAACCATTTCGCTGCATTTTCAGGCCCCTATTTGAGAACCTCTGGATTAGACCAGAAAGCTGAAATTTTCGTCATCGAGTAAGCTATAATCACATACTTAAAATCCAAAATTTCAAGTCTGTAGGTCATTTAGTTCAGAAGTTAAGCAAAAGCAAAAATTCGCATTTACGACACTCACTCACTCACTCATGATCATCAAAATAGAACTAGTACTTCCCAAAAACTCAGAGAGCTGAAATTTGGTACAGAGTTAGGGTTTAATGGCTACATAAAGGGAAAACTATAAAAACTAGGATAATTGAAGATCTGGAGTACCTGGTGACCCTGATTAAAAACACAAGAGCCCAATCAAAATATTAGAAGAGATCGATATAACACCTTTAAATAAAATATAATGCGAAAAACAGGGTGTAAGGGGTTGAAAGGTGGGAATGAAAATTCGTATGGAAGTACCTATATCATATATGTATATAATGTTCGTGTTTCGTAACTGTCAAACATTTAATGTTCATCTCGTCGATATGGTAAACTCTACCCTTAAATTAAAGAACGTATTTAAATAAAGGTTTCGAATCGACAACATATATCCACAATATACGGATATTGGCGTATTTTAGATTTTAAAAATTAATAATAATGTCAGTAATGAAAACGGATTGACATTATAAGCCTAGCGTCGACTAGAGCAGAAGCGCGTCGAATCGAAGCGAATCGCATTTATTCCTGTGCGTCTATCTGTGACGCGTCGAATCGAATTGTTCATTCGTCTCCAACTCTTCATGAAATTAAGTCGTGTTTGCATCATGGACAGCTCAGAAGAAGAGATGTTTTTATTTCAAATACTTTTTGATGAAGAAGAGGAGAATACGTAACGAGTAGCCGTATTCGAAATTCGAGAGAAATACAACAGATTTTTTTTGTCTAATGCAGGCTCCGTTCCATGGAAAACAAATATTCTCAAGAGAGGATTCCAGCATCACAGTTTGTAAAAAATATGAAGGTTATATATACTAGCTCTGCTCGCGACTGTTATTGTTCAGTTCGCAGTTATAAAAAAAAATCTAAAATAAAAGTATCCTAAGTTACACCTTATTACATCAGCTATCTGCCAGTGAAAGTTTCGTCAAAATCGGTCCAGCCGTTTCAGAGATTAGCCGGGACAAACAGACAGACAGACAGACATACAAAAATCGTAAAAAATGTTATTTTGGTATCTATATAAATACCGTGTATAGATCCATATGCGTTTATTTTAATATTAAAAACAGACACTATAATTTTATTTATTAGTAGATATACAATATAGATATATAAGATACATAGATATATATATATATATATAAGGATATATAAGGAAGGAATATTATCTTGTTGAATGTGTGTTATTGTATGACAGTGTATTATTTCTCTTACAATAATATATCTCTCATAATAATTATGTTACTGTTTGGCACTAAAAATTTTAAAAAGAAATAGGTAGGTATATTATCATCTTTATATTAAATGCTTTATTTTCTTTTCTGAGTTATTGCTAATGTTTGATCAAGTTTTCTTCTATAACAGGATACCTATTTGCATGTCGTGTTTGCTTTAATATGGTTATACATGGAAGTGTAGTCAATAATAAAATTAATATTGTAATGTACCATAAATGTAACAACTGCTAGCAAACCTTAATAATTAAATAAATAAAAATAAATAGGTTTAATACTTAATAATTAAATAAATAAATATAATAGGTATTTTCACTAATAATAAAACAAAACTCCCGAGTTTCATTCATAGTTCTCCCGTTTTCTTCCCATATATTCATCCGACGCAGATCATCGTGAATTCGTGATAATGTCGATCTTCGTGATTAAACAATTCTGTATATTGTTGGACCAGTGATATTAATAATTCTTCATTCATTTTTGTTGAAGCTAGGATTTTTATAAGTTTTTAAACGTATTAAAACTTGATACTAATAATTAAAAATACGTTGGCGAGCATCCGCTTCTCCGCGTCGACTGGGCAGTGTTGCCAACTCTTGAAAAAACTTTTTCCTAAATCCTTTAATAAAAGCCCCTAAATTAAAAACAAAATCCCCTAAACCTAACCTAACCTAATTGAAGTTATTTAAAAAAAGACATTTATTTTTATTAATTTTTTATTTTTCAAAGGATTTTAAAATAGAAAACCAATTATTTTGTATACTTTGCTTTTGTATGTTTATTATTTATAATTTTGTTTGTATGTTATTTTTAATAATTTTTTATATATTACGTTCTGACGATTAAAATTCCCAAAGAAATACCCTAAAAAATGTCTCCCCTAAAACTTTCCCGCTATTTGCAAAATATCCCTGAATTTAGGGGAAAATCCCTAAAGTTGGCAACACTGCGACTGGGGAGTGGGGCGCGCCGAGTCGAACGAAGAAAGTCGCTTGTCGAGCGACTACCTCGGTCGATTCGATTCGGCGCGCCGCGGCGCGTCGCTAATGGACGCAGTTTCATAGAAAATGTATAGTGGGCGACTTTTTGCGATTCGATTCGACTCTGCTCGGCAGCTAGTAGACGCGGGCTTAAGAGTCGTGCGACTCCCTCGGTCGATTCGATTCGGCGCGCCGCGGCGCGTCGCTAATGGACGCAGTTTCATAGAAAATGTATAGTAGGCGACTTTTTGCGATTCGATTCGACTCTGCTCGGCGAGCCTAATGGACGCGGGCCTTTACATATTGGTTGTCAAATATTTATTTATGCGAGCGTTCAGAAATTTATTTAGTGTAAACTAAGGAAATTACTCTTTGATTGATTTGATTTGGATTGTACCCTTGTGTACCCTTCAACGGCCAAGTCACACAACATTAACTATAATAATAAAAAAATCGCAGTAATGAACCTTAGACTTGGTACGACTTTGTCTAGATTTCATTACTTTTTAGAGATAAACAAGCAGCTCCATCGAGACTTGGCTAGTTTTTTTACAGAATGTTTTTGGTGGGATATTAAATTTCCTGATATACTTAGTTTACGAGAATAAAATTATAAACGAGAAGAATCGATCCGAAAATATTCGATTTCCGTATCGAATAATTTCGCAACGTCACTATTTATTACTTGTCATAACGCTGCAACACTGAAATTGACAAATCTGGAATCGAATTAAAAGTCCGACTATAGATATAAATTGGTGGTTTATTTTGCTTGGTCAATGAATTATTTCGTGATTTGTGTTTTATTTTAATAAATCTCACTTCTGGTTTCTAACAATATAATTATATTTTTAGTATTTTTATTTTTAATTTTATTTTACACGCTAATTTTTCGATTATTTTATAATTTTCCTTTGTTGTATATTGTTTTCTAGTGTACAAAAATTGTTAAATAAATAAAGAGTTTAAAATATCTGCATTTAAAATAACTACCCTTTCGTAAACTTAAATAAAAACAATTTCCCATACTAATGCAATTTATTATATACTAGCCGACCCGTGCCCACTTCGTTGGGCGTTATAATCCATTTCACATAAGAAGGGTACGGTGAAATTTGATATGTTCCAATACACTGAACACTCACTATTTTCAGCAAATCAGATAAATATAAATGTTTTAAAATCACCAATTAATATCTAAGGCAAATAATAATGCTTGATTAGATTGAATTGTTGACACGGCACGTCAGAGGGCGCAGGTTCAAATCCTGGTGATTTAAAATCTTTATATATTTTTATCTTTTTCCTTTTATCTTGTCACTCCTGAATAGTGTAGCTTTCTGTTAGTGAAAGAATTTTCATGATCGGATCAGTATTTGCGAAGATTACCCCGTATATACAAAGTTATAAACTTTACCTCTTTATAATATTAGTATAGATATCCTGCTAAGAGCAGGGATAGACTATATATCATACATATATCCTGCTATCTAGCAGGGATAGACTAAAGTAATTACAACGAATGATTTAATTATTTACACTAAAGTATTTGAGTAATTTCAGGAAAAATGAACTCCATATTTTCTTTGGTTGAGAACTTTACACCGCTTGTGTATACAACATTATACACGAAAGTTTACGTACCGACCATGGAAGTATTACCAGGAGCCGTATTCCTAACAGGATCCTCCCTCACATTGCCCTCTGTCGTTTTTTGGGTGAGTAGTACGCAAAAATATAATGTTCAATTCTACAAATTCAATTTCTACACAATTGTCATTCTTTACATATGATTTTAGTTGGCTGTATCGGGAGTATAAAGTAATGCAAAATAAACAGAAGAAACTTGACAGTGTCGAATTAGCTAATCAAGATGAGTTCACTACACATAAAGATAACATTCACCCCCACAATGAAAATGAAATTAAATTAAAATAACTGAAACAGTATAGACGAATGCAAGCACGTCACATATTTGCTCCAATATAATAGTTTTGTTATTGCCTAAGTGTCATAGTGTAAATATTTATTAAACGTTTTGTACAAAAATAAATCTATTATTTCAAGAACAATATCTTAAAATAAATATTCTTGATAGCATTAAACAGAATTCTTATCATAAGCGTCTATTGATATTGCAAATATTTATTTTAATTGTGTTATAAATAATAGTTGTACAACTAAAGTAACTCAGTTAATTCTACTATTTAGTTTAGTTTTCAGAGGTTGCGATGCTATTAAATATAATTTTTGTATAAAGTTTAAATCTATTTAATAAATTTTTAATAGTAGGTATTATCCAAAATGTCTGAAATGGAAATAACTAAATCGATTGTTGAAAACAACAAAGAAATTGAAGAAAAAGAAAACAAAGATGAAGCCACTGAAGAAACTCCATTAAAATGTGAAAATGATGGCAATATTGAAAAAGAACATGTGACTAAAAGAATATCATTTAAAGAAAGACTTAAAATTATTAAAAATAACATAACGGTTGAACCAATAATGTTTTGTTACATTATGCCTAGTATTTTAGCATCATTAGCTACTCAAAACCTAAATTTAGAAAAGGTTTGCCTTGTAAATCTAAATTATAGTGTTGAAATTTGCAACGCCTTAAAATCTAGACAAACGGAAAACTATACAAAATATGAAGAAAACGTTCAAACCTACACAGCTGAAATCCAAGCTTGGAAAAACGTAGTTCAAACAGCAATTCCAGTCTTAATAATATTGTTTGTTGGAGCGTGGAGCGATAAAACTGGCCGTAGAAAGGCCTGTATCCTGATTCCAATTGTAGGAGAATTCCTTTCTTGCATCGGTTTCATTGTTAACACCTACTTCTTCCTCGAACTTCCAGCTGAAGTAACTGCTCTGACGGAAAGTATTTTTCCAGCTATTACCGGTGGTTGGTTTACAAACTTTATAGGAGTGTTTAGTTATATGGGTGATATTACTACTGTTGAGGAAAGAACGTATAGATTGGGTATTGTAAACTTATTAATGTCACTTGGATACCCAATAGGTAGTGCACTAAGTGGAGTTTTGCTTACTTGGATAGGCTACTACGGAATCTTTTGTCTCTCAGCTAGTCTACATTTATTCAGTCTTGTTTATGGATGTCTCTACTTAGAAGACCCAAAAAGGAAGAATGTTGAGAAAGTTAGTAAATATTTGAATTTATATCATTTGTTGTTTTTCATGGCATTAAAGTTTGCTAACAAACATATACATACACATAGTATAGCTATAAAGCTATATATATAAATATATTTATATTTTACCTATACTTTCATTATTTTTGCCTTTTAATAATACTTATAATAAGTCTGAACATAATGGAAGATAGTAAGAGCGAACTTTCAACTAAGAGATATCTTTCAGTCGACACATGATGAACATGTTATAATAATAGTTTTTATACGATTCAGCCTGTAATATCCCACTGTTGGGCATAGGCCTCTTCTCCATGTAGGAGAAGGATAGTTTTATAATTTTGGTTTGATTCCTAAGTGCAAATATTTTCTTAAATATTTTCAGGAAAATACTGGATGTTTTGGTTTTATAAGAGAATTTTTTGATTTTACTCTTGTGACTGAAACTTTTAGAGTAGCCTTTCAGAAAGGCACTGGTAACAGACGTCTGCGAGTTTGCCTCCTTCTTATAGTAGTATGGGTTGTCTTTGGACCTTTACAAGGCAAGTTTTATCATCAACTCTTTTAAGTAATTTATGGTTTCTTGGTTTATATGTGGTTAATAATTTTATTTAATTTTTTTATTTTAGGAGAATTCACTATTTTATATCTATTCACCAGATTTAGATTCAACTGGGACGAAGTTAAATATAGTGTCTGGTCAACATATAGTATCGTCACTAATTTAATTGGTAAGTAATACAATGAAAGAAACGATAACGATATAAAAAGTTAAAAATACAGTCTATTCTTTATCTATATACAATTAAATAAATAAAATTGGAGTGTCTGTTTGTAATATTAAAATAACCGCTTTTTCCTAAATGCGTATGGATCTAAACAGGTTAAACATAACAAAATAACATTTTTTACAGTTTTTTTCTGTCTCTCTTTCTTTCTGTCGGTCTGTTTGTTCCGGCTAATCCTGAAACGGCTGAAATGATTTTGACGGGACTTTCACTGGCAGATAGCTAATGTAATAAGACGTAACTTAGGCTACTTACTTTTTTGTAACTGCGAACTGAACAATATTTTTTTTGAATACTAGGCCGTATGGTTTTGTCCTTCCTCGCTCGATTTAATCCTTCATTCGGTTAATTTGAATTTTCTTTACAATATTCATCTTTTTCTTTTGTTTTTATTCAGGCACTGGTTTTTCGATCAGCTTTTTTAGCAATTATCTCAAGTTGGACGACACGTTACTGGCAATAATATCATGTATGAGCAAAATTATCGCAGCGTTCGCCTACGCCTTCGCTAGAAATGATTTGGAAATATACTTGGGTAAGTTTAGATATACAAAACTATTACGATATTTAATATGTATTTTTAAATTTTTATAAACAATATTATATTTAATTTATTTAAAATATCATTAAGAATTTAGGAATTAAATTTTTTATAGTTACGGACGTTTATAATTATGGCTACTTTTGTCTTTTCTCGTTATAAAATTAATTTATTTTGCTAATAATTATGACATTTTATATTACTTCAGAAAACATAATAGATGCTACAATAACTCGAGTCGAAACTAAGTTGAGAACAGTCAACTTAAGTAACGGAACGAAACTTCGAACGGTAACTCTATAGTTGGTAACTGTGCTGGTCGCTATGCAGTTCAGTTAAATTGAAGTAATTAACTAACTTATTAGTTAACTTTGCTGTCAGTTAACGAGTTTGTAAAAAGTTTAAAAAATGTTTTTTAAAAGTAAAGAGTTTTTACAGACAAAGTGAGGTAGCTTCTGCTTAATGGATAGTTAATATAAATAATTCGTTTGTAGGTATCTAAGTTGTTTTCCTATTTATAAAATGCTTTTTTCGCGTTTTCGATGCGACAAAGTCAGCCCTACGGTCACCCGTCCCGCCCGCCCGTCTGCCCAGCGTGGTGACTAAGGGCAAAACACATGAGTTCACGCTATTTCTTGCGCGAACTTTTATTTCCAGCAGTGGACTGCGATAGACTTAAGTGATGATGATAATGATGACGATGATGATGATGAAAATGCTTTTTAAGCGACTTCCAAAAAAGGAGGAGGTTCTCAATTCGACACGTATGTTTTTTTTTTTTATGTATGTTAGCTCAGAACTTTTGACTGGGTGGACCGATTTCATCAATTTTGTTTTAATTGAAAGGTGTTGCGTGTCATGTGGTCCCATTTTAATTTAATTGAGATCTGACAAGTACTTTTATAGTTATATCTAATAATGCGTATTTACGTGACTACTTTTTCGTCGACCTACGTTATATTATACCGCATAACTTTTTACTCGGTGTACCGATTTCGATGATTCTTACTTTAATCTAAAGTTAATACTTGTCTTGTTGTCTTGTTTAAATTAGATCGAAAACTGATTACAACTTTTTGAGTAATCTTTAATAGCGCGTATTTACTTGACTATTTTGTCGTCTTATTACGTTGTATTACTTGTCGATGTAATTGAAGTCGCTTTTTTTTCGTTTGCGAGCAAACACAATTATTGTATTGGAAACCTCTTTTATTAAGAAAAGCTGATACGTGTGGAGCATTTACCCACTGCTGTGCATACGTCACTTTCCCCATATAGGAGTTAACACCAATTTATCCGAAATTAATACGAATTTATTGTTGTTTACTTTGCACAGTTTTGAAAAGTGATGACACTATTGAGCAAAGACATCTACTCCTTGTTCAAGAAAGTTAGGAATTTTCCACTACGCTTCGCCACTGCTACTTGGCGGATAATTTTCTTATCACGAGTAACGATCGATATTAAGTATCTATGATAACAACCGGCACCGACGACATGAAGTGCTATTGAGTCTGATGAGTGCTATTGAGATAGTTGACTTATAAGGACATTTGCCCAGACAAGAAACTAATTTTGGTTCAAACACAAATATTTTACGGGGCAGGAATCAAACCTGTGACCACTGACTTCTCGCACCATTACCCTAAGGCGGTTTTTATCATGTATTCAGGTCAAAGATAGAAGAATTCAATGTTATAGAATATTCAGTGCTATATATGATACAAGTATTCAATGTTATTATTTAAATATTAATATTTACATTACTTCTGTAAACATTAATACGTAGATAAATGAACAAATGTCACTTAAAAGTTAAACTTATCTGAGTTGAAATTATGAAAACAATGCCACTTAAAACTAAAAAATATATCTATTATATTATTTATTTCAAGCAACATTACGTACATGAATACATGAATATTGTACATGAATATTTACTGGTGAAAAATATTGTTTTTGATGTGTACTATAAATGTACATTGTAGCAGGAATTTTAATAGAAAAATAAATATTACGAGGTTTATATATTTAATGTAGTATACTTCGTCAGACCTAAAGGGTCTAAATATTTTATAAAATAGTGTAACAGAGCTCTTGAAGAGGGTAAAGTTGGGTCAGAGTTAGCAACGCGCTTGCGATGCTTCTGCTGTCTGAGGCGTCTGTAGGTACTGTAACCATTTACCACCAGGTGGGCCGTACCCTTTTTTGCCAACTTTATCATATAGTAAAAAATAATTCGTGTTATTCCCATTAAACAACCTCAGCAATTTTACTTTACTCTTTAAATAGAAAATTTGTAAACACTAATTTTAATTTATACTTAATTAAATTGGAAACGAAAATAACCCATGATTTATGTAGCGTAACAAAAGTAAGATATGAAAGTATATAAACATATGAAAAATACACGAAATAGGTCGGTGGTTATTAGATTATTATTTGATAAGATAAGCTATCAGCTTACGACACAGATAGCAATTAGCGAACCTTTATAAAAAAAATAGATTAAAAATATAGAATAAAAGATTATTTCATTTATTACTATCTTTAAAAATAATGTCATGGACGTTTGGTAACAGACTATTGATGTAGCCCACTCTTTTTATCTATTTGCTATTGAAGTAGAAACTGCTACTTAAGACATGAATATCATGCCTAAAAGGAGGTAAAAAGCGGTGATAAAGTTTGTAGATAACATTAATTAATTATAACAACATTAATATTTTATAATAAAATAATTTATAACTAATTAAAATAACGTAAAAAAACTCTGCGATAAAATTCGAGATAATATGCGTAGTTAAGGTTTTCTTGCATCTACTCTTAAACGGCGTAAATACTCTATAGACTCTAATTAATAATTAATTCTAATTAAAAGGTACGTGTAAGAAAAACAACCCATTTAATTTTATTTTATTTTATTAGGATAGCTTACAGCTTATTATAACTATAACTAATACATAATATAAATTAAAAAAAGCTAATAACAAGCTACCACATATACAATGAGATATGAAACGTACGGAGTAATATCAAAATTTTCATGTAAATGAAGTTACAGTCAACTAAGCAAGTAATTAACTAAAGCGAATACAAACAAAATCCGAATCCGAATATATATACGTATTTATATATTGGGCGTCCTGATCTTTAAGTTTCATAATAAAAATAGAAGTAAAGATTTATATAAAACCCTTTATTTACTTGGTTATATTATATGTAATAGGAGCCTCTCTTTGTTTTCGTGGTACGAAAACGAAAGTTGCTAATAAAAATGCGACTCTATGATTCGTTAAATAAACGCTCGCTCATAGTTTTATACCGAGCCCTGTTTTATTACTCGTAAACCTCATATTATGGCTTCAGCAACAAACGCAAGTTAATATCGTAATATAACTAACGTAAGCCATACAAAAATTTCTTATCTAAATACACTATCGAGTGTTGATTTATCGTTATAAAGAATGCTTAGCTATTCGCTTACATAACAATTATTATGCGAGTACTAATCCTTTACTTCTTCAAAGAATTTTTTTATTTTATTGTATGTTGCAAAAAGCCTCATTACTTATAAAAGTGCGAAATCCAAAACACAAATCGACTATATAATGACAGATAGAAAGAATCTCAAACATATTAAAGATTGTAAAATTATTCCAGGCGAACCATAAATTGCATCACAACATAGATTACTATTAGCAGCTTTAAAAATCAAACGACAAGTCTATACTAATATTATAAAGAGGAAAAGTTTATAACTTTGTTTGTATATCGGGGGTAATCTTCGCAAATACTGATCCGAACATGAAAATTCTTTCACTAACAAAAAGCTACACTATTCAGGAGTGACATAGGCTATATTTTATTGTAATTGTACAAAAAAACTCAGTAAATAAGAAAAATATTAAAATATATTATCAAAATGACAAAGAAACGAACGCCATCTATCGCTATTTATTAGTCTATTTTTTTTCGGCACCGACTCAACTTCAATCGACGACGAAGTTTTTTCGCTTTTTAAGCGACTTCCAAAAAAGGAGGAGGTTCTCAATTCGACACGTATGTTTTTTTTTTTTTTTATGTATGTTAGCTCAGAACTTTCGACTGGGTGGACCGATTTCGATCAATTTTGTTTTATTTGAAAGGTTTTGCGTGTCATGTGGTCCCATTTTAATTTAATTGAGATCTGACAAGTACTTTTAGAGTTATATCTAATAATGCGTATTTACGTGACTACTTTTTCGTCGACCTACGTTATATTATACCGCATAACTTTTTACTCGGTGTACCGATTTCGATGATTCTTACTTTAGTCGAAAGCTAATACTTGTCTTGTAGTCTTGTTTAAATTAGATCGAAAACTGATTACAACTTTTTAAGTAATCTTTAATAGCGCGTATTTACTTGACTATTTTTTCGTCTTATTACGTTGTATTACTTGTCGATGTAATTGAAGTCGCTTTTTTTTCGTTTGCGAGCAAACACAATTATTGATAGATGGCGTTGGAGCAACATTTTATTTATAAAGTGTGTTATTTGGTTCTGTAATTTAAAATAATAAATACACGATATTATTACGATTTTATACGTCAAATTCTAAACAATGAACCTAATAAAACAGTACTAAGAGCTACACAACATAATTGCATCACAAAGATAATTAACGCCCAACGAAGTGGGCGTGGGTCGGCTAGTTAAATATAAAATACCAAGAATAGATAGGATTAAATGGCGAGAACATAATTCAGAAAAGGGAAGCAATTTCAAGAATAAAGTCCTAGAGTACTTGATTGACTTCTCATCAGACGACTCTCCTACAATGATAAGGTCCAAATTTCAGGATGCCTGTATTTCTCAAGCGAAACCTATACTGGGTATCTCCAAGGGTCCTCTGCATAACGAGAAAGATGCTAAATGGTGGAATAACAACACCAAAGCCACAGTGTCTGAAAAGAAACGCCCGTTCAAGAAATGGCAAGAGAGTGGCTCAGAGGAGCATAAGTTAGAGTACAAAGAGGCTAAAAAGATTGCAAGAAGATCAGTTGCGATTGAGAAGGAACATGCAGATCTTGACCTTTATCAGCAACTAGAACTAGCTTCAGACACAGAGATATATAAAATAGCTAAGCATAGGCATAATAGCACTAAGGACTTTAGGACTACAAAGTACATCAAAAACAGCAAAAGCATGCTCCTAACATCTGATAAAGATATTTGTAAAAGGTGGTATGAGTATTATCATATATTGCTCAATGAGGAGTTGCCCAGACATCCTTAAATCGAAGAACCAAGAACACAAGGAACTGTAAATTAAATCACCATAACAGAAGTCGAAAAGGCTATTCTGAAAATGAAAAATAACAAAGCCTGCGGGCATGATGAAATTCCAGCTGAACTGTGGAAGTCCTTGAAGGTGGGCGGAAAAATATGGCTAACTAATTTGTTTAATAACATCTGAACAGCTGAAAAAATGCCTGATGCTTGGAGAAAAAGCATACTTGTCCTCTTTTACAAGAATAAGGGAGACATTAGAGACTCACTTCACACACCCTTACAATCTGGGAACGAGTGCTCAGTGAACGTCTAGCATCTTTAATCTCCCTAACGGAAAACCAGTTTGGTTTCACAGAGGGAAAGGGACCCATGGATGCGATTCATGCTGTAAGACTGGTAATGGAAAAAGCTAAAAAAAGGGGTTAAAACCTGTGGATGGTATTTATAGACCTAGAAAAAGCTTTTGACAGAGTACCAAGGGCTGTAATATGGTAGGCACTTAGGGCGCATAACATACCTGAACACTATATATGCCTCATTAAGGACATCTTTAAAGTTGCAGTCATAACGGACAAAATATCAGGATCAAGGCTCAGATGGTATGGACACGTAATGCGTAGGCCCAACGATTACGTGGTGAAAAAGTGCCTTTCCATTGCGACAAAAAAGAGAGGCAGGGGAAGACCCCAAGCTACTTGGATAACGACTGTCCAGAGGGACTTGAAATGTCTCGGCTTCACCGATGAGGACGCGAACACACGATCTACGTGGCGTCGCATGATAAGGAAAGCTGACCCCGCGTAACGGGATAAGGCGAGGAAAAAGAATATTGTATGTTGCAAAAATATTATAAATTTTTATTTATCGTATTTTTGATATCTTAGTTATAATGTAATGTTTCTGTTTTATCTGTTTTTCTTTTCTATTTTTTTTTTCTCTAAGTATAATATTTCTTTTCAGCGCCACTTTTGGAAATCCTCAATGGAACATCCTTTATCGCTATGCGTTCAATAGCATCAAAGCTGGTCAGCGGTGAAGAATTTGGTATGTATTTAATAGTTTTTAGCGATAAACACAAAACACACACACATACACACCTTTTATGAGAAAAGCTTAAGTAGCGTAAATTGGTTAGAAATGCGCGTATATGCACACCAAATGAGAAGAGGTTCTCCTCCGCTTTTCATATTCAAAATGGCGTTTCCGCCGATTTTCGTTATGATATTCGTGATTAAGAGGTCAAAATACGTAAGTATACCAAAGGAGACGGAAACGATTCCATACATTCTTGGGCCAAAATGTAACATAAAATATAACGTAATGAAAATGGTACCAATTAATGTATTTACGCTTATTGATCCCTCGCTGAAAATTCTGTATATTTTGGCTGTCTGAAAGCGAAGTTATTAGACGTTTTGTAAAATTGAGGTTATGTTACAATGCCTATGAAAAACCCAATCAATAAGTTCTTGAAGCACTAATGTTTGTCATATTATATCATTACAAATATCAATCACTTGAAACCATAAATAAATATCAGGAATGGACTCAGGACGCATCTGAATACACTGAAACCATTAAACAACTATAAACATGATTACATGAAACGAGTGACGGACGGGACCATGACGGGGCACACCAGGGCACACAGTTTCAATATCAGTCAGCTGTCAAAGCTGTTATTAAAAATAATCATGATTTATTTTTAATCGATACGAAATCGATAATCATTTTGGTTTATCAGATATTAATTGTTATTTTCGATAGTAATGTAACTTTATTTAAATACACTTTATTGTTTACAACTTCAATTGTGTATCTAAATACTTTGAGTTAATTACTCAGTGCAAACCTTTTTTTTTTATTCTATAATCGATTATAGTTAAATCGATACCCAATTAATTTGACGAAAACTATCTTTTTCATTTTTCTCAGCTTCCAGATTCAGAATTGAGTTGATATTTTATATTTTAAAATAAAAAAATATGACCAATTTTTTAAACCATGTCTGTACTTATTACATTTCAGCCTAAAAGTCCCCATCTCCTTTCAGATCGATCGGCGGTATGCGCTTTTCGGAAGTACAACCGTTTTTTGTTTATAAATATTCTAAACAAGCAAGATTGAATACATATCGAATGACAGAAAGCTGCTTAAAACTAGTGGAGCGAATCGAATACCTAAAACATTTTAATATTCATTGACTTGATAGTGCTCTACAAAATCTGTTCAATGTCATAGAAAATAATATAACGAAGTTTAGCGACCCACACTTTATTCCAACAATCGCTGTCTAATTAATGTGTAGCGGTCTTAGGTGTAGTGGAGAGAATTTAAAATCGATTTTAATTAATCATTATGTAATTTATTAAATTAGGATTTTTATACATTCACCAAATGTCTTGTTATTGTTTTACGTCAACTGTCAATAGTGGCCAGCCTGATTCCTATTATATGAAACCTACAAATGACTGGCGTGCAATTATAAATTGTTCCACTAATGATAATAACAACTCACGTGTTTCATTTTTATTTTTAATTATTAATTAAATATATATATATATATATTTTTAATAAACAAAGCCCGACCACATATGTACGTCTTTAGCCACACAACGAAAACTGAGAGAGTTTGACTGGAAAGTCTCAATACATCCACCATATAGCCCCAATCTTGCACCCTCATATTTCCATCTGTTTCGGTCTCTTCACAATTCTTTAGGTAGTGTAAAGATAACATCAAGAGAGGACTGTCAAAACTACTTATCGCGGTCTTTTAATGACAAGTGACAACATTTCTACAGCAACAGAATACTGTCACTATCTATAAGATTAAATCATGCATTATAATTATGTAACACTAGCCGACCCGTGCCCACTTCGTTGGGCGTTATAATCCATTTCACATAAGAAGGGTACGGTGAAATTTGATATGTTCCAATACACTCTCACTATTTTCAGCAAATCAGATAAATATAAATGTTTTAAAATCACCAATTAATTTCTAAGGCAAATAATAATGCTTGATTAGATTGAATTGTTGACACGGCACGTCAGAGGGCGCAGGTTCAAATCCTGCTGATTTAAAATCTTTATATATTTTTATCTTTTTCCTTTTATCTTGTCACTCCACTGAATAGTGTAGCTTTCTGTTAGCGAAAGAATTGTCATGATCGGATCAGTATTTGCGAAGATTACCCCGTATATACAAAGTTATAAACTTTACCTCTTTATAATATTAGTATAGATAATGTTCCTTTCATTGACGCATATCTTAACAAGGTATTTAACGTCACTCTCTGCGCCAATGCCCAGCGTTACTGTTTTACATGATTTCACTCACCATATTTTTTTTCATACCACGAGCCTTATAGCTTTTTTATTGAGTAAACTCCAAAAAATTAGAACTCTAGTTCACGAGAACTTATTTTTTTTTATAAAGATTTTAAATCATATCAAAATTTTCGACCCAGCAGGATTTGAACCTGCGCCCTCTGACGTGCCGTGTCAGCGCTCTGCCAAGGTTTGCTTAAAAACCTAAAAAATCATCATATCAAGAATTTCGACGCGGCTAGATGAGGACCCATAGCTCAGTTGGCAGAGCGCTGACACGGCACGTCAGAGGGCGCAGGTTCAAATCCTGCTGGGTCGAAAATTTTGATATGATTTAAAATCTTTATAATTTCCTCAGGTGTGGGTAACACAAAAATAAAAATAAAAACGAATTAAAAATAGCATGGTATCGTCTCTTGTCGAAGAATTCATTGTAATATGAAATCTTTGAGTAGCCGGGATCTGTAACGAACTCGCTATAGACGACGCCAAGGTTTGCTTAAAAACCTAAAAAATCATCATATCAAGAATTTCGACGCGGCTAGATGAGGACCCATAGCTCAGTTGGCAGAGCGCTGACACGGCACGTCAGAGGGCGCAGGTTCAAATCCTGCTGGGTCGAAAAATTTTGATATGATTTAAAATCTTTATAATTTCCTCAGGTGTGGGTAACACAAAAATAAAAATAAAAACGAATTATTTTTTTTTTTTAATGTTACTAAGTCGACAAACAAGCGTACGGCTTACCTGATGGTAAGTGACTACCGTAGTCTATAGATGCCTGCAACACCAGAAGCATCGCAAGTGCGTTGCCGACCCTATCCCCAATCCCCCCCACAGGAGCTCTGGTCACCTTACTTACCAACAAGAACACAATACTGCTTGAAAACAGTATTTTTAGCTGTGGTCTTCTGTAAGGTCGAGGTACTACCTCAGTCAGGCTGCTTCATATTTTGAGCAGGAAATTTTCTGCTGTGCCCTACCTCAGTTATACTAATAAATATACCGTAACTTTACATTGGTTAACCACATAGTATTAACTTGAGCAATTTCACCAGATGAGGCGTCGTTAGATAGAAATGTTTCAAGTGCTGTAACCTGATATGCCTTTACATTAACCTATTTTAACCTCGTGATAGAAACCCAAATAATGTTAAGCATATATTTTCTCGTATCTATAAAATATTATACGCCCCTCTTGGATTTTGTCTTAATGACTTTCCGCGATGTTGAGTAACATACACTATTACTCACCATCATTAACTATGCATTTCACTTTTTAGATGTCGCTAATAAAAAAATAGTTTTGTTTTCTAATGTTTACGCGAATTTCGCTCATTATAATGAAACAACTTTTTCTGGAGGACTTAATTTTATTCATTTTTTTCTTTGTTTTTATTGATATTTTAAAGTCGGTAGATCAATGGTCGACAGGTACATAAAGCTATAATATCATAAAATAACAATAAGTGAAAAATTTGCACAACGTATATCGTAAAGGTGTGTAATATTTATTTATTAATTTATATACAATCGGAAGCGCTTACAAATTACACTACATTCTTTTAAATCACTTTTGATCACATGTATAATGCAGTGAAAGAAAATTATTTATTTAGGAATTATTTAGATTAATATGCAGTGGAATGTGAAAGGTCGTACGTACGAAGCCACTGAACGTTGACCGGACTAGCTTGAGACTAAGTTATCAAATATGAATTTATTATCACAGGGACGTGAGAACTTGCTACCCTGGAGCGGAATCAGTATCTGAAATTTATTTAATAAAGGGCGCCAAGATATAACTCCGTCAAACGAATGATGTGTTTAGAATTAAACAAAATTATCAGTAAATAATTTCATTATATTCATTGCAACAATAACAAAACAATTTTAAATACTCATACTTAACAATTTAAAAAAACATAGGTAGATTTAGATTATATTAATTTAAGTTAGAGATTAATTTGTACTAGATACATACATACATACATATAAATCACGCCTCTTTCCCGTAGGGGTAGGCAGAGAACACTTCTTTCCACTTGCTACGATCCTTACAGACTTGTTTCGCTTCCTCCACTTTTATTATTCCTTTCATACATGCTCTTCGGTTTAGGGTACTCTTGACCTGGCCTTTTTTCAAGACGTCTCTGCTCTGGTCTTGAAAAGTCCGCCTAGGTCTACCCTTTCCAACACTTCCATTCACACTCGCCTTATACACTTTTTTCGTCAATCTTTCTTCATTCATTCTCTCGACATGGCCAAACCATCTCAGCATACCTTTCTCAATTTTTGTCACTACATCTTCTTTCAGACCACAACGTTTCCTTATCTCACTATTTCTTATCCTGTCACTCAGTTTAACTCCTATCATACTTCTTAACGCTCTCATCTCAACTGCATTTATTCTGCTTTCATGTTTCTTCTGCCATACCCAACTTTCACTTCCATACATGAGTGTCGGAACCAACACCCCCCTCAACGATTCAGCCTGTAATATCCCACTGTTGGGCATAGGCCTCTTCTCCATGTAGGAGAAGGATCGGAGCTTAATCCACCACGCTGCTCCAATGCGGGTTGGCGGATATATTCCCTACTATGAGTAACGATCGCTATCAGGTGTACATGATAACAACCGGGACCGACGGCTTAACGTGCTCTCCGAGGCACGGTGGGGTAACCCACAAAGACTGCACAAACACCCAGACCACGGCAAACATCTGTATGGCCAATACAAATGTTGTCGTGTGCGGGAATCGAACCCGCAACCGCCCGCGCAACAGCCAATCGCAATTCAGTGCTGTAACCGCTGCGCCAACGCGGCGTCGCAACACCCCCCTATGCACAGCCAAACGAGTCTTACTAGACACCTTCCGACTGCTCATAAAGGAGTGCAAAGCTCCATTCACCATGTTTCCTGCATTCACTCTTCTTTCAAATCACTCTCAAACTTTCCATCTCTTGTAAACTTTGAACCCAGATACACAAACTCATTCACCTGTTCTATTTGTTCTTCTCCAATCACTATATTGCAGTCTGTCACTGCCTCATTTCTTTCAAACACCATCACTTTCGTCTTCTTTACATTCATCTTCATTCCCTTTTTAACAAAAGCTTCATTCATAGCAGTTACCATCTCCTGTAACTTTGTACTAGATTTGTTCTAATTTAAGAAAATTGAAATGTTATCCATATAGTTTACTACGTAATTCTTCATACAATTTTACCATATTAAAATTTAGATTTATAATATTAAAGCACAAGGACTATTTAATGATAGATAAATTTTCTATGTCGTTGAAGTCTTCATATTAATAAAATAAAACATAAAGGTTACGGTACCGGATATGCACTGGCTTTCCTTGGCATTTTAGGATTTCCTTTGTAGTGTAGTATGAGATGTATTTCTGGCTCTTAATAAGCACATTAATTTAAACTACGTTTATATATACATATATGAAACCAGAACTAGAGAAATAATAAAAACACTTTGAAAAGAATTCACAGCATTAGTGATTTTGGAATTTAAGACACTATAAAATTAATTTTAATAAAACGTTATAAAATATAATTCGTTAAGAAAACATAAAACTTACCACAGCAACAGTGATGTGGGCGGTTAAAAAGCCGACGGATGGCGGAATAACCATCCATGCTGGCTTTGAAATACACAGGCCAAAGACGGGCAGCAGCGTCTTCGGTGCGACAAAGCCAGCCCTGCGGTCACCAACCCGCCTGCCCAGCGTGGTGACTATGGGCAAAACACATGAGTTCGCGTCGTAATGTCGGGCGCGAACTTGTGGAGGCCTATGTTCAACAGTGGACTGTGATAGGCTGTAGTGGTGGTTATAAAATATAATTCGTTAAGAAAACATGAAACTTACCACAGCAACAGTGATGTGGGTTTCTATAAGACGGTGTCTATCCGTTTGTTATACTGGTATGGGGGCCACGTGTTAAGTTTTAATTTCAATATAAGTATAAGATTAGCTGAGGAACAATAGAGATATAATGTAAAGAACGAATTAATCCGTAGAAGACCAAAGTAGACAAATCAGAAATAAATCTCACCGGATCAGTTGTATGTATTTATAATTGAGGCATATTTCACCGAAACGCCATTTTGAAGAACAATCAATTTAAAATTATGGGTCTTACGCCTAAAACCAGAATAAAGAAATAATTAATTATTAACGAATATTGTTATAAGACTTTAGGAAAAATATTTAAAAGAAATAAACTCACCCGAACAAAGAAAAAATAACTATTTTTTATAGGATTTCGTCTTGCGTAATATCTTAGAAATGAATTATGAGAATTTGACAGCAATTTGACACGACACAGACTAAGGGCCTATGCAAACCGCGTTTTTTAAACGCGATACAGAGGCGATGCAAACGCGCGTGTGACGCGATACAAACGCGATGCAAACGCGCGTATGTTGCGATACAAACGCACCGTCGACGCGCGTTTGAATCGATACAAACGCCAACAAACTGCTCTGTAGGATAAAAACGCGCCGTCGACGCGCGTGTCACGCGATACAGACGCGAAGCAAACGCGCGTATGTCGCGATACAAACGCGCGTTTTAGAAACGCGCGTCGACGGCGCGTTTAAAAAACGTGGTTTGCATAGGCCCTAAGTGTGCGACGGAAGTGGAACGCATAGAGTTAGGTTGCCAGACCTAACTAATTAAGGCCACAAATACTAGACAACAAATCTCTATATATATATAAATGAATCGCTAAATGTGTTGCTAAACGCAAATCTCGAGAGTGGCTGAACCGATTTTCTTAATTCTTTTTTATAATATTCCTTGAAGTACGAGGATTGTTATTACGGAGAGAAAAATTTAAAAAATTGCTTGAAAAAGTCTAAAAACAACACTTTTCTATATTCCCATACAAAAGATTCGTAATAATACTTAAAAGTCAATTTATTTAATACCAATCGACTGTTAGTGTAAGGCGGTACGAAGTTCGCCGGGTCAGCTAGTTTTTAATTAAAATAAGTTAAAATTGTTTGATTTAATTTCTATTACGGCAAAACTCAGGATTTATCCTAAAGAAACCAAACAAAACCTTTTATAAAAATTCCTATAACCCTAAAAGTGCTACAACGTGTACCCCTTCTGTGTACAGTGTACACCTTATCATTTACAATATAAACACGTATTCAAAGTCACACAAATACTATTAATCAAACGATAATATATAATATGCACTGGAATGTGTATGGTTGTACGTACGGTCACATGTACACCTTCTGTGTACACCTTATCATTCACAATATAAACACGTGTTCAAACTCACACAAATACTATTAATCAATCTATACAAATAAATAAAATTGGAGTGTCTGTTTGTAATATTAAAATAACCGTTTTTTCACTAAAATATGGACGTATACACGGTACATATACCAAAATAATTTTTTTTACAATTTTTGTCTGTCTGTCTGTTTGTTTAGGCTAATCTCTGAAGCGGCAGACCGATTTTGACGGGACTTTCTCTGGCATATAGCTAATGTAATAAGGAGTAACTTAGGCTACTTTTATTTTAGAAATTTATATATTTTATAACTCTGCGAACTAAACAATAACTTTTTTGTTAAATTCGACGAATTCGCGGGCACAGCTAGACGATAATATATTTTATTTACAAAGTAGGTTAATTCCATGATATATACTTGATATTATTAACTTATTTAATACTCTAATTTCTCAATATTTGTTCATTAAAAGCAAACACAACATGTAAAGTTTTCTTAACATTTATTTTCTTCTTTATTTACAAGAAGTATTAGCAAAAGTTATTGTGATTGGTCATTTTGAGATACCTAATGTTTCAGCGGTGTTTCATACACCATGTGTTGTGCCGTGATCATGGGGTCTGTAAGTTCACTTAAATAAAAGTAACTGAGGTAGAGCACAGCAGGGGATAGCTATCCTACTCTAAATCTAGAGCAGCCTGACTGGGGAAGTACCTCGACCTTACGGTAAATAACAAATTTTACTGATCTCAATCAGTGTCGTGTTCCTGTGGTGATCGAGGGTAGACGAAAATGCGCTTGCGATGCTTATGGCGTTGCAGGCTTACGGCTTAGGCTATACGGTATTCGCTTACCATCAGGTGAGTCGTGAGTCGCTTGTTTGCCGACCTAGTTATATAAAAAAACTAGCTGACCCAGCGAACTTCGTACCGCCTAACAGTCGATTTTTTTTTAATACTTATCCTTTCCGGAACCCCTCCATTAATATATAATTAAAGTTCAAATTGACTTTTAAATATACGAAATTTTTTTATAGGAATATAGAAAAGTGTTGTTTTTAGACTTATTGAGGCAATTTTTTTAATTTTTCTCTCCGTAAGAACCATCCTCGTACTTCAAGGAACATTATAAAAAAATAATTAGGGAAATCGGTTTAGCTTCTCGAGATTTAAGCTTAGAAACACATTCAGCGATTCATTTTATATATATATATATATATATATATATATATCGTCGCTGAATAGGCAAAACTACAAAAGCGCCATTTTGGTGAAAATGAGTTATATATATGGTTCGACTGCATTTTTTTTCTCTGTCTATTAGTCCGGGTCTCGTGGCGTTCGGAGCATTTTTTTGGCGCTTTAGCACTCAAAATGGGGTTAAAATCTCAACAAATTTCTTGCGACTTTTTACTAATGTGTGGCTTACTTCGACACATTTTCTTATAATTGTCGGTTTAGTATTATGCTCGCTACAACTAGCCCTATTCAGGTTTGTTAGTAATTTTCGAAAGTATACTTTTGATAACCGATGGTATTTATATAACTTTCGCTTGAACCTTTTTTTTTTACCACGGGTCCTTTAAGTCACATGAGCTTAAGAAAAAACCACAAGATATGGTGATTTAGTAGTTTCTGCTGATTGAAATCACGTATACTCAAGCTTATAAGTAAATAATCTTATAGATATCTTTCAGCAAGAATCATCAACCGCATCAACGCGCGCTTTAGTATTTTTGTTTTACTCAGTAATTTAAGTAACAGGATATTAGCATTTTTGAATGATTTGAAGATTATTATTTCTCAATCAATATTTTATTAAAATTAGAAGTTAATAATGTTCAGTTTTGATCTCTTACTTAAATTACAATAAGTATACTGATTATTGTTAAAATGGAGTCTTGTAATTGTAACTAACTTAAGTAACTCCGTCTAGGATCACTGTTTTGAACGACAGGCGTGATATTGTTATTTTAAACTAAGCTTAGTATAAAAGAACAACTGAACAATATAGCGCCTGAACTAAACAGTGATTCCAGAGGGAGTTATTTGTGTTAGTTGCAATAGCGAAACTCCACATTATATTTTTATGTAGTACGTTTTTATAAAGAAATGTGGAAAATTACGGAGGAAGGTGATTTCTTCTTCTTCTTTTACTTTGGCTCCCTGAAGGATTTGCCAGTGTCTGAGTGAAGCTTAGTTTATGTTATAAGGATTGTAATGTTAGGACGGGAAACTTTGCTCTGTGTAAGGCTTTGTGGGAGAGCAAGTTGTACGAGAAGAAATAAAAACTAAAAAATAAAGACTAAAAAAAAGAATCAGAACAAATGTCGGTGTTGTTGCCAGTTTATCATAATAATTATAAGTACCGAAACAAATATGTATAAACATAGGTTAGTAGGGTTAATCAAGACAGACAGTGCTACAATCTAATGTTATTTTGATTAATATAGGTACATAAAATGTCAATAAACTGAGAGTGAACTAATGATAAAAGACACCTCAGGTTAGTTGGGCGAGGTATATCAATGGGAAGAACATCATAAAGAGAAAACTGGAGTTTTGGACTGTTAAAAAATATGTGTTCCTCCTCCTGCCTCCCTCAAGACCACGTTCGCAAAGTGAAGAGTCCTTTACTCTAATTTTGTGAAGGAAGACCGGGGTACAAAAATGGCCTAACCTTATGCGGCAGACAGTTGAGGTTACCACTTACTGGCCTTTCTATACTTGAAAAACCATGGTTTGACAAGGATGGATACCTGTACACTAGCATAAAACTTTCCTTTTGTTGCACTTGAGTGAGACCAGAATTCAGACCAATCACGCATCATTCGTGTCTTCGCTAATGAAATCAAGTCATGGCTATAAACTTTGTATTGGCTGAGGCAAACAGATGTTGTCGCTTTCTTTGCGAAAAAATCTACTTTCTTATTCCCTATTATACCGATGTGAGCCGGAATCCGAGCCATCTCGACACGGATGTTTTGTGCCAGACACGGAGGAGATGTCTAATCTATACTAATATTATAAAGAGGTAAAGTTTATAACTTTGTTTGTATATACGGGGTAATCTTCGCAAATACTGATCCGATCATGAAAATTCTTTCGCTAACAGAAAGCTACACTATTCAGGAGGCACAAGATAAAAGGAAAAAGATAAAAATTATCAAAATTTTCGACCCAGCAGGATTTGAACCTGCGCCCTCTGACGTGCCGTGTCAACAATTCGATCTAATCAAGCATTATTATTTGCCTTAGAAATTAATTGGTGATTTTAAAACATTTATATTTATCTGATTTGCTGAAAATAGTGAGAGTGTATTGGAACATATCAAATTTCACCGTACCCTTCTTATGTGAAATGGATTATAACACCCAACGAAGTGGGCACGGGTCGGCTAGTTTTGAGAATAAAAGGGAACTTAAATTTAGTCTTGAATGGATTATTTAAAATACTCTGCAAGCAACTTTTGGAGTCCGAGAATATAACGGAGTTGTTTAATTGGTGTGACTCAATAAACGAAAGAGCCTCCAAGCTAGCCAAAGCTACCCCAGTAAAAACTGAGGAGGCGGGAGGCATTTTGCAGTTCAGTACTACATTAACTCTCGGAATCCAGACAGCTGATCCTATACATCCCTGTTCAGTAAGTTTAGAGGAGTCTGTGAATAAATGATACCAATCTTTGTAATGTGTGTTTATGGCGTAGTTAAATTGCTGATTTGCTAAAGGAGATCCTTTATCTATACCAAGGTTGAAAGAAATGTTGGGAAGCAGAACTAAAGCAGAACATCAAATAGAACCTCATAAATAGGTAAGATTCTACACTGATGGACAGGGTAAGGAAGGCCAATAAATTTATTATAGCTTTTAATTAGACATGGGGGAGACTTGTGAGACCAGTAGGATGAAGAAAGAACTAATTGAGAGAGTAGGTGTAGTCTAGCCGAAAGAGGATGGGAAGAGAGTTGGAGGATTTTAAAGAGAAATCGGTCTGAGAGATATTGGCGTTGTAAGTGTAGAGGAGTTTCGGCACATTCCACCTGTAGAGCGTTAATAGGAGAGGACTTCATGGCACCTATTATTATACGGAGCGCTTTTGATTGAATTTTGTCCAGGTCGCGTATAATAGTTTTGTGACATGGCTCGAGGATAAAAGATCCATAGTCAAGATGGCTACGTATCAGAGCGTTATATATAAGTTTTTGTGTATAAGGATGGGAGCCCCACCAGGCTCCAGAAAGACACCTCATAATGTTTAAGTTTTTTTACACACTTTCTTTGGACAATTTTTGTTTTATTTTCAATCTGAGAAAATGTCAATTTTGTTTGAACAGTTTTTTTAATTGAATAAATATTCATATTAAATTGGTGTTATTTATTTATTATACGGGTTAATATTTCATAATAAACATTTTTGTTGCTCACATTAGTAATACTATTTAGGCTGGAACAAGATAAAAAGTGATGAAAGTATAATCATCCCATTATTTAATTGGCAACTATGTCTTGAAAATAAAAAGATTTCAAGATTTCTCTAGTATCCGATGCTGAATGTCTTTTTGCTATATGTCTTTCTGTAGTAGATTTATCTCTTAGTAATTTTCGTTTACGACTATTATATTTTTTAAATAATGTTAGTATTTTTTTCCAAAGAGAATGTTAACACAGTCGAGTCTTTAGTAGTTGGCGACTCCCTAACCGTGAACTTAATGTGGAGGTTAGTAATTTTCCCTTGCTGGTTTTTTTTCAGGACTCAGAGGATTTATCCTAAAGTGACAGCTAACTCCGTAAATAGTTAAAATACGAACAGTGTAATAGATTAATTTCGTAGATAAAATTAAATCATGATTATGTTTCTTTAACAGTTCTTACTTTCTCCCAAAAGAAAAAAAGTTGTGACACGTTAAAGCAAAAAAAAAAAACTTTAAATCGTTTTTTCTCAAAACAGCCCTTGTGGAGGTTAGTAGTTTTGCCTATTCAGCGACGATATATATAGATATATATTAATAAGAATCGTAAAGGCTTAAATAAAGCTTACAAATTGGTCCTATTAATAGACTTAAAGTTCACTTGGATGAAAACACGATCAAACTCTGTATTTCAATTTAGTGTTTTAGTAAAATTTTCGTAATCCAAAACTATTTAAAATCATAATACATCCTGATGTATACAAAATCTTAAACGTTAAGTTTTTTACAGGTAAGGTGAATTCTCTCTTCGGTCTGGCAGAAGCTATGACACCGTTGATATACGGTCCCCTATATTCGAGAGTCTACATTGCTACTTTGAGCATATTACCCGGCGCTGTGTTCCTCCTCGGCGCAGTACTTACCTTTCCAGCTGTAATTATCTTATGGTAAGATAACTTAAAATTTTATATTCAAATACACCAACAACAAACAAAACCTGACTGGTTAGACTTTAAAGTAAATATCATTAACAACAAAAGTCAATAAGGAAATCAAACAAAGAAATTAAAATAATTGTTTACTCGCAAACGAAAAAACCGATTTCAACTATATTGACTCAACGAGTAATGCAACATAGGTTGTAAAAATAAATAATTAAATACGCATTATTAGAGACAACTTAAATTTCTAACTAAAGATAATTCCACACCAACCACACCACATAACAACACCATTTTTTTTGATCCAGAGGAACTCCCTAACGCATGCTTCTAGCCCGGGGAAGCTGGAGGGTATGTCCGATTCGCATGGACTAAAAATCTCGGGGGTGTTCCTTCGACACGCCTGGGCGGAATCACAGGGACGCGGTTGCACTTCCGCGATCCCGCTAGCGGTTGCCCTAAGAGCTCATCGCGATAAGTAACTCCTGAGAGGCTCCCTTGAACACAAAGGTCGCCTCCCTTCTCAGGACCGTGCAATGAGGACGATACATCCCCCGATCTATCGCCCGCTAGTCCGGCGTTACGGCGGGCGGCAGATTGGCCAAGTAGGCCCTGCGTCGCCGATCGCGTCTTCCGCGACGATTTGGGAGCGAGTTTGGGTCTTGTTCTCGCTCCCGTTAGGCCGCTTCCTTCTGCAGCATTATGGACTTGCAGAAGGAGGAAACTGCGTCCCATTTTTCTTTACTGTCGACCATGGCCCTAATTAAAGCCGACAGTGAGAGGTCCGGGCCAACAACTGCCGATAAGGCGGTGCGCTCCTCGCTTCAAGGTGGACAGTCCGCGCGTGTGTGCTCCGCTGTATCCTCAGCCCCAGCATCGCAGTGATGACACTCCGACGTCGGCTCCCGCCCTAGCACTTGACACAGGTAGCGGCCGAAGCATCCGTGCCCGGTCAGGATCTGTGCCCAGTGGAACGACACCGCACTATGTCTCCTTTCGACCCAACCACGCAGGCAGGGCCGAATCGCCGCCACCAGCTCCCGGCTCACCTCTGTATTCTCCAGGCTGGCCGACCACTTCCAGAAGAGGTCGTCGTAAGACACTTTCCTCCATCGCACGACCTCTTGCGGAAGAGGTAGATCCTCTCTCGAGCGCGCCTCCGTCGTGCGCCAGAAGACCGTTGCGAGGACTTCGGCCTCCGATTCCCACGGAGGGCTGATGGCAAGAAGGCACGATGCGGTGTAGGATGCCGTGCGGTATGCTCGTGCGACTCAGCGGAGCGATAGCACGCTGCGGCCGTCGCAGCAATGGCACATTTCTTTCGCAGAGTGCGTCCGCCCAAATCGGTGCACCATAGTGTGCCATTGACCGCACAATTCCGACGTAGAGGCGTCTACATTTGTCGCTGGGCCCTTCAAGGTTCGGCAGCAGACGTCCGAGTTCCCCGGCAGTCGCCAAAAGCTTCGGGGCCAGCCGACAGAAGTGCTCGTCGAACTTCCAACGACCGTCGAGGACGATTCCTAGATACTTTATCGTCGTTCCGACAGTGATAGAAGTCCCTCCAACAACTATGAACGTTCCAGGTCGTGGAGCGCCTCTGGGCCCGTGGAATGCAAGGACCTCCGTTTTCTCCAATGCTACGTCCAACCCGAGCGCCCGAATTCTGGCCACTACTTGGGCAACACCGGCTGTAGCAAGGCAGCTCGCTTCGCGGTTGTCGTCAGCACTAACGGTCACAAGAGTGTCGTCAGCGTAGCAAATGACGGACACTCCCAGCATCGTAGCACCGCGAAGCACCCAGTGGTAACCAATGTTCCACAGGAGTGGTCCGAGAACCGAGCCCTGTGGAACACCGCAAGAAATCGACCGCCTTGCCCATCCTACACTGGTTGGGAACTCAACGGCCCTTCCCGCAAAGTAGTCCGCTACGAGCAATTGAAGGTACCGCAGAATACCATGGTATCTCAACGCACATAACAAAACCAGCGTACGATTTAAAAAATAATCATCAAAACCTGTAGGTACGCCCAGTAAAAAGTTAGTAGGTAACACACATAAAAACAGTCTAATTGAGAACCTTTTTCTTTTTTTGAAGTCGGTTAATAAATAGTTATTATAATTAATTTTTACTTTATTTTTATTTTAATCTTAAAAATTCCCTTAAATTTATATGTACCTACTCACACTATCCTGAAATCGGTAGCATGCATTTCATTTAGGCAGAAAGGCACTGCCTACCTTGGCATGTTACTAAAAATTATACAGGGTGGGGATTATAATACAACGATAACTTGGACAGCGTATATGTAATGACATTCCAAGCCCACATACAAAAAATCAATAAAATACATCCAGTAGTTTAGTCACAAATTATGATTTTTCATTTTTTAAAATTTCTACGTATGTATTAGACTAAAGACCTGACCTACCCTAAAACCGGCGGTTAACGACTCAAGGACAGCTATTATTATTTTTAAAAAGATAGAGCATAAAAATAATGGATATGGGATCGACTGCCACAAAAAAAAGGCAAAATTTTTAATCATTTCCATTTAGTGACAGTTCGCAGACCAAATAATATTATAATAACTAATGTTTAAAAAAAAAATAACTTATTCAGTATCGGCTACTGATCACTTCTGCATATTTAAAAAAAAAATGATGGTTTGAGAAAATTTAAACCAAATAGTTTTTTATTCAATTTAATTTTAAATGCGTAACAATTTATTTTAATTTACTTTTCTAACTTACTATTTTTTATTCAATCAAAATAATGAAGTTTTGTAGGTACAAGCACATAGCATTTCTGTGCGACTTTGCGGCCGCAAAACGAAGGTCAAGCGCGATCACCGCGCGATGACACGTGTAACAGGTCAGTGATCCTGTAGTTACAAAAATGATGTTATAAAATTTTATTAAATTAAATTGAATTAGTTTGTATGAAAACATCTTTTTTTTTTATTTTGATGTTAGGACTTATCTGATGGTTTTGAAATACTTCTTTATACTAGTACTAACGGTGTTTTCAATTATCGTTCTATTGTCATCCCCACATTGTATATAAAACAAAAAGAAATAAAAAGTTAATTATTGTTTCAGGTGGCTGTACTTTGAGCATAAAAAAGATAGAATGCTGAAAGAAGAAAACACAAATGACACTGAAAAATGCTGAAAATACTAGCTAGTCATATTGTTATTAAAGTTTTTGAAGAAAAAAAAATACATATTTTAATATATTATGTAAATAGAAGTTCTAATCAGCCACTGTATATGGCATTTGTGAACTACGAGAAAGCCTTGAAAATTTCGCAATGCTTGAAGACAAGTCTTCGAACAATGCCTCCGGTCTGTTTTGACATACGGTGCTGAAACGTACGTACATTGGCGATGTGACTATTCCACAAGTTCAAAGTCGCTCAACGTTCAATGGAAAGGGCTATGCTTGGGGTCTGTCTCAAAGATATCAGAAATGAGACTATACGCAAGAAAACAAAAGTAACCGACATAGTCTGTAGAATAAGCAAGTTGAAGTGCCAGTGTCACCTCTGTGGTAGGACTGATGGCCATTCAAGCATATCCTCGAGTGAATACCGCGTGTTGGCACGCGCAGTGTGCCACGCCGTGCGGCCCGCTGGACTGATCTTACGAAGATCACGTAAGATCACCGGTGGGGATTAGGTGATAATTGCGGAGAACCGGGAAGTTTGGTGCTAACTTGGGGAGGCTTACGTCCAGCAGTGGACTGCGATAGGCTAAAGCGAGCGAAAAGTTATAAAATTGTCGTCTTAATGTTTTTCATAAATATCATTAACATAGATTATTAAAAATAACTTATTTATGTAGATCTTTTTTTAAGGAAATCTCAGTTTTTAATTTTTATAACGAATAAAGCTGAACAGTATACCTCATTTTTTTTTATTTTCAATTTCTACACATTTCATACATTACTCAATGTATACTAATAATATATATCTTTATTGTCTTTAAAAATGAATTAAGGGTTAAGTTAATAAGTTTTTCTGCTTCAAGGATTATGGTTTCGATTTCCGCCCCGTGCCGCGATCTGGGTGCAATATATAATATGTATTTACTACAAAAAAAGTCTAAATCAACCGGATGTTACCTAAAATACAGGTATTAATTTGCCTTAGGAGTAGACGAATGTGTATTTATATTGTTGTATGTATGTTAAGCATAGTTATTTATTATTGATTACAATTTGCACAGTATTTATCAATTAACAAATATTAAGATAAGGTTCACAATCTTTACGATGGAATAATTTTCATTTCAAGTTTATGTTTTTATCATTACTGAAATGATGAAAATATTTTCAATAAAACTCATTCCTCGCTTCACCTCCAAGCAAATGAAATCTCAACAAGAGTAATTTTGGAAGTATTTTGTTAATATAATATAATAAAACGACAATATTTTATTATGTAAATTAGTAATTGAGGTAACCCACAGCAGAAAATACCGTGCTCAAAATCTGGAACAGCCTGACTGGCGAAGTACCTCGACTTTACAGAAGATCACAACTAAATAATACTGCTTTCAAGAAGTGTTGCGTTCCTGTGGTGAGTAAAGTGACCAGAGCTCCTGGGGGAGATTGTCGGTAGGGTCGGCAACGCCGTATATTTGTTGGCCGAACTCGTATTCAGTCTGTAATATCCGACTGTTGGGCATTGTCCTCTCTCTCCAAATAGGAGAAAGACCCGCTAACCCGCAGTGGAGCAGCGCGGTGGATAAAGCTCCAATCCTTCTTTTATTTGCCGATCTAATTGTATCAAAAGAAACAAAAAAACATTACGCATACATTAAAAATAAGAACAGCTGTTATTAGTTTTCATGACATCACACATTGTAACATATATATTTTTTATATGTATTCGGTGCTCATTGAAGTGGGTTTCTGGTGTGGTGACGCGTAGCACTTCGTTCGGTACATCTGTTACTAGACCCGTATCCGGGACGAGGTTAGCAGCGTGAGGGGTTTCGGCTTGCTATATAAGCGACCGTCGTGGCTGGACCTTTCCTTTTCATTGTCCGTTTTTGCATAAGTGCTGGGGTTCGTGTGACTTGGTAGTGGGTGAGTTCTTGTAGTACAAAGATCTTAATACGCCTTTCTGTGTTTAATCTAAATTTAATTTGTTCAAGTAAATTTAAAGAAAGTATTGTATATTTTTGTTTTGTGTCTGCGTAGTTAATATAACAGTCTTCTGAATTGATTTATGCCATGCAATGTCAACGTGTCCATGTCTCTAATGGGCCGTTTCCGTTGTCAACCCGGAGTTAGTGGAGGGTTGGCTTCGGAAGGGCTCACCTTTTGGGTGTGTCATTCCAGGGTCCTTGGCGTGGCGTCGGGCGGTCAAGGTCGAGCAAGGTCTCGAAAAACCACGTGGCGATACTTTCGGCCAGGGGCCCCACATAACCAGCCCACATAACCAGAGGTATCTCTCTCTGGGGACCTGTGTGCGCCCTCATACCCACCTAACATCATAACCAGTCCACGTGACCAGAGGAATCCGCCCCAGGTACCTCTCTCTGGATACCTGGGTGTGAGCGACGGACGGCGGGTCGACCCAGCCATTTTTACCGGCACCTGGAGGCATCGGTGGAAGTTACACCGGATCACGTGGCGTGCTAGGCGTCTCCGACGTGAGCCAAGGGCCGTCGGGGTCAACCCAAGGACTCAAGTTAAGTGCTTATCTCTCCATACACCACGTGCCAGGACTAAGACCATAGTTCCCAGATCTAGTTTGAATCTTTGTTATTTAAATTAAGTATTCGGTCAATAAATTGTTAAATTGAGTTAATTGTTATTTTCTTTCCTCTAACTCTAAATTTAATTTAATCTGTAGTTTAATTTTTCTCTTCTCTAACTTCTGAGCTCGGGTTGGAATGGTGGGACGCTCTCTAACCCCATATACCATTTTAACCCCGCAGCAACATACACGAGTATGTAACAACATATAAGAGGTGATTTTTTAAGAGTTAAGTTTTTCAGGTTGGCCGCAATGGTTGGTAATGGCGTCCAAACATCATCTGAAAGTGAAAGTTAGAAGTGAAAAGTTTTCAGTATACTCTGCCATTTTATCATGGATAAACTTACAAACGAGCAACGATTGCAAATTGTTGAAAGTTATTATCGAAATTCGTGCTCTGTGAAAAATGTACATCGTTTGTTACGACCATATTATGGTCGTCATAATCGACCTGGTGAATCAACAATTGGTGCTATTATCACCAAATTTCGCACCTTTACTTTGTTGGACATTAAACTATCGAGTCGCATGCGTACAGTGCTTACCGAAGAGAATATTGCAGTCGTAGCGTCCAATGTTAATGAGGATCGGGAAATGTCAATTCTTCGCCGTTCTCAGCGATTGAGCATGTGTTACTCAACCGCATGGAAAATTTTACGTGTCTATTTGGGTTTGAAAGCCAATAAAATTCAACTTCTGCAAGAATAGAAGCCGCATGACCTACCGCAACGTCTAATTTTTGGTTAATGGGCCTTAGAACAACTCCTTGAAAATCCGCTGTTTTATCGAAAAAATGTGTTCAGCGATGAGGCTCATTTCTGTCTCAACGGATACGTAAATAAGCAAAACTGTCGCATCTGGAGTGATGAATAGCCACATGCCATACAAGAGTTACCGATGAATCTCGAAAAAACCACAGTTTGGTGTGGTTTATGGGCTGGTGGCGTCATTGGTCCATTTTTCTTCAAAGACGACCATGGAAAAACGTTACCGTCAACGGCGAACGATATCGAGCCATGATATGCGACTTTTTTACCCCAGTTGGCTGAGTTGAACTTGGTTGACATGTGTTTTCATCAAGACGGTGCCACATGCCACACAGCTCGTGAAACAATGGACATGTTGAAAGATGAATTTGGTGAGCAGCTTACCTCTCGAAATGGCCCTGTGAGTTGGCCACCAAGATCATGCGATTTAACGCCTCTTGATTATTTCTTGTGTGGTTATGTAAAGCAATAAGTTTACGTGGACAAGCCGAACACTATTGAAGCCTTATAGGATAACATAACACGCGTAATTCGTGGAATACAAGCCGAAATGCTCGAAAAAGTGACGCAAAATTGGACCTTCCGAATGGACCATTTGAAACGGAGCCGCGGACGACATTTACGTGAAGTTATCTTATAAACGTAAATGGCAGAGGCTATTTTATCTATTCCAATAAAAATTTTGATTATGTGATGCAAATTTGAGTGTTTTATTTGATTTTAAAAAAAACTACGCTTAAAAATTCACCTTTATTTTTATTTGTTTGCAATTATCTCGTATCTAAACTTAGAAAATAAATAATCTCGAACACTATTTACCCACCTACATTGACATTAACTCACACAAAGAAATCCTGTTCAAATAGACGTCACTTAATTGAGTAAATTGTAATAACATTGTAAAAAGGTGACTACCTAATACAGTCTCGACTGGATCGATTGCTAAAAATTATTTATGTGTTAATAAACTTGAGTCATTAATTGGCTATGACCTTCTTAGCCAACTTCAAAAAAGCAGAAATCAATCAGCAACAATCTTTTTAGGGCTTCGTACCTCAAAAGGAAAAAACGGAACCCTTTTAGGACCACTTTGTTTTCCGTCTGTCTGTCAATACCCTTTTTCTCAGGCATCGAGGTATCAAACTGAAATTCATATCTAATATTAATATTTTAAATATTTTTGCACGGAACACTGGATACGCGAGTCCGACTCGCACTTAGCCGGTTTTTTTTTTTTGTTTACATGCGTTTATTGTTCTCATTTTATTACTTTTCGATGTAAATTGACGTGTTGTAATGTGTTCAATAACAAGCACAGATATATTATGTCTCAAGTAACAACACACTATCATATTATCTTTGTCTATTATTTTAGGTCTATCTGCGATATCTTTTTCCGTGAAATTCTCCTGTAAACATTTAATGTTTGTTGCTGTTTAACATATTTAGTCATTTTTGACATATCTTATAATATCTTTATATTATTTTTAAATGAAATTAAATCGTAAATAATCTTTGTCTATTATTTTAGGTCTATCTGCGATATCTTTTTCCGTGAAATTCTCCTGTAAACATTTAATGTTTGTTGTTGTTTAATATATTTAGTCATTTTTGACATCTCTTATATATTTATATTATTTTAAATGAAATTAATGGTCTAAGATCCGAGAAGGTAAATCTTCCCTCATCTGTTAATTAGATGAAACAATTTTTTATAGGCTTATTTCAATATTGTGAATTTATAAAAACAACCTCTGCCACCATAAGCCTGCTGCAATTTTTTTTTATCTTTTCCCTCTCATGTTAATTACATGTAGTAAGCTAAATCCGTTAATATGTTACATTATATACCTGACTATAGTAGGCAGCCATCTCTATGATTGCTACACTTACCTGCAGCCAGGTCAGTAACCTCAGTCAGAGTAACCTGGCTGCAGGTAAGTATAGCAATCATAGAGATGGGTGCCTACTATAGTCAGGTACATAATGTAAAATATTGACGGTTTTAGCTTACTACATGTAATTAACATGAGAGGGAAAATATTTTTTAGAAGAAAAAAAAAATTTATTTATTATTATTTGCAGCAGGCTTATGGTCGCAGAGGTTGTTTTTATAAATTCACAATATTGAAATCAACCTATAAACAATTGTTTCATCTAATTAACAGATGAGGGAAGATTTAGTTATATTCCGAATCTTAGACCATCGTAAATATGTCTTGTGATTTTTCTAACTATTACGTATATGACTGACAATGCTTCGCTATATTTATTTATCACTACATAGTATAAAACAAAGTCGCTTCCTGCTGTCTGTAACCTTGGATCTTTAAAACTACGAAACGGATTTTGATGCGGTTTTCTAAAGTAAATAAAGTGATTCCAGAGGAAGGTATATGTATAAGGTATATGTAATACATGCATATTATAGTAGAGAAACACTGGTAGTTTTAGAGGTTTCTAATCTGATGGCATAAATAAACACATTTTTTTGCGATTACGTTACAAATGTTTATTTTATATTCTATATTTCGTATCAGCATTGCACCCGTGCGAAGCCGGGGCGGGTCGCTAGTTACAAATATTTTTCTTTATTTAGCCTAAAGGTTAACAATAAAGCGCCAACTATTTCTAAGGTCTACAAAGTTTCATAAAGTTTGTAAGATCAACCAACCATCATAATTATTTTCTCAATAATATCTACTTGTTATTTGTAAAATCGTCTGCACTATTTTAGCAATATTGAAAACCTTTAACCCAAATTATTGGACTTCGAATCAAAGTCGCAAAATAGCTTTAAACGTTGACCAGTTGGATGGGTATCAAAGTAAATACAACTATAATGCTTCTCTTATATTAAATATATTTTATTTATCTATACTAATATACAATGTGGGGATGACAATAGAACGATAATTGAAAACACCGTTAGTACTAGTATAAAGTAGTATTTCAAAACCATCAGATAAGTCCTAACATCAAAATAAAAAAAAATATTTTTTCATACAAACTAATTCAATTTAATTTAATAAAATTTTATAACATCATTTTTGTAACTACAGGATCACTGACCTGTTACACGCGTCATCGCGCGGTGATCGCGCGTGACCTTCTTTCTACGCGGCATAATCGCGTGGAAATGGTTTGTGCTTGTACCTACAAAACTTCATTATTTTGATTGAATAAAAAATAGTAAGTTAGAAAAGTAAATTAAAATAAATTGTTACGCATTTAAAATTAAATTGAATAAAAAACTATTTGATTTAAATTTTCTCAAACCATCAATTTTTTTTAAAATATGCAGAACTGATCAGTAGCCGATACTGAATAAGTTATTTTTTTTTTAAACATTAGTTATTATAATATTATTTGGTCTGCGAACTGTCACTAAATGGCAATGATTAAAAATTGTGCCTTTTTGTGGCAGTCGATGCCATATCCATTTCTTAATCTATGATTTTAAAAATAATAATAGCTGTCCTTGAGTCGTTAACCGCCGGTTTTAGGGTAGGTCAGGTCTTTAGTCTAATACATACGTAGAAATTTAAAAAAATGAAAAATCATAATTTGTGACTAAACTACTGGATGTATTTTATTGATTTTTTGTATGTGGGCTTGGAATGTCATTACATATACGCTGTCCAAGTTATCGTTGTATTATAATCCCCATCCTGTATAAAGCTGAAGAGTTTGATTGTTTGTTTGTTTGTTTGAACGCGGTAATCTCTGGAACTACTGCGCTGATTTGAAAATTCTTTCAGTGTTAGATAGCCCATTTATCGAGAAAGGCTATAGGCTATATATCATCACGCTAAGACCAATAGGAGCTGAGTCCACGCCGACGAAGTCGCGCGCAGAAGCTAGTTTATTTATATTTTAGTAATTTCCATAGTGTTTCATAGCATATTACGGTCTGTTGAAGAATTTACCAGGATCCTGACAATGCTTGAAGATGGGCACAGATGGGCACAGATGGGATGGTAGTAATCTTTGATAACCCGTCTTTACTGAGTAATTTTTGATCTACTTATGTTTATTATTTGTCTATGTACCTAATTTTATTGAAGTCGGTTCTTTTTTCGTTAACGAGCTAACACAATACTTACAACACTTTAAATAAACTAATTTTTTTTACAACTAATTCACAATTATTTTAATATATATTTCACTATTTTAGTTTGGAATATCTAAGAAAACTCTTCATATGGGATGTATATGCATAATATCATACACATACATAAAATTGGAGTGTCTGTTTGTAACTAAATTTAAAAATTATGTTACAAAGGCTACTATTTGCACACGTTTGGACTCTCTGTACTTATTCTACGTCTTGTTGATAGTCTGTAATGTTTAATGTGATGGGTCACGTGTTTTTTATGTTACTAACGTTACTATCTTATTACCTTTAATTTTTTTTAGTTTTGTTTCTTAAGTAATTTTAATATCGGCTTTCAATACATCCCTTTTGTGACAGTACTAAGACGTATCTAGATAAGAAAACCTATTATTGGCCTTATTATTTGGTGGCGCGGGGTAGACAAAATCTAAGCGGCGATTTAATGGACTGTATTTCGTTTGTTTGTTTGCTCGATCCCACAGGTAAATGGGACGTAGGGACTTTGGAAGTATAGAGGAAGGGACACTGACCTTTGCAAGCTTCTGGAGTCTTCTTCATAAATGGCCGCCGTCGCTGACTTTCGGGCACACGACGAGCACAGTTACACTTGTCCAGGGCTAATACAGTCTTCTCCACTTTACTCACATAAGCCCCAAAGCGGCTAGTTCTTAGATTTACTGTAGGTAATCTTATATTAATGATTAATAAGTAATTAAATTAGCGGGCGCGGCGCGGTGCATTCAATGCGTTTTTATTGACAGCAAAGGACCGAATCGAACAGGCGAAAAAGATCTACGACGTCACTCGATGAGTCTTCGAATTGATGCACCGCCATGAAGTTGCACTTGCAATGTTCACACTATGTAGGTCAGAGGATAGACAACGGGCGGGATTTTCGAAGGATTGTGGATCGAGCATTATTTCTTAGATTTTATCAAAGATAACGCGCTGGCGCGTCCATGCCCCCGGGGTTGAAGTGCTACCTTCAAAGAAACTACGACGCGGAACTTACGAGTTAGAAAGAAAATATGAAATCTAATCTAAATTATTATGACTAATAAACTAAATAAGAATCCTAACCTACGCGGAATGACTACAACTAATTACGGTTTAGGTAGTGGACAAAGACGCACTACAGGACGCAAATACGTTCCTGTAGCAGTACGAACGCGAACAATACGCGTGACACCATTCGATCCAGGAAAGACTTCCTCAACTAGCCCTAACGGCCAGTGAAGTGGCGGTGCATTATCGTCTATAATTATTACCACATCCCCCTTAGCGATCGGATTGGTTGGAGTGTTCCATTTGTTTCGAGTCTGTAGCGTATGTAAGTAGTCAGCCTTCCATCGTTTCCAGAACGACTGAACAAGTTTATCTATCAGTTCTTGACGCGAAAGCAAATGTAACGGACCGTCTTCTATCTCCCGAGCCGGTAAGTATTTTAAAGGGGTGAGGGTGAGAAAGTGAGCCGGTGTCAACGCGAGAGATTCCGATGGATCGTTCGATAGTGTGCGGCATAATGGACGAGAGTTCATCACTGCCTCGATTTGAGCAAGCACAGTACTGAACTCCTCCAAGGTCAGAATTTGGTCCCCTATCACGCGATATAAATGAGCTTTGAGACTCTTAATGTTGGCCTCCCAATTGCCACCAAAATGACAAGCAGTTGGAACATTCAGTGACCACTCGATGCGGTTTTCTGCAAGTACGTGACCAAATTCAGACCTGAAGTGTTTTGATATTAAAAAGTCGTGCAATTCAGATAGCGTGCGCTTGGCACCTACGTAATTTGTCGCATTATCAGAATGCACGCGAGCGACGAGGCCTCGGCGCGCCTGAAAGCGTTTAAATGCTCCGAGGAAGCTAGCTGTGCTTAAATCGCTCGCAACTTCTATATGTACAGCGCGAGTGGTTAAGCACACGAATAGACAAACGTATGCCTTTGTTGATCGAATTCCGCGGCCGCGAGATATAGTTACTTTAAAGGGGCCTGCGTAATCAGTGCCAGTGTGCAAAAAAGGCTTTACGGCCGGCGTAACTCGACACGAGCGGTGATCTGCCATTTCCGGAAAATTTGGTTTAGCGCGGAGTCTAAAGCAGGGTAGACATTTGTGTACCCGACTTCGAATTAAATTGCGAGCGGATAAAATCCAATATCTCTGACGGAGTATGGACATCAACAAATCTGGACCGGCATGGCAATTTACTTTATGATGATAATCAACTAGAAGATCTAATATATGACCTTTTCGCGGTAGAATGATCGGATGTTTTGTATCGAAGCTTATATCGGCGTTCCTCAAACGACCTCCAACTCTTATGATTTTATTCTGAAGGAAAGGTTTGAGGCGTTGAAACGTTGGGCTGCAATATTTGCCTGATCGTAAATTGGCAATTTCGTTTGCGAAGTAAGAGTGCTGAATTTCACGCAAAATCAAATCTTCAGCGTAATCCAGATCCGATGCAGTCACTGTTTCACAACGCGGTAGCAGCTTAGCGAAACGACAAACGTAAACTACACAACGTAAAAACTTCGACCATGACGAGAAGCGATCTGCGAGCGAAATTATTAGATTTCCTTCGCTGCCTTCTGCAGCGAGAAGAACATGTTTCTTTTCTTCCGGAGGCTGTGACACCGTGGAAGGATTGAAAGCGGTAACAGGCCAAGTATTTGAATCTGTTTTAAGCCACTCAGGGCCGGAGAACCAAAGCGGGTGATCAATTATTTGTGCGGGTGTAAGACCTCGCGACAAACAATCGGCGGGATTTTCAGTGCCTTGCACATGAAAAAAAGTTTGAATGGGAAACTCATTTTGAATTTTTGTGACCCTGTTGGCCACGAAAGTGTCCCAACGATGAGGTGAGGAATGCACCCAGCACAATGCCACCGTTGAGTCCGAAAAGGCGAGAACGCGGTCGATATTAATGCGGTTGTTGCAGGCTTCAACTACCCTTGTAATTAAACTGCTCAGTATAAGGATCGCACAAAGCTCCAATCGCGCCAGTGATACGACTTTACGAGGCGAGACTTTGGATTTAGCAGTTATCAGAAATACTGCATTCCTGCGAAGGCCTCTGCCGTCTTTTACGTGGAAGTAAACTACTCCTCCATAGGCCTTTTCGCTCGCGTCCGCGAACCCCACGATTGTTATGATATCGCCAGTGACGATGCCTACATGCCGTGGAATTTTCAATTGACTTAGCGAGGGTAGTTCCTTCTTGAAACGGGACCACTGTTCAATAATATGTTCAGGAGGTACATCGTCCCAATCACAGTCGCACAACCAAAGTTGTTTGATAAGAAGCTTTGCGTATAAGACTACGGGAGCAACGAAACCCATGACGTCCCATATCCTAGCGACACATGACAAAATTGTACGTTTAGTACATGATTCAGCGGGAACACTAATTTTAAGACTGAAATAGTCTGTAGCGGGTGACCAACATAAGCCGAGTACCTTATGTGGTTCAGAATCATCGAATTCTTTAACTGCGGAAAGACGATGAGACAGCGGAATTGAGTCTAAAACCTTTTGTGAGTTACTCATCCACTTCACAAGGTCGAACTGACCAGCTTTCAGGAGAGCAATCACTTCGGCAGCGGTGGAGATAGCATCGTGTTCACTATCGACGCTGTAGACGAAGTCGTCCATATACAACCCCGTATCTACAGTTTCTTTAGCGCGCGGGTATGAAGCACCTTCATCTAAAAGGAGCTGCTTCACTGTACGAAGAGCATGAAAAGGACTTGACTTAAGTCCGAAACAAACGCGGTTAAATTCATAAACCTTTAAAGGTTCTTGCGGGGAAAAGCGATACAAAATGCGTTGGAACCTTCGATCGCATGGACGAATTCCAATGCAAAGAAACATTTGACGAATGTCAGCGGAAAGAGCGATACGATATAAGCGGAAATTAACGATAATATTGAAAAGGTTGCCCTGCAGATTTTGACCGTTGTACAGAATGTCATTGAGGGAAACTTGTGTGGTTGTCTTAGAACTAGCGTCCAGAACCACGCGCAATTTAGAGGTCACCTTGTCTTCCCTTATGACCCCATGATGCGAAATTGTGTACGAGGGCAAACTCTGCGTTGCCTCCGTGTCCGGGAGTGCACGGGAGATATATCCTTTGTCTAGGTATTCTAGGATCACGCTGTCGTAGGCCTCTTTAAGCTTGGGCGATGCTAACATTTTGCGTTCTAAGCAAAAGAAGCGGGTTTTAGCCCTTTTAAGAGAATCGCCTAACGACAGTACGTCACCCTTGAAAGGGAGTGCGACCACGTACCGTCCGTCCGCTTCGCGAGTGGTCGTGTTGCTATAAATTTCTTCACACGCCGTGTCGTCTGGACTTAATGCTTTCGGTGCGTTCACCTCTTCCATCTGCCAGAATTTACGCACGGCAGCGTCTAGCGGATCTGTAGCACAACAGTAAGAAACCGTTGCGCAACTGTCAACATGAACAGGAGCGGAGCCAACGATAACGTAACCTAACACCGTTTCCAGGGCTAGCGGCGAGGTAAGATCAGATTGACCTTGAACCTTACGAGACAACAGGAGATGCGGAAATATTGAAGCTCCAACCAGCAGGTCAATGTCTCCTGGAATGAAGTAAGTGTCGTCTGCCAAAGGTAAATTATTAAAATTTATTAAATTCGAAATATCTACAGGGACTGTGGGCAAGCGTTCTGTGACCTTGTCTACAACGAGCGAGTCTATGTTGAAACAAACGCTGAGATCAAACCTAGAAAAGAACCTTATCGAAACTGAGCCTTGAATCGGTTTGGTTGTACCTCCAATCCCTTTAACTAACGAACAGCTCGGATTCTTACTTGCTTGTAAACCTAAGCGTTCGCATAAACTGCGACTGACGAAGTTACTCTGTGAAGCACTGTCAAATAATGCGCGCACAGAATATTCCTTCCCTTTGGCATCGAAGACAATAACGCGTGCGGTGGCGAGCAGCACTGTAGTTGGTGCGCGAGAGATATTAGAACTCGACAATGAACAAATCGATACGTCATTGGAGCGTGCGGATGAACCTGAAGATTTTGACTTACTGGTGTCGTTGCCAGCAGTGCTGGTAGTAGCAGGATGGTGCACGGTAGCACCGGGCGCCTTCTGCGAAGGAGCGGCACTAGAAATTGCACTAGAATACGCGGAATTTATAGATGCGGAATTTGCGGAATTTACATTGGCGGAATTCCTGTGGATCATACTGTGATGAGGAGATGCACACCAGCGACACCGCGACTTACTGGAGCAAGAAGCTAGCCGGTGGTTGCCAAAACAATTTATACAAAGGTTGTTCGCCTTAACAAACTTGAAACGATCTTCAACAGACATCTTATGAAAAGCGGAACAATTATAAAGATGCTCGTGCTGTGAATTACAGAGCGAGCAGGAAGTCTGCACAGGCGTAGTCGCGGTAGTGGTATATGTATGCGTCGACTTGGGCGGTTTGTGTGGCTTAGAAGCCGTATCCGCTTTTCGTTCAGCACCTTTCGAAACATCTTGTTTCCCAGAAGTACGTTGTAATACCTTAATATGTTCGCGGAGGAAAGCAACGAAATCGTCATATAAAGGTATGTCGCTATTATGTTTATTTAACTCGAAGAGGCGGACAGTTTCTGGATCTAACTTCTTTTGAGCGAGATATAAAAATAAGAAGTCAGCCAGATTGTGTAAATTTAAATTTTTAAGCGCGGCAACCGACGATGCAAAAGTGTCCAAAAAATTTTCAAGGTTGGTCGGAGTTGCGTTTGACATCGCCTTAATATTATAAATTTGATCTAAGTACGAAGTGGCTAAGAAACGTTTATCTTCAAATTTATCAACTAACGTTTTGAAAATCAGCTGATAATTTTCCGCGGATGGCGTGATTCCAGCGCAGGCTAATTTGGCCTTTCCGGATAATTTCCCCATAAGGTAGTATAATTTTTCGGCGTCGGTAAGAGTCTGGTTCTCATGTATAATTGTTTTGAAGTTTGTATAGAACAGACTCCATGCCTTTAAGTCGCAACCATCGAACGATACCAATTGGATCGGAGGTAAGTAAGGTTTGAGTCTTCGCGGGTCATCATCTTTTGTGATTTTTTCACCTTCCGTATACTCAGAGACTAAACGCTTAACTCGGCTGTATAGGCGTTCAAATGACGTTAGGCTACCGAACTCCGGTTTCGCTGAAGGGTTTAGCAATAATAAGCGACTGTTATAGTCATCCAGTATTTTGTTAAAATCGGAACGCAATGTGTCTATGTTAGAACTAGCGTCGAGGAAGTCCTCCCGTAATGAAGGTCTAGTACTAACATTTTTTGACATATCAAAAATTTCTTGTAAATAGCCAAATATCGCATTGCGTTTTTGCTCCATTATAACTAATTGAGTATCAAAACTACTCGTATTTGCGGAATCCTCTGTCGTTTTGTTACTCTTTGACATGGTTACTAATTACTAATAAACGAAATAAAACGATTGTAAGTTTTAAATTTAATGATTCTAATACGCGAGTAATGTTTGCTACGGCGTAAAGTTATTACTTATAACTAATATATATTAGTTATCTAAAGTTATAAACTTCAGTTAAAGTGAAAGGGAGCGGTTGACAAGCCGCGTGAAGTTGAAGGTCACGCGCGGTTGTTCCTATCTAAGATTTTTATAATAATTATGTAAAGATTATGTACTCGAATCGATGAACAGCTGATGTATTCGCTTATTTCGCGTACGTAATTGCGTAATTTAGACGATATATTTACCTAACCAATAAAGTAACTAATATCTAAGCGGGAGACCACTTCTATGTAAAATAAATAATATTACGGCAAATATGTTACGTATGTACTAATATTACGATAAATAACTAATATTACGATAAATATGTTACCTAACAAACCAATATAAAACTAAGCAATGCGGAACTAACGAAATTAATTTGCTTTAGAAACGAGATAATATGATGCGCGGAATAATTACCTACGTGTAAATATTATAAACTAGAAAGAACTATTTAGCGGTTTTAACAATTAGCGGTATCGAAGTCCGGGTCGAACGGAACCAAAAAATATGGTGGCGCGGGGTAGACAAAATCTAAGCGGCGATTTAATGGACTGTATTTCGTTTGTTTGTTTGCTCGATCCCACAGGTAAATGGGACGTAGGGACTTTGGAAGTATAGAGGAAGGGACACTGACCTTTGCAAGCTTCTGGAGTCTTCTTCATAAATGGCCGCCGTCGCTGACTTTCGGGCACACGACGAGCACAGTTACACTTGTCCAGGGCTAATACAGTCTTCTCCACTTTACTCACATAAGCCCCAAAGCGGCTAGTTCTTAGATTTACTGTAGGTAATCTTATATTAATGATTAATAAGTAATTAAATTAGCGGGCGCGGCGCGGTGCATTCAATGCGTTTTTATTGACAGCAAAGGACCGAATCGAACAGGCGAAAAAGATCTACGACGTCACTCGATGAGTCTTCGAATTGATGCACCGCCATGAAGTTGCACTTGCAATGTTCACACTATGTAGGTCAGAGGATAGACAACGGGCGGGATTTTCGAAGGATTGTGGATCGAGCATTATTTCTTAGATTTTATCAAAGATAACGCGCTGGCGCGTCCATTATTGTTAATATTATATCTATTAAATTTTATACATATTATACGAATTGTAACGCTGTTGGTTTTCAAATAAAAAAAAATATCATTTTAGAATTACTTTTAAATTTTATAAGTAAAAGATCCAACCTATCAGCAGGCTTATCTTCATAAGTTTAAACTCGATCATAAGGGATTTATCGTTATCTTATACACGGATTACAAGTCGTAAATGGTATTATTACATAATATAAAGTAACATGAAATAAAAAAATCCGAATTGACCATACGCAAATCTTGCGAATAAATTAATTACGAGTTTAATGACGAATCCATGCGTTTTATTTTATCGCGTCAGTAATTACTGTTGCTTGTACAAATATTTAAAGAAACGCATAATTACTTTGTCTGATTATTGAGTTAATTATATTGACATTTGAATACGAGTGGGTGTTTCGATAGAGCTGTGTATTTTTCATACATTTTTACACATATTTACGAAAAAATTAAATTTAAAAAATAATTCTTTTAGAGATAAAAAATTCAATATGATGGTTTTCAAAAATAGGCATCATCAATCTAAATGTTTTAAACGATTTTTAGATGCTTCTTCAAGAAGATATTTCCTTTTTTTGTCCTACATCAATAAAAACTAATTAAATAAAGTTAACGCAAGCTCTTGCAATACTTATTTTAACTGTGTTAAATGCTAAATTTTTAATAAAAGTTCCTTTATAATACGTGAGATAATATTATCATATCAGTAATAATCATATAAGTGGTAATTGTAATGTGTACTATATATAACTAATAATACTAGTAGTAATTATATAGGTATTGGTAATAATATTGTTAAAACTAACATAAGTTATACCTTTTGTGTGAAGGTTGAGTGAAGAGAGGCTTATTGATATATCTGCTAATAATGTATGTCGTAAAATAAAGCATAATTCATCGTATGATATACGTAATACTTAATTACGTACTCTCAGAATCTGTGCGTGTGGCTTATTCGCAATTTATTACGAAGATACATATAATTAGTCGCAATAGCTATGGATCTAGAACATTAATACTGAGGGCAAACTTAATAGCGGCAAAAATACTATAGTTTTCTAACTCCAGTTTTTTACTAAAGTTCTAACAATAACTAACGCTGGCTAAAAGCAAAGTAAGTGTATGTCGAAACCTCGCACGAGCAAAGAAACGCCATAAAATATTGCTTGTCTGTAAAGTTGGTTTACGGACGATAGTTTAACGTGACAACGTCATAACAAAACATCTCCTCGGACGTATAGTGCGCCGCATCTCTCTTCTACTTAACGTAACGGGACAATGAGCGTAACGCTACAATGATTCATCATCCTTTTTCGCGCATGCAGCCGGCGTTCATCGATTGTCACGTCAATATTTCTTTAAAAGTTAAAACCAAATAGGTAATCGAGTAATACAAGTTTTTCATTTTTATACTTAGTATTAAATAGACTTAAAATAATTATAAAGGTAAATTATTATAAATTTATTTTGATATTCACAATATCTTTTGATTGAATGGGAATTAAACTTAAACAGTGAATTTTCGTATTAAACAACCCTTTAAATAACTTTGTTATATGTAGATATAGCACCAAAATTCATAATAATTTATACAAGGAATACAAATTTAAAGAATAGAAAACGCGCTTGTAAATATGTGTACGAAATAGTATAAATACAAAACTCGACAACGGTATAAAAGTATTGTGTCAATTAACTAAACACGCTAATTTCCCGCAGAATCAGTGTTTTGAACAGACATGATTGCAAGTAGTTCTCAGTGAATGTCTTATATTGCAATCTGAATAAGACATTAAAAGACATCCAAGGGATTTGCATCTGAGTTCCTAAGTGTGAAACTCTAGCCGCTCATTAACGCGTCTGCTACTGGCAGCTACGGATTCATAATCTGAGGATTATGAAATACTAGACTTGGCTTTTGGTTCTCGTTACGTAGATTTTAGTACGAATCCTTTTTTTATTTTAGTGTCTTGACCATTTTACGATATTAATACGAATATTAATTTTGATGACTTTTTTTCGATGCAGTCCTTGTTGGTCTCTCCACCATGCCTCGGAGAGCACGTTAAGCCGTCGGTCCCGGTTGTTATCATGTACACCTGGTAGCGATCGTTACTCATAGTAGGGAATATATCCGCCAACCCGCATTGGAGTAGCGTGGTGGATTAAGCTCCGATCCTTCTCCTACATGGGGAAGAGGCATATGCCCAACAGTGGGTTATTACAGGCTGAATTGTAAATCGTAATTTTGATGACATGTAACGTACAATCAAACGTAATGTCATTTTCAAATAAATATTGTATCCGTTTTGGACAATTACGCGGTGTGGTAGTGCGTGTTACATGCGATTCATTACTGACAGCCGCGGATTAAATTCCCACTTGGGATTGATTGTGCTAATTGCTACTGGTCTGGGTTTCTCTTACTATGAATTTCCCCACAATGGCTTGGGGAGCACAAAAGCTGTTAGTCCTGGTTGTTAACATAGACACCTGATAGCGATCGTTACTCATAGCGATCTTCGTGTTGTGTTAAGTAATAGCCCAAAACGACATAATATTGCTCTTATAAATAACCCAAGTATTCGTCATTGAAGACTCTGTTCGTAAAGGATGAAAACGAAAGTCTCTACAAAATAATATTTGGTTAGCAACAAATTTTATTAAATGTGTTTCTTCAAAAAATGCTTACAGTTCATTTTTAAGCTCAAAGTAACACAAAACAATTTTCCTTTCGAAGTGTAACGAGCTCACACCGGGCGCCGACACACGACACCGACCTGGCATTATTTTAAGTTATTAATTTCTAAGCGTCATCATCATCGCTCCCCTTTTAATTACGTTTAGTGAATAAGCGAAAATTACCTATTGTTTTATTACGAAAGCTCTTTATTTACGGCGAGTTGTGTCTTAATGAGGTTTTTGAAATTAAAAGGCGGTTTTGAAAATAATAATTAACGAGTTGGTTGAGTGATGCGAGATGTAGAATAACGGTGACGTTAATTCAGCGCGGCATCATTACACCGTTTGGATACATCAGCAGGGCAAAATGCCTCGTAAACGATTAAGGAATAGAACTGAGACGATTTGGACCTGGATTTTTGGATTGTTTACTTGTTTGTATCAACTGTGTCTGTAGTGAGCTGTAAAAGTAAACTGTAACTGATTTTTAATAAAAATTATTATTATAACCTATTGTTTTATTCTTAAATATTAAAATTCATTATATCGCATCACACCATCTGATTTCATTCATTCATACAGTCGTAGTTTTTGATAAATGTCTTTGAAAATTCGGTTGTATCTATTTTAAAAGTGTACTTGTTATATAAAGTTGTATCATACATTTTAGGATATATTTATGTTTCAAACAAGATCTTATTCGAGGCACTATAACAGTCTTCTATGTCTTATTCATACTATTGGCGAAATAGTCTTTGTCTAATCGACACAACTTGTTACAGTCATAAAAAGAGAAATTAAACGTTATACGGTATTAAAAGTTGTGTTTTCTTGCAAACGAAATAAAACTGAATTTAAATTACATTGTCAAGTAATATAACGTATTAAGACGGAAAAAAGCCAAGTAAATACGCTATTAGAGATGCCTCAAAAAGTGCTCTTAAGATCTGGATATCGACATAGGAATACATGATAAGTATCAGCTTTTGATTAAAATAATAATCGTCAAAATTGATTTTTCAATTCGAATCTTAAGTCGGTTAACAAAAAAATTTATATTTTTTTCAAATGTATTTTCAACTTGATAGCAGCTGTATGACAACAATGAACAGGTTTAGGTATAAAAGATTTTATATTTCAAATCTTCATCATTGTGTCATGTTTAATTAATTATTAAGTTCTTAATCTGACTCTAAAAAGCTTGAAAATTGCATTTCAAATATTATTAAATTATTATAACGGATTTAAATTATGTCGGACTGTTATTATAATTATTATGTTATTTCCGCTTAATTGATTTTAAGAAAATTATTTCTATAAGTAGCCCATTTTCAGTTAACTAAATGTTTTACGTTGAAAGGAATGAAGGAATGATTAGGTAAATTAATTACTGTAATTTAAATTTATTTTCACAGGATTATTTTGTTCCTTAATTCAGTTTAAGGTTAGGTAGTTAATAGATCGGGAGATGGTGACAGGTGACGTTCCACGATTTTGTCGTGCATGCCTTTTTAAGGCTTGATAACTAACCCTAAAAAATCAAAGATTGTCGGGGCTTTAGCCCCTCCGCGCGTCCTCTTCATAAGGAAAAGCGCTTTTCTTTGTGTAGCGAATTTTCGTGTTTTTCCGTGATAGTATACTGCATACCATTGTAATATACGGAGGTTCAAGCAAATTGAAGCTCTAATAATTGATGGCATGCACCCCGCAGCGGCCCAAGATGATCAAAGGGTTCTGAAAACCTGAAAAAAATTAAAGGGCAATTCCGTGTTTTCAAATTGCATGCCGATGTAAAGAATAGAATTTTTTGTAATAAAAACACTCTGGAAAAAAAATGTGATCCAGTTTATTATTTATTTCTTTTTAATTTTTTTTTTGACTGAATTTAGACTGGCAGTGTATAATTTATTTGTTACTTGTTTTCATTCCTTAGTATTTAAATACGAAAAAATAATAATTATAATTAAAATAAAATGTAAAACTAGTATTTGTCAAAACCTTGATTACGTAATATGGAAAAAAATTTTAAATGTGGAAAGCATCTTTTGACGAGGCTTATATCAAATTCGTTTTACAATATACATATATGAATATTCTTGTTATTTATTAGGTATAATTATAAAACATGTAGTGTAATAAGGAACTGCTTGAAGCTTTCTCTACAAAAAAAAGTGGTTATTGTATAAAGAAACCAGAGACAGCAGTGTTCGTCCTAAATTTTTATTTTTAGGTAAATTATTATGTGAAATATTTATTTAATGTGAACATGCAGATTTCCTTTATAGCTTTTGTTAAATTTAATAAAAATTTCAACATAATGCACATCTCATGCTAATATTTTTACAATAAATGTATTAATATTTTAGATTTTGTTTCTATAATGATGACATAATTTAACTGAGGTAGGGCACAGCAGGAAATTTCCTGCTCAAAATATGGAGCAGCCCGACTGGGGTAGTACCTCGACCTTACAGAAGACCACAGCTAAATAATACTGTTTTCAAGCAGTATTGTGTTCCTGTTGGTGAGTAAGGTGACCAGAGCTCCTGGGGGGGATTGGGGATAGGGTCGGCAACGCGCTTGCGATGCTTCTGGTGTTGCAGGCGTCTATAGGCTACGGTCTTACCATCAGGTGAGCCGTACGCTTGTTTGCCAACCTAGCTACATAAAAAAAAAAAAAAAAATATTATATTTCTGGTGGACTAGAAATATGTACGTAGTAAATGAACTTATACCCCGTCCGGCGACTAATGATCTTTTTGATACTTCAAGAAATTTTGACATTAGTGACTGCCTCACACGATATTTATTCGATTCGAAATAATAATCGATTTTATTTAAGAAGAACTTTCAATCGATTTAATTAAATACATTTAGTTTAAAAATATTATTTATTTATGCGTTTATTAGTTTTTTTTTAATTATAAATGAAGTATATAAATAATAAATAAATGAATTAACAGAGTTATTGCTCTTTATTCTTGGTTTGCAAATAAATTTCAAGATTTCGACTTAATTCCTTGCAAGTAATCAATCTTGGGGTCATTGATACTATTTGTATTTCCTTTTTTGTATTAAATTTATAGAAACAATAATCACATGACGTAAAATTATTTTTATCATATGATCGATTTATTATCGATTTATTATTTCAAGAACTGTTTCATAGTCTGTGGTTGTTTGTTAAGCACAGGGTACTTCACTCAATCAATCAAATCGTCAATAAAGTATGACATTACTGTAAAATTTTTAGTACGTTATTCTGGGAAAAAACTGTAATTTATAGGCGTGAGCTGTCAAAAAGCTAATTACTCGCCGGACGGGGTATAATTGAAGTATCATAAATATACCGCCGCCGCGTATATGTGACGCCGCGTTGGCGCAGCGGTCACAGCAATGGATTGCGATTGGCTGTTGCGAGCGGTTGCGGGTTCGATCCCCGCACACGACAACATTTGTATTGGCCATACAGATGTTTGCCGTGGTCTGGGTGTTTGTGCAGTCCTTGTGGGTCTCCCCACCGTGCCTCGGAGAGCACGTTAAGCCCTTTGGTCCCGGTTGTTATCATGTACACCTGATAGCGATCGTTACTCATAGTAGGGAATATATCCGCCAACCCGCATTGGAGCAGCGTAGAGGATTATGCTCCGATCCTTCTCCTACATGAGGAAGAGGCCTATTTTTTTTATTTTTTTTTTTTTATGTATGTTAGCTCAGAACTTTTGACTCGGTGGACCGATTTCGATCAATTTTGTTTTAAGTGAAAGGTGTTGCGTGTCATGTGGTCCCATTTTAATTTAATTGAGATCTGACAAGTACTTTTAGAGTTATATCTAATAATGCGTATTTACGTGACTACTTTTTCGTCGACCTACGTTATATTATACCCCATAACTTTTTACTCGGTGTACCGATTTGGATGATTCTTACTTTAGTCGAAGGCTAATACTCGTCTTGTATTCTTGTTTAAATTAGATCGAAAACTGATTACAACTTTTTGAGTAATCTTTAATAGCGCGTAATTACTTGACTATTTTTTCGTCTTATTACGTTGTATTACTTGTCGATGTAATTGAAGTCGGTTTTTTTTCGTTTGCGAGCAAACACAATTATAAGCGCGACAACATGTCACGCAGGTTTTCATGGTACCGCAAATGTTTAAGATATCATAACGTCTAGTGTATTATTAGAGTTTATAAAACCTACAAAATGAAGTAGTGTGCATCGTACTTTACTGAAACGTCGCTTCTGACTTAACGTAACATTGTTTACGTTAGACGAGGCGTGAAATCGCGATTATTCCAACTCTGATCAAAAATGTAATCGGAGAATATATATTTTACGTGGTTAACTTTATTTGACTTTATCCTTTCGTTTGAATTACATAAATAATTGAACTCTGTAAATGTGAACTATCATATGAGGGCTTAGTTTGTAAAGTAGTTAAATTTCAAACGAAATAAAATTAGCTGGCACTGTTGCATTTTCAGGTGCCAAATTTGTTTTTGAAAATATTCTTGGCGTTCGGCTATCATCGTAATGAAAGAAGCACGTTTTGAGATATCTATAACCACGTGATTGAATTAACTCTTGCGAGATAATATTAATTTGTTGATTAATAAATTAATACATTTTAAGCTAACTGCTTTTAATTTACGTTAAACATTTTTTACGGTAACAATTAAAATATTAGGTGTGAGTACATAATTAAATACATCTTTTAAAACTTAATTTCATTATTTTGTTCATAACATAAATACGAATGAGTAAATAATAAAAATCAGCTCTAACTGTCGTACAAATAATTTAAAATTCCAAACGGGGACTTTTGTAAAAAAAGTTTATATTTGCATTGTATTAAGAAACGTATCCAGAATTAACTTAAAAAAGTAACAAATAACTGTCTGTACAAAGTTTGGACGGCTAAGAATTCCCTTATTTCTAATCGTATTTTTCCCGTTAAGTTCAATAAAGAATTTTGAAAAAACTCTCTTAAGTTTGTTTATTACGCTTTCTTTTCTTCGCAATATTATTTATTATTTATTGTATGTCATAATTAATGTATAAAAAGGAATACATTGAAACCTTAGTGGGCTTGTGACCATGGGGCTTGCAATAGTACCGACATATTCGGAAATTATAATGAGCAACAACGAAGTGTTTAAATCAAATCACTTCAAAAAATTGCTTTTGAAAAAACAGGCTGCACGTTTTGAAAGGATTTTTGTACTCAGATGAATCCTCGGGCTTTTCGTGGTACTTAAAAAACTACTACTAACTACTACTACTTCATACATTTAAAAATGTTATGGATCTGATGTTTATTATCCGATAAAAAAGTGAAGGTTAAAAAATTTATAATACATTAGTTATTGGGCGTGGCTTCGCTCACGTCGAAATTTGTTACATTTAAAAAGAGATGCTAAAGTTGTACTTATTATCATTCCTGATTATAATTCAGTAATTTAGAATCTCTTTGTAGACCATATTTATGATTCAACTTTCGCACTTTAGAACTACCCGACAGCTCGCAGAGCTTGCTTTCAATCAGGTTTCAATAATCGTGGGAAAAAGTCTCCCCTCAAGTCTCGACTCACCTATACGTTTACTGACTATAAAATAGCTCTTACCAAAATTCATCTTTATACGTTAACTAACTTCTGCGCGCGACTTCGTCGGCGTGGACTCCGCTCCTATTGGTCTTAGCGTGATGATTTATAGCCTATAGCCTTTCTCAATAAATGGGCTATCTAACACTGAAAGAATTTTTCAAATCGGACTAGTAGATCCTGAGATTAGCGCGTTCAAACAAACAAAAAAACAATCAAACAAACAAAAAAACACTCAAACAAACAAACTGTTCAGCTTTATTATTATTTATTATTATTATTAGTATAGATTTCTTTGCGAGACTTTGTGACTAGTGAATGACCTGATGATTTTATAACATAGATATATCTCTACTACAGAAAAATATGTTATCTATACTAATATATATAGCTCAAGAGTTTGTTTGTTTGTTTGTTTGAACGCGGTAATCTCTGCAACTACTGGGCCGATTTGAATTTGCTTTGAATTTGCTTGCCGATTGAAATTCTTTCAGTGTTAGATAGCCCATTTATCGAGGAAGGCTATGTGTCATCACGCTAAGACCAATAGGAGCGGAGTCCACGCCGACTAAGTCGCGCGCAGAAGCTAGTTATTCATAGGCTAAAAAGTACATACATACATACATATAATCACGCCTCTTTCCCGTAGGGGTAGGCAGAGACCACTTCTTTCCACTTGCTACGATCCTTACATACTCGTTTCGCTTCGTCCACTTTCATTATTCCTTTCATACATGCTCTTCGGTTTAGGGTACTCTTGACCTGGCCTTTTATTAGGACGTCCCTAATTTGATCTTGAAACGTCCGCCTAGGTCTACCTCTTCCAACACATCCATTCACACTTGCCTTATACACTTTTTTCGTCAATCGTTCTTCACTCATTCTCTCGACGTGACCGAACCTTCTCAGCATCCCTTTCTCAATTTTTGTCACTACATCTTCTTTCAGACCACATCGTTTTCTTATCTCACTATTTCTTATCCTGTCACTCAGTTTAACTCCTATCATACTTCTTAACGCTCTCATGTCAACTGCATTTATTCTGCTTTCATGTTTCTTCTGCCATACCCAACTTTCACTTCCATACATGAGTGTCGGAACCAACACCCCCCTATGCACAGCCAAACGAGCCTTGTTAGACACCTTTCGACTGCTCATAAAGGAGTGCAAAGCTCCATTCACCATGTTTCCTGCATTCACTCTTCTTTCAATATCACTCTCACACTTTCCATCTCTTGTAAACTTTGAACCCAGATATACAAAGTCATTCACCTGTTCTATTTGTTCATCCCCAATCACGATATTGCAATCTGTCCCTGTCTCATCTCTTTCAAACACCATCACTTTCGTCTTCTTTACATTCATCTTCATTCCCTTTCTAACAAAAGCTCCATTCATAGCAGTTACCATCTCCTGTAACTCCTCGGCCGAGGACGCAAGTAATACTTGTAAAAAAAGTAGTGACTTGTAATTATTCCTGCCTAGGTAGATCGTGACGCTTTTAGGTCTATAACCTTCCATAACGATTGGAGATTAAACGTAAATAAATAAACACTTCAAACTTATCACCTACTAGCAGGAGTTAGACCTGTGTTGGTGGTCTGGAAATACATACAATACAAAGATAAACGCCCAAACCACCACAAAAATCAGTATGGTTCAACAAATGGGTCTCATATCACGAAGTGCTAAATAACGTGTCACCTAACACAAAAAATACACTTATTTTGATACACTTACATACAAATAATAATAATGAAAATAGGGTCACTACAAACTTTCCAATTTATTTTAATCTTTTAAGATAGCTATAGATAAATATATGATAAATTAATATTGTATTTACCAAATGAACGCAGTACGATAGAATAGCTCGTACATAAACTGTACTTGACCATGTCCCAATTCAGGCGGTTTCTCGAAAACAAGTAGAATATGGTCTGCTCCGCTGAAAACAATAGAAACAATTACAATTCGTTTCAATAGCTCATAATAATCCCTTACTTCCACATATAAAGGTGTACGCTATAGAGCAGGGGTCATCAATTAGTTTCGCTCGGGGTCCGTTTGAAGAAATAAAATGACCGTCGCGGTCTGCACATCATTTTATAGAAAAAAATATATTTTATTAAACAAACGAAATAACAAAGGTAATTTTTTACACATTAAGGAGAAATATGACATTTTTTTATTGTGGACTGTTGAGTTTGAAGTTGCGTGGGATATATTTTTATAATATTATGCACTCTGTAGTGTAAGTTTCTGTGCTCTCGCGGTCCACACAAAATGGGTCGGCGGCGGTCCGAACACGGACCGCGGTCCGCCAGTTGACGACCCCTGCTATAGAGTATTATAGAACCTGTTGTACAAATAACACAGAACTATGAAATTTATGGTTTTTATTCAAAAAATGAATGAATTTGAGTAAAAACTGACGAAAATATCACAAAAAGTCTCAGTACCTAATTATAATTTATTAAAATATAATGTATATTATATATTCTAACGCACGCTAAACTACCATGTATTAGGATTTTATAGAACTAACCGATATATACACACTAAAGTCGTATAATAAACATTTAATTTGCAATAACAAATATTGAGATCAATAATTGAGATAAAACTACCCTATCTCTCAAGTTGGACCAAATTACAGATGCTTACAAAATTTGATAAAAATTGGTTCAGTAGTTTCGGAGATTATCACTAACATACATCGTAACACGAAATTGTTAAATATATAGATAATAGATGTGATTCAATTACGTATCGTATTCGTTCGTATGTGACATACATAGGCATGAAGGGCTGTCTTTGTTCATACGAAAAAAATAATTAGCTTCGATTGTTTGTGCGTTAGTTAATTCAAATTTTTTTTACTAATTGTTACTTATATCACTAACAACTCAAGACTCAAATATATAATTATAATTATGTATAAATGAATATGGCTGGCCGAAATATACATTACATACCAGTGCATAACCTACGAATAAACGAATTAGATTGTTCTTTTTTGTGTTATTGTCAGGATCTAAAATCTTAGACAATACAAAAAGTCAATGACGAATGCCTATACTATTTTAAACATCTTTATGGCCATACTAGCGTAACAAAAAAGTACGCAGTTAAGATTTAACATTCGCATTATTCACAATATCCCTATCGCAAAATATGAAAGCAAACCTCAGTGGCTATCCTTTTAAAAATAATTCCCCGAAGTTTAAAAAGAAACAATTTCAATATGATAAACGTGATCAAGTCATCGTGTATTTCGTATACCTCCATCACATTCAGATAAAGAACAATAAACAATACACGAACGTGATGTATGAGCCTTACGAAATTTATTGAATCCATGATAACAGTAATGTTCTTTATTTAAATCTTGGTCTTTACGGAATATTTATTAATCCTGTCACGTAATAGTTACATATCGAAGGTTCGAACAGTATGAACACGGCCAGAAGAGTCAGGAGCACTTTTGACCGTCTGTTTGAGGGTCGTTTACGGAACGCGACGTTGACAGTATCGAGAACGTGCGTCACATCGAAAAACGATACTCCCTTGTTGTCGGTTCGTTCAATCTGAAATATGTAAATCGAATGAGACGGGGTGTTGTTGGTTTATTTATTTCGTGAGATTGTACGCCGCTAAGTGGGATTTGTAAAAAGGTTTTTGTGGCATTAATGATGAACTTCACCCACACTTTTCTGCGAATCTGTGTACTGCTTTGTTTTAATCGTAATGAGTCTTGACGTGCAAAGACTGGTTTAAATTTGCTTATCGTGAAGGTGTCGGGTTAATTTTTGTTCAATATTTGTAATTCGTTTTATTTCTGTATAATTAATTACTTTACTAATTCTAATGAATTATGATTGCAATAAAAATAAATTACATAAAAATAATAAAATAAATAAAAAGCTCATTTTTTAATGAAGTCATAATAATGTGAAGTCATTTCTAATTATGTCAGTTCTGATTGTGATTATTACCAACAATTATTCCTATATCTAATATGTTAATAAGTTATTATCAATACCTTATAAGCTTCTAACCCAACTGGCAAGATTACACAATATCGAAAATTTATAAACAGCAGCAGCTGCAAAATGCTATGTCATAAAAAACCTGATATCTTAACGTAATCTATGTATATATTTTTTAATGTCTATATTTTTTTTCGAATTTTATTGCGGTTTATTAAACTTTTTAAAAGCCCGACGTTTCCGATACTTTTTTTATTCTTTATTTGGGTAAAAAACAGTATTACAATAGGTATAATATTACAATTAGTTTTTAAACAAAAAGTACTTAGCGTAACACCATCACTGTTTACCACGGATTACTCCAAAAATTAATAATAAGTCGATAACAGTTAGGTACAAGACAAACAGCTATAATTACAAGGTAAATCCGATTAATTCAAACATTGCAATACAAGTTTTTTGTAAGTGCAGGGACCCATTGCAGCAATATCTATTGCGTTAAACAGATCGTTATAGGAACTAAGCATTCGATGTATGGAGATCGTTTACCAGCGTTTAAATAATTTACACTTTAGAGCAACCTATGGTCACGGGTGGAATAAAACAACTTAATAAAACGCTATAAAACCCGCAAAAGTTGTTTTATTAATCTATGTAGTTTTAATCTTAATTAAGCCAGTAATATACCACTGGTCTATGGGCATTGGTTTTATTCTCCATAGAGTAGGGTCGAATATTAAACCACTACTCTGTTCTACTGTTTTTTTGGAGGATATAATATGTATTCCCTACTATGTGTAACGAATGTTAACAATCGGAACTGACAGCACGGTGTGCTCTACGGGGTGACCGGGAAGTATCTAAAGTTATATTTGTCTAACTCTTTAACAATTTATATAATTTATGGAATTCGTAAGTAAACTGATTTGAATATTATCCTTAAACTAATAAAAACGTTTGTTATATAATTGTGTTTGCTCTCAAAAATGGCCACAAGTTTGAAAATAAAAATGAGGAGTAAGAGCTACTGCAGGAATATATATGATTTTTTTTCTTTTTCTTTGACTATTAAGCCTTTTTTGTGCATTATTAAGAGTCTCCAGTTGTGCTTCGGAGATGACACACAGACTTTTTAAAAATTAAATTGATTATAATATTTAATAACAAATAATATTGCTCGTAAGGAAATATAAAACGACTATCATCGAATTGTTAATTATTTTCATGAATTTCATTTATATTTCTGTTCCAAATAATTAGTATCATATATCATTTAAGGAAAATTGATTTTATCGATTTCACAGACATTTCATACTCACATGACATGATACTCATATTACATCACTTGACAGGTGGTTTAATAACAAGATTAGGAAAGAATTTAAGATATAGCACGATAAAGTCTACTAATCACGTTGGTGTAGGATGATAGAGATTAGGAAGATTATAATTACTATTTAGTAAATTAATGTCAACAGAATTAGTTATTCAGGGCCGCGGTATCAAGGGTACAAGTTGCGAAAAATAAATGATCACCGAACTTCCAGAGAAGATGGCACTTTAAGAAGAAGAAGAAGAATTAGTTGATTGCTTCAAAGTTTTACCACTACGTTCAAAACGTTATGTACGTTGTAAAGCGCATTATTGTGTTAAATAAAACCGCATAACTGCCAACACGACCACTGATTGCATTTTACCAATTGTTATTATATTCGCCAATAGCTCTGCATAATGCGATGTTCAAAATTTGCATTATTGATTTCTTGACATTGTTTTATTTTGACCTATTTCGTTTTTTACGTGTATCGCAATATGTCACGTTATTATCGACGGATTACTATACTGATAAAATTATTTTTGATAAAGATTCATAAGCAAAAATTGTAATTTCAATTTTATAGTAGTTTGGAATTTTTTCCGTTGTTTGTGAAAATTTAAATTTGACAGTTTTTGATGACACATAATTATGTGCGCCTACTTTTTGTAGCACTTTATTAGTTGGCTTATTTTGTCATTATATTTTAACTGAAGTTTATATTTAAACAGATTTTTTGTCTTTGGCTACTTAAATGTCTGTAAACAGTGTCAGTTATTTTTATATCTTTCGTTTTTATAGATTCCTGTTAATTTTTATTTATGCGATCAATAGCCGTTTCTAAGATAAACACTAGACATGCCGTTTCTCTCTTTTATAACTTTTTCCAACGTCATAGTGATATTTTAATAAAAAAATACGCTTCCATATTATTAACATTAACATGCTTTAATTATATACGGAAGTGGTAGTCAGGGTTAAAAACATGATTGTGAAGGAAACAAAATACTAAGATTAACAGAAAAAAATTGATATGCCAACTATAGATACAGAAAATTCTATAAAAATGGCACCAAGGCTTAATACCACCAATGATAAAATTGGGATTAATAAAACTTACATCAGCGATAAAGGTACATTAGTAATTTAAACACTAGGAGTGTTATCTCTTATCTAATACTTCATAAAATTATATCAATGCACTTTATTATGATAATATTAAAGTGTTTTAAGTTAGGCTGTTAGTTTGAGGGCTAGTTAGAGGGCTTTTATTTGGTGTCGTTGACTTTTCTTGATCACAAGTATTTAGTATGACTAAAAGTAATATCTGCCCTAACAAGATTAGACGTAAATATAAATATTATTGCCACTGTCTGCCCAAATTTGAACTTCATTTCCGTTTTTTAACCGACTTCCAAAAAAGGAGGAGGCTCTCAATTCGATTGTATTTTTTTAAAGTATGTTACTTCAGAACTTTTGACTGGTTGGACCGATTTAGATGAATTTTTTCAATCGAAAAGTGTTGCGTTTTATTTGGTCACATTTAAATTTAATTGAGATCTGACAAGTTTTTTTTGAGTTATATCTAATAACGCATTATTACTTGACTAGTTTTTCGTCGACCTACGTTATATTAAACCGTATAACTCTTTACTGGGCTTACCGATTTTGATGAGTCTTACTTTAATCGCAAGCTTTTAAAAAATTGCCCTTTAATTTTTTTCAGCTTTTCAGAACCCTTTGATCATCTTGGGCCGCTGCGGGGTGCATGCCACCAATTATTAGAGCTTCAATTTGCTTGAACCATGGCATGCAGTATACTATCACGGAAAAACACGAAAATTCGCTACGCAAAGAAAATCGCTTTTCCTTATGAAGAGGACGCGCGGGGGGGCTAAAGCCCCGACAATCTTTGATATTTTAGGGTTAGTTATCAAGCCTTAAAAAGGCATGCACGACAAAATCGTGGAACGTCACCTGTCGCCAGCTCCCGATCTATAATTATGAGTTTTTCCTTGTGAGTCTCCTCACTGTGCCACGAAAGCAATCAATCCCGGTTATTATCATAGATACCTGATAGCGACCGTTACTCTTAGTAGCAATTGGGGATATTATTTACCAACCGGCAATCGAGCGATGACTGAGCTATGATTTAGTTAATAATCTCAAGCAAAGCTATAAAAAAATTTATAAGTGTTATTTAACTCTTAATGAGTTAGGAATTGCGATAACATTAGGTAATTAAAACTTTTTTATTACGATTACGTATATAAATTATATTGCAGTCTGAATTAGTTAGGAGTTTAATATAAGTTTACTATCGAAGATTAAAATCTCTGTTTATAGATAAATGCGGTATAATTTTATTGTTTTCTAGTATTTTTTTTTTTATTTTGTAATTAAAACTGAATTCCCGTCCTAGCTATTTCACTCTCTTTCTATGCACTTGAAAATAATAAAACCTTATCATAAACAAATTATTTTACTAAGCTTAAAGCAGTACTACAAAAAATACATGCTTTTGTTTAGGGAAGATTTCTTATCTAAAAAGGGAAAGGGTTAGAGCTAACGCATTTTTCTCCTGTTCGAATTCTTATGAATCCGAAAGACCCGTGAAAGAAATTCTAGAATATTGTAAAGAAATCAAGAATAGCAATCAATTGACAAATCCAGAGCAAATACATACATACATACATACATATATTCACGCCTGTATCCCAGAGGGGTAGGCAGAGATTACGCCCCTCCACCAGCCACGATCCTGACAAACCTCTCGTGCCTCATCTACAGTCATACATCTTCTCATACACTGTCGGCGATTGTGCGTACTTCTTACTTGGCCGGTTTCCAAGACTTCTCGGATTTGATCCTCGAAAGTCTTTCTTGGACGGCCTTTCGGAACTACGCCTGCCAATTTACTTTTATAAATACCTTTCGTAACCCTACTCTCACTCATCCTTTCAATATGTCCAAACCAACGCAGCATCCCCTTTCTTACTTTCATAACCACATCTTCTTTCAAGCCACATTTTTCCCTTATCACACTATTTCTTACTCTATCAACCAGTCTTAAGCCACACATATTACGCAAAGAGCGCATTTCTACCGCATTCAATCTACTTTCATTCTTCTTCTGCCACACCCAACATTCACTTCCATAGGTCAATGTGGGGATGAGCACCCCCTCATGAATCGCCAACCTTGCCTTGTTTGACAAATTTTGGTTGTTCATAAGGGAGTGCAGGGCCCCATTGACTTGATTTCCCAATTTTAGTCTCCTTTCAATATCTTCTTCATACTTACCATCCCTTGTGAAAACGCAACCCAGATAAACAAATTCATTCACTTGTTCTACTTTCTCATCACCAATCATTATTCTGCATTCAGTCACTTTCTCATCCCCTTCCAAAACCATGACTTTCGTCTTGCTTACATTTATTTTCATGCCTCTCTTACTGAAGGATTCATTCACTAGAGTTACCATCTTCTGCATCTCTTCAGCCGACTCTGCAAGGAGCACTTGATCGTTGGCGTACAAGAGGCACTTGACAAGTAACTCCCCCATTCGTAACCCCCATCCACAGTCTTTCAAATCGTCAAGACAACTATCCATGAATAGGTTAAACCAGAGCAAATGTAATGAAATAATAAGGTAAACTGCAAAATTCAGTAAAGTATGTCGATCAACTCTGTGACTAATATTATATTAATCTATAACAAATATAAATATTGTAATTCATTAAATTATTCATTAGGTTTTCACTGAATTACTTTTTCATAATAGAAAAATGCTGCGTCCAGTATAATAGATTCATTGCCTAAATTATATCGTAAAAAAGCAAATATGATACTAGTTTTCGTAATACGAATACGAAACATTCATGAACTTTAAGGTTCAAAGGGAAACTAAGCCCTTCTTTTACTAAAAATATTCTCTTCACCCTTAGGACGTATAATTTAGAAGGTTTGTTTGTGGCAAGGAGACATATTAAACGAAATGATAATATTAATAGCAATAAAAAATTAGATAATAGAAAAAGTAACTATCATTATAACAATTAGCTGACCTGGCTAACTTTGTATCAACATTTTTTTTTTTCTATTCTACGTCGTTTTTTATTTTTATTTTTTTATACAAACCTTTTTAAGTCAAAAAAGGTATTATCCAATTTGATGTAGACGGTGGAAGCTATGCGCGTACAGAAATTTCGGTAATTCATTTTAATTTATATCTTGAGACAAGTCTTATGTATATTTATGCATACACTTTGAATCAAGCAGATAGGACATAAATCACTCTTTAGCTTCAAAAAGTTCAAGGCTCATTATTTGTCACTGAAACCGTCATGATTGTCTTTTCATCTTAGGATGATATAAATGTGTATAAATTGTATGTATTTGTATGTATATATGTATAATTTTATATTGTATTAAAATTAATTGTAATTTAAGTATCAATTATTTGTACACTTCCAAACCGCTTTTCTATGCTTTGTCCTATACCCAAAGGTTGTCTGGAATAAATCGCTCTTCTAGCGATAAGACTGTCTTTGTATATCTTCCTCTAACTGTACTAATTTTGATCGTATCTTTTAATAGTGTACAATAAAGAATATTATTATTATTATTATTATTTATTTACTTTCTTTTTCTCTTCTCTTGTTAAGAGAAGGTAATAATCAGCCATACGGGCCTTAACCAAGTATGGCAGATGGTTCTGCGTTGGAGGTAATTGTCGAGGATGTCAGAAATTTGCGAGTGATACGGCAAGTGTTGAGAACTGTTGCTTTTTGTAAGGTGTATGTTAGATTGGTAGACATGTTTAGGATTTTTAGGCTGTTAGTCAGAGTTTTAGGTATGATTCCAGTTGCGGAGAGTACAATGGGAACAATATGAACAGTATCTGTATTCCACTGCGTTTTAATTTCTATTGCGAGGTCCTGGTACTTTGTTAGTTTGTCCGATATGGTTGTTTGAATATTGTGGGTGTTAGGAATAGCAATGTCTATTAGATAAACTGTTTTGTTTCGTTTGTCGTGAAGAGTAATATCTGGTCTGTTGTAATGCACTGTTCTGTCCGTTAATATAGTCCTGTCCCAGTAAATTTTGTAGTTTCTGTCTTCTAAAATTACATCCGGTTTGTATTTGTAGTATGGTTGTTTTTTGGCTATGAATCTGTATTTATGTGCGAGTTCTTGGTGAATGATGGATGCTACTTGGTCATGTCTGTGTTTGTAGTCGGTCTGTACTATGCTTCTGCAGGAACTAGTTATATGTTGTATAGTTTCGGGGGCACTATTGCAATGTCTACATGAGTCATTAGTCTGATTGGGGTCTTTTAAAATATGTTTCCTGTAATTACGTGTAGCTATTACTTCGTCTTGTATCGCTAACATGAAGCCTTCGGTCTCAGGGAACAGTTCACCTTTCCTAAGCCATTCGTTCGACTTATCTTTGTCGACGTATGTTTGGCAGAGGTGGGATCGGTGTCTCCCGTGGAGGGACTTTCCAGCCCAGGTAGCGATTTTCTGTTTTGGGTCCTTTAGTTTTTCATTAGTCTGTATTTGTCTGTCATGTAAGTTTAGCGGTGTAAGTTTGGTATCTTTTTCGCTTGCATGCCTGTGTAGTGCTGAGTGTTCTGATTTAGTGTGAAAGTATTGCCGGAGTGTAGTTATTTGTTTGTTGTGTAGGTTATGAATGTCTATCAATCCCCTTCCTCCTTCTTGGCGTGGTAGTGTGAGTCGTTGAATGCAAGATTTTGGGTGGTGTTTCCTAAATTTTGTGAGCTTAGTATGTATGGTGCGTTGTAACTTTTGTAAATCTGTTTGTGACCAGTTAATTATTCCAAAGGAATACGTCAGTACAGGGATCGCGAATGTGTTTATGGCTTTTACAATGTTCCTAGAGTTTAGTTCAGATTTCAAGATGAGGTTGAGATGGTGTTTGAATTTTGTGGTGAGATCAATTTTCGTCTGTTTCTGTTGAATCTGTCTAGCTTGATTGAAGCCTAAATATTTGTATGTACTAACTTCGTTCATCGGTTCAATAGTTTCGCCAGTATTAAGTGCATATGAATTGTGTACAAGTTTTCCTTTTTTTACGGAGAGAATTTTGCATTTATCAACACCGAATTGCATGTTAATGTCTGTGGAAAATTGTTGTGTGATGTCAGCCAGTTTAAAAAGATCACTTGCATTAGTTGCGAATAATTTGATATCGTCCATGTACATGAGGTGCGATATTGTGCTATTTTGTTCATTATTCAGCTTGAACCCAAGTTTGCTGAGGTTTATAAGGTCTGACAATGGGTTCAGAGCCAGGCAAAATCATAAAGGACTGAGGGCATCGCCTTGGAATATTCCACGCTTTATATGAATCGGTTCAGTAGTTAAAGATTGATTTATTTTAAGTTTAGTTTGCCAATTTTGCATGGAGACTTGAAGAAATGATATTATAATAGGATGTATTTTATATATTTGTAGAACTTTAAGTAGCCAAGTGTGGGGTACGGAATCGAAAGCTTTGCGGTAGTCAATAAACATAGAATGTATATCTTTCTTTTTCTTATATGCGTGATTTAAGGCAATTGCGTCCAGGGTTAGCTGCTCCTTGCATCCCTGACTGAATTTTCTGCAGCCTTTTTGCTGTTCTGAAAAGATGTTATGCTCAGCAACGTGTTGATATATGAGCTCGCTTATACAGCCAGTTAAAATTTTGTAAAATATCTGAAGACAGGTAATGGGTCTGTACTTGGCTGGGTTTTGTGTGTCGTGGTTGTCTTTTGGTAACATGTATGTTATTCCCTGAGTTATGAATGTAGGCATTGTGTCTGTTGATTGGATAAAAGTGTTTAAATGGTTATGAATGTGTGGGTGAGTTCGTGTGAATTTTTTATACCAGTAGGCGTGTAAATAAAAAAGACGCCGCGTTGGCGCAGCGGTTACAGCACTGGATTGCGATTAGCTGGTGCGCGGGCGGTTGCGGGTTCGATTCCCGCACACGACAACATTTGTATTGGCCATACATATGTTTGCCGTGGTCTGGATGTTTGTGCAGTCCTTGTGGGTTACCCCACCGTGCCTCGGAGAGCACGTTAAGCCGTCGGTCCCGGTTGTTACCATGTACACCTGGTAGCGATCGTTACTCATAGTAGGGAATATATCCGCCAACCCGCATTGGAGCAGCGTGGTGGATTAAGCTCCGATCCTTCTCCTACATGGAGAAGAGGCCTATGCCCAACAGTGGGATATTACAGGCTGAATCGTATCGTAGGCGTGTAAATTATCTGACCCAGGTGCTTTCCAATTGTGCATGCGTTTTAAGATGTTTTTGAATGTGTCTACCGGAATATGTTCAAACCTCATTTCAGGTGTGTTTTCAACTTTTCTACTGACTTTGTCTATCCATTCAGCATTTTCGTTATGTTCGACCGGTTGTTCCCAAATCTGACTCCAAAATTCTTTTAGTGTTTCAGGTGTTGGTGTTTCTACTCGTGTACTGTGGCGTTCCTGTGGTGGAGTGGAGATGTTCCTGTAAAATGCTTTTTCATTGTTTATGAATTTACGGTTCTGTGTTTTGCGGGCTGTACAGGCTAAATACCTTTTAAGTCGGTTGGAAACTATGTTTAACTTTTGTTTTAAGGTGTCTAAAAAGTGGCTTAATTTGGTGTTTGGATTTTCGTATTGGGCGTGAGTTTGATACTTGCTTTTTATTTGTTCTACTGAATCGACTACTTTGTAACTTCTGTTTCCGTTAATATATTGAGTTAAGTGGGCTATCTGAGATCTCAGTGTTTGAATTTTATCTTCTAACCTTTTTTGCCACGATGGTTTTGTTTTTCTGTAGCTATTACCACTCTGTCTGTCTATATTAATTTTAGCACCATTACAGATCGCTGCTGTGTACGCTGCTATGTAGATTATTGTGTGTAGTGTGTGGAAATCTTGTTCATTATTCAAATAGTCGGGAAGAATTTTTGAATCTATGTATTCTACTATCACTGCTAGTTTTTTCGAAGTTTTCTGTTTTGGTATGAAAGGTCGAGATATTGGGTCGGTATTGATAAATTTTTCTGTCGCTGATATGAATTGGTCTTTTATTTTCTGTGCTAGGTCTTCCTGTATTTTATTTGCATTATTGTTAGAATTTCGATTAGGGAGAATATCTTCTTCACTGTGTGTTTGGGTATCAAATGGGGCTTGTACGTTAGTTGAAAAATCTGGTGCTTCTGTTTCAGTTAGTGGTGTGGTCATCATTTGTGTCATTTGGTAATCTGTCAGATTTTCAGTTTCGTCCTGTCGATGTTGAGGTCATGATAGTTGTGCTTCTACTTCATATCTAATTTGTTCTATTCTTTCTTGTGGTATCATTTTATTGTTGACTATTGCTCTGCGTTGGTCTGATAACCTTTGTTCGGAAATGTGACTAAGGTGAGGATGTTGTTCAATAAATTTGGTGTGTAGTTTTTTTCTATTTGCTGTCATGTCAGTTTCTATGTGCGTTACTTCAAAATAGGTTCGTAATATAGATTCGTTTAGTTCGTTGGACCACCGCATACGAGTACCTGTGTTTTGTGTAAGGTTAGTTTGACTGGTTTCTATGTTTCCAGTTTGTATTAGGGTTGAGATTTCATTTCTAATTCCGTCAAGTGTCGATTGTGGGAGTAGTTTGTTATTAATTATAGCTCTACGCTGGTCACCGATTCTCTGTCTGGAAACATCAATTTCCGGGAACGCTGCCATGAATTTTTTATGTAAAGTGTCTAAGTATGAGCGTGTGTTGGTTTCATTTTTTGTCAAAATTAGGTAGTTGCGCCATATAAATTCATTCATTTGTGAGGTCCATCTTCTTCTTGCGCTAGTGATGCCAGGAGTGGGTGCAGGTTGAGTGGCGTATGCCTCCTGCACAACATCTTCTGACATGGGTGACGAGGTAGGAGATCGAGATGGCATCTCGATGCGGTATGGGGATGAAGTTGGTGTGGAATTAAGACTGTTGTTTGCTGATGACGTTTCGGATATTGATAAGTTTGGGCAACGGATTGAATCGGCTGTCGTAGATTGTTCGGGGGGAACCCGCCTGTTCAGTCCCCCACCGCCAGTGGTTCGCATGCTGTGACACCCAGCACCGGCTCCAGGTGTGCCCCGGCGACCCCCGGGAAGCGGCCGCAGATTATATCTTCTATTACAACTTTTTTCCATAGTGCATCTAAAAGAGGGGTTGGGATCGTTGGTTGGGATGGGTAGTCTGGATGAGCGACAATCTTAACCTGTACCTTATAGATGGGATTTGCTCCAGTTAGTCTGAGCTTAACTACACCGTACCTTGCTTCCCGTAAGCCCCCCCACCACGGCAAGGTGATCCCATGGGGGGGTATTATTATTATTATTATTATTATCTTGGACTTCACTCCACCCGCTTAATATATAATAGATACATATAACTTAATAAATACTTATATAAATAATATAATAAATTTACATATACTTACATATATAAATATAAGCGGATGGAGGATTACACCCCGGCAGGGAGATCAGACGGCCGGGGGTTAGGGCTGCAGGCTGAGAAATCGGCGGACAATCCTAGCCGAGTCGAGTAACACCGCCTTCTGCATCCTAGCTGCGAGCGAACTGTCCCGGATCCCCAGTTGCCTCAGGTGGTGAGCGAGGCTGACCGGGATCAGACCGTTGGCAGATATTACGATAGGGATGATTTCAGCGGACCTCACATCCCACATGTCGACAATCTCGTGCGCCAGGTCCAGATATTTACGTTTTTTCTCAGTTTCGGCTTTCACGAGGTTCTCATCATGTGGGATGGTGATGTCCACCAAAAACACCCTCGACCGTGCCCTGTCCATCACCACGATATCAGGCTTGTTTGCCAGTATTGTCCTGTCTGTGGCGATAGGCAGGTCCCAGTAGAGCCGTACTCCGTCGCGTTCGAGTACTGGCACCGGTGAGTACTGGTAATACGGCATCCTCTGTTCCAGGAGACCGTACATAAGAGCGAGCTCTTGGTGGAGAATTTTGGCCGCTTGGTTGTGTCTGTGCAAGTACTCAGTGTTAGCAAGCACAGAACAACCCGAAAGCACATGCCTGAGTGACTCTCCGGGATGACGACAGGCTCGACAGAAGTCGGGAGTGCCATCCTTCAGGATGTGCTTTCGGTAGTTGTTCGTCTTAACTACCTGATCTTGTATTGCACAGACAAAACCTTCGGTTTCCCCAAAGAGGTCGCCGAATCGCAGCCACTGCACGGAGGCCTTACTGTCTACGTGAGGCGCATGGAGCGCCTTGTAGAACCGTCCATGCAGCTCTTTCTCCATCCATACGGTCTCCCGGTCAGAGGTGCTCAGTATGACCGGTTTCTGCCAATTCTCGTTGGCCAAGGATAGAGGGGTCAGTCCTTTGTCACACACTACAACATCACCATGCATAGCGCTGTCCCGTCTCGCTTCAAAGTAGGCCCTAAGGCTGCACACCTCGCGGTTATGCATGGTTTTAGCGCTTAGCATTCCTCGGCCACCACACTTCCGCGAGATGTACAGTCTCATGACCGACGACTTAGGGTGGTGCACGCGATGGTGCGTCATAGTTGTGCGGACTCTCCTGTCCAGGGCGTCAAGTTCGGTCTGAGTCCATCTGAGTATGCCAAATGTGTACAAGAGAGTGGGCATGACCCAGGCGTTATAGGCTCGGACCTTGTTGGCGCCCGACAAATAGCTCCGAAGAACTTTTGTCAGCCGTCCAAAAAAGACTTCGCAAACTGCCTGTTTCATGTCCACCTCCTTCACCCCTATGCATTGTGACATGCCCAGATATCGGTAAGATTCAGCTTCGGAAAGGGTCTTGAAGGATGTTAATTCAAGGCTAAACTGCGCCGATTGAGTCACCTGACCCCTGTCTACATGCACGACCGCACACTTATCCACTCCAAGCTGCATCCTGATAGAACCGCTGAACTCCGTGGTGATTTTCAGCAGTTCCTGCAGGCGTGCAGCCTTAGGTGCCAGCAATTTGAGGTCATCCATGTAGAGGAGGTGGGAGACTTTAGTACCTCCTCTCCGAAACTGAAAGCCTGTCCCCGAACGCTCCAGCAAGGTGCTTAGAGGGTTCAAGGACAAGCAGAACCATAGCGGGCTCAGGCAATCACCCTGGAAGATACCCCTCCGTATCCTGATTGGGTCATCCGCGCCCGTCAATCGCTCGCCCTGGAGACAAAGGATCGTACTCCATTGCCCCATGCATACTCCAAGGAAGTCTCGAACTGCCTTGTCAATCTTGTACAGCTCGAGGACCCTCAGGAGCCATGAGTGAGGCACCGAGTCGAAAGCCTTTTTGTAGTCAATCCAGGCAGCCGAAAAGTTCCGACGGTTGCGTCTGACAAGCTGGCCCGCAACGGAGTCAATGAGAAGGAGCTCCTTTGAACCGCGACCGCCTCCACGACATCCGTTCTGAGCTGCAGACAAGATGTTAGATTCACGAATATGTCGTGAGATCTTACAGCTCAGAACGGACGTCAGTGTCTTGTAGATGGAGGTTAGACACGTTATGGGGCGGTAGTTGGTAGGATCAGCGGTGTTGGTGGACTTAGGAGCTAAGTGAGTGATCCCGGTAGCGAAAAGGTTCGGGAGTGTCTTCCGATCTATTGCCTCTTGGTATTGTCGAGCCAAGGTCGCATGGCAGACCGAGAGCCCTTTTAGCCAGTAGTGATGCAGACCGTCGGCCCCCGGACTTTTCCAATTCGGAGCCCGCCGGACCGCATCACTGACGTCCTCCGTAGAGATGGCAATCGGGTTCATCGGTTCAATCTTAGCACATGCTTCCTGTACCGCCGCAATCCAAGGGCCCTCCTCATGCTCTACCTCCCTTGACCATATGTTGCGCCAGAAGGCGACAAGGTCAACCGTACTCGGTTTTAGGGAAGAAGAGCACGGTATCGGGTTCTCCAGCTTTCTATAGAACCTTTTCTGATCACTCACGAAGAGGCGATTTTGTCGGAAGCGCTCAACTCTCTCAGAATATCTGCGAATGCGCTTTCCCCATGCCGCGATTCTCTGCTTCAGGCCGTCGATGCGCTCCGTTAGTCTATCGGCTATGTCAGGCTGATCGAGGCTGATGCCTAGCCCGTTGAAGGCCTTTCTAACGGAGCGCACAATCCTTGGCCTTGTGTTGCCCGACCTGAAGGCTAGCAGCCTGCCAATGAGGGCCCTGGCCAGGCTGATACGGCGTTCTATTCTCCTCTTCCAGGCTGGTACGTCGCTATTCTTATGAGTAGCGCGTCCAGGCTCCTGGGTCTTGGCTCCGACAAGACGGTGCACCGCTAGAGCGGCAGCGAAGAGAATAGAACCCGTATCCTCCAAGCCGAGGCTGCCTTCCAAGTAGGGAGGTAACAGCCTGTTGGCTGCCTCAATGGCACTCCGCGTCGCAGCATTAAGGGGGAGGCGGGATAGTCGCGGTCTCTGTCGCGGTGTCTTATTATTATTATTATTATTATTATTATTATTATTTGTATTTAATCTCGGCTAGTAACCACTAAGCCGGATAGTCGATGACACGGGCCTAAGCCAAATGTAATGTACATTGACGGGTTAGCAAATAAAGTATTGTTAAATTTATATACACTATATTTTATAAGCTGTGGTGTGATAGTTTATATAAGTATTAGGCTTTAGTCAGATTGGTTGGGGTCACTTTGGAGAAATTTTCTTACTAATCTGCATGTATTTAGAATTGCTGCTTTTTGTAATAACCGGTAAGTGCTCGCTGGTAATTTTAATGTATGTAGAGACGCATGTAGTTGGTTAGGTATTACTCCTGTTGTAGACAGTACTATTGGGACTATTGTTACTTTTTGTAGATGGCAAATTCGGGTTATTTCATTTTTTAATTCGGTATACTTGGATAGTTTTATTAATTATAACGATGCAGGAGTAGATACAATGAACTTAACACAATGGTGGCGAACAGCGAACTATATTTCATGAACAGGGAAGCGGAAACAGTTATGTCGTACAATATGCAATTGACAAACAGAACATAAATGCAATCGATAAACAGAGTATAAATTATATCAAACTACAAATAAAACTTTACAACTTCAACAATAGATGGCATTACTTGTTTCATTTGATGTATATTTTAACACCCCCACTACATCACATGAAACTGTTAAACAATTTTAATTTTCTTTTTATTTTACAAACTAACAACTCCCAAAGCTTCAATGCATTTGCAATGCTTTGTAACACCGAGTGCCTTTGTGAGAACATCAGCTGACATATCATTAGTACACATATATTTAATATTTACAATATTACTACTAACAGCATCTCTTAGGAAATGATACCGGATATCTATATAAAGAAAGAAAGAAGAAAGAAAGAAAACACTTTTATTAGCCTTTCCGTTAACAATATTATAAATAATGACTCAAAAAATAATTATAACATAAAAAAAAATAATAATATAATTATTAGAAAAATAAAAGGAAACGATAAGCAAAAATGTAGGTAACAAATACAAAATAATATAAAACGAAAAAAGAAAGAAAAGGCCAACTAGGTTTCTGCTTCAGTAATGTGTTTGACAGCAATAATTTGCTGCCAAAAACGCTGTTATTCTAGCAGAACCTATCCTGGTGACTTGAGACGCTTACACTTTACAATAAGAATTTAAGAATGATAACAATATAAAATTACAGACAATAATAAAACTTTACACAGAAGTCGCAACAGATACTTATATTTGTGTAGGTATATTATGTCAGTGAACGAGGTAAGAGGAGAGATAATTATAATAATAAAAGTTAATAAAAAACAATTAAATATATACTTAAATAAAAATGCATAATGAGGAAAAAAGAGAAGAGATAGAATGTAAACTTAAAACAATTACGTGTCTTTATAAATAAATAATAAATACACTCATATTTTAGGCCAAAACGCTTACGTCAAAGCCACAAACTGATGTCGCGAAAGGAATGTCAAAGAAAAAAATAAATAAATAAAATATAAATAAAAATTAAACCTAGTTTTAGCAAAGAGTATATAACCACTACGTTTTTTAGTTCAAACTTTTAGAGAGTATAATAATGTATAGTGTTTTAGTTTGAGGTTACTAGAACTGACACGGGTGTCGAACTCATAGAGAAAACAGAAAAGTAATATACCTGAATGTCGAACTATTCAGCGTGGTCGTGACGTGAACATATTATGCAAATGTTAGGTGACTAAGTGCTAACCAATTTGGTGCCGTGAAGCGGCTGCCGACCCGTCGAGACCACGGTATGGATCCGTCCAGAGTGCGATTCGCTCCCGGTGACTGTACAGAGAACTCTCCAGCATGTCGTGTATACCACAAAGTAAGTCAGGGGTTAGTTTTTTGCATATTTAATAATAACATTTTTATACAACGCTTAAAAGTGCCTCTGGTTTTCAGTTCACGTAATGGAGGTGGAAGATCGTTCCAGCACCGGGAGGCCGCATACCTGAAAGATCCGCGGAAGGCCACCGTTCGGTGCATCGGCGTCTCAAAAGTATGAGTGCACGTACGCTGTGGGTACCTTTTGTGTTCTTTAGCCCATGTTAACTTACTGAGCAGGTATTTCGGTACACCAGTACTCAAAATATCGAACATTAGTGAAGCCAGGTGCACTTTTCGGCGAGATTCCATATGTTTACTTTTCCTATTCAAAGCATGATTAACAACAAACTTTTGAGCACTCTGGCTATCATTGTATAAGGTAATAGGACATACATCTTGATTAGTAACTTCAGACAACAATACTCTCAAATACATTAATTCTTTGCATGCCTCTGCCATCGACATGTACTCGGCTTCCATACTGGAAAGAGCCACAGTCCTCTGTTTTCTGCTTTCCCATGATATGACACCCCCTGACATCATAAAACAATACCCTGTATATGATTTCCGGTCAATACCATTATTAGCCCAGTCGGCATCAGCAAATCCTAACAACTCAGAGTCTCCTTTTACATACCTTATGCAATAATTTTTTGTTCTCTTTAAATATCTTAGAATGCGTTTAGCATAATTCCAGTGAGTACTGGTATAACAAGAATTAAATTGACTTAAAAAGCTAACACTAAAGGCTATGTCAGGCCTCGTCAATACAGACAAATACATCAGGCTACCTATTAATTGCTGATATGGTATATTAGGATCATTAACATTATTATTTTTACCAATATTCAATTTTGACTCCATAGGTGTACTAGCCTCTTTACAATTTAACATATTAAATTTAATTAACAATTGATCAATATATTGTTCCTGATCTAAGGTACAAACATTATTCTTTTCATCAATATTTACTCTCATCCCCAAGCAATGTTTTACCTGTCCAAGATCTTTAATATGAAATTTTGAACTCAATACTGAAATTAAACTATCTGTCTCTACTTTAAAATTTGAGTATACAAAGAAATCGTCCACGTACAAAGCAATAATAACTTTAACATTATTATTAAATTTTGTAAATACACACGGTTCTACATTACTTTTCTTAAAACCTAATTCTATCAGACACTGATCAACTTTTTCATACCATGATCTCGACGCCTGCTTTAGGCCATAAATAGCTTTATTTAATTTAACAATTTTTCTGCTATTATTGCTCTCTAAATTAATTTGTGGATGACCCATATATCGACACGTCCTATGTATAAGGGCCAATGTGAAAAATGACAACTTTTCAGTAGAGGCTCTCAAAGTTTCAATTTGCTATAATTTTTACATGCTTCAACTTATGTTATTGAAATTTTGCATAGTTACTATGACACCTAATGTTCATTTTTCTAGCTATATTGACTTATTTGTATATTATTAGTTTTTTACTTATTGTAGATATGTCTATATACGTGACTTTTTAAATTTAATTATATTGAAAAAATAATAATAAAAAGGCCAATGAGTCATTTTGGTCAATAAACTCGGCAAAAACTAATTTTAAAAGAACATTTGTTTTATAACAAATATTTAACATAAATAAATAACTTAAATAAATGATAATAATATAATTTTTGTATGACATATTATTTCACATTGACACTTATACGTTATCCGAGAGACCGTTAGACGCGGGATTCCCCCGCGTACAAGTCTCGAAATAACTGTTTGGCCTTTATACGTTAAAAATTATGTCAAATAAGCCCTTATACTGCAGAAAAAAATAGTATTTGCACCCATAAATGTGTATTTTTTTTTAATGCAACTTGTAAACTAGACTAAAAGGAAGCATTTAAAACAAAAAAGTGAAAATGCCCAAATTGTTGCTTTGGCCCTTATACATAGGACGTGTCGATATATATCTTCATTTAAAACACCATTTAAAAAAGCAGTTTTAACATCTAAGTGAGTAACATTTAAATCTAATTGTACAGAAAGTGCAAATAACAATCTTAAGGTACTGTGACGCACTACAGGTGAGAATGTCTCGTCATAGTCTATTCCTGGTTTCTGGGTGAAGCCCTTTGCCACAAGACGAGCACGATATCGAACACTGTTGTCACTGTCAAACTTTCTTTTATAAACCCACTTACACTGAACTAAAGTCTTTCCTTTAGGCACGTCACTCACCACTACCCAGGCATTATTCTCTTCAAATGCTCGAAGTTCCTCTTCCATCGCAGCTGTCCACTTATCCCTGTCAGGACCTCTAAGAGCTTGATGGACATCAACTGGATCACTTTGATTCTCAGCATTTGACTGCATGCACAAGCTTGAGTAACCATACCGCTGTGGTGGTCTTTTTATCCTCTTGGGTTCTTCTGGGGGCGGAGTCTCATCTACATTCTGCAATATAGATTTATCAATCTGGTTAGTAATATCTGTATTAATATCATTTTCAGGTTCTTTACTAGTGACTCCATCAGACTCATCTATTTCATTCTTAATTTGTTGTGTTTTTGAGATTTCCCCCACTGAAACTGATATCCTATCATCTATGTTACTCTTTAAGTTTTCTTGGATTATGACATCCCTGCTCACAGACACACACTTCCTGTCTGGATCATAAATCCTATACCCCTTAACATTTTCAGCATAACCGACAAGAATATGTGGTTTCGACTTTGTGTCCCACTTAAGTCGCTTCTCCTTTGGGATATGCACCATAACCTGGCTCCCAAAAACTCGGATATGACTAAGATCTGGTTTTCTATTATACCAGAGCTCAAACGGCGTCATGTTCTGTAATCCCGATGCCGGCGACCTGTTTCTGAGATAAACAGCTGTGTTTACGGCCTCAGCCCAAAACCTCTTGTCGAGTCCGGCATCAAACAACATGCAACGAGCCCTTTCCACGAGAGTTCTGTTCATACGCTCACTAATAGAATTTTGTTCTGGAGTATATGTATTAGTTTTTTGATGAATTATACCAGCCTCAGCTAAGTAACTATCAAACAATGCATTACAGAATTCCAGACCATTATCAGTACGAAATATTTTAATTTTCTTATTCTGTTGATTCTCAACTAAAGATTTAAATTCCTTAAAATATTTTAAAACTTGGTTCTTGGCCTTCAAAAAATAAACAAAGGTCATACGTGTGTAGTCATCGACAAAGATCAAAAAGTACCTGCAGCCACCAATTGAAGTCACCTCCATGGGTCCGCACACATCCGAATGAATGGTATTGAGTACTTCACTACTCCTCGTGCCCACATGGTTGAACGGTAATCGTGACTGCTTCCCTTGACAGCACACAACGCATGTACTTTTGTCAATAACCGCTTTGTCCTTGAAATCCATGCCTACAACTGCACCTTCCTTCATTTTATTAAGGTCACTGCTATTTAAGTGCCCCATTCTGCGATGCCACAGTTCACTGTTTACACTATCAGATGTCGTGAACAAACAGTCGTGTCTATTTTCAACGTTAAGTTTATAAACACCATCAACTAATCTGGCTTCTCCAACCAGTTGATTTCTTCTGTTATAAATATAGCAACAATTTTTCCGAAAGTCTACTCTGTTTCCATTTTGTATTAATTTACTTACTGATATCAAGTTTGTAGCAATATTAGGCACACATAACACATCCTTTACTGTGATAGAATACTTGCATTTCGACGTGATCGTAACAATATCAACATCACCTGAGCACAGCACAGCCATCACTGCTTTATTAGCCACTGTAATCTCCTTTATGCTCGTGTTTTCTGATGTGTTCCGAATATTGTTTACGTTAGAGGTTATATGCATACTTGCACCGGAATCCAAATACCAATCACACTGTCTGAAGTTTCCACTCAAAAATACTGCAGAAAACGCATTAGAATTTTTCATTTTTGTATCTGGAACTAATTGTGTACACTTATTTTTGTAGTGCCCGATCTGTTTGCAACGATAACACTTGATTTTCTTTTTGCTATATTTGACATCTGACAGTTCGCCATCTTGATGCGTTTTATTGAACGACTTCGATCTATGGTTGACATGCTGGCGCCCTCTAGAATACAACGCAGTTGTTTCTGTCGAATCTTCATTTCCGGACATGTCTAATAATTTTGACTTTATGACATCCGCCGTGATGGCGATTCCGGAATGTTCGATGGCCATGAGCATAGGGAAGTATTTTTCGGGCAATCCCGCCAACATTAAACAGCCAATCCACTCGTCATTCACCAAAAACCCAGTTCTTGATAATTTCTGCCCCGTTTCAATAATTTGTGTAATGTAACTTGTCATTGAATCTGAAGTTTCGAGACGTATTGAAATTAAATTTCTCAACAACATGATTCTTCTCGAAAAACCACAGTCATCGAACATTTGTTGTAATTTCTGCCATAGTTCTTTAGTAGTCAAGGCGCTCTTAATATGTACATATAACGACGGATCTATTGTTAAAATCAACTTGGCTTTCGTCATGGCGTCGTCCGCCATGTTAGCACCGACTCCTTCAGTTTTAAGAAAATTAGTCTTTCCTTCGAGTACTAACAGATTCTCGGCCGCAAACGCCCACTCACTATAATTTTCCCGACCTTTCAACTTCGGTATATTTGTAATAAATGAGCTCGTACTAGAAGCCATGAAAGAATGTGAAATGTGACTGGGCCCATAACCTATTAATTATAACGATGCAGGAGTAGATACAATGAACTTAACACAATGGTGGCGAACAGCGAACTATATTTCATGAACAGGGAAGCGGAAACAGTTATGTCGTACAATATGCAATTGACAAACAGAACATAAATGCAATCGATAAACAGAGTATAAATTATATCAAACTACAAATAAAACTTTACAACTTCAACAATAGATGGCATTACTTGTTTCATTTGATGTATATTTTAACAAGTTTTTCAGCTATTGTTGATTGTAAGTTATGTGTGTTAGGTACTGCTATATCAATAAGGAACCCAGTCTTGCTTATTTTGTCGATTAGTGTAATATCAGGTCTATTAAAATGGATTGTGCGGTTTGTAAGGATGCCTCGGTCAAAGTACAGTCGTGTAGTGGAGTTTTCTAAAGCAGGTTTTGGGGTGTATTTGTAATATGGTAATAACGTGTCTATTAATTTATATTCGTAAGCAAGTTTTTGATGTATGATACTGGCTATTTGATCGTGTCTGTGTTTATAGTCTGTTTGGGCTATTGATTTGGCCTCGCCGGTTATATGTTGGATCGTTTCTGGATTACTATTACATTTTCTGCAAAAGTCAGAGGTAGTTAAATTTTTAATTATATATTTTCTATAGTTTTTTGTTTCAATGACCTGATCCTGTATAGCTATCATGAACCCTTCAGTCTCCGGAAAGAGTTCACCTCGATGAAGCCACTCGTTCGACGCCTCTTTGTCGACGTTTGAAAGGCATAGATCCTGGCGGTGTCTTCTGTGTAGAGATTTCTGGGCCCATTCTGTGATTTTAGTTATCTCGTCAATTATTTTTTCATTTTTCTGAGCACTTCTCATTTTAAGGTTAAGAGGCGTACAAGCTTGATCCATTTTTGTTATTATTTTATGAAGTTTGGAAGATTCTGTTTTAGCAGCATAAAAATGATAGAACTCTACGAAAACTCGCTTCTCTACTTCAGTTCTTTAAAGGATAAATTTTGAAAAATCTTTTCTTGAATGACTCTTACAGTATAAAATAATGACCCTCTAAATTTTCAAACTAATCATAAATTGTTTTGGCTGTGCGTTAATATGCTAGTAGAGGCATATCTTTTTATATACAAACTAGCTGCAGTCCGCGACGTCGTCTGCGTGAACTCTATACAGCAAATAAAGGTTCTCTGCTCGTCCCCCGTAGGTGATGATGTTGACCCGACTTCTTAATAATATTTGTGCCAAATTTGAAGTAAATCCATGCAGTAATTTTTGTTTTTATCCCGGACATACATACAGACAAACAGACAAACAAACCGAAATTTCTTATAACTATATTTTTGGCTTCGGTATCAATCTTTTTCGCTCGCGCGCGGCACACGAAGCGGACGTCTCGTCACTAGTCAATTCTGTTTATAAATTTAAGCTAAATTCAACTCACAGTCCTCTTACTAAGCCCCATAACTCAGCGAATGGTTTTGTGCTGAGTAAGTGGTGACACTACTAAAATCAACTACGCTGAATTCCTGATGAACTAAGGTACGAAAAATTATTAATATTGTACGCATAAACCACCATACTACAACCACGGTGCGTTATACCAATAATATATTTAAGGAATAAAGACATAATTATTCTTAATAATGAGTGTTGTCCGATCGCCACCTACGTCACCTATTACATCTGATAAAGGCAATAGAAACTCGATGGCAATGACAAGCGGCTTTGACAGGCCTGGTGGATCGCAACCGGACTTAAGAAAGTTTAGTGAATATTTACGTGATTCCGAATCGCAGCGCCAGGTAACCTTTCGCCCTAAAAGAAAGGTTCCGGATGACGACCTGAGCGCAAAATTTGAGATATTCCAAGACAGTATTAAAACCATGTTAACGGACATGGCCAAGATACAAGCTGAACATTTCAATAGAATTTCGCATTTATAATAACGAAACCCGGCAAGTCCTCAAGGAAAACATGTCGGGAAGGTATATGGCTGCATACAACATCACATCAGGCTTCGTGAATGCAATCGAGGAAGAGGAGCAGAACGACGAGCACCAGATCTTTCACACACCGAAAGGGGACCCGGTGGTTGTAGTGGCCAAGTGCACGAGAGTGATGCTGGGCGATAGGGTACTCCGGATGGCTAAAACCATCATGAGCGACCCGGACGCCAGGTGCGCTTTCGGGGCTTGGAGGCTACCGACAATATGATGGACAAACGGGGTACCCGGGTGCGGCAAGACAACTCACATAGTCAGGAATTTCGATGAGAACAGTGAAGTCGTAGCCACGACCACCATCGAGGCAGCGAAAGACCTTAAGGAGAAGCTGGCGCATCGCTATGGTAATAAGGCCAAAACGAAGGTGCGCACTATGGCTTCCATACTGGCAAATGGTTTTCGTGAGGGCATTAAGATAAACCGACTAACGGTGCACGAAGCCCTCATGAATCATTTCGGAGCCATAGTCATGGCTGCCCGGCTATCGGCGGCAGAGGAGGTGGTCCTCATCGGAGACGTTAACTAGCTGCCGTACATCGACAGGGAAAACCTGTTCAAGATACGGTACAGCAGACCTAACCTGACAGTGGGTATCTCGTGTGAGCTGTCTTGCACGCATCGAAACCCAAAAGACGTTGCTTTCGCCATCAGTGAGGTGTACGACGTGATCTACAGCTCGAGTCCGATCATCCACTCCCTGCGCATGGAAGGATTCACCGGCTCACGAATTCCAGTAAAACAGGACCGGACCCTGTACCTGACTTTCACGCAAGATGAGAAGAAGGCGTTGTTGAGTCGGGGATACGGTGCCGGGGAGGGTTCGAGAATCATGACCATCCACGAGGCGCAGGAACAGACAAGTGAAAATCGCATTGTCGTCCAGACAAGGGCAGAGAGGCTCAGTATCCACAATAGTGTCTCGCATGCGGTGGTCGCTGTGACTAGACACACAAACACCTGTGTCTATTACAGTGACAACAAGGACGACGCGATCGGTCATTTTGTCAGAAGGGCGGTGGAGGCAAACAGTAAGCAGATCCTCGAGCACAGCCTCAAAATGGCAATCCATAATAGGGATGCCGTCGTTATTGAGGATGTGCTCGCGAAGCTGGCAGCGGATGCTGTTTTGGACAAGTGAGTGTGGATGTCGACACACCGCATTGGTGATATGAGATTTAATTTGAAATAGTGTTAAGATAATGTATATATTGTAGCATGCACGCATTATTTAAAACAAAATAAAAAAAAAATAAAAAAATAAATAAAATATATATATATATATATATATATATATAAAAATTATATAATTTTATGGGATTAATTTTATAGAATTAATTTTATATACTTAATTGTTTTATATAATTTTATCTATAATATATAAGTATGTGCATGTATATATGTTAATTAAAAAAAAAAACCGTCAGCGTCGGACCACGTCCTAGTTTTACTAGGCAGTCACAGGACTGTCGATTTGTAGCCTTAATGCCTGTAATATTATAATTATAATGCATGTTTAACAAAAGGCATGGGCATTTTGAGCCCGTGGAAGTTCATTCTAAATAATAATAAAAAAAATAGAATTTCGCAAGACGTATCATCCATTAAAGAAGAAATTAGTCTAATCAAGGCTACGACAAGTAACTTGTCTATAGAGCACAACAAGTTAAAACTACAGATAGCTGATATATCAGACTTTAAGAACAATATTGACAGTAAAATAGCAACACTGGAACATACAATTGAGTCTAAAAATAACCAATGATGACCATCCGCAACGTCATAAATCTTTTTGCTATGAAGATTTTATTCATGAAACTCAAGAGCGACAACGAAGGGAAAAGAACTTAATCATACGAGGAATCAAGGAAATACATTCTACAAACTTAGAAGTCAGACGTAGACACGATTTTGAAGAAGTCAAAAACATTATCGAAATGGCTAATTCTGATTCTGTAGATTCAATAAAAACCATTCGCTTAGGAAATTACAAACCTGATAGTCACCGACCAATAAAAGTTATTTTTGAAGCCAATGAGACTCCAAAAGCAATCTTGCGAAATAAGAAAAACATAAAACCTGCAAGCATAAAAATATATTTCGATGAGACACCACAGCAAAAGCATTATCGTGAAAAGCTGCAAGAGGAACTGAGATGTCGTCAGAATAACGATGAAGCCGATATTACTATAAAATACATCCGTGGCATACCGAAGATTACTAAAATACAACCAAAAAACTAATAGCGCACAAAGGTAACACCGATGAAGCATTTCTCACAAATATATTATCCCTGGACGTAACAGACACATACGATAAACTAGTTAAAAACTCAAAATCTTTAAAAGTTCTCTATGCTAACGTGGGTAGTATTCTGAAACCAGGTAAACTTGACGAGCTTAACTGTATAATCCATAGCATAAGAAGTCCAGTGCACATTATAATACTGACTGAAACTTGGATAAAGAGCAATTCCGAAGCTACAAGTGTTAATTTGCCGGGTTATACTCATTATTATAATTTCAGAGAAGAAATAAGAGGTGAGGATGTCTCAATTTTTGTAAACAACTGCTTGCAACACACTCTTCTAGATGAACAATGTAAAAACGATAATTATTACTTATGGGTTCATATAAACAATGACTCGCTGGACCTAGGTGCTGTCTATCGATCCCCAAGAACTAGTAATAGTGATTTCATTGAAGAATACTCACAACAGTTATTAAAGAGAAAGAGAGCCCTCATATTCGGTGATTTCAACTACGACCTATTAGTATCCAACAATGCTGTAAATAACTATAGGAAAATGATCTCGGAAAGTGGCTATACTATCTTAAATAACATAAATCCACAATTCTGTACAAGATATACACCAACTAAACAGTCTATTCTTGATCATGTCTACACAACCTTAAAAAATCATAAGTTTTATCTATCTGTAGTGGATCCACCTTTTGCAGACCACAGGCAACTATATTTAGAAGTAGGAAGGTATGTACCAGAAGTCAAGAAGAAAATACAATATCAGACTTTAAATTATAAAACCCTGTATGTACGAATCCGTCGAAAAATCCATGAAGAGTGTTACAAATCCTATATATGAAGATGTAGAAAGTACAATAAAGGTCGCTGTACAAGCCAATAAAATTAACAAACCAAAAATACAAAACCCACCACGATCCGATTGGATAAATGGGGAGATTATTTTAGCTATAAGGGAGAAAAATAAAAAATGGGCTACTTATGAGGAAAACTTGGATAATGACCATATTAGAAAAGATTTTTTGAGTTTCAGGAATGATGTAATGCAGCAAATTCAAAAGCTGAAAAGCAATTATTACACTAAGGAATTCAAAAAATGTCAAAACAAAACTTTAAAGATGTGGGAACTAATTAATACATTAGCTATTAATAAAATAAAAACTCACCCTGCTCCTTCTAAAATAAATACTCCCTTAGGTCCTATAACTAACATCAAAAATATTTGTGACAATTTTAATCAATTTTTCGCATCAATTGGTTCTGTTCTAGCAAGTAAAATCACACAGCCGCAACTCGATACTGACATACCCACACTACCGTTTAGATCCTATATGAAAGAACTGCTTACCCTGTCCGCAACCACGGAATTGGAGATTGGTAAAATCATTGACAACCTAGATGCAAACACCAGCACTGGGCTTGATGGTATAAGCTGCAAAACTGTTAAATGTTTAAAAAACCTACTAGTTCCAAAATTAAAAACCTGTATTAATCACAGCTTGCGTTATGGATACTTTCCGGAATCTTTAAAAATTGCCAAAGTATGTCCTATCCATAAAGTGGGTTCAAAGAATGATACTAGTAATTACCGACCAATCTCAGTTCTGCCGGTGCTTTCAAAAGTGTATGAAAAAATTATATACAATCGGCTTCACACATATCTAGAATCTATAAACTATCTATCTAACAATCAATTTGGTTTTCGCACTAAGCGCAGCACTCTAGCGGCTACTATAGATCTAGTCACAAACTTGAGGAGCAATATAGACAATAAGCAAATAGGATTGGGTATCTTCATAGATTTTAAAAAGGCGTTTGACACTATAAGCCATTCACTGCCTCTTTAAAAGTTGCATGACATAGGAATAAGACAAGCTGCTTACAATATACTTCGTTCTTATCTCTCAAACAGAAGCCAGGTAGTTCAAATTGGCGAAACTAGAAGTAATCATGAAATTTTAACATTCGGTGTTCCGCAAGGTTCCATTCATGGCCCTTTACTATTTCCTATTTACATAAATGATATAGATAGCTTGAATCTGAAGGGTGCTCTAACACTATATGCTGACGATATCACTTTGTTTTATTTTGGTACTAGAATTGATCAAGCACAAAACGATTTAAACTGTCTGTATCAATGGTTTAGGAAAAACTTGCTCACCATCAACATAACAAAAACAAATTATATAATATTTAGCTCCAAAAACAAAATAATTGACAACCACCCGCCTTTGTATAATAATAATGAGCCATTAATGAGAGTGCATTCAGAAAAGTACTTGGGCTTACACATTGATAATCGCTTATACTGGGACTTACATATTAATAAATTAAGCTCAAAAATATCAAATTTATTAGCTAGACTTCGAGGACCTATTCGATGTCTTCTGAAATCTGTGCGATGTCTCATATATAATTCGATGGTAAAACCTCACCTCGAATATTTGATTGAAATTTGGGGTACATCTGCAAGAACTAACTTAAAACAATTACAAATAAAACAAAACAAAATCATTAAACTACTTTTTCACTATAACTATCTATCTCCAACAGAAAAAGTGCGGTTTGCGCCTGTAATTGAGGATACACTCTGCCGAATAACTGTGCTTGCCTCTTAAAATTTGTATTAGTGTATTTCTTGTTGGTGCAACAAATAAATAAAATAAAATAAAATAAAATAAAAGTGTTCAAAGAGACAGTGTCCCAAATATATAAATATAACACTTGCATATTAGTGCAAAAGATTTTAAATAAAAACATCAACACAAAACTAACGTTTACTAAAGTGGGGCAAACACAGAAACGGATTACCAAACGAATGAATAACATTACTCTTATACGACCGAGAACCAACTACAGTAAAAAAGTATACTATACGAAGGAGCACGGTTATACAATGAATTACCAAATAACATTAAAGATATTCAGTCCTTTACTTTATACAAAAAAGTATTAAAACACCACATCTTAAAGGATTTTACAAGACCCTAAGCTTTTTATTTATTTATTAAAAAAAAAAAAACAAAAAAAAATATTAAGTATATTTTTTTTCTGTGTATTTCATTTTAGGTATTCTGAAAGTGACTATTGTTCTGTGTTTATTTCTGTGTTTTGCTATACTATTGTACTATGTAAGAAAACAAATTAATAACTAATACATATATTAGCGGGGTAAATAGGGTCTAATTGCTATCCAATTGCTATCACTCAATACGGAATATTGCAGTTTGTTTATGTCATACCCACATTGTTTTTGTCGAGATTTATGTTGTTCCTTATTTCTGTATACCGCCCGTGTGTCGCATATAAAACATTTAAATGTGTTAATCTTGTTTTCTCAAAATATTATAAGTGAATTGTATTCTTTTTTTTTTTTTTTTGAGAAATATATTCTTAAACCATAAACCATATTATAGATCACACCCCAAGTATTCTTTAAAAAAAAATAGCAATGTAAAGTTTTGACTTTCTTACCATTTTATTTTTAATTAGTCACATGTGACCGAAGCGAAATAATACTAAAACGTAGTACAAAGTATTCCATTCAATATTTCATAAGTGTTCCGACATCAAAGTGCTAAAAAGTTAATTTCAACAGACAATAACGTCTGCACAATAAAAAACCTCGTTATACGTGTAAAGTGGACAAGCGCTAAAGCGTATTTCCGCATCTTATTAAGATCTTCTCTTCTCTTCATCCGTTTCCTTGTTAATTATATTAATAACAGGCAATATTTTATAAACGTGTTTTATTATTTCATAACATTTTTGAAGTTATACTTCTTTTGGCGCGATAGATAAAAATCATGAGAGTAAATTTCTACAATGCGTGTGTGGATACGAAGTAGTTCAAGCATGCATGAATAGAGGCCGCTAGTTTTGCTGACAAGAAAGTAGTCTTTATCATTTCTAAGAGATGGCGTTGTGGACTGTAACAAGAAATTAGTCTTTATTATTTCTAAGAGATGGCGTTGTGGACTTATTGTCTAATTATTAAGTGAAGTACAACTTCTTACGTGCGTACATACACACTTTTTAACCGACTTCCAAAAAAGGAGGAGGTTATCAATTCGACTGTCTTTTTTTTTTTATGTATGTTATGTTGTTAGCTCAGAACTTTTGACTGGGTAGACCGATTTCGATCAATTTTGTTTTAATTGAAAGGTGTTGCGTGTCATGTGGTCCCATTTTTTTTAAATTAAGATCTGACAAGTACTTTCAGAGTTATATCTAGTAATGCGTATTTACTTGACTACTTTTTCGTCGACCTACGTTGTATTATACCGCATACCTTTTTACTCGGTGTACCGATTTTGATAATTTTTACTTTAATCGAAAGCTAATACTTGTCATGTAGACTTCGTGAAATTAGATCTAGATCTGATTACAACTTTTTGAGTAATCTTTAATAGCGCGTATTTACTTGACTATTTTTTCGTCTTATTACGTTGTATTACTTGTCGATGTAATTGAAGTCGGTTTTTTTTCGTTTGCAAGCAAACACAATTATTTTATTCAAATTTGTACACAAATGTGAATTATTTACAAATATAAATTTTTTTAACATAAGTACCCCTGAAACAGATTTCAGACTTTAGCAGTCAGATTTGTAAAGGTCGCCTTTGTATCTGTTTGTTAGCCTCTAATTCTGAAGAAGGAAATAATAGGTTGGAGAAAAAGCAAAACTGAAATCTCTTTGGTTGTATTGTTTGTAACTGGCTGGTTTAGTTATCATGAAAAGGTGACATTTTGAAAATGAAATTAAAAAGTAAAAAAAAAAAACAATTGAATTGAGAACCTCCTCCTTTTGGAAATTTCATTGGTTTTCTGTTCACCAAAATGGGTTCACCAACGAAGAAATTCGCTACATTCATTTAAATTTTTTACTTTTAAAATGCAAAAAATGCGACTTAGGCTGTGAAAAAAAAAATGTTAAGTTTATGGAACTAATGCAGTGTCAGTAAAAGTAGAACAAAATTGGTTTATGAGTTTTCACTCAGGAAATTTTGATGTCAAAGATGAATTTCGCTCTGGTCGCCCAGTTACGGATAAATGTAACAAAATTTTTGAAAAAGTGGAGCTAGACCGAGATTTAAGTAGTTAAGTACTAAATTTTGTAAAATCTTACCTTGGATTTCTATATAAAGTACGAAGAAAATTTTTTCCTGGTCTTATATATGTCAGCGATACGCCAGAGTTTCCTCGCTCAGAGTCCATTGCAGTGAAATAACACAAAATAAAGTATTTCTTAGTTTATTAACGCACAATCGCTCGTATAGAACAGAATTGAATCGTCTTTACATAAATCTACCGCTTTTATAGTTTCCTCAACAATGGATATCAAATACAACGTCTTTTAAACATACAAATAAAATTAGGTACTGTAAAATAATTCTTAAAATACAGATTAATATTTATAATAAATATTTTAATGAATTTAAATAACTTCAAATGATTTATATAATGCAAAGGTTTATTAATTTATATAATACAAAGGTTTATTAGTTGAACAAACATTTACTCAGTGTAGATGGCGCTGTAAGCAATATTCGAAATTGAAATTAAGAATGACTTATTGCATAAAATAATAATGTTTGGTACAGAATAATAATATTAATTCTAATACATATTAATTCGAACATTTACATAGTAAATTGAATATTTAAACAATAAATGAAACATCAAACGTCTTCAAAACATTCAAACAATCAAATTAGTGTCTATTAAACAACAGATCTCAATAAATAACGGTGTTATGTTCACAAATAACTTTGAAATATATAAATAATATATATTTAAGATATTTCTATACTAATATATTCATTTTAATCGATAAACTAAAACATAAATATCAATAGTTGCCAAGTATTGGCGATTTGCGCCCATATATACATATACGTAGACAGTTATTATAATACAGTCGAAAAACGAAGTTATGGGGCGTCTCTTCAGGTTGGCAGCATTGTCAGGCAATTCGGTTAAGATGGCGAGTAGACGACGCATCGTACGATTGAGAAGATATTTGTAAAAATTATTAAAACAAGATTTACAATTACACTGTATTTCTTTAGTCGATTATCTCACTGGTCGCCCACATTATGTCTGACGATAGAATAACGCTACCTTCGATATATATAAAATGTTCGACTATTTATTGCAGTCCTTCAAACGGGAGATCCTGTAGGTGTTAAAGATCTCGTTCCATGTAAAATAAAATCCTAGCCCATTTTAAATGATCTACTCCGGTAAGGTAGTTCTGCATAATCCGTCCAATGAGAGCATATAATTTACAATGAAAGAACGTATTCTATAACACCTACAGGACAACCTTGTATAAAAATATGTACGTATCAAAGTTAGTAGAATAAAGATAAGCAGAATAAAAAAATAATGCTTAAATATCAGATACAATGTATATTCTGTACTATTCCACAAGACCCGTTCAATCAGACACGCTTAATCGGAAAAAAAGTATTGAAATTTCTTTACAGAGAACAGAATTTTAATTAAAACTTAAACGAAAGAGAATTGTTTGACAGTCGACACTTTGTAAACCTGTTGTATCGTTTGTTAAAAAATACTCTGCTGTTGAAATTTTTAATCTTTACTTATTTTTTTATTTTGACGATGTGTTGGTGCAGCGATTATAGCGCTGTCTATTGTGTTGACGATTCGGGTTCGATTTCCGCACATGACATACATTTGTATAGGCCATTCAGGTGTTTGTCGGTGTCGGTGTTGGTCTGGGTGTGGTGGGTGTCGTTAAGTGTGAGTCGTTTATTTTTTTTATTCCACAAAATAAGATCTATTGGCATATTGTTAGCAGTGGTGGATGCTACGCTTACGGTAGCGGGTTTGAATTTCGTACTTGATAAGTATAATTTCAATAGGGTTTGCAAAGTTTATACTTTATCGTAATCTAGGCGTTTGTCTCGAATGTCAGCAACACGCTTCCAATGCTCTTGGTCTTGTAGTCATCCATTGGTTAGGACCACACTGCGAGCCTAACGCGGTGGCGGCGGCGGGCGCGAAATATCGAACATATGAAACGCGTCTTTGCGTCCACACTGCAGTCGCTAAAGCGGAAGCCTACGCGACTCGACTGAGCGATACAACGAGCGTAGTTTTCAAACATTCCTATCCGCGCGTTCTGTCCACACTACGGGCCTAGTCAACAAGCGATCTAATGCGCGGGTGGCAGGGGTATCAAACCATTTCGGTCTTGTCGCTATATAGGCGACCGCTAGTTTACTTAATTACTTGTTTAATTACTATGTAAATAAATACCGACTACATTTTTAGTAAAATCTTGTTTTATTCTTACCTCAGAGTTATGAACAATTTCTCCTCAGGACTAATACTTTTGCGAAAGTTGTTATCTTCTTTTGTGATTTTAGATGATATTTTATACACAGAGATATTTTTTCTTATTCGTTTTCGAGCACCACTTGTGTTTAAACGATAATATCTCAAAAATTAAAGCGATGACATACCTATGCTTTTTAATTTTTAATTACAATGTTTAAGTTATATAGATTAGGATAAAGGAGGCTAAGGAATGGAACTCGTTGCCCGCGTCTGTGTTTCCCGAACGATACAATCTGGGTGCCTTCAAGGCCAGAGTGAATAGGCTGCTATTAGGCAGGCATGCTCCACCTTCGACCGCATCGTCACTTAACATCAGGTGAGATTGCGGTCAAATGCCTGTCTATTTGGTCATAAAAAAAAAAAAAAATACCCGTGACTCTTTCGGAATTGACGGGCTAAATAATATAGTTTCTGGGTTTTACGAGTGAGAGCCTCAGAAATGTATATAGGTTTTTGACTGTAACTTGAATTAAGATGGGTTGTGTTCAATTTGCTGTCCGTTTGTTTAATTTTGTTGAATTTTTTACCGAATTTATGACCTTTTCCTTCAGGAGAACCGTGGTGAAATTGACTACAACTGGGTCCGAAGAATCTTTAGTTTTTAACCTGTATATATCCTTAATATTACTGGTGTTAATATCAACTTTTAGTATTTCTCCTAATTTAGAAATTTCGCTAACAAGAGTATCCTTAGTTTCTCCTTTTTGTTTTGGTATATTTCGAATCTCAATCCCTACCCCTCGACTTTTCCGTTCTAAAGTTTCCAATTTGTCCTCTAAGTCCTTAATAATTAACTTATCAGATTGTCTTTCTTTCTCATGATACGCTATTTTCGATAAGAATTCGTCGTATTTATTTGACATATGCTCAATACTTGCTTGCAATTCTTGGAAACGCAAATTTTGTTCACTAGTGAAAGAGGAAAACATATTTTGTATTAATTCAAAAATATAGGAATTTTCTCCGTCGAGTTTCCGCTTCGGTTCGGACTCGCAGTGTTTTAGGGTCAAAACACTTTTTTTCTTTAATGCCACGCTTTTCACTTCATTACGAGTGTCATCTGCGGGCATTGGCGGGGCGGGAGAATCTGGTGGAGTTCGTCTTAGCGGCATTTTTATATTTGTTATGCACTAGGATAACAAATTAATGCTCAATAACAGTAATTTTACTTGTGGAATTAATGAGTTAAATAACAATGAAGGTATTGGATCTCCTCACACGGCATGCAGAAACGCTCCCCGCTGTCACTCGTATAGTAATAATAAACAATTCACACACGCCGATGCGATGTTGTTGCACAAAATCAATGAGATAGTGAGTACTAGGAGCGCATAAAGAATGTGCAGTGATTGGGGCGATGGTTATCGCGCGTGAGACAACGATAGTAATAATTATACCTCTAATTTCGCTGTGATGTGTGTGTGGGCTTTGTGTACACTCACACAGATGCGCCGCGCCGTTTATTCGTTCCGTGTCGTTCGATGAAGTTGAACGCGCTAACTCCTTGGAAATATGCACTCCTATTATCTTAACTATATTTAACTGTTAAAATTTTGAATTTAGACAATAAATAAAATAAAACTGCGTATAAGTTATGGCACGTCTGCTCGTGTTCGAGGTCCGGAGGGAAGAAATAAGAGCGGTAAAGACGAGGCTCGAGGAACAATAGCGACGATTTTCGAGGAACAATAGATAATTGCATAGTAATTAAGGGTACTGGAGTTTGCAAATGTAGAAACCTAAGTCGCGAACCGTTAGAGTTAGAACAAAATGGATGCGTGCAATCGATTTAGATGACCCCAATTTTTTTTTTCTTTAGGATCGGTCGTCCAATCGTCAGCCGATGAGGGCCGACCGCTTATACCAGTTCAGGCTCGTGAGCCAGAACTGGTACAAACACACTACTAACAACTATGGGCTTTATTTAAATAAAGCTATATTTGATCTGAAAATCATTACGCGTAAGATATAATTATGTAGACGTATGATCAACGGTAAATTAAAATTTCAATAAAAAGTTATTTCACAATCAACAGCTTTAATGAAACGCAGGTTGATCCATCCAGTACAAAACAAAGGCCAATCCATCGGACAGTAATCATATTAAAATCTATTATGTTCTTAGGTAAAATAAATATACTGTTTTACGTTATTTATCGAATAATAATTAAATATAACTCATTTAAATATTTTTAAATGAAGAAATAAAATGTTGTAATTTACAACTAAAACATCGACTAGAGTGCGTGACGTCATTTGTCAACAACAACAAGCCACAGAGTACTTTACGAAAGAGCAAGCATTGACTTCAATTGACTGCACGGGTTACTATCTATATAGTAATCTACTTAGTTCACTCAGTTATTTCCTTAATTTTGTTAAAGTTTTAAAAGTTCCATGACAACAAATCAATAATGCAATAATCTACTCCACGAAACAAAACTTCAAAACTGCTTTATACTTTATATACTCTTTGTTTATCATCGACAAATGACGTCACGCGCTGTCAGATGTCATAACGTGGCGTTTTGGCGGGATTTTTATACAAACTATATTAAAACAGGATTTTTTATTTTTTATTTTATTTTATTTTTAAGGTGAATTTACAGTTATAATAATACACAATTAGAGTTTATACAAATTAAAAAATTACAAAAACCAATTAAAAATTCACACAGATAGATATGAAATAGTAACTAAAGCATAAGTTGAGCCCGCAATAGAAAAAACTTATACACATATTGATGTTGGTGGTAGACATAGTAAATATTTATGTAATATACTTATAATAATACTAGCATGGTTTTATTCTATTTCAAAATAAATGTTTGAAAGCTTGCGTCTAGCAGAGGTATGATACATTGAACAGATCGAAATGAGTAGTCATACACAAGTAATTGCATTGTTTACCAGCTCTTAGTAAAAATGAATTCTGCCTATAATTGCTTTTTGCCAAAGGTACATGAATAGGTTTAAAATTTCTAAGATTACCAGTAGGAACATGAAACTGTAACAGAGACAGAAGGTCGGGGCAATTAATACCATTAGAAACGATTTTAATCAAGAATGTTGTGTCGGCTATTTTTCGGCGATATGTTAACGGTAATAGATGGTGCTTTTGACAAATCTGATCGTATTGGTGGGACTTATACGTTTCTCCAGTACGGTAACACAGGTATTTTAAAAATCTTTTTTGTATGTTTTCGATCCTGTCGATATAAACAGAATACCTCGGACTCCAAACTTGTGAGGCATATTCCAAGCCACTGCGGACCAATGAACAATATAATATCTTCAGCGTCTTAGCATTAACGAAATCTTGCGTGCTACGAATTAAAAATCCCAAAGCCTTAGATGCTTTAGACACTATACCATCAATATGTTTGTCAAAGAGAAATTTGGAGTCGTGCGTAACGCCAAGATCACGCATAGAACACACCCGCCGAAGATACCGCTGTTGGAGTGAGTATTCGTACAATATTGTATTGGCTCTATGACTAAATGACATTACTGTACATTTTTCTGGGTTCAGGTCGAGCTTATTTTTAATACAGTACGATTGGAGTTGATTAAGATCTTCCTGCAACAAGATGGTGTCAGAGTATGTGCGTATCCTTGCAAAGATCTTCATGTCGTCAGCAAAGCAAAGAAGTTTGGATGTTTTTAAGAACTTCTCGATGTCGTTCAAGAAGATAATAAACAGTAGTGGGCCAAGTAGTGATTGATGGTGGAAATAAGTGATTTTGTGTACCTAAAAGGCTGTAAATTGATTAAATTTAATTTATTATGTGTATAAGTATCCATAAAGATTAATTTAAAACGCTTTTTGAAAATTTGTCCGATCCCCTATTATCTGCGACTACGTTTTATCATTATCTTCGCTTAATTGATATCAAACAAATATATCGGACAAGTAAATAATAAAGGCAATTATTGTGTCTATCATATTGACGTTTATTGTGTTAAATTGAACATTGCAACCGTGAGTGGTATGCGCGTTTATGTGAAGTCGAAATAAAATGGAAAAAAGCAACACTTTTTGAAATAAATTAAATAATAATTAAAATGGCAGAAAAGACAAAAACAAACAAAAAATTTGAAGAGAAACCTCTGAATAAAGAAACTAAACATAAAAAATATAAAGACAAAGGATTTACAGAAAAACTATGGCATATAAAGGACAACATAACAGTAGAACCATTGCTAGCTGGATTTATAATAACCAGCGTTATATCACGGTTTGCCATGGCAAATTTCAATTTAGACAAAGCGTGTAAGGTATATCTAAGATTTGGTGACGAAATTTGCGAAGCATTAGTTAGAAATAAATCGAATAATAATTACTCATCATACGAGAAAGAAGTTCAGACTTTAATATCGTCAATAAATATTTGGAAAAATATAATGCACACTGGTTTACCCGGTATTCTGATTGTGTTTCTTGGTGCTTGGATCGATAGAACAGGAAAAATAAAACTCTGCATCATGCTACCAATATTTGGTGAAATAGCCACATCCGTTAATAATTTGGTTAATGTCTATTTCTTCTACGAAATTCCTATACAAGTGACTGTATTTTTAGAGACGTTTTTCACTGCTCTTACTGGTGGTTCGGTGACTATGATTCTTGGTGTATTTAGTTATATAAGTGATATCACTTCGGAAAAATCAAGAACCTTCAGATTCGGTCTGGTCAACTTCTGCATGACTGCAGGACTGCCTATCGGAATAGGATTGGGTGGGACCTTGGTACAGAGGTTGGGATACTATGGCATATTCTCTATGACTACCGGACTCTTTATGATTGTATTTCTCTATGGTTGCTTCTGCTTAAAGGAACCAGATGACTGGCTGAGAGATAGAGGACTACAGCCCGTGAGTATCGTTATTTTTATATACTTCTTAAATAAAAATAGAATCCTCTGTAAAGAAATGAAGTCATCAAAATTTTTACTCACTTCACAAACGCTATTAAAAGTTTGATATCAAACATACTTTGCCTTACAAACAATGGTAATAACAACAAAGTTTCTGTATCTTTCATGATCATCAATTTTCATTTGCTCTAAGAAAAGTATAATAGTGCTCTTGTATAAATATACCGATCCGAACGAAATTGAATTAGCCTGTAAACGTTTAGTGATCTAGCTTTCACAGGTAAAGACCTATCTTCATAACAGAAGGACCGGAGCCACAACGCTTCTCCACTATGGGTTTAGTATTGGCGGATAATTTTCTTACGATGAGTAGCGATCATTATATTGTGTATATGGTAATTCAAATGTATCTCTCTACCACATAGCAGGTACATAATCGTAATTCATCGCTTCAGTCCATTTCATTTCATCATCGTCATCATCACATTTAACTATTATTAGAAAATTAACGGTCGTTTATTTATTTTTTATTCTTTAGAAGATCTAAGAATATATCAGACAAAACGACTTAACGACTTATCAATCGTATTGTTACGTGTTAGGGTTCGAACGATTTGGAGAGAAAGATCTTCTGACTCTTTTAGAGACTTTATTCACTAGCACTAGGTCCGACACAAGCACTAGGTACAAACACTTCGCACTAAGTACAAACACTAATCACTAGGTACACTCACTAAGCACTAACAATGTCCGAGGTCGTAGCCAATGTCGTAGGTTTCCGCTGGTATCACTTCTTGATCACTAGTCTTCACTTCGAAGTCACTTCGTCGTTAGCTCAAACTGAACTGAACTCGCTCGGCCACCCGCCGCCTATTTATACCGGCTGAGCCTACTCCCAGACCATTCTGGAATGTTCTCGTATGCACTCGGTCTTGAGTTCATTCACCTATATAAGTCCTCTAGCGCCATCTAGTATTGAGTGGATGTTTCACGTTGTCTTTGTAACAAAGTGGTTTGTACAGCACACAACGTGGTTCCATAGCTCCACACTAGATGGCGCAAGCTCCTTTAATTTTTGTACTCGTAACAGTATGTTGGTTTAACGTTAAGTTCTAGACAATGGATATTAAAGCTAAATAAATATAATAAATTATCTTTCACTTTGAAATCGTAACACGTTTATTTGTAGTATATTATATACCTACTATGACTTATTAAATAATAAATTTATATTACTATTATGTTCTTATCAAAAGCAATAACAGTATTAATATAACAAAAAAATTTTTTTTTATATTTACGTCTGACACACACCAATGACACAATGCCACCAAATTTAAAATCAGTTAATGAAATTTGCCACCACTGCTCCAGCTTGGCTTTTATTTGGTTTTGATTAAAATAAATCTATCTATAAATAATATAACACATATTGTGTTTTTTATGAAGCGATATATTTGTCGAAAGTTCGAAACTATGAATCCGTTCAAAGAAACTGTAATATCTCTGTACTAGTACAGAGTGTTTTTTAACAATAGCGGTGATAAACAAGAATACGGCACAACTGATAGTAAACGGTTACCATAGCTTCTAGACGCCTGCATCACCAGAAGCTGCTAGTCAACGTTTTGGATGTACGGATGACCGCAAAATAACATATAAAAATAATATATTATTATGTCGGAAAACTATTAACTAATGCCTATTGAATATAAAGGCTGAAATATCTTAAATTTTTAAAATATGTATCATTAGATTCTACCATAATAAAACAATGATTTAGAGCCATCTGTAATTATCTGCAAGAACCAAATCAACTAATCGAACTTCAGTCGATCATTAGTTCCTGAACGAGCTACTAGAGGGCCTGGAGGCGTGCACTCTTTGATTTTCCAAATAGCTTTATGTTTATGAAGTAAAATTCCGCCTACATATTAATTTGTACGTGGCTTCTACGTTGGTTTGTGAATTACGATATCAATGAGCGAAATAATTACCACCACGCCCTTACCTTTTACACAGTTGATTGCGAACGAAAGCTCAGCAAAGCGATTAATGATGTAGCTATGATTGATGCGATTGATGCGTTTGCGTTGATTGAATATGACCTCACAATAACTTATAAAGTATATAAGTATTAACAGATCCCTAAGAGTATGTTTTATGTCATAATAATACAATATAATTGTGTTTGTGTGTGTACACCGAGTAAAAAGTTAAGCGGTATAATACAACGTAGGTCGACGAAAAAGTAGTCAAGTAAATACGCATTATTAGATATAACTCTAAAAGTACTTGTCAGATCTTAATTAAATTTAAATGGGACCACATGCCACGCAACACCTTTCAATTGAAACAAAATTGATCGAAATCGGTCTACGCAGTCAAAAGTTTTGAGTTAACATACATTTTTTTTAAATACAGTCGAATTTAGAACCTTCTCCTTTTTTGCAAGTCGGTTAAAAATGAACGAATACCTCTTCTACTCTTAGTAATTTAAAATAATGATTTCTATCTCTCACGAGGTTTAATTGATGTTTTTACTAAAACGTTTACTTGATATAATTTTGTATTCATTGCTCATAATAATTATAAGTTTCGTATTTGCGTAACTGTAGTTAGATTCCATATATCAACAATCAAACTTAAGTTTTGATGATTGAAATATGTATTACCAGTTACTGCCCATTTTCTGCCCGATGTTCTATTAGATATAAGAACAGTTTAAATTGTGAATTTTGTCTTTTTATCAATAACAAACGCAAAGGCAATACAATAAACAGTCAGAAACACTACGATTTTACTCTAATGAATTATTTATGGAGTAATAATGCTGACTAGAAACGGTGTAAGATACCACCTCATCCAGACCTAACTTTCAATGTAATAGTTGTCACCATTATTTTTAAATTAGTATAATGTATATGTATAATATGTAATTTATGCGTGTAACGTTCTTCTACATGTACTCGTAGGAAGGGGCAAATATCCAGCAGTGGGATGTTACAGGCTGATTGCTAAAAACGGTGGTAAAAATGCGTTTCCTTATTTCGTAAACCCATACTTTTTAGAAAGAGAAGAAATAGAATTGGAGAAAATAATTTGTGTTGATTGACAAATATTTGTATCAGTTAGCCATTTCAACTTTTTCCTCTAAAAAATGCAAATAGTAATTATGTTTCTGATAACTTATGATAACTATATGCTATATATATACAGGGTGTCCCGCGATAAAGTGCAACCCCGAAAGGGGGTGAAACTAGACCATAAATTATCGACAAAAAACATAGAAAAAACTTTAAAAAAAAATATTTTATTTCTTATTGACGAATTAAGATTTTTATATCTTACGTAGACTCTATGTACAAAAAATGATGATTTCTTCCAAAGTAGTGGGTCGATTACTTTAAAATACAATAAAATATTACGCCACGTACTTGGCGGTAAGGATAAAATAAAAATTAGTTCGCAAAAAAGTGGCATTATGTCTTTAACTATGCTTCTTGTGAAAAAAAAATCCATTTTTTATGACTGTTTTTTTTCAATGATCTCTAATTTTCTCAGAATTATGCCCCCAATACCAGGAAATTTTATGATTTATTATTATTTATTACCATATTGCCATTCAAATAAAAAAAAATTACGCCTGTATCCCAAAAAACACGTACAAAAATCATCATTTTTTGTACAAATAGGCTACGTAAGCTATATAAAAATCTCAATTCGTCAATAAAAAAAATAAATTTTTTTTTTTAATTTTTTAATTTTTTTTCTGTTTTTTTGGGGATAATTTATGGTCTAGTTTCACCCCCTTTCGGGGTTGCACTTTATCGCGGGACACCCTGTATATATATCTATATATAATTATATTAATTGGTGTTTGTTGGTTTCGTTATCAGCAATACGATTCTACAACTGATATCAACAACGATTTATACAAAATACAAATATAAAATACAAAATAGTTTATTGATTAAAAATAGGTATTACAATACAAGTCGCAAGGGCCCCTGTACTGGGTGGTAACCCGTGTTACTGGGTACCCCGCTCATCCACCGAGGTTTACAAAAATTAATCAATATTACAATTCACAAATTTTAAAATTTTAATTAACTGCGTGTGTGTTTAAGTGTGTGTGTGTGTGTGTGTGTGTATGTGTGCGTGTGTGTGTGTATGTATGTGTGTGTGTGTGTGTGTCTGTGAGTGTGTGCGTGTGTGCGTTTATAAGTGTGTATTAAAGTAAGGGACACAATGGGAGAGTGTAAGATGGTTAGAATATGGAGCGTAGCAAAAAGAAAATTAAATGTAAATGTTATGCTATATACCTTGAAAATATAAACATAATTATTATGCGTTAAAAACTTTCTCTTTCTAATAGCTTTTCAGTTTCATAATAATTTAAAGATAGCAGAAGTTTCGTTAAGATGTTAGTTGCTTTAATTTTAGTTAGTGGGAAGATGTTTAATTTATTATTTATCCTATTGTACAATAATGCAGACTGACAAGCGAATTGGTTCTGTTTAAATTTAGTATTGCAAAAAGGTACCTGGCAAGCACTAGCAATTCTACGTTTATTGAGAGAACTTTTTTTATAATTTAATTGTAGATGTATTTTCTGAATAGCCCTTAAAATGTATAGTTGACGAATAGTTAGTAAATTATAAGAACTATACAGATCGAAAGTAGGGTACCGGGAAGGTTTGCTAAAGGTCGCTTTAAGAAGGGCACGTTGTCCTCTCTCCAAAGTCAGCAAGTGGGTTTTGGCTGCTCCACCCCAAGCTGGTATGCAGTAACTCAGTACCGACTGAGCCAAAGCTTTATAGGTCATCGTTAGGACTCTGTCATCTGCTACACGTTTCAACCGTCTGAAAACCCACATTAACTTCCTCATTCTGTCAGCGATCGCTCGAATATGAATGAATACATCTAATGAATCTCATGATTTATGATGAGATATCCCAGTCTCAATTATAATCATAATTATTACGATGTTTTTTGGCATTAACAAACCTTAGTAACACTATTATTCTGAAGGTCGATTTACATCAGACGAGCGAATGCTCATTCTATCCCCACTATATCAAATTCTTTTAGTGTAAACAGGCGTAGAGCATTCTTTCTTTGTTCTTAGTGCGTTCGCAAAGATTCTATGGAATATTCTAAGAATGCTCGCTCACTTGATGTAAACGGCGCTAGAGTTTGCAAACAGTTGCTTAGAGCGTTCTTGCGTGTTCTTACATGCTCGTGCCCCTAAGCGGTCTCTTCAAAGCGTTCTTGTGTTCTAGCGATTGTATACATATTATTTAATCTATTAAATTATAGATTTGTCTTAAGAAAAATGTTTATTAATGATAGAAGCCTACCAAATGATGTCTGTGGGTTGTTGTGGGTGTTTTGCATAGCCATCATTGTTTCACCTACATTATGCAGTGTCCTTCGTTGCATTAAATTTGTAGCCCACCAACGTCTCTTCCTTCTTTTATTTTTGAGTTTTTGCGATAAATTAATAAATGCAGCACTAGCAATTATGATATCGCTATCACAGTTAAACATAGCGAAGCACTACCAATACCAACCATAGACTTGACACAAAAGAGCAAAGAATATTCGTTCAGATGATTTTGCTTTCGTTTACACTAAACAATCAAAGATTACGAAAGAATGCTCTTGTTCTAGCTCTAGCTCTTTGTTCGTTTAATGGTCGATTTACATCAGACAAGCGAATGCTCTTTCTATCCCCACTACATCATATTCTTATCAAATTATTTTAGTGTAAACAGGCGTAGAGCATTTTTTCGTTGTTAAATATATGAATACGAGTGTTCGAAGATCAAGAAAGAATGCTCTTGTTCTAGCTCTAGCTCTTTGTTCGTTTGGTCTAAATCCACCCTTATGTAAACGCTAAATACGAGTTTTCGTTTACACATAGATCAAGAAAGAATGCTCTTGTTCTAGCTCTAGCTCTTTGTTCGTTTACCACGTTTACTACGTTAGAAAAAGCTAGAGCTAGAACAAGAGCATTATTTCTTGATCTTTATGTGTAAACGAAAACTCATATTCATATATATATAAACAAAAGAATGCTCTACGCCTGTTTACACTAAAAGAATTTGATATAATGGGAATAGAATGAGCATTCGCTCGTCTGATGTAAATCGACCTTAACATAATTATGTATAATCCCGTCTGTGGTTCTAAAGGTCTCTCTTTAATTCCGCTTGAGTCCTAGTCACTTCTTTAATGACTTTCCACTCCAATCCTCAGCTTTCCTTCTCCAGATATAATTCCTAATGATACCTTCCAGTTTCACAGCAAATGTTTTCCTTCTCACCTACTAAAAATATCTGATCTATCTTAAAAGTCGTCATAAATACTTCATGGCCATCACGTCATATCTTTCATTCTTCTTCACCATTAAATCTGATTCGAACATTTCTTTTCTCTAGATTCATGAGTAGTTGTACTGGGTGATTATTAAAGTTTTACCTCTATACTACTACGAAAACCATTAATATATAATTTCAAGCTCCTCACAATAATATCACAGCAATCAATTATCAATAGAGTGTATTACGTACAACTACCGAATATTATTTATTTCCCGCTCCACATCTCTCTTTAAATATATATATATTATAATATATATTTTTTCTGATGACTTTTTTTATTTTTACATGAAAAATTTAAAAAAAAATAGTGAAAAAATTGCGTGCGTACAAAGTACACATGTCAGAAGTGAAACTTCTTTGGCAAAGTAATTGAAAAAACTAATTGAAAAAGTAAAATAAAAAAAACCAACGTCACACGGTGTTCCCAGGCGGTCACCCATCTAAGTAATGACCGCGCCAGACGTTGCCGCGTCACACTTTCTATCAAATTTTACCCCTCATGTGTCTAAAAAAGTAACACTTCAATAAAAATTTTACAGCTTTGTTTGTTAATAGGTTTTTAGTCAATTGAAATGTTACATGAGCTTTGCATTTGTTAGAGGACGCAATTTTATTTTTGGGACATGTGTGGGCAATAGAAGCTTAACCTCAAGTTTGTGGGGTTGCAGCCCTTGTCCCCCGGTCACCATCTTGGAAAAAAGAGTGCAAACACTTTTATCGCGATATCTCGGAAACTGTATCCTACAAAAAATTTGTAAGAACATAATTTGTAGAAAACCACTTTGCCTACAAATATGTTCATATAACTTTTTGCCCTAAATTTAAAATTAAAGAATTTGTAAGCAAAAAAGTGTGAAAATTTCTATAATATTTTTTTTTTGCTCTTTAACTTTTTCTTTAATACATTTTACAAAGAATTAGCTCAGACCAATCTTTTAGATGGTCTTTTGAGGAAAATTTTGGCTTAAATTTTTTTTTAATTTCATTCATTTAAAACGCTGTTACAGCGCTCCAAAGTTGACTGGGTTCGTCAATGCTCAAGAGAATTCGGTCAAAACGAAATGTTTATATGAGTTATAATTTTTTTTATTTTAAATGCGTTCTTTAAACATTTTTGTTAAATCCCTACCTACAACTTTACTTATTCATTGCTAACTCTTTTCCCCGCCACCTATGAGGTAGAGTCAGTAGGCGCTTTTTTTTACGTACGTAATATCCAGTAGGCCTACTCGACAGACATCTTGACGATGAGGTAAACCTTGGCAGCCAATGTGAAGATTTGGCGAGTGACAGGAGTTAAAATTGGAGTCATAGTTGAAGGTTCATCTTCAAATTAATTTTCTTTCATTAACTTTGATATTCCCATGATGTCGCTGCATGTTTCACCAGAATGAAGCATTTGGGGCGTGCTTTTCTTTAGCCACACATGCTTCCACAATTTCCTTTTCATCTGCAGAAAATTAATTTCATGAGATCGGAGGTAGCTGGGGGCTTGGAAGCTTGTATTGGCATCCATATGTTTACATGCTTTTTTCAGCCCCAATATTCAGGATTTTGATATCTTCCGAGCCACCACTGGATCTGGTGATATACTCAGAGACTGTGAAAACGAGCTGCATCTTGTGTTGGAGGCAGTGATGATAAACGAAATGAAATTTTAGTCACTGCCTTGGCAAATCTTTTGTATCGCATGCCGTCTAGTGAGGTGTCTTTATTACCGCCGTATAAAGCTACGAAAAAACGTTCGCCAACAAGAGTGAGCAAATATAGATCGACTTTCTCACTCAGAAACAGCGCGGTACCACCAGCTAATTCAGGATGTTTCTCCATAATTTTTATAAATTTTTGTTTCCCCATATTATGTATAGGCTGCTGATGTTGCACCATCCTGAGAAAGCATGAAGAAACAGCAAATTCTGTGATATAAAATAGTTAGGAATGAATAAGTAAAGTTATACGAATTTAACAAAAATGTTTTAAGAACGTATTTACAATAAAAAAAGATCATAAAACTAATTTCAACAATTTGTTTTGACCGGTCTCTCATGAACATTGACGTTCGTCAACTTTGGAGCGCTGTAACAGCGTTTTAAATGAATCAAATTAAAAAAAAATTAAGCCAAAATTTTCCTCAAAAGACCATCTACAAGATTGGTCTGAGGTATATTTTTTTGTAAAATGTGTAAAAAAAAGTTATAAAGCAAAAAAGAAAAATGTTATAGAAATTTTCTCACTTTTTTGCCTATAACGTCTTATATTTTATATTTAGGGCAAAAATTTATAACAACATATTTGTAGGCAAAACGATTTTCTACAAATTATGTTCTCACGAATTTTTTGTGGGGTGCATAGTTTCCGAGATATCGCGATAAAGGGGTTTGAACCCTTTTTCCAAGATGGCGGCCGGGGGACAAGGGCGGCAACCCCACAAACTTGGGGTTAAGATTCTATAGACCCCCACACACGTCCCAAAAATAAAATTGGGTCCTCTAACAAATGCAATACTTGGTCTTTAAATTGTAACATTTCGATGGACTATTTATGCTCTTATCACTAATAATAAACAACAAGAATAATTTTTATTTTTACACAGTTATTTAATGTAATTTCGTGAACCAGTTCAGAAAGTAAAATTCAATTTTGTGAAACGATCAATCGACGAACAACAATAATTCAATTGTGAATTTTATAAAAATTTTGTGTCAATAAAAGGCGGATTAAATTAGATCAAGTCTCAACGACATCTTGTTAGAAATATCTGTTAGAAGATTGAAAATATGTATACCTTCAATATTCTAGTGACGTTAGAATTTTTTAACAAAATAAAATAAAGTGTGAAATGTAGTATACAATTTATGAGCAGAGTATCTTTCAATTTGGGGTAGGATTTTGGTAATATACCTAGACTTTTGATGTTACATTTAAGAGACTAAAGTCCGGTCGCTGAAGAGCAAGAAATTCACACACCGACCTGTCAACATATTGCGGTTGCACTCACACAATACAGGGTCACTTCACCTGTGTGAGCGCAACCGCAATATATTTATACGCGAGCGACAAAGACAAAAGATGACAGGTCGGTGTACGAATTTCTTTCTCTTCAGCGACCGAAGTGTACTATGATTAACAACATATTATTTACCTGATGTTAGTTATTATCGTCTCTGGGTACTTACATAAGCACGTTGCTAACATTACCCCCCCCCCCCTCCCAATAACAATATAATATCCCTAGTAGCTCAAGTTACCTTACCACAGGAACACAAAACTACTTGTGTTAGATATGACCTGGGATTAATTGTTTTAGGCAGTGGAAGCGAATTGAAACATCAGGTCTCTTAAAAACTAACATACTTGACCGCGTTAACACGGTGCTTAAAATAATACAATTTTGTACCTCGATTCTTCTAAAGATGTGATGTCCTGGCCGGTGGGCTGAAGTCAACCTAAATTAACATAAACACAATTGGCCAACTGGAATTCAGTGATAATTAGGATGATAAAGCTTATCTAATTAGCCGACACGACGAGATGACCGCTGAGGTTGGCCGCTGTACTTGGCGATGTCACACAATTAATATACACCTTTTAGCACTTGTACTATTAACTTATAAGTTTCAACTTTATATCTTGTACACAAAACGATTACGAAATAATGGTGTTAGACAATATCAAATTATTCAACGCGCGATATCGAGAAAAGGCGGCGAGCCGCGCACGCGGTGGTTAGCAAGAGGGGCGAGAATAGACTATAGACCAACTGTCACCCAGCAGTATTGCCATAGGCAACATAGATTATACATAACAATTGGGTGTTGACAGTTAATTACAATTACATTTAATTTGGTTCATAACAACTTGAGAGCAGTATTTTTCCGCTGGGTTTCATCTGAGATTTGGCTGATTATAGTTTGAGCAACGTATGTTTTACTGAATCCTGCCTCATAAAAACCACAACTCTAAAATTTAGACTACACGACTGAATTAAAACTTCTTTAGCTCCATCTAACTTATATCTCCCCATTAACTTCAGTTCGCCTCGCTCGATCTCGATCACACTTTTCGTAACGCTCTTGTCACGCATTCACCAGCTTACTCCGCAAGTCAAATGTGCGTAAAGAAGTTTTACTTCAAAATTAACGCAATCTATTCTCTTGACTACCTTACGAAAATCGATTACCGTGAGTACAGTTAATGACCTTACAAGAAAGTCCATTTAATTTTAAGCTATTGCATAGCTTCTTTCGCGGGCCTTGAGCGTGGGGACAGTTTCAAGAATTTCAGTAACGAAAAAACCTCACGCTCCCCACTCCGACGGGCACGGAGGTGTGGCTTGAAGGCCGTGCATCGTCTAACGTCGTTTCAGTTCGGCAGTCTTCGACACGGCGTTGTGTGCGTGCGATTAGACGTATTGTACGAATCTACGAAACTAGCGGCGCGGGGGCGTGGCTAGGCGGTTCGCAGTGCGCTTGACGTCTGAGCTTCGACGCGAGTTTGCCGGCATTTATCAATGAATGCGTGATGAAATAAAAAATATGACCTACATGAATGGGATAGTACCGGCGTTAGTACTATTATCTAGTTGAGCGTATTACTCATTGATGCAAATATGATATTGCCTATATCTATAATGTTACTATTTCCGGATAAAATTTGACATTTAATTTTTTTAATAAAAGAAAAAAAATTGTTTTCTTATCGGTCACCACGCTCAAAAAGTGTAACTTGACTTAATATCAAAGAAAAAGAAATACTGCATAAATAAAATAAATAAATATTATAATTATTGCATAAGTTGAAACAAAATGCTATGCAATAGCTTTACCGCGGCAGTCCCCGAGTGCCACACGTATTTTTTATATCTAGACATTCAAAGTCCAACAATAAGTAATATACATTATCAATACCTCAAATATTTATTTGTCTTAAATTGGTTTTTAAGTAAAAATAATAAAACCAGGAATGTCAAATAACAAAAATTTTTGAGGTATATGGTTTAGTTAGATGCATGCCTTTATAAATTTCGAACATTATAAAAAAAATCTAATAGAATATGAAACTATTTAAAGAATCATGGGAAAATAAATAATACATATATACGATAATAAACTTTAAATTTCTAGCAACGTTTGAATCTGAAATTGAAGCACGTGAATAATATTTTTTTGCTAGCAAACGAAAAAAACCGACTTCAGTTATATACATCGACAAGTAATACAATATAAGTGGACGAAAAAACAGTCCAGTAAATACGCGTAATCAAAGATTACTCAAAAAATACTATTCATATCTCAATCAAATTCAAATGAAACTACATGACAAGTACTAGCTTTCGATTAAAGTAAGACTCATCAAAATCGGTAAGTCCAGTAAAAAGTTATACGGTTTAATACAACGTAGGTCGACGAAAAACTAGTCAAGTAATAATGCGTTATTAGATATAACTCAAAAAAAACTTGTCAGATCTCAATTAAATTTAAATGTGACCAAATAAAACGCAACACTTTTCGATTGAAAAAATTCATCTAAATCGGTCCAACCAGTCAAAAGTTCTGAAGTAACATACTTTAAAAAATACAATCGAATTGAGAGCCTCCTCCTTTTTTGGAAGTCGGTTAAAAAACGGAAATGAAGTTCAAATTTGGGCAGACAGTGGCAATAATATTTATATTTACGTCTAATCTTGTTAGGGCAGATATTACTTTTAGTCATACTAAATACTTGTGATCAAGAAAAGTCAACGACACCAAATAAAAGCCCTCTAACTAGCCCTCAAACTAACAGCCCAACTTAAAACACTTTAATATTATCATAATGAAGTGCATTGATATAATTGTATGAAGTATTAGATAACACTCCTAGTGTTTAAATTACTAATGTACCTTTATCGCTGATGTAAGTTTTATTAATCCCAATTTTATCATTGGTGGTATTAAGCCTTGGTGCCATTTTTATAGAATTTTCTGTATCTATAGTTGGCATCTCAATTTTTTTCTGTTAATCTTAGTATTTTGTTTCCTTCACAATCATGTTTTTAACCCTGACTACCACTTCCGTATATAATTAAAGCATGTTAATGTTAATAATATGGAAGCGTATTTTTTATTAAAATATCACCATGACGTTGGAAAAAGTTATAAAAGAGAGAAACGGCATGTCTAGTGTTTATCTTAGAAACGGCTATTGATCGCATAAATAAAAATTAACAGGAATCTATAAAAACGAAAGATATAAAAATAACTGACACTGTTTACAGACATTTAAGTAGCCAAAACAAAAAATCTGTTTAAATATAAATTTCAGTTAAAATATAATGACAAAATAAGCCAACTAATAAAGTGCTACAAAAAGTAGGCGCACATAATTATGTGTCATCAAAAACTGTCAAATTTAAATTCTTACAAACAACGGAAAAAAATTCCAAACTACTATAAAATTGAAATTACAATCTTTGCTTATGAATCTTTATCAAAAATAACTTTATCAGTATAGTAATCCGTCGATAATAACGTGACACATTGCGATACACGTAAAAAACGAAATAGGTCAAAATAAAACAATGTCAAGAAATCAATAATGCAAATTTTGAACATCGCATTATGCAGAGCTATTGGCGAATATAATAACAATTGGTAAAATGCAATCAGTGGTCGTGTTGGCAGTTATGCGGTTTTATTTAACACAATAATGCGCTTTGCAACGTACATAACGTTTTGAACGTAGTGGTAAAACTTTGAAGCAATCAACTAATTCTTCTTCTTCTTCTTAAAGTGCCATCTTCTCTGGAAGTTCGGTGATCATTTATTTTTCGCAACTTGTACCCTTGATACCGCGGCCCTGAATAACTAATTCTGTTGACATTAATTTACTAAATAGTAATTATAATCTTCCTAATCTCTATCATCCTACACCAACGTGATTAGTGGACTTTATCGTGCTATATCTTAAATTCTTTCCTAATCTTGTTATTAAACCACCTGTCAAGTGATGTAATATGAGTATCATGTCATGTGAGTATGAAATGTCTGTGAAATCGATAAAATCAATTTTCCTTAAATGATATATGATACTAATTATTTGGAACAGAAATATAAATGAAATTCATGAAAATAATTAACAATTCGATGATAGTCGTTTTATATTTCCTTACGAGCAATATTATTTGTTATTAAATATTATAATCAATTTAATTTTTAAAAAGTCTGTATGTCAGCTCCGAAGCACAACTGGAGACTCTTAATAATGCACAAAAAAGGCTTAATAGTCAAAGAAAAGAAAAAAAATCATATATATTCCTGCAGTAGCTCTTACTCCTCATTTTTATTTTCATACTTGTGGCAATTTTTGAGAGCAAACACAATTATATAACAAACGTTTTTATTACTTTAAGGATAATATTCAAATCAGTTTACTTACGAATTCCATAAATTATATAAATGGTCAAAGAGTTAGACAAATATAACTTTAGATACTTCCCGGTCACCCCGTAGAGCACACAGTGCTGTCAGTCCCGATTGTTAACATTCGTTACACATAGTAGGGAATACATATTATATCCTCCAAAAAACAGTAGAACAGAGTAATGGTTTAATATTCGACCCTACTCTATGGAGAAAAAAACCAATGCTCATAGACCAGTGGTATATTACTGGCTTAATTAACACTTTCACGCGAACATACCAATATTGTAGCTCTATGCGATATTGCACATCATTTTTTCATAGAAATTCAAGCGGCGTCTAATGACGTTGTGCAAATAGCTGATGACATTAGTATTTAAATATATTGCACTGACGTTCTAAGACGTCGACGTTAAGATACGCTATGCTACAAATGATTTATAAAAATCTGTGCAGTAGCGAACAACGTTTCATAACGTCGACGTCCATATACGCTGTGCAACAATATATATATTTAAAAAAATGTTCTATAGCAAACAACGTATTATAACGTCGGGTTTGGGGAAGGTAAATGCGGTTGCACATTAATTGTCGAGTTATCTTTTGCACAGTCAGGGTCCGGTGGAAGTGACAGCGACTGCGCACGAGATGTCGGGTTGTCATATGCACCTTTAAGATTTGGTAAAGTGGATAACGGCTGACCAACAAGTGATTAGTCCTCAGTAGAAGGGTTTTGCAAGAGTAACTGCTACTGGTCTTCTAAGTCTCTAAGACCATTAAGCAGAAACGCGTCCTCCAAAAGGCCATCTCCTACATTTCTTCGCAATACTTCAGAGTCTATTGACACATTTGCTGTGCTGTCTAGGTCTATGCTATTGGTGTTTTGCTTCAGACATAGCTTGGATTTTTTACTTGTAGACTGCTTTCTTGTACTACATTTTCGTTTATGAGAGTCAAAAATGCTTTCAGCACTAGAATACTTTGGATCCTCTGTGGTGCTATAAAAGTTTTCTGATGCCGAATCCGACGTAGATTCAGCGTCAGTTACGCTGTTTGCCCTGCTCAAACTGCTAAAGGCCGGAAACGACAAACGACAGCTCCTGTGATATACAGGAGCTGTCGTTGTCATTTTCACCAACTGGGTCGTAATCAACATCCGATCCAAACTCTCCATCGTCAACAAAAGGGTCTGGCGTGGTTTCTCTTGATGACGAAAGCTCAAGGATTTTCATAGAAGATTCCTTCTGTTTTGGTCCAATTTACATATCTAAAACAAACAAAAAATACAAAATATGTATTTTGAACACATTCAGACTTATTTCAATAAAGAAAAATAAATTATTGATATAACATATATATGGTAGTAACTTAGTAAGATATTAAAAATACTTACGTTTTATGTCAATATCCCACGTGAACACAGAATCGGCGCACGCACATCACCGCGACGCGGCACAAGTCGATTAATGTATGAAACTTCTTCATCATCTTCATTCTTCATCGAATGCTTAGTTCCTATAACGATCTGTTTAACGCAATAGATATTGCTGCAATGGGTCCCTGCACTTACAAAAAACTTGTATTGCAATACAAAATATAATAAACTGTTATCGACTTATTATTAATTTTTGGAGTAATCCGTGGTAAACAGTGATGGTGTTACGCTAAGTACTTTTTGTTTAAAAACTAATTGTAATATTATACCTATTGTAATACTGTTTTTTTACCCAACTAAAGAAAAAAAAAAGTATCGGAAACGTCGGGCTTTTAAAAAATTTAATAAACCGCAATAAAATCCGAAAAAAAAATATAGACATTAAAACATATATACTAGCAGTAGCAGTCTCACTTACGGAGGTCCATGAGGGAAAAACGACTCTCTTTTACAGAGGTTTCTGTTTCTCGCTAATAGAGGTTTTGGGAGCTTAAAATGACGGGTCCTGGCTATTACTCTCACTTATAGAGTTTTCTCACTAATCCACTTCTCACTTATCCAGGTTTGACTGTACATAGATTACGTTAAGATATCAGGTTTTTTATGACATAGCATTGTGCAGCTGCTGCTGTTTATAAATTTTCGATATTGTGTAATCTTGCCAGTTGGGTTAGAAGCTTAATAGGTAGTGATAATATCTTATTAACATATTAGATATATGAATAATTGTTGGTAATAATAACAATCAGAACTGACATAATTAGAAATGACTTCACATTATTATGACTTCATTAAAAAATGAGCTTTTTATTTTTTTTATTATTTTTATGTAGTTTATTTTTATTGCAATCATAATTAATTAGAATTAGTAACGTAATTAATTATACAGAAATAAAACGAATTACAAATATTGAACAAAAATTAAACCGACACCTTCACGATAAGCAAATTTAAACCAGTCTTTGCACGTCAAGACTCATTACGATTAAAACAGAGCAGTACACAGATTCACAGAAAAGTGTGAGTGAAGTTCATCATTAATGCCACAAAAACCTTCTTACAAATCCCACTTAGCGGCGTACAATCTCACGAAATAAATAAACCAACAATACCCCGTCTCATTCGATTTACATATTTCAGATTGAACGAACCGACAACAAGGGAGTATCGTTTTTCGATGTGACGCACGTTCTCGATACTGTCAAGGTCGCGTTCCGTAAACGACCCTCAAACAGACGGTCAAAAGTGCTCCTGACTCTTCTGGCCGTGTTCATACTGTTCGACCCTTCGATATGTGAGTATTACGTGACAGGATTGATAAATATTCCGTAAAGATCAAGATTTAAATAAAGAACATTACTGTTATCATGGATTCAATAAATTTCGTAAGGCTCATACATCACGTTCGTGTATTGTTTATTGTTCTTTATCTGAATGTGATGGAGGTATACGAAATACACGATGACTTGATCACGTTTATCATATTGAAATTGTTTCTTTTTAAACTTCGGGGAATTATTTTTAAAAGGATAGCCACTGAGGTTTGCTTTCATATTCTGCGATAGGGATATTGTGAATAATGCGAATGTTAAATCTTAACTGCGTACTTTTTTGTTATGCTAGTATGGCCATAAAGATGTTTAAAATAGTATAGGCATTCGTCATTGACTTTGTGTATTGTCTAAGATTTTAGATCCTGACAATAACACAAAAAAGAACTATCTAATTCGTTTGTTCGTAGGTTATGCACTGGTATGTAATGTATATTTCGGCCAGTCATATTCATTTATACATATAATTATATAGTTGAGTCTTGAGTTGTTAGTGATACAAGTAACAATCAGTAAAAAAAATTTGAATTAACTAACGCACAAACAATCGAAGCTAATTATTTTTTTCGTATGAACAAAGACAGCCCTTCATGCCTATGTATGTCACATACGAACGAATACGATACGTAATTGATTCACATCTATTATCTATATATTTAACAATTTCGTGTTACGATGTATGTTAGTGATAATCTCCGAAACTACTGAACCAATTTATTATCAAATTTTGTAAGCATCTGTAATTTGTTCCAACTTGAGAGATAGGGTAGTTTTATCTCAATTATTGATCTCAATATTTGTTATTGCAAATTAAATGTTTATTATACGACTTTAGTGTGTATATATCGGTTAGTTCTATAAAATCCTAATACATGGTAGTTTAGCGTGCGTTAGAATATATAATTGACATTATATTTTAATAAATTATAATTAGGTACTGAGACTTTTTGTGATATTTTCGTCAGTTTTTGAATAAAATTTTTTTGAATAAAAACCATAAATTTCATAGTTCTGTGTTATTTGTACAACAGGTTCTATAATACTCTATAGCAGGGGTCGTCAACTGGCGGACCGCGGTCCGTGTTCGGACCGCCGCCGACCCATTTTGTGTGGACCGCGAGAGCACAGAAACTTACACTACAGAGTGCATAATATTATAAAAATATATCCCACGCAACTTCAAACTCAACAGTCCACAATAAAAAAATGTCATATTTCTCCTTAATGTGTAAAAAATTACCTTTGTTATTTCGTTTGTTTAATAAAATATATTTTTTTCTATAAAATGATGTGCAGACCGCGACGGTCATTTTATTTCTTCAAACGGACCCCGAGCGAAACTAATTGATGACCCCTGCTCTATAGCGTACACCTTTATATGTGGAAGTAAGGGATTATTATGAGCTATTGAAACGAATTGTAATTGTTTCTATTGTTTTCAGCGGAGCAGACCATATTCTACTTGTTTTCGAGAAACCGCCTGAATTGGGACATGGTCAAGTACAGTTTATATACGAGCTATTCTATCGTACTGCGTTCATTTGGTAAATACAATATTAATTTATCATATATTTATCTATAGCTATCTTAAAAGATTAAAATAAATTGGAAAGTTTGTAGTGACCCTATTTTCTTATTATTATTTGTATGTAAGTGTATCAAAATAAGTGTATTTTTTGTGTTAGGTGACACGTTATTTAGCACTTCGTGATGTGACACCCATTTGTTGAACCATACTGATTTTTGTGGTGGTTTGGGCGTTTATCTTTGTATTGTATGTATTTCCAGACCACCAACACAGGTCTAACTCCTGCTAGTAGGTGATAAGTTTGAAGTGTTTATTTATTTACGTTTAATCTCCAATCGTTATGGAAGGTTATAGACCTAAAAGCGTCACGATCTACCTAGGCAGGAATAATTACAAGTCACTACTTTTTAGCCTATGAATAACTAGCTTCTGCGCGCGACTTAGTCAGCGTGGACTCCGCTCCTATTGGTCTTAGCGTGATGACACATAGCCTTCCTCGATAAATGGGCTATCTAACACTGAAAGAATTTTTCAAATCGGCCCAGTAGTTCCAGAGATTACCGCGTTCGAACAAACAAACAAACAAACTCTTGAGCTATATATATTAGTATAGATAACATATTTTTCTGTAGTAGAGATATATCTATGTTATAAAATCGTCAGGTCATTCACTCGTCACAAAGTCTCGCAAAGAAATCTATACTAATAATAATAATAAATAATAATAAAGCTGAACAGTTTGTTTGTTTGATTGTTTGTTTGTTTGTTTGAACGCGCTAATCTCAGGATCTACTGGTCCGATTTGAAAAATTCTTTCAGTGTTAGATAGCCCATTTATTGAGGAAGACTATAGGCTATAAATCATCACGCTAAGACCAATAGGAGCGGAGTCCATGCCGACGAAGTCACGCGCAGAAGCTAGTTAACGTATAAAGATGAATTTTGTTAAGAGCTATTTTATAGTCAGTAAACGTATAGGTGAGTCGAGACTTGAGGGGAGACTTTTTTCCACGATTATTGAAACCTGATTGAAAGCAAGCTCTGCGAGCTGTCGGGTAGTTCTAAAGTGCGAAAGTTGAATCATAAATATGGTCTACAAAGAGATTCTAAATTACTGCATTATAATCAGGAATGATAAGTACAACTTTAGCACCTCTTTTTAAATGTAACAAATTTGGACGTGAGCGAAGCCACGCCCAATAACTAATGTATTATAAATTTTTTAACCTTCACTTTTTTATCGGATAATAAACATCAGATCCATAACATTTTTAAATGTATGAAGTAGTAGTAGTTAGTAGTAGTTTTTTAAGTACCACGAAAAGCCCAAGGATTCATCTGAGAAAAAAAATCCTTTCAAAACGTGCAGCCTGTTTTTTCAAAAGCAATTTTTTGAAGTGATTTGATTTAAACACTTTGTTGTTGCTCATTATAATTTCCGAATATGTCGGTACTATTGCAAGCCCCGTGGTCACAGTCAAGCCCACTAAGGTTTCAATGTAAGTATTCCTTTTTATACATTAATTATGACATACAATAAATAATAAATAATATTGCGAAGAAAAGAAAGCGTAATAAACAAACTTAAGAGAGTTTTTTTCAAAATTCTTTATTGAACTTAAAAATACGATTAGAAATAAGGGAATTTTTTGCCGTCCAAACTTTGTATAGACAGTTATTTGTTACTTTTTTAAGTTAATTCTGGATACGTTTCTTAATACAATGCAAATATAAACTTTTTTTACAAAAGTCCCCGTTTGGAATTTTAAATTATTTGTACGACAGTTAGAGCTGATTTTTATTATTTACTCATTCGTATTTATGTTATGAACAAAATAATGAAATTAAGTTTTAAAAGATGTATTTAATTATGTACTCACACCTAATATTTTAATTGTTACCGTAAAAAATGTTTAACGTAAATTAAAAGCAGTTAGCTTAAAATGTATTAATTTATTAATCAACAAATTAATATTATCTCGCAAGAGTTAATCCAATCACGTGGTTATAGATATCTCAAAACGTGCTTCTTTCATTACGATGATAGCCGAACGCCAAGAATCTTTTCAAAAACAAATTTGGCACCTGAAAATGCAACAGTGCCAGCTAATTTTATTTCGTTTGAAATTTAACTACTTTACAAACTAAGGCCTCATATATAGATAGATAGATAGATAGTTCACATTTACAGAGTTCAATTATTTATGTAATTCAAACGAAAGGATAAAGTCAAATAAAGTTAACCACGTAAAATATATATTGTCCGATTACATTTTTGATCAGAGTTGGAATAATCGCGATTTCACGCCTAGTCTAACGTAAACAATGTTACGTGAAGTCAGAAGCGACGTTTCAGTAAAGTACGATGCACACTACTTCATTTTGTAGGTTTTATAAACTCTAATAATACACTAGACGTTACGATATCTTAAACATTTGCGGTACCATGAAAACCTGCGTGACATGTTGTCGCGCTTAAAAGAGAAATTAAAAGAATTAGCTGACTACGTTGGGGCCACTGTAGCGGTTAAGAGAATTTTAAGAGATTATCCTAACAACCGACTAACTGTAAAAATTATATAAGAAATCCATAGGAATGAAACGAAACTACAATTAACAAAAAATTTATTATAGCTAACAACATAAAATCATTACACTAAGTTATTTCATTTGAAGCTTAAGAATTACTATATAAAATCACTTAAACAGGAGTATCTGAGTTATTCTAAAAAAAAAAAATCGGTAAGTTTATGCGTAACTCAATCAAAAGAAATATTAAGACACGAGCTCTAATCACCAGGTCTTTAGGTCCGTATTTAATTATTCCTGCCCACTGAAGGTTACTTAAGGTCACTTAACGTAATACACGCGGCCGCGTGGAGAGGAAGCCATTGCCCACAGATGAGGTCCCAGCGTTCCCCACGGCTAGCGTGCGTTGCGATGCTGCCCACAGTGGACGTGAAGGAAACGGGGATCGATCCCCGGTGACGGCTACCGTCGACGGCTTCAGACTCGTCGCACCGGTCGCTGGTTGTGAAGAGAGGCCAGTTCAGCAGATACGGGACGATAATAACGTAATTATCGGCGCACGTCGAACCCGTATGTTGGTTTAAAGATGAACGAGTTGGGGTACCGGCCGGATCAAGCCACCGACGACCACGTCGAACCGCCACGTGGTTCGCGTGAGCGCGCCGGCTGGCTGCCACGCACCAAGGACCCTGGAAGGTCACAACATGTGTAAGCCCTTCCGTCGTCAAGCCCCGGCGTCCCTGGGTTAACAACGGAAATGGCCCACAAGAGACACACACAACCTAATCAGACCTAACTTCCTACATTATACAAATTCCAAAAGTTAACATTAATTAAGCCTATCCACACTTTCAACTAGACTTATAAAACATCAGTTACAAGGACTCACCCAACAAAAATTCACCCTGCAGCTATCGTCGCCGAACGAAGAAAAAAGGAACTATCACGCGAGCTCGGCCCTTATATAGCGGACGCGTGAACAAAAAAAACGGTTCGCTCGAGCATCGTTTGATCGGTCTACGTCACCGAGCCCTGCTACGTATAAAAACAATATCGTATGGAAAAATACAGTGTAACATATTTATATATGTTACAATGTAATTGCTTATATGACTTCTAGATGACGTATTATTCTTATTTTTAGTTTTGGAGTTCCAGTTGGAACAGCCCGGAGCCACATAGTAATTTGGGCAGCGTAGGGCGGAGTTTAGATTTCATCAAGCGGACTCACTCTTTTCAGAGTTATATATTCATAGTGCCCTGCAATAGCCGGTGGTTGCTGCCGGTGTTAAGCCTATTAACCACTGAGACGTCTTTGAATATATGCCTTTTCTCCGCTATGATCAAATCTATCTCGTTCCTTGTCATAGTGTCAGATCCTTGCCATTTTTACCACCTTTGGAGCTTATTCTCGAAAAATGAATTCATCAAGAAGAGCGCCTCCACTCGAACTCATGATTATTGCCAATAGTCACCACGCTGGGCAAGCGGGTTGGTAACCGCAGGGCTGGCTTTGTTGTACCGAAGACGCTGCTGCCCGTCTTCGGCCTAGAAATACTGAAATTAAACATAAGATTTTACGTAACTGTACACATTTTAATATATAATTTTTTATTATTACAGGTGCAATGTTCTCCATTACTTTGTTGAGTCGAAAACTCCAGATCGACGACTCCCTATTGTGTCTCATCTCAGTAACCAGCAAACTTCTTGGTTCTCTTTGGACTGCTTTCGTCACAACAGATATTGAAATGTATTTAAGTAAGTAGTCAGTATATGATTGTAAACATCACAGCTAAATAAAAATTGTCTCAAGTAGTGTTGTTTTCTTGTAGTGAGTTCAGAGCTCTTAGGGGGGGGGGGGATAGGGTTGGCAACGCGCTGTAAATGCTCCTGGTATTACTTATGTGGACTGAATGCTTGTTTGTCACCTTTGTAATAAAAAAAAATTAACATTATTGTAGAAAAATTAATTAAATTTGTCCTTGAAATGAGAATGAAATGAGAGAGAGATTTTATAAGCATAAAAAAGGTTTTATGCTTATAAAATCATTTACAATTATTTTTGTTTCCAGTTCCAGTGCTTGAGCTGCCAAATACTACGTTTACATCTTTACGGTCAATTATTTCTAAATTGGTCGACAAACAGGAAAATGGTAAGTGGCACGCGATGTTATGTCAATCCTATACATAACTGAGCATATTCCATACTAGATAAATAAATATTTTTAACATACAACACATTTCAACAACCAGAAACGCTTATTTGTGGACAGATTTAATTAGACAGTCATATATAATAATAAATAGAAAAAAATTAGCTTTAATTTGATATATAAATCATAAATGTCTGTTATGTTTGTATTCTTTTAACAAAAATCAATTAACAAAAATTTAATTAAAAATACTAGTGGCTACATTTTGATAGGCACCCTGGTCGATATATTATATTCTCCTAATCATAAATAAACATAAGAAGCTGGTTCCCAGGGTTAAAACGATACCTACAACAATTTACCATGGGATCTCAGTCTATTATCATATATACCTGATAGCGATCGTTACTCATAGTAGGGAATATATCCGCCAACCCGCATTGGAGCAGCGTGGTGGATTAAGCTCCGATTCTTCTCCTACATGGTGAAGAGGCCTATGCCCAACAGTGGGATGTTACAGGCTGAAACGTGATCGTGATCGTGATCGATCAATTAATATCTTCTATAATTATATTAATACGTGAAGCAAAAACTTTGTACCCCTTTTTACGAAAATTTCGCGTACGAAGAGTATGAAATTTCGCAAACCTATAGTTTATATAGAAAAGGAGTGCAAATACAAATATTTTTTAATCAGGCATAAAAAATAATGAAATCAATAAAAAAAACATTACACACACTACCATGTATTTGACACACGCACGCATATACAACGTGGGGATGACAATAGAACGATAATTGTAAACACCGTTAGTACTAGTATAAAAAGAAGTATTTCAAAACCATCAGATAAGTCCTAACATCAAAATCAAAAAAAAAAGATTTTTTCATACAAACTAATTCAGTTTAATTTAATAACATTTTATAACATCATTTTTGTAACTACAGGATCACTGACCTGTTACACGCGTCATCGCGCGTGACTATGCGCGTGACCTTCTTTCTACGCGGCAAAGTCACGTAGAAGTGGCATGTGCTTGTACCTATAAAACTTCATTATTTTGATTGAATAAAAAATTGTAAGTTAGAAAAGTAAATTAAAATAAATTGTTACGAAAGTTAAGTTTTAAAAATAATAATAGCTGTCCTTGAGTCGTTAACCGCCGGTTTTTGTGTAGGTCAGGTCTTTTGTATAATACATGCGTAGAAATTTTAAAAAATGAAAAATCATAATTTGTGACTAAACTACTGGATGTATTTTATTGATTTTTTTGTATGTGGGCTTGGAATGTCATTACATATACGCTGTCCAATTTATCGTTGTATTATAATCCCAACCCTGTATACTCTTTTGTTTATTATTATAGAAGTCTTTGACAACAGAACCTAAAAGAGTAAAACCTAAAAGGTTAAAACCTATAATTTTAATTAATTATGGTCGAATTTCGACCACTGGACGATGTAAATTTATTTTAACCACTAGTTAAAATAAATTCACATGTATGTAAAATACATACTCATCACACCGATAGCTAGCCTAAAGCAGAAAGCAGAGTACTGTGAACTATGACAACAGGTCCACTCAGGTAGAAAATTATAAAAATTTGTTTGTGATAAGAACGATGCGTGATTTTAAAGATTACCACGCGCGAGTTCGCGCGGATATATTAAGAAAAGCTAGTCTTTATACTTGGACCTGTCCATCGTGTATCCTGTATCACCTTTAGTCGTACTTATCTTTTAGTTTGCATTTAAAACGAGCCCATGTGAAAAATATTGCAGAATCACCTTCAATACCTACTTAAGACTTTATTATTTGTATATACAGTTATAAATAACATAATCTGATTACAAACTTTTTCCTTTTTTGTGCACTCAATTTTATCATACAGAATATTATTCAAATTTAAAAAAATATATTGAATTATCATTAAATAAAAATTCAAATTTAGATATATGGGTTACTAAACTAAATATCTCAATAAAAAGTTCTCGTTAGAAAAACCTTTGATGACCTTCAACTTTTTTAAATACCTAGGGACTAGGTCGTTATTATATTATATCCATAATCCTTAACAAAACTATAATAATAATAATAATCTTTATTGGACACAATCATAGTACAAAACAATAAATAGATTACCCTGACTCCTGCACTAGCAGTGCTGTGTTGCAGAAGCCAGTATCCTCCCCTTAATTACATGTTCCAACAAATTATGCCCAATAACAACATTAGATCAAATTTTACAAAAAGAACAAATATTATCTAATTTAATACTAAAATTAACATTTAAGTGGAAAACATGTGCCATGTGTGTTTAGTTCTTCACTATTTCCTACCATGTGTACGTGCTTGTGTGAGTGTATGTATGTCTATGTATACTACGTCAGTTTATGATTATTATTTAACTGTTATTAAAAGATTCTTTGTACCATTATAATCTAAGCATTTTAACCAGGCAAGTAGTTTTTTCTTTAATAAATAGTTATTAAGTGATCTGATGTTGAAAATTGTGCTAAATTTATTGTAAATAATTGGAGCATGATAATTGTATTGTTTTTGCCCAAACGCTGTTTTGGTTGGATTAACCGGACATATTTTTATCCTTTTGTTCGTTACAGGTAGATAAGGTATACACTTCTTGTGGTATCTTTTAACAATTTCATATATGTACGTTTGTCTTACAGTCAGTACATCAGCTTGTTTATATACCGCAACTGTGGGGTGCCTATAAGGTACGTAAAGTATTACTTTTAGGACAGCACGTTGGGCCTTCTCTGCAAGCATTATATTTGTCTTACCGGCGCCTCCCCATGCGCAGATGCAATATCTGACGAGGCACTCGCAGGGTACTCGATAAACTTGAATTAGGAGCTTCTCTTCACAAATTGAACGTAGTTTTCAAAAAATGTACATTAGCTTTCTGATCCTAGCTGTTAAAGTAGTAATATGTAAGTTCCAATTAAGTCGTTCATCTACTACTACCCCTAAATACTTCACAGAATTTACTCTATTAAGTGTTGCACGGTCACAGTTATAGTTGTTACCGATGTGATTACAAGGATGTGCATGTATTTTAAGTCCAGAATTAGGTAACAGTTTATCCGAGGCTGACTTGGTAACACATAAATAATTCGTCTTTGAAACATTCAAAGACAGCAAGCGTTCCTGCAACCAGGCTGTGACTCTAGCGAGGCCATTTTCAGCTTTGCTGTATTCAGTGTCCCAATTGCTACCGTGAAACAGTAATACGGTGTCATCAGCAAACATTGTTATTTCCACGTTACACAGGGCAGCTATATTATAGAGTTCATTAATATAGACAAGAAATAAACTAGGACCAAGAGTGCTGCCCTGTGGAAAATCGAACCTACAAGTAAGCTGATCACTTATAATACCAGCCACCCTCACACACTGTGTTCTCTCCGATAAATAATCCGTGAACCAGTCAAGAACCACACCTCTCATACCATTATTTTCCAAACGTTTTAGGAGTATTGGTACCGAAACCGTGTCGAACGCTTTTTGAAGTTCTAGGAAGACTCCTAAACACTTGTCACGCTTGTCGAAATACGTTACGATATTCGTTGTTAATCTTAGCACTGCGTCTTCCGTTGATTTCTTTTTTCTAAAGCCAAATTGATATTTGCTAAGCAACTCATTTTTTTCTAAATAATTTATCAGTCCTTTATTTACCACTTTCTCCAATATTTTAGATAAGGTTGAGAGGAAAGAGATTGGCCGGTAATTAGATGGTACAGTCTTTTCGCCGGATTTATGTATCGGACAGACCACTGCCTTTTTAAATGAATTTGGAAAAATACCTGTTTCTAGACTAAGATTGCACAGGTAAGAAATTAAGAGACGCAATATTCTGCTTAACAATTTCAGATGTTATAGTGTCCCAGCCTGGTGCAATTAGGTAATTAGCTATATCATATACAGTCAAACCTGGATAAGTGAGAACTAGATTAGTGAGAAAACTCTATAAGTGAGAAAACTCTATAAGTGAGAGTAATAGCCAGGACCCGTCATTTTAAGCTCCCAAAACCTCTATTAGCGAGAAACAGAAACCTCTGTAAGAGAGAGTCGTTTTTCCCTCATGGACCTCCGTAAGTGAGACTGCTACTTATCTATACCTCTATAAGCGACAGTCTATCTTTATTTATATTATTTAGGAGAAACTATAGTTACAATAAAAATACAGTAACAAATGACAAAACAAATTACAAATTCAACATCTGCTATTTTATGACACATTCTTAACTTTCGTGAAGCTTCCTACCATTGTTTTTGTATTGTTTTCTCGTCAATATTGTACCTATTCTATTTTGTGGAACTAACATACACCATAAGGTTGTTATTTTATGTCATTCTTTTCCTTTCTTAATTATTTTCGAATGGACACGTGTGCCTGTGTACCGTCCTGTTTGTCGGACTTACTCAGTTTATAGTTAATCAATTGCGAAGGAAAGTTCTGTTCTGCATCATGTCAAAACGGAAAATTAAAGTACTGTCATTAAGTGATAAACTTAAAATAGTGAATGCGTTTGAATCCGGAAAATCGTGAAATGAAATTCAGAGGGAGTTTAATTTACCAGAATCCACCTTTTATAAAATTATAAAATCAAAAGACTCTATAAAGTGCTATGACTTGTTATTGCTGTGTACCCCTATAAGAGAGAAACGCTACCCATGTACCTGTATTAGTGAGAAACTCGGGTTAGTGAGAAACCTCTATAAGCGAGAATGAGATTGTGCTCCCTTGAACTCTCGCTTATCCAGGTTTGACTGTAGTTCTATTATCAAGACAAATTATCTAAGCTAGATAATTTGTCTTGATAATAGATATTGTTTTTTTAGATTTTTTATTATTGAATTACATATATTTCTATATCTCAAGTATTTTTGCTGTTTATCTGTATCCATAGGTGACTTTTTTGTTTTCTGATGTAACTTTTCTCTTTTCCTTATGCATTTTACTACTTCCTTTGTGATCCAGGGTTTAAGTGGTTTAAGTCTTTTAGATGTTTTAACAAAGTTTTGATTAACAATTCAGATGCCAAATTAGTATCATTAATGCTATATAATTCTGACCACGTCCTGTTATCAAGTGTGTCCTTAATATTAGTATAATTGATTCTTATGTTATTGAAGTTGAACGGTTTTTTTAACACATCAGCTTTATTTATAAATAATAATAGTGGAGAGTGATCCGTTATTTTTTCGCAAAACAAAATCGCTGATAGGATATTAAAAAGCCTAGCTGTCTCTATGAAAGAATTATCGAAATCATATAGTTCCATTTACAACCCTTGCTTTCCAAAGTTACTCAATAAATATTAGCATAAATGGAAACATACTCGTATAAGAGTTTTAACAGTTACCTACAACGTTTGACTTAAAATGTAACTTACTCACGTATTAGTGTCATTCAACTTTAAAACGCGTAGTTGATGAAGTCTAAATCAATTTTGCATCAAGAGGTATGAGCAAATACACTTAGAAAATCACAAACCCGTCTACTTATTTATTTAAAAAACCTACAAAAACTTAACTTAAAGCAACTATCCAGAGTCATGTACCAACGTCAATCAAAACTTTCAATAACCAAACTTATTTCCTACCACGACACTAACAACTATTTAAGCCACCTTTCCAAGGCTTCACAAGCCAACCAGCAATTATTACAATTGCTCCACAATCCACGTGTATCCCTCTTGGATCACACATTCATCACAGTGTATCATCCTCTTGATGACTGCACACTACAGTCTTTAGAGTGCTTACATCAGTTTTCTGTCACATCACTAAGATGTTCACCATTATGATCGTCATCTACATTAAACTCAATTGATACATTAACTTCTGGCATCTTCCTTAAACGACTATCACTGCGACTACCGCGACGGCTTGCATTACAATTACGCTCACGATCTGACATTGTGACTGAATCGAAACAAAAACTGAATCGCAAAATCGATTAGCAAAATTAATCACTACACAACTACCTACGTATCACAATAAAACTAAATTCAACAAATAAACCGGTAAATCGAATTACGTTATCGAACACTGAACAAAAACCACTTGTACACCGATAAGAATAAAACAAAACGACCGAAAAGAACTAAAATATCGATGTACCCACTAATCGCCACCAAATATTACAACTTACTTGGACACTCACTAAAATAGAACTTAAAGTTCAAAGAAACCAAAAACTCTGTACTAAAAATACAATTAACAACGGCAAGCAACAAATGAAGTGGGCGTAATGAGATCTTATCCAACTTTTGATGTCTGAGATCAGAAGTAGGTTGAGGAAGACGGAGGGCCGAATTGGTTTATTAACAATGTAATTTAACACAAGCTAGTTACACAGATTAGTTAACGGTGTGGATACGAACTACTTAGTATTCAATGGACTCACCGAGCGGGTATCGTGTCTATCGCGTGGCAGAGTGGCAACTCAGAGTCAGTGCCCGGGACCCTACCCGAGTGTAGGGTTAGGGCGGCGCCGCCTCACAATGCGCATTGGCACTCGCCTCCACTGCTCGAGTTGCCCAATAAGTAACAATTAATTCGTTTACACAAACTAACCCTTACAAGAGTCGAGGTTAAGCTACTAGCAGAATACACAAGTGCACCGTGCCACGTCAGAGCCAAGACTGAAGCGCTGAAGACTTAGCCGACGACAGAATGACTCGAATAATAGAATGAGTGAGGGTAGATGAATATCGACAACATCGCAGGTACCGACATTAATAACTATCTGCATTGATTCCGCGACAAATATGTTTTATTATTTTTATTGAGAGGGTAGTATATGTATAACTTGTATGTATTCTTTGTGCATATAAAATAGTATAGTATCATAGAACAACAACATATGTTTTTCATAAGGACTAATCCATAACAAAAATATTGTTGAGAAAAATAAAAATATTAAAAAACAAGTTATGTAAACAAAAACATAGATCTAAATAAAAACATAGTCATTTCACTATTTTAAGTTTATTTAAGTCGTATTCACTATTAACGCGGATTTGAGGATCCTCTTCTCGTCGGCGAAGATAGACTATTCCGTGTGTTGTCCAGCAGAATTTAAAATCGTGTGCCTTTTGAAACTGTCTTGCCAGGTAATAAAGCCGCTGCGTTTTCTTAGTTAATGTTTCAGATATAATATAAACCGGCTGGGTTGGAGATTGTAAGTTTCGGTGTGATGTATTAAGTTTCTCTGTGTAGTTTCCTTTGACTTATTAAAATTTTTTACGCTAGAAATTACTTTATCTTTAATAATTACGTTATTAAAGTCTACTCTAATAGGGTTCATGTTATCTTTTGATTTCATTCGATAAATATCTCTAATATCAGAATTATTAACATCAATGTCAATTGTTGTAGCCATACTCATAACCATTTTACAGAGTTGATATTTTGTCTCACCAATCGATTTTGGGACAATTTTAAGTTCAATAATGGTTGCTTGAGATTTTCGTTCCAATAAATCGACTTGTTCCTCCAACCGTTGTATGTACTTTTTGTCCTCCTTACGTTCAGATTCGAGATTAGATATGCGCGACAAGAAATCATCATATTTGCTAGACATAACTTCCACACTTTTCTTAAGTTCTTTGTTTTGTTCTAAAATATCATTAATTCTCCGAAACAAGTCCTCGAAACGATTCTCTTGTTGTTTTGAGAAATCCGAGAATACCCTCAAACTAATTGTATCGGCCTCAAACTCATCTCCGCCGATCTTCTTTTTTTACGTTCCGTAATATTTGGTTGAACTATCGAGAGATCGGGCGCGGTTGCACACTGGTGAGGTGGTGGGTCGATCGTAGTGGATCGCGTATTATCAGCACCGACAGACGATGACATCGATGACGCAATCGTCGATTTTGCAGGTAAGACAGAGGGTTTGATTGGCATCACTAACTGTCGTCGTTCAATTTCGTTTAGTAGGATAACAGAAATAGACACTCACTGTGTCACTGTGTATGTGTGCATTGGTTAACACTAATATAACACAAGGCACGTCTGCACTCCACAGAGGTCCGGGAGGGAATGACTATGTGTGTACTTATGTACGCACGTAAAAAGTTATACTATATTGGCAAGCTAATGTCACGTTTCTAACTTCTTCGTTGACTATAAAACAATTGCCAATTAACCGAATATAAAAATCATCATATCAAAAATTTCGATCAAACAGGTACATGGTTCCATAGCTTAATTGGCTATAACACCGACACGGTCAGTCGGAGATGCAGGTTCGATCCCCGCTGCGCTGTAGCCTGTAACGGATTTTTGATATAACAATTAAAAATGTTTAAAATTTCTCGTGTGTGGGTAACACAAAAATAAATCATACGAATTAAGCATAACTTCAATAAAAAACGGTCATTTCCAATATAACAGTATGAGTACTGAGTTCAAATCAGTATCGCTGCTGGGACGAACATTATTATTGTTTTTGACCTTAAATCGTCTTTTTCTTTTTTTTTTTCGCATTTCTTATATATAAAATTATAATATGGCTGAATGCGCCGGTTGTCCTGAACCACTAGATGAAAATTTATCATTACAGTGCAGTAATTGCAAGGATAAATATCATGTCATTTGTACAAGAATTTCAATGCAGGATTTCACTTTTATGACATCTGAAACCAAAAATGTATGGATCGCGCGGTTCCCCGGTGCCAATGGAGTTTGTTACTCAGCGCGTCAAAAGTCGTGCTACTTGCTCTTGTTTATCAGCGAGCAGTATACAGGACATAATTAGAGAGGAAATACGCAACGTTATAAAGAACGAATTGAACCCTAAAATTCAAGAAATACAAAACGTAATTACTTCTTTCGAAATATCGTTGTCATCTTTTAATCAAGACCTAGAGAAAATTAAGGCTGACCATGCTGCACAATCCAATAAGCTGGATTCAATGATTAAGGAGAATGATATATTACGTAATACGAACCTGTCTTTATCAACTCGTCTTATGCAGGTTGAACAGCAAACACGAGTCTCTAACATTGAAATACAGTGCGTTCCGGAGAATAAGCATGAAAATCTTGTTAATACAGTGCAGCAGTTAGGGAAAATTATCAAGTGTCCTGTTGCTGATCAAAATATCCATTTTTGCGCACGACTAGCAAAACTAAACGCTAAAAGTCCTCGACCGCGAGCTATTCTAGTGAAATTTAGTAGCCCTAGACTGCGTGATGAATTTATAGCGGCCACGATAAAATTCAATAAAAACAATCCGAACGACAGACTCAATACTAACCACTTGGGTATTGCAAGCACAAAGAAAACACCGATATATATAGCTGAAAATCTAACTCCAGAAGGAAAAGCTCTTCACGCTGCAGCGCGGATAAAAGCGAAGGAACTGGGATTCAAATTTGTGTGGGTTCGTGACGGTAAAATTTTTGTCAGGAAAAATGAGGGTACAAATTATGTGTATATTCGTAATCATGAGACTTTGTGCAATTTATCATAATGTGCCGCTAAATTTGACTATTATACTATTTTTTTTTGCACAGGGCACCCTTGGTAATTGTGATATGTAGGTAGTTCGTTGCTTATTCATTTGTAAGTTTTTTCCTACCGACAAAAGTTGGTCGTTAATAAATAATCAGCTGCGTAGCACTGTCGTTTTACTTATCCCGGTTATCCTTAAAATAGTTAAGGATATTACACTGGCGACGAGTTATTGTGTTAATAATCGATTAACTAACGATATACGGACCTAGTGACGATGTCGGTTTTAGGCACGGTGCCTGTTTTCGACTGTAAAAGTGACGAGTGGCCTGTGCACGTTGCACAATTGAATAGTTTCTTTGTTGCGAATATCATTACCGATACATCAGATAAGGATGGTGGTAAAAGACGTGCTATCCTGTTAAATTGTATGTCATAAAATTCCTATCGATTGACACGCGATTTATTGCATCCAGAGAAGCCTGAAAACGTGTCGTATAAGACTATAGACACCTTAAACGCGCATTTCGAACCAAAAAAGTGCGTGTACGCGGAACGTGAAACGGAACGTGAACGTGAACGGAAGTTTTATGACGCTAAAAAGGAGTCAGGCGAGTCGCTCATGGATTACGCAGCTCGTCTCCGTGGTTTGGCGTCAACTTGTAAGTTCGGCACGTCCCTAGAAACGAGCCTCACCGATCGGTTCGTAATGGGTGTCGATTCATCCGTGGTTCGTGAAAAGCTGTACCGTGAGGACCCGGCCAACATGAAACTTAGTAAGGCTCTGGAGATTGGTGTAGCAGCTGAAAGTGCACATAAGATAGTACGTGGCGCAGGGGCTCCGGAAGTGGTGGTCAAACAGGAACCATTGCTGTACGCGGCCGCTGGCGCTGGCGGGTCACGGCGCAGCAAGGGGCGCGCGCGGGGCCACGCGGCGCCGCAAGCGGTTGGCAGCGGTGGGACCGGCGGCAACGGCGGCACGCGTTGTGGCGTGTGCGGCGCCAAGTCGCATGCATCGGCCGAGTGCGGATTTCGTCATCTCGCGTGTGATATATGTGGCGTTAAAGGGCACTTGAAAATAATGTGCACGGCTAAAAAAAGTGAAAGTTCGTCTAGTGGTAACCACAAAGGGTGGCGTAGTCATTATATTTGTGATGACAGTGATAGTGATGAGTATGAAGAATCAGTAGCGGTGAATAATTTAAAGTGTACGGATGAAAAGCCCCTCACGGTTGAGGTGAGCGCGCACGGGTGTGCAATTGGCATGGAGGTGGACTCGGGCAGCGGCGTGTCCGCGCTGCTGGCGGCTCTGTGGCGCAGGTACTTTGCTACTCATTCGGCGCTCGGTGAGTCGAATAAAACGTTACGTACATATGGTGGGTCTATAATAAAACCTATTGGCGTGTGTGAGTTGCCAATAACTTACAACGGTACTATAAAAAATATTAGGTTTTTTGTGGTTGAAGATGGCCCTGTTGCCTAGATTTTTTGTCAAAATTTAATTTTGCATTTGTACCCTTGAACTATAGTTCCGAAAATAAAAACGAGCAAATATTAAGTAAATATTCATCACTATTTTCTGGCAAACTTGGCACATTTAATAAATACAAACTTTCACTACATTTAAGGGAGGGAGCAACCCCAAGATTTTTCAAAGCCCGACCGGTGCCATTCGCCCTTAAGGATAAGGTAGGCGCAGAGCTAGATAGGATGGTGCGCGTAGGTATATTGAAACCGGTTTCTTACTCCAAGTACGCGTCTCCGATAGTCGCAGTTTTGAAGAAAAACAATGGAGTGCGCATTTGTGGCGATTACTCAGTATCGATAAACAAGGACTTAAAAATTGATTCGTATCCGTTGCCTAAGATCAATGAACGGTGCGCGTCATTGCATAACTGCCGGTATTTCAGTAAAATTGATCTCTCAAATTCATATAATCAATTTCTTTTGGATGACCAGTCCCAAGAGTATACGTGCATAAATACACACAAGGGATTGTTTGTTTACACACGCCTCGTATTCGGGTTGGCCAACGCGCCGGCTCTGTTCCAACGCACCATGGTGCAGCTACTGCACAGCATTGAAGGCGTCCAATGTTTCCTTGATTCAAATTCAAAATTCAAATTCAAATTATTTATTTCGCCATAAGGTATATGTAATACACTTAACGAAAGTCAAAAAGAAAAAAAAAATGATTTACAAAAAAAAAAACTAAACAATAATAACAGAAAGTTAAGGCAGCAAAAAATCAAACCATAAAATAAAAATTTATATCTTAACACTAGGTACATTACAAACTTACGTAATGTACCCAGTGTTCGCCGCCTTAACTTAGTCAAAATATTAAGCTATAATGTCTCGGTAGACATTACCTACCTACTTTATCCTCGGCTTTATTAAATATTACAATAAATAATAATGGCCCTAGTGTAGGCCGAGAGAAAAAAAGCCGGAGGAAAAAAAAACTCTCGGTACTCTTTTAAAAGATTTAAAGTCAGATACAAGATAAAAACGCAGTAGTGGACCATGAAATGATCAGGACAAACACGAGACAGCCAATCGTGCGTGCCGAGACCATCCCATGCCACCTGCTCACAATATTTGTAACTATCTAATTTACACGGCGGGTCATAGACATAGCCTGGTCGAGCTTTATTCAATCCCATGCCTTTTCATCATTAAGGTATTCATTGATTGTATAATAGGCTTTATTGCATAATGCTCGCTTAATAATTTTTTTAAACTTTAGTAAAGGCAGAGATTGAAGCGCAGCCGGAATCTTATTATATATTAAGATAGACATTCCTATAAAGGAACTACTTTTTTTCTTGAGCCGGCATTTAGGAAAAATTAATTTGTGGTCGTTCCTGAGTGTTACATCATTTGAGGCATTTCGATCACTACGACTAACAAATAAATGCCTATTTTTCCGTATGTACAATATATTTTCATAAATATACTGCGATGCAAAGGTCAGGATGTTGATCTCTTTAAACTTCTCTCTCAGAGATTCTCTACATCCCATTTTATAAATATAACGGATAGCCCTTTTCTGCAGAATAAAAATGACGCTAATATCAGCCGCATTGCCCCATAGCAAAATGCCATAGGACATTATGCTATGGAAGTAGCTGAAATAAACTAATCGGGCTGTATCGATATCCGTTAATAATCGTATTCTTTTCACCGCGTATGCTGCAGAACTCAGTCTATCCGCCAATTTACAGATATGGGGTCCCCACTGTAACTTTGAATCAATGGTGATTCCAAGGAAAACAGTTGAGTTAATTAAGTTGAGTTTATCACCATTGAGTTCTGGTTGCATATCAACCTGTTTTACATTCGGAGCAGAAAATTTAATACAATTCGTTTTTTTACTATTGAGAAGCAAGTTATTTACGCTAAACCAATGAACCAATTCAGAGAGAGCATTGTTTACATCGTCATAGTTTGTTTCTTGTCTACGCAATTTAAATATTAATGAAGTATTATCAGCAAACAATACAATCTCATGCCTCTTCTCTATTAAATACGGTAGGTCGTTAATTTATATTAAAAATAAAAATGGACCAAGAATTGAGCCTTGTGGGACCCCCATCTGTATACGAGACCCAGATGACTTAGTACCATCTACTTCAACCCTCTGAGTTCTATCACTAAGATAAGAACTCAGAAGTTTTAGTGCGGTATTTTTAATGCCATAGTGACTGAGTTTCCTGATTAATGTGTCATGATGAACACAGTCAAATGCCTTGGCTAAATCACAGAATACACCTAAAGCATCACGTGACTCCTCCCAAGCATTGACTATCGAAGTAAAAAGCTCTACACCGGCATCAGTTGTGGAGCGTCCTCTAGTAAAACCGAATTGCTTATTATGTTAGAGTTTATTTCTTGAGAAATGACTTAAAAGCTGACCGAGAATCACTTTTTCAAACAGTTTACTACAGGCAGGTAGAATAGAAATGGGCCTGTAATTCGTTGGATCAGTATGACAACCGGACTTAAACAAAGGTATAACTTTACTATGCTTCATTAGATCAGGAAACTCACCACTCATAATACATTCATTAAATATAATCGCTAAGTGGGGTGCTATGATATCAATAATTGTACCAATAATTTTAACAGATATACCCCAGAGGTCAGCAGTGTTCTTAATTTCTAAAGTTTTAAAAGTTTTAACAATTTCATTAGCATCTATAGGTCTGAAAATAAAATCACCTTTGCACGCATTTACATTTTGTTTAAGCAACGATTCAGCGACTTCGGGCGATGATATAAGCGCCTTAGTTGTCAAAAGTGGAATGTCGGCAAAGTGTTTTTCTAAAGCTGTTGCCACTTCATTAACCGCTTTAATAGATTGATTGTCAATGATGAGTTCACTGACACCATTACGTTCTTTAACTCTTCCAGTTTCGGCATTTATAATATTCCAAGTAATTTTAATTTTTTTTTTACTAGATTTAATTTTACTTCTAATGAATATTGACTTGGCCGCGGCACAAACAAGTTTGAAAATTTTAGAATAATTTTTGATATAATTACAAAAAGCAATGTTTGTATTATATGATTTCTCATGTAAGAGATCATACAATTTTTGTCTACTTTTGTAGATTCCCGGAGTCGCCCAATCACTGAATGACATACAATACTTAGGAGAGATTTTTTTTGGTATAAATACAGTCTTAAACACACTGTTTATATGATCGCATAAAACTCCATATTTGTCATTAACACTACCTACTAATGGTATCTCAATTTGGTTTTCAACAGTGTTTCTAAATCTCTCCATACGTTTCATGTTCACTGGAACGACCACTTTCCTCTTACTAACCTGCTTTTCCATATTATAATTGAAGCTGACTAATTGGCCACAGTGATCAGAGTGCAATTTATTAATAATTGCTGAGAAGGACGGAGTCCCATTTGTAAAAATGTTATCAATACATGTGGCTGAAGAGTTAGTAACCCGAGTAGGCTTGAGGAAGAGGTTAGTAAGATCACAACATTTGAACAAACTTAAAAATCTTTTAGTGAGTACAGTATCTTCCAATAAATTGATATTAAAGTCACCACACACTATAATGTCTTTGTTACGTTTAGCAGTTAACTTTGTCAATAATTCTTCTAATACTGCTTCAAATTGTTCATAACATGCACTGGGTGGTCTATAGATACTGACTATTATACATTGCGTTAACTCGATACAGGCTATCTCTATAGTTCGTTCAATGGAAAGGCTCACAATATCTCTACGTACCTTAAATTTTAGGTCTTTATTTGCTATGATTAATGAGCCACCGTGTATAGCTGTCTTCCTACAGAACGAACTGGCAACTTGGTGCTTATCAAAATTAAAAACAACCTGGTATTCTTTAAGCCAGTGCTCGGTAATACAAAATATACTAACATTATATTTATTCAAAAATAGTTCTAATTCAAGTTCCTTGCCCAGAAGGCCTTGCATGTTTTGATGCACCAAGTTTAAACAATGTTTGTTACATAAGTATCTATCACTTAATATATCACTTTTTATTTGAAATTGATAGCAAGAGACTTTTGCCTCTGTTGTCTGCTTACCTAATTTAAATTATTATTACTAGAAGTAGTACTAAAGGTACTACTGGAGCATGTCAGTGTTTTAGACTGCTCAATAGAAGCAGCTGTTAAATTAATATCCATGTCAGAAAGTAAATAATGTGATAGCAAACATGCTATCTGTTTATAAAAATAATTAGATAGAATAAATCTATCATGTCTCATAAAAAATGAGTAATTTTTAAAAATTAAATTTATGTCAATTAATTTAATAAAATTTTTTGAATCATTGTTTAATGTCACATTATTATTTCCAATTTTATTATATATTAAAAGATTTAATTTACCTATATCTTATTCTATTTTCATTGCAGTTATCCTTAATGTATGGGAATGTAAACAAAATAATCTTTTTTACGTTAAGTGTACATAATTTTTCTAAATAAAAGGATAACTGCTGTTGTTTTAAGTTCCCTCTTCTACCGAACAGTAATATTAAGGTAGTGGAGGGTTCATACGTACTGTTTAGTACCTTATCCATTATTTAACCTACAGTGGCTCCCAGCATACAAAAATTGCAAATTGCACTATTATACACTTGGTTCAACCTAGTACCCATATTCTTACCTAGTTCATCACTATACATTAATATGTTATTTTTGGGTACAGGCATAGTAACCATGGAGCTGACATCATTTCCTTTTCTTATTTCACATGAAGGCTTTGTATGAACTGTGTTTGAGTATTGATATTCATGCTTAAAAAGAGAATTAAAACGATCTTCATTATATTTAGAAAGTTGTATTAGTCCATCCAATGCCAATTCATGTTCACTAATCTCCTTCTTAGCAGACATGTATTTTTCAGTCATATCGTTTAGACTATAATTTAAATTACTAATTTTAAAATTTAATGCATTGATGTCAGCTTCATAGGCTTGCTTCGATTTTTCACATTCTACAAGAAATAATTTATACTTTTTACTTAAGTTTAAGTGATTTTTTACAATATTGTTCTTTTTTACTATTTTACTTGTCTTTTCAATTAATTTATTCAGCTTAATATATTTTTTGATTGATTTATATTTTGATGACGTGTTGATAAGCGCCCCAACACGGGAAGCTCATTGGGAGCGCGTTGACGCAGTCATGAGCAGACTCAGCGACGCGGGACTCATGCTACGGCGCTCTAAGTGCTCGTTTTTCCAAGAAAAAGTCGAGTACTTGGGGTACGTGATAGATCGCGACGGAGTTCATAAGTGTCCGGAAAAAGTCAAGGCAATCGTTGAGGCGAAAGTACCAGAAAATTCAAAACTGTTGAAATCTTGTCTGGGAGTTGTAAACTTTTACCGAAGTTTTATACCGCAAGCGGCGGCTATCTTGGAACCCTTGCACGGTCTGTTAAGGAAAGACGTACCGTGGAACTGGGCCGAGGAGCATCAAAAATCGTTTGATGCTGTCAAGTAGGAGTTGTCTTCGCGCCGCGTGTTGGCACATTGGGACCCTCAAAAGGAGCTGGTTCTGACAGTGGATGCTGGACCTGCCGGGCTGGGTGCTGTGCTAGCCGTACGTTACCCAAACGGAGCCGAGCGTCCGCTTTGCTACGCTTCTCGAGCCCTCAGTAAGAGCGAACGCGCCTATAGCCAGATAATGAAGGAGGCCACGGCTATCGTTTATGGTATAAAAAAATATCATCAATACCTTTACGGCCGGGAACGTCCCTTCATACTGAGGACAGATCATAAGCCCCTGCTGTCGATATTCTCGCCAGACAAGGGCGTGCCTCAGATGACAGAGGCTAGACTACAGCACTACGCATTGTTTTTAGGTGCTTACAACTATAAAATAGAATACGTTAGCAGCGAAAAAAATGTGGCGGACTACCTGAGCTGGCACCCGGTTGACGCGTCGCCGCCGAAGGAGGAGGCCGACGCGGGCAGCTATGTGAACGCTTTAGCGGCGGCCGGCGCGCCGCTGCCCGCCTCGCTCGCCGACCTAAGGGCGGCACTGGCTAACGATAAACTTCTATCAGAGGTTAGCCGGTACGTGGCCAATGGATGGCCAAGGAAGGTACGGGATGACGGACTGCTACCGTATCATCGGTGTCGACATGAATTGCATGTCGATAACGGGAGCTTGTTAAGAGGGCACCGTATCGTAATACCTACCGTTTATAGACCCGCGGTGTTACAGGAGTTACACGCGGCTCACCTAGGTATTGTCAAAATGAAGTTGTTGGCAAGGGAGCGTTGTTGGTACCCGGGTATCGATCGCGATATTGAGAAGGTTGCGGCTAACTGTGACAGGTGTATTTCAATGCGAACGGCTCCGGCTAGGGCTAATATGGAGTCTTGGGAATGGCCCAGGTCGGTTTTTGAAAGAATACATTTGGATTTTCTTGGTCCTTTTCATGGGAAAATTTATATGGTAAGTGGTTAGAATGTGTCGAGATGCCATCATTAACTACGCAAATGTTGATAAACAAACTGAAAAAAATCTTCTCTCACTTCGGTTTGCCGAAGTCGATTGTGACAGATAATGCAAAAACATTTGTTTCTACAGACTTTAGTACTTATTGCGTAAATTCAGGAATAACCCACATCTTGTCGCCCACTTACTCACCACAGAGTAACGGACTCGCCGAGAATGCCGTCAAGATTTGTAAACGTTTTATTACTAACGCCATAAAAGATGGTCCGCTGAAGGACTTGGAGAAAAAATTAGATGAGTACCTGTTCCACTACCGCATCACGCCTCATTGTACTACCGGCGTAGACCGGCGCGGTAGGAACATTCGTTGTAAATTAGATTTACTTAATGTGCCTGTGCAATCGCCTTCTGCTGACAAGAGACTGTTAGAGGTGCCAGACCGCGTCCGTTTGAACCAAGCTAGACAAAAAATTAATTTTGGTGGCAGAGACAGGACCTTTAAAGTAAACGATCAAGTTTGGGTCAAAGATTATAGGTCTAACCCCAAAAAGCCGACATGGATACTTGGAAAGGTAGATAGTCGCGTTGGTAAGGTTCTTTATGATGTGAGCGTGCTCGGGACCGACATTGTTTGGAGGCGTCACGTAAATCAGTTACTAAACGCTAACTCATACGATGGTCATAATGTTGAGCCAACGTGGACGTATGACGAGTCGCGATTGCAGCCTGCGGCCGATGCCAACGGTGGCGGCGGCGGCGGTGCGGACGCGTCCTCCCCGCGCCTGCGTTCGCGCCCTGCGACACCGATCGTGCGCGCGGACGGCGCGCCCCCTCACCCCCGCCGCACGCCACCTTCAGCTGCGCGTAGCACGTCATCGTCGTCGGCCTCCCCGCACGATGTTGATGACGATGACACGTTCGAAACGCCTCCCAGCAATGGTGGTGCAAAGCCTGCGGCCCCTTCGCCGCTAGTTGAAAATGATGAAAAATCTCCGAAACGAACTCGGTCTGGGCGCCCAGTTAATCCACCAAAAAGATTGTTTTATTAAGACCTAGAGTAAAATATTATTTGTTTTTAAGAGTAAAAGTTTATTTTTTTTACTTCTCATTGTTTCTTAGGATAGATTTTAGTACCACTTCTCTCGTTATTGGAGTAGGTAAATTAAAGTCTAAGTACTTTAAATTAACCGTCTAGGCAACTTTACTGCTAACGACTAGGTTATTAAAATATGGTGGAGGGAAATAGATAGAATAGATGAAATACTCAAGTACATAGATATTTACAAATAGTAGCTACAGGATTTAACGTCCATAGTCTTGCTTGATTGATCTGTTTATTATTGTATAATTATACTTAAAATAGTAATTCAGTTACTTATTATAAATTTTGGAACGCTTATTTAAGCCTTTCACCGACAGGCGCCGATTCGTAACGCAGATGCGATCTAAAGGGTGCCATACACGGCGAAGATATTATAGGTAATAATTATGTTATCTTAACATACAATAAACGTGTGTGTAAAACGTGTATGGCGCCCTTTAGATCGCATCTGCGTTACGAATCGGCGCCTGTCGGTGGAAAGCCTTACTTGTTGTAGGGGTGTTTCCCTGAATAACAATAATGATACCTCCCTGAATAATAATAATGATACGTGAATAATAATAATACTATCTAAATAAGTTATTTTGATGCGTACTGATGCGTCTTGATGCGTACGGCTAAAGAATGGAACTCTCTACCAGCGTCTGTGTTTCCGGATAGGTACAATCTGGGGATCTTTAAGTCGCGAGTGAATAGGCTACTTCTAGGTAAGCGTGCTCCATCCTAGACCGCATTCTCATTTAACACCAGGTGAAATAGTGGTCAAACGCAAGCCTATCTAATTATAAAAAAAAAAAAGTAAATGTTCTCTTGTGTACTTTTTGAATTATGGTGGAGGAATGTGATATGTAGGTAGTTCGTTGCTTATTCATTTGTAAGTTTTTTCCTACCGACAAAAGTTAGTCGTTAATAAATAACCAGCTGCGTAGCACTGTCGTTTTACTTATCCCGGTTATCCTTAAAATAGTTAAGGATATAACAGTAATATTTCTGTTTACTATCAAAACGTGAGAGGGTTAAGAACAAAAACTTTAAGTTTGTTTAACAATGTAATTTGCAGCTCATATGATGTAATTATTATGGTTAAAACGTGGTTGAATGATGGCGTTATCGATTCGGAAGTGTTTGACGATCGTTATATAGTGTATAGACGCGATCGTGAAAGTAGTAGCTTTCACGCCTCTAAGAACGGTGGTGGTGTGCTAATTGCAGTTTCAAAACAATTTCAGTCTACACGACACTACAACTTTGAATCCAAATGCGAGGATCTCTGGTTTTCTATAGAGTTAATTAACAGTCAGAGTTGCTCGGAGAAGGTATACATATGTGCAGTTTATATTCCTCCCCCCGTACAAAAACACATATTAAAATTCTTTATTGACAACTCAAATCGGGTCTTGGAATCACTTGATGGTCGCACTCTTATAGCGGGTGACTTCAATCTCAGCAGTATTGGTTGGTCACAGGAATCTCATTGTCATCTTTCAGCAGAGCTCTCTAACAGTCTTTTGCAGAATATGTTATTGGATTTTCTATCTTGTAATGACCTAAGCCAGTTTAACAATGTACTAAATATAAAAAATAAAATCTTAGATCTAATTCTTTGTGACAATCCAGTTCGCGATGTTTCTTCCTGTCTTGATCCGTTGACTTCTCTCGACCCCCTTCATCCCCCATTAATTTTTTCAATGACTTTTAATAAATCTTCGACTTTGCCATTTAACTCAAATATAACAAAATTTTGTTTTCATAAGGCTGACTACTAAAATATAAAGATTGCTCTCAACGAGATCAACTGGAAGGAGATCTTAAGCAGTTGCCCTTCTGTCGATGATATGGTTGATAAATTCTACGAACAGATTCGAATATTAATTAAAAAATATGTACCTAAGTCTAGACCTCGCAGCCGTCGCTATCCAGTCTGGTTCACTCCATGTGTTATTAACTGCATCAAAGAAAAGTATAAATACAGACTGAGGTTACGTAAGTATGATAATCCTCGTGATAAACTGACTTTCAACCTTTTAAAAAAAGATGCGAAAAGCTGTTGTCATCCGCTTACGCGAATTACTTGGAGGGACTTGAAGCATAAGAAAGGTAAGAGTTCTTATCCTTCAAAAATGAAACTGGGTAATAGAGTCGCTAACAACGGATCGGATATTTGTAATTTGTTCGCCAGGCACTTTTCGTCGGGTTACGGTAAAGATACGAAAACAAAATTTTCATTATCAAATATGGTCCCATCGTGCAGTAATAATTTTCCCAATTTATTATCTTTTTCTGTGGACGAAGTTTATAAAGTGTTAAAAAGACTTGACCCTTCTAAGGCGGCTGGTGCAGATGGTATACCATCTGTTTTTATCTGTAATTGCGCAAGGTCCTTGGCTTTACCGCTAACATTAATTATTTGTGGGAAACATTCACATTAATACCCACGTACACACAAACACACTACACACACAAACATACACAAACACACCCACACATACAATTATATCAATAGTATTTATATATTAATAATTATACTTACAAACATATTATATACACATATAAATTATGTATTATTATAATATTTTCTATTTATATATTTTAAAACAAAAATTATATATTTAATATTATTTATAATAATAGCGGTACGATTTAATTGAGATCTCAACTAACGGGATATCATACTGAGGTCAACGTCCTGTGAACCACGCCCCTTGCACCAGTCGACCGCCGAAGAACTCCAGCGCCGGTGCATTCACACCAGTCCACCGCATGACTTCAGCTCGACTCCACGTCGCTTGCTTCTACCGCTATATAAAATACCCGTGCATTTCGCGAATAGTTTTGCTGTGTTAGCTTTTATCTGTATCTTCTTCATTTTTTCCTTTCTTCTCCTAATTAATTAATTACTTACTAAATTCGCTATCGCCTTGATTGTATCGATTCTCCTATTGTACTTGTGTGGTGTGTAATAAATTATTGTGTTTCTCATGTGGACTTGTTATTTTATCTTAGTGTCGTGTATATTAGACTTTTAAGTATAACTGAACATTCTAAAGTGGACATTCTAAATATTAACACTTCGCTTCATACTAGCACATATCCAACTTTATGGAGGGAGGCTTTGGTTTTGCCATTGTTTAAGAGTGGGGATAGAGAGGAGGTCAATAATTGTGTTTGCTCGCAAACGAAAAAAAACCGACTTCAATTACATCGACAAGTAAAACAACGTAATACGACGAAAAAATAGTCAAGTAAATACGCGCTATTAAAGATTGCTCAAAAAGTTGTAATCAGTTTTCGATCTAATTTAAACAAGACTACAAGACAAGTATTAGCTTTCGATTAAAGTAAGAATCATCGAAATCGGTACACCGAGTAAAAAGTTATGCGGTATAATATAACGTAGGTCGACGAAAAAGTAGTCACGTAAATACGCATTATTAGATATAACTCTAAAAGTACTTGTCAGATCTCAATTAAATTAAAATGGGACCACATGACACGCAACACCTTTCAATTAAAACAAAATTGATCGAAATTGGTCCACCCAGTCAAAAGTTCTGAGCTCACATACATAAAAAAAAAAAAAGATACGTGTCGAATTGAGAACCTCCTCCTTTTTTGGAAGTCGGTTAAAAATTACAGACCCATCTCGATCATTTCGGTTTTCGCTAAGGTTTTCGAATTACTCATCTGCCCTATTATCACATGGCATTTCAAACAACATGACTGTAGCAGTGGAGCAGCACGGATTTGTGAGGGCTCGTTCAACAACCACGAATCATGTTTCCTTTGTTGAGGACATTACTGACGCTCTTAATGATGGCAAATCCGTAGATGCAATTTACACTAACCTCAGTAAGGCTTTCGACAAGGTTGATCACGTTGTGTTAGCGAATAAATTAAAAAAGATCGGCATAGAGGGACCACTGTTGGCTTGGTTCCAATCATACCTCACAAACAGAACATCAACTGTTGTCGTTAACGGTTATGCTTCGTTAGGATTTGTTGCTCGAACAGGTGTACCACAAGGCTCCCATTTAGGACCTTTATTATTTAACATATTCATGTGGGATTGAGGATACCAGCAATAAAACGAAGTATCACCTTAATACGTTTATTTAACTTAAACTTCAAATCACTATGCACTCGCTCGCTCGTTACCTCTTTCAGCTTCAACCGTCCGTCGTCTACGCAGTACGCTTATCTTCTCTTGTCTCAAAATCAATCATGGCCGCACACACTATATCTCTTTCACTCATTCTTCCTTTCATTCACACTTCACAGATTAATAATTATCATTCTCACAGATAAAACATTCATCCCACATTCGGCCTTTCCTGACAACATGCCTGTCCCCAGTCATGCAACGTATTACAAAAAAATCTTAGTTTCAGTAAACAATGTTAAAAAAAAAAATTATTACAGACACTCTTGAGAAACGTTTTTAAACACCATACACTAAACTTTTTATAAAAGGAAAACAGAACTACAGCTTGCAGAAAAAAAACTTAATCATTACTCGTTACATGAAAACTTAAATATAATAAAACATTATAAAGTAAGTAACATCTTTACTTAATTATTATAAAGTAGGCAAACACTTTTATAATAATTTAATTTATACAACTTGAATACCATCATAATTGAGAGAAAAAAAAAACATTACAAACTAAGTAACATCTTACATTAGAAATTTAATTGTTATAAAGTAGGAAAACACTTTTTAATAATTCCATTCATACACTCATCATACATACTATAAAATACTTGAGAGAAAAAAAAAAACAAACTAATTGCTTACTCACAAATCAGGCCATGGCTTCATGAAGTCACATGAAGTGGAGGTCTTATTTGGACCTTCAACAGTAGGGTCTACTTTTTCAACATCGTATCTGTCATTGTTTTTCACTTTAATTACAATATATGGACCTAAAAATTTTGGTTTCAATTTCATACAACTTCCATATTGAGTACGCTTGATAGCAACCTTATCACCAACTTTGTATTTATAACTTTCTTTTCTATTTTTATTAAAATTTTTAATATTTTCTTCTTGTGTTTTTAATATTTGTTCCTTCGCTCTTATTCTCAATTCTTCTCTTTGCTGTGTAAAATTATGTATATCTGCTTGCTTGATTAAATCGTAAATTTCTATGTCTTGTTTATTTTTCATTTTCACTCCTACTAAAAGCTCAAACGGTGTAGAACTTACACTTCTTTGGTATGTACTATTAAGTGCTCTTTGTACCGAGCTAACATGTCGATACCACAGGGCAGGTGACTCTATGCACATCTTGGTAAGTACCGCTATAATAATGTGATGTATCCTTTCAACTTGACCATTTGCTCGGGGAACTCCTGTTGTAATTTTTACATGCTCAATACCTTGTTTTGTACAATAATCCTCAAACAAATGACTAGTGAACGCCGTACCTCTGTCAGTTATAAATCTTAACGGGTTACCGAATGTTTGCTGATGAATTTTAATTTTATCTATTACTTCGTTCGCAGTGAGACCTTTAGTCGGAAACAACCAAACAAACTTTGTAAAACCATCGATAACTGTAAGAATATAGTTGTATTATTTCTTAGTCTCTGTCATAGGTCCTACATGATCTAGATGAATTGTATGTAGAGGCCTTTCTCCTTTATCTATAGTATGTAAAAATCCTTCTTTTTTACCTGCCTTATTAACTGCTAGGAGGCAAGGAATACATGCAGCTATAAACTCTTGAACCTTTTTATTTATATTTTTAATGAAATAATTCTTATTTATCACTTCAGTAGTCTTTTTTGTAGAAAAATGGCCATTGGAATGGGCATTCTCAATAATTGCTAACTCCATACTTTTTGGAACAACTAATAATTTTTCATCTCCTTTATAAAGTAGTCCATTATCTAAATAATAGTCATCATAGGGTTTATTACCCTTTAATATAGTCGCAATGGCCCTCAGACCCTCATCATCTTTCTGTGCTTGCCGTAAGTTGTCATGCAAGGTTGATACCACACCTGCATAGGGGTTGCGACTTAATGCATCAACGTGTCTCATTAAACTTCCAGTCCGATGTTCCACTGTAAAATCAAATTCTTGTAAAAACATTGCCCACCGTGCTACCTTAGGTGTTAAATCTCTTTTCTTAAGTGTCATTGTAAATGCTTGGCAATCTGTTACTATTTTAAATTTAAGTCCAAATAAATAGCATCTAAATTTTTTTACTCCTTCTACAACTGCCATAGCTTCTAATTCATAACTTGAATATTTCTCTTCCTGTTGACTGTTTTTACGGCTCATGTAATAAACAGGGTGTAATTGATTATTTTCATCACGTTGCATAAGTATCGCTGCAATAGCAAAACACGATGCATCTGTATGTAATTCAGTTTGTAATTTTGGATTAAATATCTTTAAAACGGGGCTACTACTTAATTTTTCCTTTAATGTGTAAAATGCTTGTTTTTCTTTTTGATTAAAACTAAACTTAACATCTTTTTTCAAAAGGTTTGTTAGAGGACTCGCTATCTCTGCAAAATTTTGAATATATTTTCTAAAGTATGAGGCTAGGCCAACGAAACTTTGCACTTGTTTAGTTGAACTTGGTTCCGGAAACTTTGTTATGGCTTCTATCTTATCAACAGAGGGACTCACCTCACCATTACGAATTTCATGTCCTAAGAATGTAATACTTCTTGTTATCAAATTGGCTTTCTTCCAGTTTATTCTTAATCCATACTGTGATGCAACTTTTAAAACTTCTTTTAATCTTATTAAAGCTTCTATTTCATCTTTTGCTGGAATTAAAATGTCGTCCAAGTATATTAACACCCAACCGCTTAACATCAGGTCACGAAAGATAATAGTTATGAATCTCATAAAATAATTCGGACATATGCTCATACCAAATGGAGCTCTAAGAAATTCAAATTGTCCAAGGTGACAAACAAAACTTGTATATTTAACCGACTCCTCTGATATTTTTAAATGAAAGAATCCGTCCTTAAGATCTAATGTACTAAATATCTGTGCGTCATATAATTTATCTATGTAGTCTTCAATTAAAGGAATAGGAAATTCATCTTTAATTATTTTCTGATTTAATCTGCGGTAATCAATGCATATTCTAAGTGATAAGTCTTTCTTTCTTACAAGAACTAAGGGACTTGAATAATCAGAATAACTTACTTGAATAACTCCTCTGTCTAACCATTCTTTTATCTGCTTTTCCACCTCACCTTGCTCCGTTTGTGATATACGACGTGGACTTGATCTTATAGGAATGTCATCTTTTAATATAATTTTCATTTGTATAGGCGCTTCTTTGATTTGTTGAGGTTGGTAATTCGTTACTAAATTTTGCACTTCGTTTTTCACACCTTCATCTAAAATATGATTAATGTCAGGGAAACCACACAACTCATCATAACTACTCATCATACAACTCATCCAATCATCATCTGTTGGGGTAATCCATACGACACAATCTTTCATACATGTTAATACATTACGCAAAAAAGTGTTACCTAGAATAACTTTACAAGGAATTGAATCTTTAGGAACAATGTAAAAAATAACATTTTTATATTTATAATTATCTATCACTATATCCAATGTAGTCGCACCGCGGGAATAAACTTTAGAATAACCTAACCCAGTTAACGCAATGTTCGTAATATTTTGACTTGTGGGAGCACACAATTCGTCGAAAAAGTCATTAGCTATTAGGCACACGTCACAGCCGGAATCTATCAACGCACTTGTCGTTTTACCGCACAAACTCACAGTTTTTAATGGCTTTTCACGATATAATTTCTCACTTAAACTTTTGTTTACACTTTCTTCATTTACAATGCCGATGTTACATTCCTGTTCGGGCTGTTCGTCTTCCATCTCTTTCGTTAAATTAAAACACGCTTTCTTCGTCGTATGAGTGGCCGATCTTTCTACTTGTCTATGCGCAGGATCTCCGACGATATCCGAGCGCTTCCGAAACGATGACGCCATGTTAGAACGCGATGATGAAGCACAATTTGATGCAATATGGCCGTACTCATTACAATTAAAACATTTTTTACCTTGAGTTTTGTTTGGACATTCTTCTGATATATGATTTTTCTCCCCACAGCTATAACAATGTACACTACGTCGATTTTTATGCACCTTATGTGAATCAATTAAGTTATTTTGAAATGTAGCTTTTTTCTTATAGGTTTCGTATATTTTAATTTTTTCTTTTAGTTCCGCGTACGTCGATGCGCCATAAAGCATAATTTTATTAATTTCTAAGTCTTGTATACCTTCAATGATATATTTAATAGCAACATAGTCTGGCATTTTACCTCTCTTACCCATTTCCTTCATTGTGAATACATAATCTAAGCAGTTTTCGTTCCTTTTTTGCTTTCGCGTAGACATCATTTCGTGAATCTTTTTTTGATCAATTACATCTGGAAATTCTTTGCTAATAGCTGCTTGAAATTCAGCCCATGACTTATGTGTTTTTTCAGCTCGTAACCACAGTGCCGCAGTACCAGCTAATGCACGTTTAGCCACGAGTAATTTTTGAATTTCTGTCCAAGAAAATATTTCGCCGTTATCTTCTATATCTTGAATCCACTTGGTTACAGGGTAGCAATCATCTTGACCGGTGAACTTAGGTATCAGCTCCTCCGCCATGTGCAACATAGAATTGTGTTCTCGAAGCGTCCCTCTTTGTGTCGCGAAGTCCTGTCCATCGTTTGGTTTCGACATCTTAGGAAACACCACAGTACTTCACACGTTCGCTAATTCCTCGTCAAGTAACTAGCTGACGCTCGCCGCCAACCACGTGCCACGTTGCCGCTTAACGTATTTGTTTGCTGGTATGTCCTTATCCCGGACGATTGCTGGTTGTGTTATCCCGGACGAGCCCCCAAAATGTGGGATTGAGGATACCAGCAATAAAACGAAGTATCACCTTAATACGTTTATTTAACTTAAACTTCAAATCACTATGCACTCGCTCGCTCGTTACCTCTTTCAGCTTCAACCGTCCGTCGTCTACGCAGTACGCTTATCTTCTCTTGTCTCAAAATCAATCATGGCCGCACACACTATATCTCTTTCACTCATTCTTCCTTTCATTCACACTTCACAGATTAATAATTATCATTCTCACAGATAAAACATTCATCCCACATTCATTAACGACATCAGTAGCTGTTTTACCAATTCAAAATGTTATTTATTCGCTGACGATCTTAAGATATTTAGACCAATCTGTTCCAATTCTGATGCTGTACTTTTGCAGGGTGACTTAAATAAATTAGTATTATGGTGTCGGACCAATGGCATAGTCCTTAATGCTGATAAGTGCCAGGTTATTTCTTTCTCTAGAAAAAAAACTACGCTTGGAAGGTCGTACTCATTGAGGGTAGCATTCTATCGGAGATGTCTTATGTGCGCGATTTGGGGATAACGCTTGACGATCGACTTCGTTTCCATATTCATATTAACAATATTGTCAGCAAAAGCCTTAAGACCCTTGGCTTTATAATTCTAAATTGTAAAGATTTCAAAAACCCCCAGACAAAAATCACTATTTACTCGGCCCTAGTTCGTAGCAACTTGGAGTATGGTAGTGTCGTGTGGAATCCTTATTACGATATCTACTGCAAAAGAATCGAAAAGGTACAGAAAAGATTCCTACAGCACCTCTCATTTTATCATAACATACCTAGGTCGCTCAACAGATACGAAGAAAAACTAAAGCATTTCAAACATCAACCACTTGTGAATCGAAGACGTCTCCGCGATCTTGTGTTTCTGCACAAGTTGGTGAATGGTGTCATTGACAGCTCTTACTTATTAAATAAATTAAACTTTCATGCCCCTTCAAGAGCAGCAAGACCATCTTCATTTACTCCATTTGTAGAAAAACTCACACGTACTCGTCAGGGACGCCATTCACCAATTAATAGGCTGATGATGAGTTTTAACTCGTTTTACAAATCGATATGCAGAAAAAACATTGAAAGAAAAGTAAAACAACCCGATTCTAAGGTTTCTATTGACATTTTTTCGAGTAATTTATCAATTTTTAAACGTATAATTGCTGATGATTTATTAAATTGCATGCTATAGTACCTTAATGTTTTCTTTTTTAATTTTTTTAGTCTCCAGTTACTATAATAATCTTTTTTTTTTTTTTGTAATTTATATAAATATACTTTCAAGTATCAATTTTAGAGGTTATTCTATTTAGTTTTAGAATAACAGCGATTTATTAATTAATGTTAATTTCATTTTCAATCATAAAATGTTTATCATTTCAAATGTATGGTAAATTTTTTGAGACTTAATTGAACTAAGTACTTTGTAATTGCTTTTTAATGTATTCTAATTATTATTGTCTGTTATAATAATAATAATCTTTATGTATACGTGCTTAAATAAATACAAGGAGTGTAACACCTATAATTAAGATAACGCTTAGCTTTTAAGATCTTTTGTGTATGAGTATAACTGTCTATTGTCAGTGTCTATCTTGTTGGTGTTAAATAAATAAAAATAAAAAATAAAAATAAAATAACAGTCTTCTTTCAAATCTTTATTTAAAAATATATTAAAGCGTATATTTGAATTTGTTAAACAGATGTCAGGCCACTAACCGTAGTTAATATTGCTTATAATTGAATTTTAACAACCCATTAACGAAGTTATTAATTAATACGTGAAAGAATTTGATATGCTGCTTTAATACAAGTTATTGCAATGATTGTATGTCTGCTGATGTATCTTAATACCCAAAGACATGCTACATGTTACTTGAAAGTACAACAAATCGGTTTTATTTTATTTCTTATACGCTGACTCACCAGAGTAGAGCAACAAGCAAACTTATAAATCAAATTTGTAGGAATCAGAAGTGAGGAGAGGATGACGGATGGCCGGAATGGTTAAGTAACAATGTAATTTAACATAAGGTAGGTAGGTAGCCTACAAATTAAACACGCACATACATCCGTACATATAAACAAACATGCAAACAAGTAATAAATAAAATTCACAATATGTTATAATCATATATAAATTTTTAGACGTAATCGGTATTGATATTGTTATGTTCGACCTGGGATTATTTGCGCAGTGGAAGGAAAATGAGTTCATCAGGTCCAAGACGAACTAAAACATATAATTGTGATTCACAACGTTTAGAATAAGAGTCTTTACCTTGATTCTTCGTGAAGATATTCTCGCCGCTGAGCCGGTACAATCTAAATTGGCCAGTCTTTAGACAATAGTATTTCGATTTATGGGGTTTTTGAAAGGGTGGGGAGGGAGGGAGAGTGGTGGATTACCCTCTGGTGCCACTCCCATCCCTAGCAATCTCATGATTATAGAGATATCAGGGCTAAAATTTTTAAGGTAAAAATTGTTTAGACTTACCGAATACTTAATGTTAATTATGTTATTTATACCTATTTTAGCTCCGACGCTGCGGGAAGTGTATTCAATATTCATACTCCATTCCGTAGCTTTTAAAACACTACTAACATATTACTTATATTTACGTTAAAACTATTTGTAAAACTTTTATATATTAGAGTAACGATAAGAACTATGAACTGACATATATTTCTCACTGCAAGGCAATGACTGACATAGGTAACATAAATGACAGATTACTTTAGATTTTACGTATCAGACTCGTTTTCGTTTACTATACAGCTTATTCAGTCGTATTTCTTTTCAGTATAATTTTTTATATTTATTCATTTATTTACTGTCATATACGAAAAATATTCAGTATTTTGTTTCTTTTTACAAAATTACTATCGAAATTTATTTATAAATTTATGCCTAAATTACTGTCAACATATAATTATGTTGCATTAACTTTTTGGATGCTTTTAGATCCATCCGTGTAAATTTTATATAAATCTTTTTTTGAGATTTTATAATTCAAGCAATTTTTATTTACTATTAATATTAAAAATAATTGTAATTTTTTATATCCATAAATACGTCATAGAGAACTAGAATCAATACTGAATAGACCATGGAGAATAGAGAGGTTTAAATCTATGCTTCGTGGAATAGACCTTGACAGTTGACATTTTTATCGTTAATTGCGCGCTAAAACGTCTTCTGACATCTGTTAGTTTTCTTTCAGTCGAGATCGTTTTCACGTACTCCTGTTCGAAAACAACGTATTATTACCATGGCTTCTCCAAAACCCTATGCTTCTGTGACTGAAGAGTCGAGTGTAGTGCAAGTGTTGGACTCAATAGAGCCGCTTGTCACGGCCTCCTCTTCTACGCCGTCTTTAAGTAGTGCGCGAGTAATGGACTCAATAGAGCCGCTTGTGCCTACTGTGCAATCTATCCTCGATGAACCAGTTGCTGATCCTAGTGGTATAGCATCTGGTTCCAATGGCAGCCAACATGCTATCGCTTGTTCTTCGGACGAGGAACAGTTTGTTACGATGCCGGTGTATAGATCTACTGGTTCATCTGATAGAAGAAAACATCCCTATTCGGATGAGATCAGGTTAATTTATTTAATTTAACTTATATTGTATACTAATGTTGATCTATTTGTATGGATTTTTCAGCTTATTTGCATAAAGTTATGTTTTGGTCAGATTATAAATGTGTTTATAGTAAAGTTATCTTTAAAAAATTGGGTACTGTTTGACTTCATTATGCAATTTATTAGTATAATTTATTTCCATTCAGGAATTTCTGTGTGTACATATATATGTGTATTAAATCTTGACTTGATGAAAACAATATCATTTTAATTATATTTTAATTTGTTTCAGATCTAGGTGGAATTGGCTTAGACTATTTTCTGAATTGGGCACACATGATCAGTGTGTTCAATTTGCTGAGGAGAGGGGTTTAGTTCCAACAGAAAAGATATGCACATACCACCACAAACCGATGATTCTTTCTAAGGATGGAGACCAACTTAGCAGATTTAAGTGTAACAGGAAAAATTGTAATATGAAAACTGTGTCGCGTGCTCATGGGACCTGGTTTGAATATGTCAGATTACCTCTACCTTTGGTCTTTCGGATTATGTACGCATTCAGTCAGGGACTTTCTTATGATCAAACAAGGAATGAATTAACATCGGTCAATAGTCAAGCTATTTCACATGCTACTATCGCTGACTGGTTTAATTATTGCCGAGAGGTGATTGCCGTCCACGAAATAGAAAAACAAAGTGTTCAAGAAAAAATAGGTGGCCCTAATAAAGTGGTGCAAATAGATGAAAGTAAATGTGGAAAACGTAAGTATAATCGTGGACGGCACATCGAAGGACACTGGATCATTGGGATGATCAAAAACGGCAGTGATGATATCAGGCTCGAAGTGTGTCCTGATAATGATAGATCGGCTCAGATATTGGTGCCACTGATAAAAAAACACGTTGCGGAAGGTTCTATCATTCATACCGATTCTTGGAAAGCGTATATGAGCCTTTCCAACCATGGATATATTCACAAAACGGTCAATCATAGTGATCCTCTCAATAAATTTGTGGCACCAGATGGGACACACACACAGAGAATAGAGAGTCAGTGGAGGGGTCTCAAGAAATATTTCAGGCAAGCGCATTACAAATTAGACTTTACTCTCTGGCTCACAGACTATTCATGGAGGAGGTGGATTCGTATACATCATTTAGATCCTTATGAAGAGTTGTTAAAAGCTATCAAATATGTGTATATATGCCTCATCCGCTCCCTACGCATTCGTTCATCCACTTTCGCACAGCGGGAGAGGTTTAAAAGCTATCAAATATGTGTATGCAAAATAAAAGATTTTAGAGGAACAACTTTAGTTTTTGTTTAAACTGCATATTATATATTTTAAAAACAATTAAGTTTTATTTATTTTAACTATATAGATGCATTATGCCCATAGTTTTTACATATTAAATTAAATTAAGGCCAGTCTTTAGACAATAGTATTTCGATTTATGGGGTTTTTGAAAGGGTGTGGAGGGAGGGGGAGTGGTGGATTACCCTCTGGTGCCACTCCCATCCCTAGTAATCTCATGATTATAGAGATATCAGGGCTAAAATTTTTAAGGTAAAAATTGTTTAGACTTACCGAATACTTAATGTTATTTATGTTATTTATACCTATTGTTACGTGTTAGGGTTCGAACGATTTGGAGAGAAAGACCTGCTGACTCTTTTAGAGACTTTATTCACTAGCACTAGGTCCGACACAAGCACTAGGTACAAATACTACGCACTAAGTACAAGCACTAAGCACTAGGTACACTCACTTATCACTAGGTACACTTCACTAAGCACTAACAATGTCCGAGGTCGTAGCCAATGTCGTAGGTTTCCGCTGGTATCACTTCTTGATCACTAGTATTCACTTCGAAGTCGCTTCGTCGTTAGCTCAAACTGAACTGACTCCGCTCGGCCTCAATCGGCCTTTTTATACCGGGCCGAGCCTACACCCAGACAGTTCTAGAACGTTCGTGCGTGTACTCGATCCTGAGTTCATTCACCTATATGTCCTCTAGCGCCATCTAGTGTTCAGTGGATGTTTCACGTTGTCTTTGTAACAAAGTGGTTTGTACAGCACACAACGTGGTTCCTCTGCTCCCCGCTAGATGGCGCAAGCTCCTTTAATTCGTGTACACGTAACACTACTCCCCTCTTAGAGATGCTCGTCCCGAGCATCGTTGTTACTGCCATGGTAACGCGCCAGACGGTCTATGTGTACCACTTTGAATGTCCCTCTTGGTTGCTTTTGAATTCTATAAGTCACATCATTCATTCGGGTAACCACTTTGTATGGACCGTCCCACTTGGTCTGCAACTTTGGAGATTTCCCTTTCCGGCGGGTTGGGTTATGCAGCCACACTAGTGACCCTTCTTCGAAGCCTCTCGTGTTCGATTTCCGGTCATATCTGGTTTTCATGATCTCGCTTGACTGTAACCCATTTTCCCGGACCAAGGCGTGTATGTAGCGCATTTTTTCCCTTAAGTTGCTGACATAGTCTTGTACGGTCTCGGGTCCCTCCGGTGACCCTCCTGTCAATAGGTCTACTGGTATTCGTAGTTCTCTACCGTAATTGACATACGCCGGGGTAGCTTTTATGCTCTCATGCTCGGCGGTTCGGTACGACAGAAGGAAGAGTGGTATATACTTGTCCCAATCATTTTGTTTGTCGTCTACCAATTTCGCCAAATGCCTCTCAAGGGTCTGGTTAAATCTCTCAACCATTCCATCGGACTGTGGATGGTACGCGGTGGTCCTCGTCTTATGCATGCCCAAAATTCTGCACACTTCCTGGAACACTTGCGATTCGAAGTTCCTGCCCTGATCAGAATGGATTTCTAGAGGCACACCAAAGCGACATATCACTTCTTCGACTAGCTTAGAAGCGACTGTTGTAGCTTCTTGGTTTGGTATGGCGAACACTTCGGGCCATTTGGTGAAGTAGTCAATGACGACCATAAAATACTTGTTCCCCGATTCCGTTACAGGAAATGGCCCAGCTACGTCAACTGCAATTCGTTCCCACGGTGCACCGACGTTATACAGCCGCAGCTTCCCACGGCTCCTGGTCTGTGGTCCTTTTACAGCAGCGCAAGTAGTACATTTGCGGCACCAATCCTGTACATCATCTCGACAATGCAACCAGTAGAATCGTTCTCGCACTTTTGTTAAAGTCCTCTTGACACCTAGATGACCTCCTGATACGCCATCATGTACTTCACGGAGAACATCTGGTACTCTCGCTCTTGGGACAATTATCTGAAGATGGAACTCTCTACCATTAGTCTTCTCCCATTTCCGGTAGAGTATTCCGTTTTGAAGTATCAGACTGTCCCATTGCGCCCAGTACGCCTTAGTGACAGCGCCAGTGGGTGCAACCCCGCTCCAGATTGGTTTTACTTCACCCCGTTTCTTCCATGTGATGATGTGCCGAAGGTCGTCATCTCTTTCTTGAGCCTCCCTCATAGCATCATTCTCCCAGAGACCCAAAGGACTTGTTCTCGTTAGCTTTAATGTTACTTCATTACATTCCTGCTTAACACAATGTTTGCAGTCTTCCGAACACGGCCGTCGTGAGAGTGCGTCAGCGTTCCCATGCATATTTCCGCTGCGGTGTTCCGTCTTGAAGTCATACTCCTGAAGCTGTTCAATCCATCGAGCTACTTGACCTTCGGGGTTCTTGAATTGCAGTAACCACTTCAAGGCTGCGTGATCAGTTCGCAGTAAAAACTGTCTGCCGATGAGATATTTGTTGAAATGTTGTAGCGTCTTTACAACAGCCAAGAATTCTCTCCTTGTAACACAGTAGTTTCTCTCTGGCTAGGATAAAGATTTGCTGAAATATGCAATAACAACTTCTCTTTCACCCTGTTTTTGAGATAACACTCCTCCAATGGCCGTGTTGCTTGCATCCGTGTCGACTATAAACTGACCTTCAGTTTGTGGATAGCCCAGGATTGGTGTTTCACACAGATGTTTCTTCAGTTTCTGAAAAGAATCTTCACAAGTCCCGTCCCAACTAAAATGTCGTTTATCTTCTGTCAGCCGATGTAATGGCTTGGCTATCTCTGAGAATCCCTTAACAAAACGCCTGTAGTATGAGCATAGGCCGAGGAACGCCCGCACTTCGGTTTTGTCCTTAGGGGTAGGCCATTTTTGAACTGCCTCCAGTTTTTCCGGGTCTGTCTGGATTCCATCACTGGAGATAACATGGCCGAGATAATTGACCTTATTCCTGAATAAACGACACTTTTTCGGGTTCAGCTTTAATTTGGCCCCCTCTATTTTGGCGAAAACTCGCTCCAAGTTTTGCAAATGGTCCTCGAAGTCACGGCCGATAATGATGACGTCATCTAAGTAGACCAAGCAAGCCTCTCCCACTAAGCCTGCTAGTACACACTCCATGAGTCGCTCGAATGTGGCAGGTGCGTTGCACAATCCGAAGGGCATGACGTTAAATTGCCATAAACCTTTACCGGTCGAGAAAGCTGTCTTCTCCTTGTCTTCTGGATGAATTTCCACCTGCCAGTATCCAGATTTCAGGTCTAGGGTCGAAAACCATTTCATGCCACTCAGGGTATCCAAAGTGTCGTCGATTCGAGGTAACGGATAACTGTCCTTCTTGGAGACATCATTGAGACGCCTATAGTCCACACAAAATCTCGTGCTGCCATCTTTCTTCTTCACTAATACAACAGGCGAGCACCACGGACTTGCAGACGGTTCAATAATCTTATTCCTTCTCATGTCCTCCAAAAGGCCTTCAACTTCTTTTTCCTTAGCAATTGGTATCCGTCTTGCTCGTTGACGAATTGGTCTCTCGCTTCCGGTATCTATCCTGTGTTGAACCACCGACGTTCTTCCAAGGTCCCCATCGTGACTGGAGAAGATATTCGCGTAGCGCTGTAAAAACTTCTTAGCTTTTATGCCCTGCGAATAAGTTAGGTTACTCTTGCAGTCATCGAGCAGCTCAGTCACTATTCCGTAGTTTTTGCTGTTTGCTGAGTCCGCGCCTGTTATCGAACTACACTTTTTCATCCAGACGACTTCCTCGCACTTTCCAATGACGTCACCTTTGTTCAAGCAGATCTCGCGATTACCAAGATTAACAACCTTGACCACAGCGTTACTGCTCCCACTAACAAGGGTTCTCGCCGTCATCAGTTTTTGCGCCGACGTCTTGTTAGGTGTGTCTTCGATCAACACGCATCTGTTTGACTTCTGCTTTCCAGCTGGCGGCAGTTTCACCAGCACCTGAGCTTCCGCTCGTCCAGGTATAATGACTTTTCTTATACATGCGACTTTCCCGCAGGCACCTCCGAGAATGAAGATTTCTTTTTCGCCACACCTGAAAACTCCGTCAGCGACGTTAATTCTGCAGTTGTGTTTCTTCATAAAATCCAAACCCAAGACGCAATCATCCATAATCTCAGCTACGATAACGTTATGGGAGTATGAGGACCCCCCTACATACATCGTAACTGACATTTCTCCTAGGACGGGTATTGGCTGACCGGAGGCCGTAAGAAGCCGACAGTTAATTCTCCTCTTGTGTCCCCTTGCGGCTTTTACCAGATTTGGGTTCACTATTGTTCTAGAGGCGCCTGTGTCTAGAGTCATTTTGCAATCCGTCCCGTTAATAGTCCCCTGAATCGCAAGACTATTCCCGCTGCATGCCTGGGAGATAACAGTTATCGGGGCTTCCTCCGCGTCAGCCAGTACTCGCCCCTTAGTGCTGGCTTTTATTCGTTTCCCTGATCCCGGGCAGTGGACGAAGCCCCTTGTTTCTTCAGCTCCTCTATGTATTCCTCGATCCTTTTCATCCTTGCCATCTGGGTCTCCTTCTGCGGGCAGTTGAGCTGAAGATGGCCCCTCTCGCCGCACTTGTAGCACATGACTCCATAACTTTTTTTCGTAGGAGCCTTAACCTGATTGACTTCCTCAGAGACCTCGCGAATCCTATGGGTCTGCCGTACGTCATGGCGAACAGCCTCGACCTCCAAAGCATGCGCCAATGCTTCCTTTAGCGAGGTATGGTGACGAAGCCTCACTGCAGCTCTGACCTCCAGGTCTTTGATTCCGTCGACAAATGCTTGAACAATATTTGTGTCTACCGTCTTGGTGTCGGCTCCTGGGTGTGCCTTCCTGACGAGTTTTTCATTTTCCAACGCCCATTGTTGAAGTCCCTCTCCTGAGCGTTGGACTCTGTCACGCAGTTGGGCACGGAACACGTGCTCAAGGTGTCGCTCCCCGTATCTCGATTCAAGTGCCTCCATCAGGTCTTGGAACCCATTTCCTGTATGTGGCAGTGCTTCCAAGACAGACAAAGCTTGCCCTCTGAGCGCAACAGTGAGAGCGGTCAAGCATTGTTCTTCCGTCCATCCATTGGCAGTGGCAACAGTCTGGAATTGCTGACGATAAGCGTTCCACGAAGTAGTGCCGTCGTATGGCGGCACTTTCACCCTTGGTCCTTGCGCAACTCCGGTAGTTCCACTAGACATTGCGACTCTCGTGGTTTCAAGGCGTACCACTTTCTTCTGTAGTTCAGTGAGGCCGGTTTTCACATTTTCGACATCCAATCCTAACCCGGTAACTCGTTCTTGCACTTCGTCGACATCTTTTCGAAGTTTACCCACCGTATTACTAACATCTTTTATAGCCAAAAGCGCTTTTTCTTGGAGGTCTTTTTGTTGCTCTTGTGATTCTTGCAAAGCACTGAACTTGCGTTCTTGTGTTTCGAATTTGCGTTCTTGTGAGTCTTGCAAAGCGCTGAACTTGCGTTCTATTAATTCAATTAAACTTCCTAATTGAAGTGCCACTTGAGGGTCGTTAGAAGCTACGGTACTACTGGTGGGCGTGGCCTGTCCGGTGGGCGTGGCAAGGTGGGTGGAGCCAGTGGGCGGGGCTTGAGCCAAAGTGGGCGGAGCCTGAGGGGCGTGGTCAGTGGGCGGGGCCTGGTGGGCGGGGCCAGTGGGCGGGGCCTGAGGGGCGTGGCCAGCGGGCGTGGCCTGGTAGGCGGGGCCAGTGGGCGGGGCTTGGCCCACATTGGGCGGAGCTTGGCCCCCAGTGGCATCCGCAGTTCGTTGTGCCCTCGTCTTGACCCCCTCCTTGGGGTTCTCTCTCGGAGTCAATGGCATCTCCAAATCCCACTTCTGACACCAGTTGTTACGTGTTAGGGTTCGAACGATTTGGAGAGAAAGACCTGCTGACTCTTTTAGAGACTTTATTCACTAGCACTAGGTCCGACACAAGCACTAGGTACAAATACTACGCACTAAGTACAAGCACTAAGCACTAGGTACACTCACTTATCACTAGGTACACTTCACTAAGCACTAACAATGTCCGAGGTCGTAGCCAATGTCGTAGGTTTCCGCTGGTATCACTTCTTGATCACTAGTATTCACTTCGAAGTCGCTTCGTCGTTAGCTCAAACTGAACTGACTCCGCTCGGCCTCAATCGGCCTTTTTATACCGGGCCGAGCCTACACCCAGACAGTTCTAGAACGTTCGTGCGTGTACTCGATCCTGAGTTCATTCACCTATATGTCCTCTAGCGCCATCTAGTGTTCAGTGGATGTTTCACGTTGTCTTTGTAACAAAGTGGTTTGTACAGCACACAACGTGGTTTCTCTGCTCCCCGCTAGATGGCGCAAGCTCCTTTAATTCGTGTACACGTAACACTATTATAGCTCCGACGCTGCGGGAAGTGTATTCAATATTCATACTCCATTCCGTAGCTTTTAAAACACTACTAACATATTACTTATATTTACGTTAAAACTATTTGTAAAACTTTTATATATTAGAGTAACGATAAGAACTATGAACTGACATATATTTCTCACTGCAAGGCAATGACTGACATAGGTAACATAAATGACAGATTACTTTAGATTCTACGTATCATAGACTCGTTTTCGTTTACTATACAGCTTATTCAGTCGTATTTCTTTTCGGTACAATTTTTTATATTTATTCATTTATTTACTGTCATATACGAAAAATATTCAGTATTTTGTTTCTTTTTACAAAATTACTATCGAAATTTATTTATAAATTTATGCCTAAATTACTGTCAACGTGCGTTTTCCAATTACAGAGCATAATGCGACTCAGTGGCGCACAAAACTAAACCACTGAGCCACCACTGAGTTGGTATCCATTGCAAGCACGCACACGGAAGCCCTACTTTTGAGAGTGCTCGTTGTGTGAAGCGTTGCTGTAGCTTTGGAACTTTCAACGTTGAGCATTGAGCATTATACCGCATAATGCGCTTTAGTGTTGATATTGGAAGCAAAATAAAAGATTTTAGAGGAACAACTTTAGTTTTTGTTTAAACTGCATATTATATATTTTATAAACAATTAAGTTTTATTTATTTTAACTATATAGATGCATTATGCCCATAGTTTTTATATATTAAATTAAATTAATACTTGTGCATTGTAGGACAAATTAGAACGACATAATATTCTAATAAAATTAGTAAAATTGTGTGTTAGAATATATATACAGAAATCCGAAAAATACCCAGAACCCAATCCGAGCACCCCACTACCCACGTGGTCTTGGTCTGTCTTACCCCTAGAGTGTTCTGTTGAGAGCCCGGAGCCCTCCCTACGCATTCGTTCATGCGCTTTCGCACAGCGGGAGAGGTCTGTCCTCCTTCCGCGCCGGAGCCGTGTTATACTAATTTCAATGGTGGTAGGTTAAATTTTTTTCGTGACGTAATTATGTGGATAAACCGTCTAATTTTGAAGTTAGATAGGTTAGGGTTATTTATTTATTTTTTATAACGAAATTATGTCGATAATCTAATTTATCTAAGCTCAAAATAAAAAAGATTTACGATTAAATAGGTTTTGCCTATAAAAAAATGTATTGAAAAGAATCCCGACTGAATAGGCTGTATGGTCTTAGACTTTTGCCTGTTTGATAGATAGAACGAAAACATCTACATCGATATGTCAGTTCATATTAATCTGTTCTTCGTATCGTATATTACTCTTGTCAATCAAGAGATAGTTTTAACGTAAATACGAATAATATTAAGTATAAAAGTGTTACAAATAGTTTCTACGTACATAAGTGTATTATTATAATGTGTAAGTGTTTTAAAAGCTACGGAAAGGAGTATGAATGCACTTCTTGCAGCATCGGAGATAAAATACGTATAATTAAAATTAGGTATTCGGTAAGTATTTAAATAATTTTTCCCTTAAAACTTTTTGCCGTGATATCGTTATAATCATGAGATTGCTAGGGATGGGAGAGGCACCAGAGGATAATCCACCACACCCCCTCCCCCCACTTTTTCAAAAAAACCCATAAATCGAAATACTGTTGTCTAAAGGCTTACCCCTAAATCAATATAAAAACACAAATGGCCAAGTGCGATTTCTATGATAATAAGGAAGGTATAGCTTAGTTAAACGTCGGCACGGCGTTGACACAGGAATCAGGACCAAGCTGGTTCACTTTCACAGCCACACACACAATACACTTATGATGCACAGTTTTAACTTTAGTTAGTACACACGCGAAAGTGTTTACAACAACGTACTACTAACGACAAGTATTGACTTGAATTTTATTCGACACAAAAATGGCGTGTAGACGCGATCGGCATTAAGCGTAAGGACGAGTAGATGTTACTCACATTAACAATCAAATTAAACAAACATCTAGTTTAACAACACAACGTTAATAACAAATCAATCTGCTATGAAACGACAATACTAATATTTAATACGCGATACAAAAAAACGGCGGTGCGCGCGCGATCGGTTAGCTTGAGTACGACTGACAGCTGTCAAGCGCCTAGACCCAAAAATAATAGATAATTTAATAGCCAATATAGAAACTTTCGTTTGGAAATGACAATTTGGTTCATAGCAGATATAGTACTGAGATAAAACATATATTTATTTAACCAACTATGTGATACAATTTAATTTCAGCAAAGGTAAACTCTCTTTTTTCACTGACTGAGAATTTGGCATCGCTGCTCTTCCAACCCCTCTACTCGTGGATCTACATGAACACGCTGTACGTGCTGCCCGGTGCTATATTCATCACCAGTGCACTTTTAATCATACCAGCTTCGCTTATTCTAGGGTAAGCTAATTATCGACAACAGTATCTACTATCAATTCCATTTTTGAGTTTTTTTTTTCGAAAACTAGAATATTAAATGTAAACTATAAAAGCATATTTATTTCTGTTCGGTCAATAATTAGATAAATATATTAAATAATAATTTTTCAATATATTTCATCATTTAATTTTACAATTTTTCAATATTATATATCTTATATTATATATATTAATCAATTGCTGTTCGTTAGTCTCGCTAAAACTCGAGAATGGCTAGACCGATTTACCTAATTTTGTTCAGGGAAGTTCAGGGAAGGTTTAAACGGTGAGAAACATAAATAATATGTAACGGAAAATACAAAAACGACGATTTAATTTTCCAATACAAAATGTTCCTAGCGGGGAAATTTAATATCTTTTGTCAAAAATGTTGTCAATTGGTTGTCAAATATTTATAGGTGCGATCAAAAAGTGTTTATAAATGTAGGTGATACGAAGTTCACCGGGCCATCTAGTTTATAATATAAATTTTAATTTAACATTAATCTACTTTCAGAACTTTTTATATTCAACACAAGATAGCTTTACGTAAATCGAGGAAAACAGCGCTAGAAGCAGAAGAGAAGAAGGAAACAGAAGCAAAACCTCCAATACGTCTTGAAAACTCAACGCAAAATGATTCAACGCACTTATAGCTTTAAGTTATGTGAAACAAGAATGACTAAAAAGTATTGAATGATTGGCTCTTGTTTTTAACCGACTTAAAAAAAGGATGTTCCCAATTTTTTAATGTGGTAAGGGTAACATACATTTGTATTGAATAAATTCGTATTTCATTGAATATTTTTTCGACTAACTACGTCATATTACTACATCCGGGTGTACGGAAAGACTCTTTTGAGTCTGTGATTACACCCTCAAACATAAAAGTGATATATAAAATATTATAATATGTGTGATGAATAAATAAATAAAAATTACTGGTCGATTTAAATTTAAATCAGTTTGTTTTCGTTTACGAGCAAACACAAATTCCAATAAAATAATTAAAAATATATCACATAAAAATATGACCTCGTTCTCAATTTATATTCTTTCTTCGATAAAATATTCTATATAAATATTCTATAATAAAATTATCAATCATATCATGTTGATAGTAAACTAAAATTTAGAACAATATAATTAATTTAGTTGCATTACTTAATTAAATATGTCATTCTACATCCTTTTATCTAAATATTTTACTGTGGAAGCTTGTCGTCCTTGGAACTCATTACCACTGTCTATTAAAAGTGCTCAAACATTAGAGATATTTAAAAAACTCACTAAATAAATATATTTATCGACTTAATGTATGTCAAGCAATTTTTATATCAGTACTTTATACTATAATATTTTGTCTACCATTTAAAATTTATCAAGTTGTTTATAGATATACATGTATTGTGCATATTTGTATCTATGTATATATGGTTTATAATTATGTATGTATATGAGTATAATATGTACATGTGTATTTTTATTTGTATGTATCGGTATAATTATGTATATATTCCTGTTACATAAAATTTTTGGGCGCCATCCCACACTCACTATGTTGATAAAAAAAATCTTTTTAATCACAAATTTTAAAATTTTATTAAATGTTAATAATAGACTTTAGATTTACAAATTATAATTATGTTAACACATAAAAACTACATAGGCTATCTACATCTTCAAAACTCTCAGTAACTTTACTCATTGTTAATTTTTTGAATGACCTAAGTTGCTATAAATATGTAACCTTAATTTGATATAAAAATCTATTAAATCATTATATATTGTATATTATGACTTTGATTTGATTTGTGTAGTCCTTGTGGGGCTAACCACCGTGACTCGGAGAGCACATTGAGCCGTTGTTCCCGATTGTTATCATGCACACCTATATATCCGCCAACCCGCATTGGAGCAGCCTGATGGATTAAACTCTGTTCCTTCTCCTACATGGAGAAAGAGGCCTATGCCCAGCAGTGGGATATTAACATCCTGAAGTGAAATATATGACTTAAAAGTTTTTTTTTTTTTGGTAAGATAGAAGAAGATCAATATAACTAGTTGTTGGAGCAGGGGGGTCGTCCACCTACTGCAGGCGCGTCCCAGGCACTGTTTCCGTTGCCTGGGACTAGGGCACGTCGGTGCCGCGTGCCCAGCGGGCACTGACCGCAGTACCCTATGCTATCGCTGCGGTCAGGCTGGCCACAAAGCCGCCGGGTGCTCGGCCGCCGCTCGTTGCGCGGTGTGCGCGGACGCTGGTAGGCCGGCAGGCCACGTGATGGGGGGCATGGCGTGCAAGCCCCCATCAACTCGCGGGAAGTTCCCCCCGCAAACATCCCAAGGGGGGAATCGAGTGGTGTCAGCAGACGCTGAGATGACCGAATAATGCCCGGACATCTCAGCGTCCTCCACTCCGCCGGGGCCCAGGACCTTTTCCTGCAGTCCATGGCGGAATGGTGTGTTGACGTCGCGATCGTCGCCGAGCCATATGCCGTTCATCCTTGCCCACACTGGGCGGGAGACACCGAGGGCTTGGTGGCGATCGTGGTGAGGCCTGGAACCGGCACCCCTCTCGTTGTCAAGGCGAAAGGCCGCGGGTACGTGGCGGCGGTTCGGGGAGAGGTGGCATTCGTTGGAGTATACTTCTCCCCAAACAGTGACCTAGCGGCCCTGGAACGGTTTCTCGACGTTCTTTGCCCGCTGGTGGGGCAGCTAGCTCCTCTCCAGGTGTTCGTGGCAGGCGATCTCAACGCCAAGTCCACGGCTTGGGGTAACCCGGTTACGAACCCAAAAGGGAGGGAGGTGGAGGAGTGGGTGCTGGCTGCCGGACTGTGCCTGCTCAATGTGGGGACAGTCCAGACGTGCGTGCGGTGGTCGGGAGGTTCCGTGGTGGACGTCACGTTCGCCACGCTGGCCATCGCGCGCAGAGTGAAAGGGTGGAGGGTGGAGACGGAGGTGGAGACTCTCTCGGACCATCGATACATAAGGTTCGAGGTGTCTCCAGCTCCCGTCCGTCCGGCGTCGTCGTCGTCGTATACGTCTTCCAGGGGGCGTAGCCAGTTTCCGTGTTGGGCACTCTCCAAGCTCGACCGGGAACTGGCAGAGGAGGCTGCAATCATCGGCCGCTGGAGTCTCCCGCCGCTGTCGGAGGTTGGGGTGGATGAAACGGCTAGCCGGCTTTGCGACGTATTTACTGCTGTCTGCAGAGCGGCCATGCCGCTCGCGAAGCGTTCATCCCCGCGGCGGGCGCTCTACTGGTGGTCGGCTGAGATAGCCGGTCTCCGGGCCGCCTGCAACGGGGCCAGGAGACAATATACCCGGAGTAGTCGGAGACGCCCCCAGGACGTGGACAGGGACGACAGGCTACGCAGGATCTACGTGGAGAAAACGAAGATCCTGCGGCAAGCCATATACCGAGCCAAGGAGGAGGCCTGGCTGGAGTTAGTTGGGGGTCTGGAGAGAGACCCCTGGGGCCGACCGTATATTTGGGCGCGGAACAGGCTTCGCACTCAGTCGGCCCCCATCAGCGAAACGCTCCAGCCGGACCAACTGGGGAGGATCGTTGGGGAACTCTTCCTCGACGAACCCGAGGGCTTCATGCCCCCCACGATGACTGGGCATACGCCGGACGAGGAGGAGGGTGTTTCACCACCCGTCACAGAGACTGAAATGGAGGCGGCTCTGTCCCGCCTTCAGAGTAAGAAGAGAGCGCCGGGTCCGGACGGGGTGCACGGGAGGGTACTCGCGATCGCTCTCGGGCACCTCGGCGACAGCCTTCGGGAGCTGTTTGACCGCTGCTTGCGGTCTGGCCAGTTCCCGGGAGCCTGGAAGGAGGGTCGCCTCTGCCTTCATTCCAAGGCAGGGCGGACCCCGGACTCGGCTTCGGCGGTGCGACCGGTGGTGCTGCTGAACGAAGCTGGGAAGGCCTTGGAGAGAGTGGTGGCCTCCCGGCCCATTCAGCACCTGGAGGAGGGGTTGGGACCCGGACTTTCAGAGTCCCAATTCGGTTTCCGAGCACGTCGGTCGACCATCGATGCCCTCAAACGCCTAAGGGCAGTGACGGGTGAGGCGGAACAAAGGAGGGAGGTGGTTGTCGCGGTGTTGCTGGACATCGCGAACGCTTTCAATAGTCTCCCGCACGCAGTGATACGGGAGGCACTGAAATACTTCGGGGTGCCCCCGTATCTAAAGAGGCTGTTGGAGGCGTACCTCTCTGATCGGAGGGTAGGCTACGAGAACCGGTCGGGGTCCGTGGAATGGCGGCAAGTCGGCTGCGGTGTCCCACAGGGATCGGTTCTAGGACCGATCCTGTGGGACATTGGGTACGACTGGGTCCTGCGAGGCCGTCTCCTCCCCGGGATGGGTGTCATCCGCGTAACAGATGCAGAGACCCTCGTGTACTCCCGGGGACGTGACTTCAAGGAGGCTGCGCGGCTGGCCGAGGTCGGAATCGACCTCGTGATCAGCCGCATAAAGAGTTTAGGGCTTCGTGTCAGAATTGATAAGACCGAAGCCCTCCTCTTCCGCGGGACCGGACGCAAGGGACCCCCACCGGGGGCTACCCTGCAGATCGGAGAAGGGAGGGTCAGAATGAGCCCCCAAATCAAATATCTGGGGCTCATTCTCGATGGAGGGTGGACCGGTTTGGGCGGATCGCCTCACTGCGAGGAATAGGGCCGCGCTGCGCTCTGCGCAGAGGACCATCGCGGTGAGGGTGATTCGGGGGTACCGTACGGTATCGTGGGCTGCAGCTACTGCTCTACCCGGCGACCTCCCGTGGGAACTCGTGGCGGAGGTTCTTGCCGAGACCTACTCATACGTCTCGGGTAGGAGGGCTCTTGGTGAGAACCCCACGTTGGACGGGATCCTGCGGGTGCGTCGGATAGGGCAGGAAGCGCTAATGCGGAGGTGGGGGGAGGACCTGGCGGAAGAGCCGTATGGCACACGCGTAACGGCTGCCCTGCACCCGGTCCTTGAGCGGTGGATGCGTCGAAAACGCAAGCCCCTCACCTTCCGTCTGACACAGGTTCTCACCGGGCACGGTTGCTTTGGTGACTACCTGTGTCGGACGGCCCAAAGTAGGCCGACGACTGAATGTCACGATTGTGGTGCGGCGGTGGACTCTGCCCAGCACACTCTCGAGGTGTGCCCGAGATGGGCGGCACTGCGTCAGGGTCTGACGTCGGTCCTCGGAGGGGACTTGTCACTCCCGAGCGTCATCACCGCGATGCTCGGCGACGACGAGTCCTGGAAGGCGATGGTCTCCTTCTGCGAGACAGTAATGTCCCAGAAGGAGGCCGACGAGTGGGTGAGAGAGGAGGCCGCCAACGTGGCTTCCACCCGCAGGCGACGAATGAGGGTGCGTAGGAGGCGCTACTTAATGCGCTTCCAGTAACGTCCCTGTGCCCGTGTCGGGCCGGAATGGGAACCCGGTCCTGCTAGACACGGCGTCGTCGGAACTGTTCAGAGGTGAGCCGGACAGTCCCCATGGAGGAGAAGTCTGGCCTTTCGCCGAGGCCAGCCTGTCACTGGAGGGATCCTGTTGCCTGCAGATCTGGGACCCTCCAAGTATAGCGGCTGACGCTCCCGCAGGGGGTTTAGTGCGGTAGTGGCACCCCAAATGCTGAGTCCGACATACGGTCTAGGACTGCCTACCCGGGCGTCCTGGGTATCACCCGTAAATGGGTTACCCTGCGATACCAAAAAAAAAAAAATATAACTAGTTGTGCTATCCACAATAATTAATTAATACATATCAGTGTAATTCTATCTTGGCCCTATTCATACCTATTATATCATAACGCTGTTACATTTCCTAACAAAAAAAAAAACGACTAAGTTTCTCAATATTAGGAGTAAAAATATTATAATTTCATTTCGAACAAAGTACAAATGAACATTGAAAATTAATGATGTTAAAGTAGATGAAGTAGTAAAAAGTCAAAATAATTCTAGAAAGTAATAAGTAAATGAACGTGGAAAGATTATTTACTTACTACTATAATTACTGTCTACTGTAATCACCACTTCATATTAAATAACGTACAATCAAAAAATGTCTATTAATTTCATTTTAATTCATAGTTACGGAAAGCTGTACGAAGATGAGAAAAATCTCTGACCATTTTCAACCTAAATATATGTATATAGCACTTCTATTATGCATTCTATTATTTGATAAATAATAATGGCGAATTATTAATTCAGTTTTCCTAAAACAAAAGAAGTAAATGTAAGAATGTGAATTGTTCATATAAAGATTAACGAATCTTATCAGACATTTAATGTCAATTATATAATTATTTCATTGTTCTTAATCATAACATGCACGAGTAGTGATATTAATAATGTATTATTGTTTTATTTAATAGAAATGATTTGTTAATAATAGAAATGATTTGTCAAAAATAATAACAACCCAAAACTTACAATTGGAAAAGGGGTGTCGTGTAAATTTAAATTTTACGACTGAAATTTGTGATGCCCTCAAACACAGATTTTAGGAAAACAAAATGTATACGAAAGAGATGTATAGCGTCTTGTAGCTGCCGCTATGACCTGAAAGACATACATTACAGCTACCATACCAAGCTTGTTAGCCCTTTTGTTGGATCGTGGTCTGATAAAACTGGCCATAGGAAAATTTTCATAATCACTGCCATTACAGGACAAATACGTATAAATATTAACGGTGTTGTTAATACAAATTTCTTTTACGAACTCAGTTTGGAGGTATTCGTTTTTAGTGAGGCCATACTCGATGCTATATCCGGTTCTTGGTGTATGTCTTAGTTGTTGTATGTTCTGTCTTAGTTATATTTGCTTATATAAGTACAACTAACACAAACGAAAACAGAACATTTAGAATGGGACTTATAAACTTTAGTTTAACTGTAGGCTTCCCTATTGGAATGGCTCTCAGTGGGATTCTATTGAAAAGTTACGTTTTAAAGGCTACTATGGATGTTTTGGAATAATTGCTAGTTTACATTTTATTAATTTCGTGTCTTATGTCTTTATTCTTAAAGATCCAGGACGTACACATGAACAAAAGTTGGTAAGTTTATGTTAGTTATGATCTGGGATTAGTTTATTGAGAACAGTGGAAGCGAATTTAACTTCAGGTCTTTTAAAAACTAACATACTTTGCTGCGATACGCAGCGTTATATTATAGGTAAAATATGAATTTAAGTTGAAGGTCCTTACTTGTATTCTTCAAAGATGTGTTGGACGCTGGCCTGGTAGCTGACATCAACCTAGATTAGCACAAAAACACATATGGCCACATGCAGTTTCAATGATAATTAGGATGGTGAGCTTATCTAATCAGCCAACGTGACGATATGACCGCTGAGGATGCTCTCGACGGCGTGACCCACTTCACAGATACACTTGCAGAACTTGTAATGTTAACTTATATAGTCTCCAACAAACTAAACTTCACTAATACTTATAAGTTTCAACTTTATATCTTATACACAAAATGATTATTATGATTGATTGATTATACACATAACGAGACGAAATCATGGCGTCTTAACGCGTTCAAGTATTAACCCGAATATATTAACGAGGCCGGCACGTGGCGATGGCGAGCGCGCCACGAACAAAGACTAACTATTAGTAACATTTAACATTTAATACAATATCGGCGGTCGCGAACGAAGTTAATATCAATTTATACAATTACGGATTGCTAACGACAATATCAATTATTCAATGCGATATCGAGAAAAAGGCCGGCGACGACACGCGAATTACCTACGAGAGCGAACCCAGACAAAGACAACTGTCAAAACTATACAGAAAATAGTATTGCCATACGCAACATAGATTATATAGAACAGTTGGGTGTTGACAGTTAATTACATTTAATTTGGTTCATAACATCTACCCGCCTCGGCCAGGACTTTCCTGGCCGCTAACTAACTGGTAGTCGTGACAATGTTGCTACCGCTCTACTTTAAATAATTATTTGTGCCCTTGAAGTTGGTGCCGCGATCAGAACGAATCAAGGACGATAGTCCTCGTCGTGACACAACCTATCCACGTAGCGACAAAAGCCTCTGTCGAAAGAGCTGAAACGAGTTCTAAATGGACCGCCTTGGTGGACAGACAGACGAAGACGCTAGTTCAAGGACACTCCCGAAGGTCTGCGCAGAACCATCAAATACTGTGCGCAGCTTGCCACTATATGGCTTTATTACCGCATGATGCGGAAGGAAAAATGCTCCGTCGAGCGCCAGTCAATTTTTGACACAGACATGTGTCCCAATTCCTCATACTCCCGCATGGAGTCGATGTACTTCTCCCTGAGTAGAGGGTCCCTGCTCATACGACGCTCCATTGCCAAAAGACGCTTCTCTGCAGTAGGCCGTGATACTCGTTCGCACTCCTCATGTTCCGGATCAGAGCGGGGCGCTTGTGGTGGCTCTTCCACCTCCCAGAATCTCTGCACAGCGTCAGAGAGGGCGGAGCCCACCATCAAGGCCGTTCCAGGGTCGGCAGGGGGGGAAGTCCTCAAGACTGAACCCATCATAGCGAACCCAAATATGGTCCGAAGGGCCACTAAGCCACCTGGCTGTAAAACACGATCCTTGCCGAGTAAAATGTTACCTAGTACGTCGGCACCAAGCAACAAGTCGACTGTGCCAGGTAGGTCGAACTTAGGGTCAGCCAAGTTCAGATTCGCGGTCAATTTTACCGCGTCCGCAGACAGTCTAACTTGCGAGTGGCTGCCCAAGATATTCTCCATCACTATGGCCGATGACCCCAACATTGGCTGTGGAGAGTCGGAGGGGGAAAATTCAAACCAAACGCTACCCTCAACTGTGGACACAGGGGCGTTCCCGATACCCCTTATTACATCTGAATGCCTTTTAATATTAAGGCCAGTTTGCCCCACCGACCAAGACGAAGCTATGCAACCTTGCGAGCCTGTGTCTAATATAGCTCGGACTACAACCGAGGCGCCCGTCCGTCCCCAGACCCTAACATATGCCGTGGGCAAGAGAACGGTCTCTAAGGGGGGAGGTGCATAGCGGGGGCAGACGCCAACGTCCTAACGTTGGCGTGGCGGCGATCGAACGCCGCTTTCCCCTGTCGGGGCGTCAAAATGTGGTAGAGGTCGAAACTCTACCTCTTCTCGGTGGCGACTGCCACGAGCCATCGCTGGCGGTTCATAGCGCTGGGAGCGTCCATACCGAAGATTCCGCGGCTGTAAGCGGGGACGCTCGGCCAGAGGGGGGGACGGCAAACGTGCCGGACGTGCATCACGGTAGTCATGGTAGACCATCGGAGGTGACCGTGATTGGCCACGCGAGCGAAGTGGGGACGAGCCGCACACAGAGGTGCGGGGTTGAACGCGAGGTCCGCTAACATACCCGCCCGTGGGGCTGCGCATCGACCCCTGTCGGTGCTCAGTGGCAGCACACTCTGCGCGGCGGGGGGGAGGTGAACCTGACTCCGAAATGCGGAGCTGTTCCCGACGTTCACTCACATACCCGCCCGAGGGCGACCCCGGGTGGTCGCGGCGGGCATTCGCGTTGGCACAGAGCACCCTCAGGTGATGGCCCCCGCAGTTGGGACACGGGTGCGTGTCAGGGCAGTCGCGGTTAAGGTGGTTCCCCAGGCAAGAGAAGCACCAGCGTCGGGCCTTAGCAATCCGCCTACGAGCGGCCACGTGCAGCGCTGCGAATTCCGGGCACTTCGCAGTTTGGTGCCCCTGGGACCCACAATAGCGGCAGTCCGGGCGCGGAACCTGAGCGACAGCAAAGCGAGGGGGCGCTCTTCTCGCTGGCGCAGTTTGGGCGGTGCACCGCTGGTTCGAAGATCCAGAGCTCGACGACGCCACTGGAGTATCAGCGACCATAACGTCGCCAACGCGACACTCGTCCTCGAGGAAGGTCAGGAGCTGTTCGAAGGTAGGTAGAGGAGCCTCATCCCTAGCGTGCCCCTGTTCGAAGCGTGCCCTCAAGGAGACCGGCAACTTCTTGAGCACGATGCGCATCAACAAGTACGACCACTGGTCGACCGGCAGACCTAAGCGGCTAAGAGCATTAGTGGCCGTAACGAGGGGGTTGAGCAGCTTGGTCCTCAACTGGGCGGTATTGCTCACGGCAGGGATGTCCATAATCTGGTCGATATGAGCATCGGCCAAGCAGCGCTGATTCTGGTAGCGCTTGGCGAGCAATGACCGCGCAATTTCATAGCTTCCGTCACCTATCGGAAGGTGCTGCACTAATCCCCTGGCCTCTCCATCCAGCACTGAGAGCAGGTAGGCCAGCTTTTGCGAAGGGCTCAAATCATCCCTAGAATCCACGAGGCTTTCGAACAAGCCTATGAAGCCCTTCCAGGCATCGAGTCGACCATCGAAGCGTGGGAGGTCGAGGTTAGGCAGTCGGGTTAAGAGACCCACGGGGGTCTTCATAGTAGGCCTGTCAGGCGGTGCTCCGGCGCGCGAGGCTGAAACTTCCCGCGCGCGTTGAGAGATGGCATCGGCGAGATCCAAAATCTGGGTGTAGTCCGCGTGGGCTTGCTCCCTTTTCACCTTTGGAAACGACTCCATTGGCACGTCGTCCTGGTGTAGAAGGAAGCTCTGGTACAAGGTCTCCACCTGTTGAAGACGAGCCGGGGATTTCTCATACCTATCTAACAAGGCCTCGGTGCGATCCTCTCTATCCACCAAAGCGGCCGCTGAGCTGAACCATCTCAATTGACCTGTAAGTCCGGAACATGATTCACGAACCATAGCGACAGCGGTCGAAGCCATCTTCAAGAGCACAATTACAACAACGAGGAAATGAAATTAATTTCCAACGAACCTACAGTTATTACTAAGTTAAAATCAAATATCAAATATTAAATAACTTAAATAGTAATATAAGAAAAAATCAAAACAAAGTTTTAAATCTGATATTCCGTTAACTAAATTCATACAACGAACACAAATTTACTCAAAATCAATGAATTTAGTTACAAATACACATTTGAACAGCTATTTCAAATCTTATATTAACAACAAGGCATCTATAACAAATTAACCTTTAATAAGTATAAGCAAATATATATAGAACAAAAAAAATCAAACGTTCAACGAACAAACAAGATGTGTATTTATTAATATTATGTAAAGATATCAAAATGTAGTTTATTCATATGTGCTGTAAGTAGCGACATCTATGTTAATTTAGTATAAACTGTATTTAGTGTTCACAGTGTTGTATGGAATATGACATTTAATAAATGATATTCAGTCTGTCGTTTGAATGCACACGGTCGTTTTATTAAAAGGTTATGGGCCCAGAATATTGGCTTTAGGACTAGTTTTTCGCGAAGTAACTTGTGTTAAAAGGTTGCAGCTCGACACTTTAGTGTTTTTCGCAGTTAGTCAGGCCAGTTTCCGCGTATTAGACTTTAAATTCGTTTGCGAACAGTTAGCCGGTTGCTGTTGCATATCACCGTAATGGCGGCTAATTACATCGTAAATGTGCCTAAGTTACGAGGAAGGGAAAATTACGACGAGTGGGTGTTTGCAGCCGAAAATTTTCTTATACTCGAAGGAATGATGAAGTGTATCAAGCCAGAGTTGGACGCCGGTGGTGCGGTAATTATTGCATCAGCCGCGGATGACGCCAAGACAAAGGCGAAACTGATTTTAACGATAGATGCGTCGTTGTACGTTCATATCAAGACAGTTAAGACTACTAAAGAGCTGTGGGATAAATTAAAGTCTCTTTTTGATGATTCCGGTTTCACGAGAAGAATAAGTCTTCTGAGAAATTTAATTTCTATCTGATTGGATAATTGCAGTTCCATGACCTCGTATGTTACACAAATAATTGAAACAGGTCAGAAACTTAGTGGAACGGGATTCGAAATTAATGACGAATGGATCGGTTCGTTGTTGCTAGCTGGATTACCAGAGAAGTTTTCTCCCATGATCATGGCTATAGAGCATTCAGGCATTCAAGTGACAACGGATGTGATTAAAAGTAAACTTCTAGATATGGAGACAGGAAACGGAACCAGTAGTGAAGATGGTGCATTTGCCGTGTCTAGAAAATGGCAGCACAAAAGGAAACAGGCATCGACAACATTAAATAAAAATGGCGCCTCGACCTCGAATGTGTCAAAGACAAGTAATGCCAACATGAAAACTGTCAATGTTAAATGCTATCGTTGTAAACAAATCGGACACTACCGAACTCAATGTCCAAATAACTCGAATTTAAACAATAAAAACGAAGACCGTAAACAAACCAACGCATTTTCAGCTGTATTTCTAAGCGGAAGTTTTAATAAAAAGGACTGGTATATTGATTCCGGTGCTAGCGTCCACTTAACCGCTAACACAGATTGGATATCAAGCCGATACCGTAAAGTTCAAGAAGATATTATAGTTGCAAATCAAGAAACTGTTTCAGTTACGTGTGCTGGCGATGTTAAGATAATAACCACAGTGAATGACAATGAATTCGATATCAACATCGAAGATGTATTTTGTGTACCAAAATTGACAACTAACCTCATTTCCGTAAGTAAATTGATAGAAAAAGGAAATAGAGTGTATATCAATAAGGATGGCTGTCTTATATACAACAGAGATGGAGATTTAGTTGCTACTGCTACATTGTTGAATGGTGTCTATAGATTGAACACACAAGAGAGGTTGATAGCTGCGGCCACTACCTCAGGTCACATCTGGCATCGCAGATTAGGTCACGTGAACAGTGATAGCTTGATGAAAACTAAGAGTGCTGTAACAGGAATGGATTTCGTTGAGAAAATTGAGATAAGCAAATCATCATGCAAGACATGTTGTGAGGGCAAGCAATGTCGGCTACCTTTCACAAATGTTGGTACAAGAAGCACAGAACTATTAAATGTGGTGCACAGTGATATTTGTGGACCCATGGAGGAGAAATCACTAGGAGGCTCGTCCTACTTTCTTTTGTTTGTTGACGACTTCAGTCGAATGACATTTATTTATTTTTTGAAACATAAAAATGAAGCCTTGAAATATTTTATAGAGTTTAAGGCGATGTCAGAGAATCAAACTAACAGAAAAGTGAAATTCTTCAGAAGTGATAATGGAAAGGAGTTTTGTAATTCAGATTTTGATATATTCTTAAAAAAATATGGCATAGTTCATCAAAAAACAAATCCATATACACCGCAACAGAACGGATTATGCGAAAGGATGAATAGAACCATCATTGAGAAGGCGAAATGTATGTTATATGATGCCAAGATGGATAAAAAGTTTTGGGCTGAAGCCTGTAACACAGCCGTATATTTACATAATCTGACAGTTTCATCTGTTTTAGATGGTAAAACGCCATACGAGTTATGGACAGGTGTTAAACCAGATATTAGCAATCTAAGGATCTTTGGATCACCAGTCATGGTCCATGTCAATAAAGAAAAGAGGTCAAAATGGGATAAGAAATCCACTGAATGTATACTAGTTGGATTTCCCGAGAACATCAAGGGCTACAGAGTGTATGATCCAATGAAAAGAATTATAACCACTAGCAGAGATGTGATTGTAATGGAAAAAGAATCAATCGTGACGGAGGTTGCATCTGAAGGCAAGGATCAAGAATCCGTTAATGATGGCATGTCACAGGAAAGCCCGAATCTACAAGATTCAGTGGGGGGTGACATAGATTCAACTTTAAAACAAGAGTCAGAAGATGATTCTATTTCAGACTATATGCCGAGTGAGTATGAGGATTCTGTAGAAACTATAGATGATGATTATCATCGAGTCAGACCTACAAGGGAACGTCAAGCTCCAGATAAACATGGTTTTGGTGGAATCTGTTACTCGGAGAATGATATGGTTTGCGGAGCTGATCTTACACTGAAGCAAGCTTTGAAGGGCCCTGAGGGAGACCAGTGGTTGCAAGCTGTCAAAGATGAACTGAAGTGCTTCGAATACAATGATGCTTGGGATGTGGTAGATATTCCTAGTAGTGGTACAATTGTGCAGTGTAAGTGGGTGCTTAAAAAGAAAATAGAACCTGATAATAAAGTGCGTTATCGTGCGAGATTAGTGGCAAAGGGCTTCTCCCAACAACCCGGTATAGACTATACAGAGACATTTTCACCAGTGGTGCGACATAGTTCTTTAAGATTACTTTTTGCTTTATCAGTAAAACTAGGACTTGACATTAGACATTTCGATGTGGTAACTGCATTCTTAAATGGCGATCTTGATGAAAATATTTACATGCAAATACCTGAAGGTTTTGATAGTTCAGATACTAATAAAGTTTTAAAGTTAAAGAAAGCCATTTATGGATTGAAACAGTCATTTAGAATGTGGTATAACAAAGTAGATATTTGTTTAACAAAAAACGGTTATGTAAAATCGAAATATGAGCCTTGTTTGTTTGTAAAGAATGAAGATAAAAATATGACTATAATTGCGTTATATGTCGATGATTTTTTCATTTTTTCAAATTGTTCTAAAGAAACTGATAAGTTAAAGTGTGTATTAGAGTCTCAATTTAAGATTAAAGATTTAGGCCAAATAAAACAATGTCTTGGTATGTCAGTGTGCTATGATAAAAAAAGTAAAGTGTTAACATTAGATCAAAGTCATTATATAGAACAGTTATTGTTAAAATTTAATTTAGAAAATTGTAAAACTGTAGATACTCCTATGGAAAGTGGACTGAAGTTGGCTAAACATAGTAATTGTGATAAGAGTTTACCATACCAGCAATTAATTGGTTGTTTAATGTACCTTGCCATACTTACACGTCCAGATATTGCATTCTCAGTAGGATACCTAAGTCAGTTTAACAATTGCTATAGTAGAGAGCATTGGGCTCATGCTAAGCGGATCCTGAGATATTTAAAGAAAACTAAAGATTATTGCATTCGATATTGTGATACAGGTAATAAAAATATAATTGGTTATGTAGATGCAGATTGGGGCAGTGATACTTTAGATAGAAAATCATACACCGGATTTTGTTTTAATTTATCAGGAGGTGTAGTTTCATGGAGTAGTAAAAAGCAACATAATATAGCTCTGTCTAGCACAGAAGCAGAATATATTGGTATCTCTGAAAGTTGTAAGGAAGCTATTTACCTAAGAAATTTGTATAAAGAAATAACTGGTAGCTGTGATTCTATTCTTATATTTAATGACAATCAAAGTGCCCATAAATTATTATATAACTCAGTTTTTCATTGTAAATCCAAACATGTAGATATTAGATATCATTTTTGAAGAGAATGTATTAATAACAACATTGTTAAAGTAGAGTACCTACCAACAGCTGATATGGCTGCAGATGTTTTGACAAAATCTTTAAGTAGTGTGAAACATTATAAGTTTTTGAAATTGATGGGGGTGCAAATTAAATGTAATTAATTTAGTGTGTTGTTGTAATTACTGTATAACATTTTGATATAGTGGGGGTATTAATATTATGTAAAGATATCAAAATGTAGTTTATTCATGTGTGCTGTAAGTAGCGACATCTATGTTAATTTAGTATAAACTGTATTTAGTGTTCACAGTGTTGTATGGAATATGACATTTAATAAATGATATTCAGTCTGTCGTTTGAATGCACACGGTCGTTTTATTAAAAGTATTTATTACTAATCAGTTGTTGAACAAAATACAAACAAACAACTATTCAAGAAACAACAAAATGTGTAGGTTTATGCGAACGAGAACAAAATAAATTATTAACTTGAAATATGAACTGTTTATTTTCCACTTTTAAGTAACAAAATGTTTAAATGCAAGAATACAACAAAACCTAAACATTTTTTAAGTTCAAGTAGTTCAATTACAAAATAATTACAACTCATAACCTAATTATGATTTGTTTAAAGTATTCTAAACACTAATGAACTTTTTACTATAACTTTTGAACTATTTAAATGTAACACAATTATGACTATCAACTTACAGTTCACTCGGCAAATAATATAACTTGGCACAATTATAAATGTTCTAAACACTAATAAAATAATAATAATAAGTTCTAAACAATATTCTTTAACAAACTTATAATATTATATCAATATTTAAACTTTCAAACAAAATTAAAACTTCTTAACTTGTGTTTATTTACTTATTTTGACGTATAGAATTTGACAACTTGACAATTGTCTTCAAGTTCATTTGACGTATAGAATAAAATTCAATGTAGATTATACTGACAAGACAATAGTGAAACTAGACCAGTGCCCCCTATAATGAACAATGTGAACTATTTTCTACAAAATCAAAATGGCTACCTAAGCGTGGATTTACAATAACCTACAATAATGCTACAATGCTACCAACAATTATGAACCACGATCTGCTTTCCAACAAAATTATGTTACAATAACATTTAGCTGTGGTGCGCAGCGTTATATTATAGGTAAAATATGAATTTAAGTTGAAGGTCCTTACTTGTATTCTTCAAAGATGTGTTGGACGCTGGCCTGGTAGCTGACATCAACCTAGATTAGCACAAAAACACATATGGCCACATGCAGTTTCAATGATAATTAGGATGGTGAGCTTATCTAATCAGCCAACGCGACGATATGACCGCTGAGGATGCTCTCGACGGCGTGACCCACTTCACAGATACACTTGCAGAACTTGTAATGTTAACATATATAGTCTCCAACAAACTAAACTTCACTAATACTTATAAGTTTCAACTTTATATCTTATACACAAAATGATTATTATGATTGATTGATTATACACATAACGAGACGAAATCATGGCGTCTTAACGCGTTCAAGTATTAACCCGAATATATTAACGAGGCCGACACGTGGCGATGGCGAGCGCGCCACGAACAAAGACTAACTATTAGTAACATTTAACATTTAATACAATATCGGCGGTCGCGAACGAAGTTAATATCAATTTATACAATTACGGATTGCAAACGACAATATCAATTATTCAATGCGATATCGAGAAAAAGGCCGGCGACGACACGCGAATTACCTACGAGAGCGAACCCAGACAAAGACAACTGTCAAAACTATACAGGAAATAGTATTGCCATACGCAACATAGATTATATAGAACAGTTGGGTGTTGACAGTTAATTACATTTAATTTGGTTCATAACAGTTTAAAAATTACTAATATCGTTAATTCTAATAACAAAAATATAACCCGCCAACCCGCATTGGAGCAGTGTGGTGGATTAAGCTCTGATCCTTCTCCTACATGGGGAAAGACGCCTATGCACAGCAGTGGGATATTACGGGCTAAAGCGTAATATCGTTAATTATTTATAATAATATTTTAGGGAAATTAGCAAAAGAATTTCAGTTAGATTCTTTGTCATGTCCTTTTCATGCTAGAGGTTGTCTGGAAGACATCGCTCTTTTAGCGATAAGACCGCCTTTTGTAGATGTTTATATTTTCCTTTTGATGTAAAATTTTTCTCTGTTAGTGTACAATAAAGAGTATTTGTATTGTATTGTATTGTATAAGGTATATGTCGGAGAGTCAATGCAGATAGTTATTAATGTCGGTACCTGCATTATTATCACTATTCGTCTACCCTCAGTCATTCTATTATTTGAGTTATTCCGACGTGTATGTTGGTACCTGCGCTATTGTCGATATTCAACTACCCTCATTCTATTATTCGAGTCATTCCTTCGTGCATAAAAGACCGATGCGGCCGCAGCTAAGGCAGTCTTGGCTCTGGCATGGCGCGGTGCACTTGTGTATCCTGCTAGTAGCTTAACCTTGACTCTTCTAATAGTTGGTTTGTGTACACGAATTAATTGTTACTTATTGGGCAACTCGAGCAGTGGAGGCGAGTGCCAATGCGCATTGTTAGGCGGCGCCGCCTTAAACCTACACTCGGGTCACAAGTCCCGGGCACTGCGTCGAGTTGTCCCTCTGCCACGCGATAAACGGTACCCGCTCGGTGAGTCCATTTAATACTTAGTAGTTCGGTCATCCGTCCGTTCTTCTCCTACTTACTTCTGATCTGCGACATAAATATATATTGACTAAGATATTCTTATATTCTAAATATTCCATTCTGGTATAATGGTGACTAAAGTAAAATGTATGCCAAAGTTAAATTTTCACTGATCGAATATTTTTCTTTCAACAAATATTTGTTTTTGATCTGTAGAATTGTCCTTGTGGATCTTCCAATTTTGCCCTTGTAGCACGTATAATTATTTGTTTTTTGTTGGAGAAGCGTGATATTAAAGCACTCACACTTCTTACATATATGTATGTAATTCAAGAAGATCAACTTTTTACGATTCAGCTCACTCAACGACTAAAATTATAGTTACTGTTAGAGTAAAATTTAGCCCTCCTCAGATGCATGCGCATAACGGCATCACATGTAAATTATCAAAATTATCAATTAATATTTAAGTGGTTCATAGCCCCACATATAAAAAGTATATCAAGAGAAGACTAAATAAAAATTACATCAAACACAACGGCTGCATATCTACGGCCAACAACATATAATAATTTTACGTACATTTAGGTAAATACATAAACCATTAACCATTTGTATAGAAATAGTTTTCGTATATATACAGGCTGAAAGTTTGAATAGTTACGGTATTTGAGGACGTGATAATGGACGATCATATATAACAAAAAAAAAAATACATATAACATAAATATTAATAAACTTCTAAGTAAAGTTAACCAACAGTTATCCATAAACCTTCACATCTGATGGACACTCTCACGAAACAGGTGTGTAGGTATAGGTAGGTACATTTAGTTTTCGCGCGGTCGTTTACCTATAACTTGTAGGAATTAACTTGAGACCCGGGCCGATGACGTAATTTTATTATTATCTTACTAACAATAACTAACATAGTTTTTAAGTATTGTTACTATCACACTAATACACTATGTATGTACAGTCCGAAATAAACTACTTTTATTATTATTGAATATGACGTAGTAAATTTGTACGGGCTATACCTACGTCAAAACGCCGCGCCGCCACGTCATAACAGGGTAGCAACTAGCAGGCTACCTTTGATAAACAAGCATGATCTTTTTTTCCTTCATACTTATACTTATATTTCACTAGTTTAAGCAACAAATTTGTTGACTAAGTAAATGATGTGAACTTTGGACAAAAATTAATGTCAACTGTTTACCTTTTTTTGTATTTCTGGCGTATTTGAAAATGGAATCATACTTATTTACAACGATTGTCAATTATTAAACTATTACATAGCTACACTAACCTTAAAAAATGTTCAAAGTGAGCTCCTTGTCGTGTAATACACAGTTCGGTACATTTACGCATATTATCTTTCACACGATCTAACACGAATCGGTCACTTTTAACAGTTTCGAAAGCACTGGTGATTTGATACGCCATAATAAAGATTAATCAAATAATTAATAAATAAAAAATTAAATTGCGCGCGCGCATGAAAACTGAAAAATACGAAACTGAAACACGACCAACGTCCTTGACATTCACTTCGTACTAAATACTAAATAGTAAAAAATTAGAAACGGGGTGGAGGGTTGCGGGCGGGCGGGCGGTCGTTTAGCGGCAAATACAACACCAAGGTCAAGGCCACGCGCAGCGTCAAGGCTAAATATTGCATAATATTGTGTTTTTAAAGTATAGCCCATGATTGATTGAAATATATAAAAATTTGGACAAAAATTAAGTACCTATTTTTTTTAAATAATTCGAATGAGAATCACGGATTGAATCTTATCATTCAATATTATTACTAATTTACCAATCATATTGTATATAAACATTATACATATTTACAAGTCACAACTTAAGAAATAAATATTTACAAATAGTTTTGATACAAATCATGTCCGCGTGGAATTGTGTCAAGAATGCTGGCAGCATTTCCTCGTTGAATCGCTATGCCGATTCTCTGGGCAAAAATGCACCAGCCCTCTTGTCACCAGTGGAGGCAATAAGGCGAGGAGTTATCTCATTTAAGAATTTTTTAGCACTGCTACTCCAAGGTCCAAGTGTTTCGACTTCAAACGGCACAAAGATGTAATTTGGAATTAGTGACGAATACTTGTGCCGTTTACTCGATTCAGCCTTCTCCGCCGCGGCTCCCGCTTTTAAGGCTGTTTCCCTGACATGAGATGGAGCAAGTGTGTCAACGCAGGTTGCGTCCCACAAAAGCGCCCGTCCCCTTTCCCAGGGAACCAACGTCAATCCATCAGGTCTCTTGCCATCATTGCGACTAATTCCAGTAGGCTCGATAAGAGCAGGAACGTCGATGGTGGCAAGAGCTCTTTTTATGGTATCATTTCGAGAACCGTGGCGGGAAAACCTACCTGAACTCTTGTTGCAGGAAAGGCCGTGTAGTCCGAAAGAATCAACCTCCTTTCCGCACGGACATCTGTGTTCAAAGCACAGTGGAGTTCCCAACCGGAGACCGACAGCAACTCTAAAAGTTTCATTGTCTAAAAGTGTCCCAAGGTTTTTTGACGGCATTGCGTGTAACCAGTGACCTGACTCTTTATTTGATAAAGCTAGAAGCCTGGCACGGTTTTTGTCACTTGTAAGATTTAGCGTCAAATTTATATAAGTATTGTGAACTATTGGCATATCCCAAACTTTTTGTTTTGTAACATCCTTCGGGATATCGCCATTAGGACACCTTAACTTCCAATTTTCTATTGCATCTGTAGCATCTGTAATTTTGACTGAATTTGATTTTAAAATGTCAGAACATAGACCCTTGATACTATGGACAGAAGCAAGAAAAGCCGGAAGAGCGACACTAGAAATTTTTCTCACACCGATGCCACCGTCTCTAATAGGTAAAGTAGCTTGGGTCTATGAATTTTCATCAAAAGATAAATTTAGAATTCTTTCTAATGAATTTTTTAAAGTGGCATCAAGTTTTTCGGTCAGTCCAGGAAATTTCCAAATTGGGCTTGCACGTAATATACAGGATGTTAGGGGAATGGTTAGCCATAGAGGTATGTTGGGTAGGGGGGGTCATTTGCAACCTATTTAGGCTAACTTACCTATATGCAAAGTGTTACGGATTTTTTTTTATGATTATTTTTTCATTTTTCGAAAAAAGTGCCGAAAATTAGTGATTTGACCATCATATCTTTTTTGTTTATTGATATAACAACGCCATTCTTTTTTTGTTTTGATCATCAATACATTGCGCATGTAAAATAAATGTGATTTAATTTAGAAAACATCTACAAAAAAAATTATGGGCCAAAGAAATCTTGACAGAGACAAAAAGTAAATCAAACCTTCAAGTTCAGGTATAAATTAAAAAAAAAATTAAAGCCTCCAGACAATTTAAAATAATTTAAAAAACTACTCTAGTTAACACTGTTTTAAATAATATTACTTTCATTCACCTACCTTACTTACTTTTTTTTTAAATGATGAAATAACGAAATGGTTTCTACCTGAACCCGCACTCTACGCTGACAATTATAACAATAATTGTTATTACGCAGGGCGGTATATCCCTGTATAGCACGTGGTAAACTACCATCTTGACTTTGGCGACATGTTGGCGCAGCGGTCAGAGCACTGGCTGATGCGCTGGCGGTCGTGCGTTCGATTCCCGCTCACGGCAGATATTTGTATTGGTCATATAGATGTTTGTCGTGGTCTGGGCGTTTGTGCTTGTGTATTGTGTGTGTTTCCGGACCCCCGACACAGGAGAAAATCCTACTGGGGGCCGTCGAGTGTGAAGCGTTTATTATTAAAAAAAAAAAATCTTGACTGCTCTTATCAGGCCAGGATTTACATCCTTATTTGAAGATCATCCTTTTTTTCTACAATAATTGTTATTACGCAGGGCGATATGTTCCTGTACGGCACATGGTAAACTACTTGCTGTCTCTTTTTATCTTGGAATTTGGGGTATGAGTATCCACGGGCAACACAAATGTCTCTCATAGGGTGAAATTAATGCCGGTAGGTATCAAAATAAAACAAATCATAAATTCGAGTAACAAATTTATTCTATTTTTATAAATACAGTGAATTCGGTCGTGAATTTTCATAATCTACATTACTAGAAATAAGGATGATCTTCAAATAAGGATGTAAATCCTCGCCTGATGAGAGCAGTCAAGATTTTTTTTTAAATAATAAACGATGCACACTCGACGGCCCCCAGTAGGATTTTCTCCTGTGTCGGGGGTCCGGAAACACACACAATACACAAGCACAAACGCCCAGACCACGACAAACATCTATATGACCAATACAAATATTTGCCGTGAGCGGGAATCGAACGCGCGACCGCCAGCGCATCAGCCAGTGCTCTGACTGCTGCACCAACATGTCGCCAAAGTCAAGATGGTAGTTTACCATGTGCTATACAGGGATATACCGCCCTGCGTAATAACAATTATTGTTATAATTGTCAGCGTAGAGTGTGGGTTCAGGTAGAAACCATTTCGTTATTTCATCATTTAAAAAAAAGTAAGTAAGGTAGGTGAATGAAAGTAATATTATTTAAAACAGTGTTAGCTAGAGTAGTTTTTTAAATTATTTTAAATTGTCTGGAGGCTTTAATTTTTTTTTAATTTATACCTAAACTTGAAGGTTTGATTTACTTTTTGTCTCTGTCAAGATTTCTTTGGCCCATAATTTTTTTTTGTAGATGTTTTCTAAATTAAATCACATTTATTTTACATGCGCAATGTATTGATGATCAAAACAAAAAAGAAATGGCGTTGATATATCAATAAACAAAAAAGATATGATGGTCAAATCACTAATTTTCGGCACTTTTTTCGAAAAATGAAAAAATAATCATAAAAAAAAATCCGTAACACTTTGCATATAGGTAAGTTAGCCTAAATAGGTTCCAAATGACCCCCCCTACCCAACATACCTCTATGGCCAACCATTCCCCTAACACCCTGTATACATTAATTTCGGGACAAATAGACAATATTTTAAAATAGTATAGGCGATATGAGAATTTAGATTACCCAATTTGTTAGTGTTTTCAACGAATATTTTAATTTTATTATCCAAAATTGGCTGTATGCCTTCATCAAAAATTGGTACACCTAGAAGACAAAGTGTACTTCTTTGAAGTATTTTTAAATTGGGAGCAATTTTATTAAATAATTCCGTTGCCAAATTAATTTTTGAAAGTGATAAAAGGTCCGTGAAAAAAATTTCACATTTCGAAAAATTTAATTTGAGACCAATTTTATCAAACTCGTTTTTAATTTTGATTAAGTCTTCAACGACATCGTCCACTTTACCTCCTATGGTTCCATCATCTAGGTACCATATGTTCAATTTTGATTTTTTCAGGGAGATGTGATGAATCTTCGTTAAGCAAGGTTGCTCTGTCTAAAGAATCAAAAGCATTTTTTACGTCAACTTTCAGCAGAACCTCAGCCTCATTACTTTTTAAAAAAGTACGAGCCGCGTGAACTGCTGCTTCACAGCCTCCTTTGCTTCCAAAACCTACTTGTATTTGTTGGAATTTTGATTTTAGGGTGGAGACTATGTGTCTACATGCTAATTTAGACGTCAGGCGGCGAAATGTGGTCCCAATAGCAATTGGACGGATGCTACCGTCTTTTTTGTTAAAGGCACATAGTCTCGCACCGTAAATATGAGACAAAAGAAATGAAGTTACCTTGCCATATAACATGAAATTACAAAGATTAGTTATGTCATTCAAGAGAGCCCTGCCAGCGTCACCGGCTGAGGCACTCACAAGATCTTTAAGATGTTGTGGTGTGATGCCGTCTATGCTGCTAGCAGAGCCACTTGTGAACGACATAATTGCAGCATAGGTGTCTTCATCTTTAACCTGTAAAACATTATTGGAAATAGGTGGACTTGGAAGCAAGGACGCTGGATTCGGTAACGGATGCTTTTCGCGTAAGGCTTCTAGTGTTTTATTATCAAAAGGTGCGAGGGTATCGCTAGAGAAAAGAATGCGAGCTGCATTCTTAAGATCTCCATCCATTGCTTTATTTTCAATAATTTTGTTAGAGTCAGAATATAAAGGTCGTGGGCCGTTTTTAGGAATATTAATCGGAATGTCTAATAAGCTATTCTGTTTTAATTTTGTTGATAAAAAACCATTTTTGGTTTTATCAACATGTAAAAATTTGTAGGAAAATAAAAAAAAGATTTTGCCAGGCCGAATCAGTGTCCGAAATACATTTTTTAATCACAGCTGATAGAAATCTAGCTAGAGACATCCTCGCTCCTCTAGGAACTCGTTTAATAAGCGGTATATTTTGGTGGCATTTCAAAATAAATTTTCAAAAGGGACCGAATTATTATCACTGGTTACGGTTGATAAAGTATCGGTTGAAATTGGTAATGAATGCACTAATGGATCACTGTGGCAACGGGTGGTGTGAATTTTTAAGCCTTTGCGGCCTCTAAACCACCTTCCGTTAGTGCATTCGGGACAAGTGAAAAGTTCCGGTTGAGATACATTGGTTGTTTTAAAACTATTTGACATAATCTAGAACTAAACAATGTACACTTAAATAAAAACACATAAAGTCACTATAATGGCGTTGCTGCGGCGTCGGCAGCACGGAGACCCGCTGTAGGGGCAGCCGGCTGCGGGCTGCCTGCCTCAGGCCGCTGTCATTGCTCGGCAACGCCACGCTCAGGAAATCTGAAAAAGAAAAACCGTTAAAGCGAAATCTTGTAATTTATATATAATTCCGATATTGCCGGAATTATTTTATGCAATTTGATGTCAATTTAATAAAGAAATATGATCGAAATAATAAAATATAAAAATAAAATTTAGAGACAAAATTTTTGAAGTTGACATCAAATTGACAACAACATGTATAATGTTTAAATAAAATTTAAGTGTTTTTAAACGAAATTGAAAAAAAAAATATATATATATATATATAATATTTTTATATACCAAATATATATATATATATTTGTATGTATTGTCTGATGTATGAGTATTATTAAACTATGTTAGTAATTTAAGTTGTCTTTAGTACATATAAAAACTTGCATCGTTGATTGCGCACTCTACCCGGCACACTTTTACTAAAAGCTTCTTTCATTAGAGGTTGCCTGGAAGAGATCGCTATAAGCGATAAGGCCGCCTTTGCATACTTATTTATTCTGTATCATGTTTCTAAACTGTATCTTTCTTTTGTGTGAAATAAAGTGTTAATAAATAAATAAATGTTACAAGCGAGTCAAAACTGTAAAAAATATTTAAATTACAAAAGTAGTCAGCGCGTGATCATGACGGACAAAACTGTCTATATGTTGATTAAAATAACCTTGTTGTCAGACAAACTGTTAAATACAGGGAAAAATAGTGTGTTCAGGGTTTTATTAAAAATTAAATCTAAGTTTTATTTAAAAAATTGGTTAACGTTTGGTTAGTAGTTTCCTTTTTCTGGTAACCTTCGTGACTGCTACTAGTTAGCTTTAAATGAACTTGCTTAAAGACAATAAAATTTTTATGTAAACTTGGAGTTAATTTAAAATGGAAGTTTAAAATAAAAAATTCGCATGGCATGTATGTATAGAAATTACTAAAACTTACCATTGATTTTATTTTGACATTGAAGCTTCAGGTCAAACCACATAAACATTTTAAATCATATCAAAATTTTTCGATCCAGCGGGATTTGAGCCCGCGCCTCCGACATACCTTGTCAGCGCTCTGCCAATTGAGCTATGGATCCACAACCCGCGAAGTCAAAATTCTTGATATGATGATTTTTATTTGGTTTTAAGCAAATTTTGATATTATTTAAAATGTTTATAATTTTCTCATTTGTGCGTAACACAAAAAATAAAAATAATACGAATTGAAACCACATAGATTATCTAGTAGTATACATTACTGCTTAAAATGCGTTAGCTATCGCATTCTCTCCTATAGGTACATTTATGTGTTTCTTTCTTTATCGTCACCCATTCTTTATTTCATCGAGTTTCAAATCACCACCTATTCTAATACCTAAGAATTACCTATCAAAGTCGGTTCACCCAGTAAAAAGACATGATGGAACATACAAAAAATACAGTGTAATTGAAAACCTACTTCTTTTTTTCTTTTTTTTTTTCGTTAAAAAGTCGTAGCAAACTGCAACAATTAAATTTTAATATATGGCTTAGCAAAATTAACTTATATAATTACATAGATATAACCATTAAAGGTCACTGAGTATTTTATATTTTCGTCTCCCTTTGCGTTACCGCGATGTACCTACTCGTAACTCACCTACAACAACTTTCCTCCAATTCTTTGGAACCAGATTATTGTCATTTCACATGACTGTTTGATTCTTAATAGTTTTTATGTAGTAATACTGCCTTCAATTCTTAGATACATTTCTATATTTAGGATAACCGCAAAGGATAAGGCAGACGAAGGAAATTGGTTAACCGATTCAGTGCGGTGGTAGATTTATCAAACTTTAGTGCCTGGCGGCGATCAAATTTTTCGTGTCTCCTCTGAGGCTTCTAGTGCCAGGGACTTTGATGGATCCTCTCGAGCGTCATCCGCTATGAAGTGTAACTTTACGCTTTTTCATCGGTTTGCCCCTTGTTTTTCCCATAGTCGCAACCCAACACCGAACGGGAGCGGATTAATAGTTCGTTTCAAGTGTTTAAAATTGACTATACACTTGTATAAACCGAGATAGAAAGTAAGAGACTTATTTTATCAGGTGTCGTAAACATTTTGTTACATGTTTGGCTCGATTTACTGGTCAATTAATGTTATTTTATTGAAGAGTGGGATATTACCGTTTGTAGGTCCTAAAATGCTCATACACCTATTTTATAGTAGTTTTTTTATTTTATTTTTTGTATTTATCTAATAGTGTTAGCGCCAAAAATAAAAGAAATATAGAAGAGTCGATGTGTATAATTTTATCTTTTACTATTTTATAATTTATTAAGTAACGAAAAAATATTTGAACTATATTTAAATAATTTTCAAAATGAAACTGCTTAAAATTAAATCTGTTATTAGAGCTGGCGCGCACCACGATTTTTAATCGCGCTATTATTTAATCGCAAAAATGCAACGTATGAGTTAGTAGGACAGCGCGCGCACAGCGACTGAAAAATCTCGGCGATTTTAAAATCGCGATTCGTCACATTCTCTCGCGACGCGATTATCGCGAAAATAAAATGCAGCGTATGAAATTGTATGATCACGCGCGCACTGCGATTTTAAAATCGCGCATTCGAGCCTCATTCGTATTCCACCTTTCCAAGAGTATGGATGTCAGCGCCTTAATATAAAAGCTTAACGCGAGATTTGCTTGTAAACAAGTAAATTAAATAAATTGATGTGATTGATTTTAACTATTAAAATTGTCAAACTAAGGAAATACGAGTAGGTACTCATATCTCGCAACAAGCTTTTAAATCATATAGATTATGTAATGACTTTATAAGTAGATAGTAAAAGTTTTAAAGTAAATTTTTTTTCCATATTAGCATATTCAAATAAAAGCTTGTTTTTTTAAAAGGTTTTTTACTTTTAATTTATTTAAATAATAATTTGGTTGCTGAGAGAGTTGTACTACAGTATACTGTAATAATTGTTAATATAATAATTCTTATGTTTCGTACATTCGTCGTGCTATTGTAAATATTGTGTGTTCGTATCTCAGTAATCTGTCGAATGTTTGAATTTTCATTCTATAATAGCCAAAGAATTTTTTGGGATACATCCAAAGTTCATGGTATTTCTGATAAAAGAAACCTTTGATATTTCTATCCGCTATTAAAGGATGAATCCAGTATTGACGAATTTTATTCTTTTTTATTCTGATCCTCCGAAGTAGTAAATAAAGACAAGCGACTTGTACGAAGTCTATGGTGCAACTGAGTAAAGATCGCGATTTTTTAATCGCAGTGCGCTCACCGTACATTCTTCGATCTTTTATAGCGCGATTTTAAAATCGTGTTGCAAAACAGAAAATCGCTGTGCGCGCCTGCACTTATTTTTTAAAAATCGCATTCTGTGAAAATTTAGTTTAAAATTTTGGAATTTATTGAATTTTAAGTTAATGTTTAAAAGTAAATAGTGAGATAAATTTTAATCTTTCTTATCGCGGAAGATGATAATTGTTAACATTTTCTTCGGTTTCAAAAGATTTTTATTTGAATTTTATATGGCCGTCTAATGTCATATTTTTATAATTTATAATTTTGTACTGAAAAATGAGTGTCAATCCGTGAGATAAGCGAAGTGTTATGTTGTGTTAAGTTCCTCCATCGTTCATATCGGGACGAACGGGAGCTGGTCTGCTTATACTTAACGGGTTCACCTTTTACACGAAGAAACATCAAGCACACGGAAAGAAACAGTAGTGCTGTTCATCACGGGACGTCCACGGTTGTCGCGCTGATGTCATCACATACAAAAGCATTTGACGGACGCGATTACATATCTATGTTTCGCGGCCGACACATTTATGAACCACTTCATCTGGTTGAAGACTTTTTAGATAAGGAAATTTTTAGGCAATGGCTGAAATGACTCTAAAATTAATAGTTTTTAGGTTTATTTTAGTTTTATTTTATTTTATAATTATATTTATTTATTTATTTATTTATTTATTTATTTGTACAAAAATCCACAGCTACATTTTATGTTTCTTAACCAATACAGAACATCCAAACACAAGCCAATTTCGGATTTTACATTATTTAAATTACACTTTTTAGGTAGACAAAGTAAACAAAGTTGAGTTGAGGTAGAAAAAACTAAGTTAAAAATACAGTTACAATTAAAAAAAAAAATTTATAAAATTTATAAAATATCCATGGTCAATAATGTGTGGATGTGTATGTGTAATTTTGTATGGGTGTATGCCTGTGTATTTGTGTGTAAGTAGTGAGTATTTGTGCTTAAGTGGTGTGGGTGGATAAGTGACTGTGTAGATTATTCATACGAGCTGGCAAGTTTCTCTATTACAGCCCTTCTAAAGGAACTTCTAGATGTGGAAAAAGGATCAATCTCAGAAAACAACTTGTTGTACTGTCGTGGCAGTCGACATCTAATTGAATTTCTGCTATAGTTTGAGCCGCGAAGCGGAACATGAAAGAGATTCGTGTGTCTGGTACGTCTGCTGGGAGTATTAAACTGTAACATATCTGATGTTAGTTGGATGCAATTAATAGAATTAGAACAAATATCATGTAATAACATCATATCCGCTAGGTTACGGCGATCTTCCAGGGTGAGAATTTTATAGTGAGCACACGAGGTATCATATTTCGAATCCCTATGTCCAGTACGAAAATTTAAATATCGAACAAATTTACGTTGAATTTTTTCCAAAACCTGAACATATGTTACATACTGGGGATTCCATACGGAAGAACAATATTCCAGGAGACTTCGAACATAGCAAAAATAAAGCAATTTTATTGTGTTTATGTTTTTGAATTCTTTCGATACCCGCATTACAAATCCCAGAGCTTTATAGCTTTTATCTCGTATGCGGTCTATGTGTGCAGAGAAAGTCATTTTTTGATCTAACGTGACGCCCAGGTCAACAACAGAAGAAACCCTCTTAATTGTAGCAGATTCTAATTTGTAGATACCGTGATAGTCGGTTCTATTGCGTGAAAAAGTAATGTGAGTACACTTACTTACATTTATAGTTATACGGTTTTCCCTACAATATTTGCTTAATCCATGTAAGTCATCTTGAAGCAATAAGCAGTCTTCGATTGAATGTATTCTCTTGTAGAATTTGGCGTCATCGGCATATAAAATGAATTTAAAGTTCTGGATGCAATTTCCTAAATCGTATATATATATAGAGTACAACAAAGGTCCAAGCAACGATCCCTGGGGAACCCCGGAATCAATCGTAATAAAATTCGATTTACTACTGCCAACGACAACTGCTTGAGATCGATTGGTAATATAAGATTTGAACCACCGATGCAAGTCTCCACAAATACCCAAAGAAAATAGCTTCTGAAGAAGTATGACATGATCCACGCGGTCGAAGGCCTTTTCGAAGTCTGTATAAATCACATCAACCTGAAAGCGATCACTCATACTTCGTAATATTTCATTTGTGAATACCGATAGATTGGTGAGAGTAGAACGGCCCCTAGTGAACCCGTGTTGCTCCTGCGGAATATCTGTTGAAACAAAAGGATACAAAGCCCTGTAAACAATTTTTTCTTGGATTTTGCTAAACGTATTCAGGATCGAAATCGGTCTATAGTTTTCAATTTTAGTTTTTAACCCTTTTTTGTGTATCGGTACAATGTAAGCTTGTTTCCAAATAGACGGAACCATACATTCCTTAAAAGATTTGTTATATAGTATACTTAATGGGTAGGCTAGAATATCTGCACATTGCACAATAAAAGACGGTGGAATCCCATCAGAACCTGCCCCTTTTGTTACATCTAAGGTAGATAAATATTTGTGTACCGTTTCTCTATCCACAGTAATGTTAGTTAACGTATTTATTGAATTTGAATAATTATGAGATGGAGATTCATACTTTTGTAACGGTTTTTGAAACGTTTTTTCGAAAAAATTACTAAAAGCTAAACTAATATCTGCCTCGTTTAGAAGGTTTTTATTCTCGTAAAACATGATTCTTGGATAGTTACTTTTAATTTTTCGTTTACTTTTTATATAGTTAAAAAGTATATACTTTTTTATTATATTTTTGATTATATGATTTAACCAAGGTGATTAGTGGGGACGCAATGTTTAATAAAAATAATTTAAGTAACCAAAATGGTGGCGATGTGGTTCGCTACCCATCACGTCTCGTTTCTCGCGGGGGCGAAAAGCGGCCCATGGAGATTCGCTTCGCTACGTTGAATGTTAGAGGAGGAATGGATGGTAAGGTAGATGAAGTATGTGAGATGATGGACGAACGAGGCATAGATACTCTGTGCGTGAACGAAACCAAGAGGAAAGGATGTGACACCACAGTTCATGATTCCTACACAGCATACTAGTCGGGAGTCCCCCAAACCAGCCGAGGCTGTCAGGGAGTTGGTGTGATTCTTTCCTCTCGAATAGATGAATGTGTAGCCGACGGATGGCGGGATAACCATCCATGCTGGCTTTGAAATACACAGGCCAAAGACGGGCAGCAGCGTCTTCGGTGCGACAAAGCCAGCCCTGCGGTCACCAACCCGCCTGCCCAGCGTGGTGACTATGGGCAAAACACATGAGTTCGCGTCATAATGTCGGGCGCGAACTTGTGGAGATTGTCCAACAGTGGACTTTGATAGGCTGTAGTGGTGGTAGTGGAGATGAATGTGTAATGGAGCATGAATGTGTAAGCCCAAGACTCCTCTGGATCAGGTTAAAAGTCGGACTCACTCGCTTGTTTATCCTTGGTGTCTATGCACCGACGGATCTGCGCGGAGGTGGGTCATTAAAAGACAAACAAGAGAGAGAGGAATTTTGGGAAACCATGAGAGAGGTCTTGAATAAATTCGGAGAAAATGAACGGATCCTGATGTTAGGTAACTTTAATGGATGGGTTGGAGTAAAGCGTGATGGGTATGAAGGAGTTCTGGGTATGTTTGGGGAAGAGAGAGTGAATGACAATGGGAGAAGCCTGCTTGAAGTTTGCTTGGGATGGAATCTTTGGGTGGCCAACACAATGTTTGACCACAAAAAGATCCATTTGTATACAAGAGATGAGGGTGAGTCTAGAAGTATGATTGATTTTGTAATTGTGGATGAAAGACTGAGGAAGAAAGTGCTAGACACTCGGGCATACCGTGGTGTAGGCCTCGCCACCGACCACTTCCTGGTCATAGCCCGAATGCGTGGCCTCTTTAAACGGTGGCGACACCGAGGGGCAGAGCTTACGAGTGTTTTAGAAAGAGTACAAGTAGAAAATCTGCAAGATAAAGAAAAGAAAGAAGAGTATGTAGAGAAACTGAAAGAAAGTTTTAAAGGCATAGATGAGATATGTGTGATTGAAGATTTGTGGGAGACATTTAAGGAAGGGGTCGTGAATGTTGCTACTGAGGTATGCGGGGTAGTTAAAAGAAGGAAAGGAAGAAAGAACTATAATGTGTGGATGGATAGAGAGGTACAAAGGGCTGTGCAAGAAAAGAAGAAAGCGTGGTTGGTTTGGTTAGCAACAAAAGCTAACCAAAAAGTTCAAAAGGCAACGGATGACGAGGTAAAGGAAGCAAGAATGAAGTGTAAAAGATTGAAATCAGAAGCGAAAAAAGTTGTGTCTAGAAAGAAAAAAGAACGAAAGGATGATTTTGATAAGATCACTGAATATTTCCAGTCAAACATCAAGTTTTTCTGGAAATCCATCAAAACAGCCAGAGGAATCTACCTCTGAGCTGAGTACAATCAGGAGTCAAGATGGGAGCATTATAAAAGGAGGTGAATGTGTGTTAAAGAGATGGAAAGAGTATTTTGAAAGTTTGTTTGAAAGAGAGGAAGTGCAGGTTCAACATCCGGCACCTACCATGGAAGCTAGTATAAATGTTGATGAAAGTGAGATAAGCGTGGATGAAATAGTGAAAGTGTTGAATAGAATGAGATTAGGTAAGGCTGCAGGGTATGACAGGATTACCGTCGAGATGCTGAGGGCCGGACAGGGCATTGTGGCTAGCCAGCTGTACCGCCTTTTTAATATGTGCTGAAGAAATGGACAAGTACCGGGAGACTGGTGCAAAGCAGTAATCGTGCCATTATATAAAGGAAAGGGGTCACGCCAGGACTCCATAAATTACCGTGGTATAAGCCAGCAGTTTCTCAGCGTCGTCGGTAAATTGTATGCAAAAGTGTTGATTAAAAGGGTTGTGAATGAAACAGATGAAAGAGTATGGGATGCACAAGCGGGATTCAGAAAGGGAATGGGATGTACAGATCAGGTCTTTTCTTTGCGGTGCATAGCCGAAAATGTTTGGCTGAAAACAAAAAGGTCTATTGCGCGTTCGTAGATCTAGAAAATGCCTATGATAGAGTGGTGAGGAATGAATTGTGGTCAGCATTGTCCGAGTACGGTGTAAGCAGTATCTTCATACGAGCACCACAATTTCTTTATAGAAATTCTAGTGCTTGTGTAAGGATAAACGGGGCATACACTGAATGGTTTAATATCGAAAAAGGTGTTAGAAAGGGATGTGTAGCGTCACTGTGGCTGTTTAATCTATTAATGGATTAAAAGGTAATAAAAGTGGGTTAAGAATGAATGAGTTACCCGTCAAATGTCTTCTCTATGCTGATGACCAAGTATTAATTGCGTCTTCGGCCGAGGAGTTGCAGGAGATGGTAACTGCTATGAGTGGAGCTTTTGTTAGAAAGGGAATGAAGATGAATGTAAAGAAGACGAAAGTGATGGTGTTTGAAAGAGATGAGGCAGTGACAGACTGCAATATCATGATTGAAGATGAACAAATTGAACAGGTGAATGAGTTTGTGTATCTGGGTTCAAAGTTTACAAGAGATGGAAAGTGTGAGATTGATATTGAAAGAAGAGTGAATGCAGGAAACATGGTGAATGGAGCTTTGCAGTCCTTTATGAGCATCCGGAAGATGTCTAAGGCTCGTTTGGCTGTGCATAGGGGGACGTTGGTTCCGACACTCATGTATGGAAGTGAAAGTTGGGTATGGCAGAAGAAACATGAAAGCAGAATAAATGCAGTTGAGATGAGAGCGTTAAGAAGTATGATAGGAGTTAAACTGAGTGACAGGATAAAAAATAGTGAGATACGGAAACGTTGTGGTCTGAAAGAAGATGTAGTGACAAAAATTGAGAAGGGTATGCTGAGATGGTTTGGCCATGTTGAGAGAATAAATGAAGAGCGATTGACGATAAAAGTGTATAAGGCGAGTGTGAATGGGAGTGTTGGAAGGGGTAGACCTAGACGGACATTTCAAGACCAAATCAGTGACGTCTTGAAAAAAGGCCAGGTCAAGAGTACCCTAAACCGAAGAGCATGTATGAAAGGAATAATGAAAGTGGACGAAGCGAAACAAGTATGTAAGGATCGTAGCAAGTGGAAAGAAGTGGTCTCTGCCTAGCCCTACGAGAAAGAGGCGTGATTATATGTATATAGTATTTCATAAAAAAAAGTTGTACCTATTAGTTACAGCTTTTGAATAGAATATCTATTTCTAACAAATCAATTCAATCGAAAAGAAAACTACAGGTATATAATTGAATACGAAATTATTTATTTGGATAAAAACATTCACTTGGTCTATTTATTCTATTTACATTTATTATGAACTAGTTGCCCGGACAGACTTCGTTCTTTCTGTTGTGTGTTTTTTTGTTGTTGTATAAAAACAAAAAAATAGCCGAATTGGTCGAGCCATTCTCCAGTTATGCGCTTAGCAACATTCATTTTTATTATATACTAGCTGACCCGGCGAACTTCGTACCGCCTAACAGTCGATTCTTTAATTTTTAATTTATTTTTAATACTTATTCTTCCCGGAACCCCTCTACTAACACTTAAACCTTATGGTGGGGTATTAAATTTCAAATTAACTTTTAAGTATTATTACGAATCTTTTGTATGGGAATATAGAAAAGTGTTGTTTTTAGACTTTTCCAAGCAATTTGTTAAATTTTTCTCTCTGTAAGAACCATTCTCGTACTTCAAGAAATATTATAAAAAAAGAATTAGCGAAATCGGTTGAGCTGATCTCGAGATTTGCGCTTAGCAACATATTCAGCTATTCATTTTTATATATATAGAGATATTTAACGCCATCCATGGCGTTACGACAACAACGCGTACGCACCGAAAATTGAAAGGTGCGCAGAATAGGTTGTGCACAAAAACGTAACGATGGTCCTTCATTCAATACATTTTACACCTCATATTTTTGCATACCGGGGGCCTTATATGAAAATCGATTCTTATGGAGTAAACTACAATAAAAGAATATTTCATACATTCACTACACTTACTTGTACATTAAATTCTTAGTAAAATAATATTTCATAATGGAATAAATAAAAATTTCAAATGTAGTTTCATTCGTAATCTGAATCAAATTCATCAGTCACTATGGCAGTTACAGAAAGATTTTACAGCTGTAAATTTTTTTTTACATCATTTTTCGTTTGTAAAGGTTTACAACTTTTGATGTATGCGTTTTCATGCAATATCCCGATGCTAGCAGTGTATTAGTAATCTGCCTGACAAATAAAGTCACTTTCGTTTACGGATGACCACTGAAAAATGATGTTTTATCAGAGTTTTACAGGTAATGGCTCCTTTCGGGCGTCACCCGCCATAAACAAAAAATACCCATGTCGCCCCTACGGCTCCATCCGCACTGAAATGAAGTTTTTTTACATAATTTTTCTTTCGAAATAGTTTACCACTCCTGATGTATCTTTTTTCATGGAACATCCCGATGCTAACAGTGTATTCGTAATCTGCGTGACAAGTAAAGATACTTTCGTTTACGGATGACCACTGAAAAATGATGTTTTATCAGAGTTTTTCACGAAAACAACATGACATTTTAGTCCTTAAATAACATGGCATAAGATTGAAGTTTCTCTGATGACAAATGTCCACATCAAGGTGTACACTCGATCACATGGGGTGGTAACGTTCTTATGTCATTGAAATAAAGCTTATTTTTACGTTTATTATTATTGCATTACTGTACTTTTAACATTGATGTCAGAATATTTAGGTACGTTTGTGATCACTCATGTATTAGCGATCGGTGAATCAACTAGAATCAAGAATGTGAATTTCGATTTATTTTTAAAGTGAATTAATCGTCTTAGAGATAAACATTTGAAGTTATTTGTTGTTATTTTATTAAGTGCATTTATTGTGGTGAATATTTGGTATCAAAATAAAATTTTCCTCCAAAGTTCAAACGAAGCATAATATTGACTATAATATTAGCTAAATTATTGGATGGATCAAGCGTGTAAAAAAAAGTAAATGTGCTTTCACAAATCAAATCAAAATTTACAAACCTATCAAAACAGTTCGAAATTGTCTAAGAAAATTGAATAATAAGTATATAGCCCAGTCATTTTAGATTTTGTCTGCAGAAGAGTGTTTTAATGAAGATGTGAAAAATCGACATTGATATCGCGTCGGCTAAAAAAAGTTATAAAAATCAAAAGGTCACGAAAATCGGTTTTTCATGAATATCTCGTGACCTAACATATTGCTCGGAGGTCAATAAAGAACATTATAAAAATTGTTGGCAGTAAAATTATCTACAAAAAATGCTTCTTGCATTTTTCTGTAAAATTAACCGTTTTCGAAGTAGAGCGCTTTCATTACAACGAAGTTCATTACAACGATGTAATAAAGGTGTATACAAAAATTCAGTTCACTAGGAAATAATTCCACAGATTGGGGTTTAAAATGCCTAAAATGACTGGGCTAATAATATAACTTGAAAAGGTAAACTTGAAATTTGAATTATTTTGAAAATCATTTAGCCCAAATCAATCACCATGACCAGAAAATAGACATATTTAAGTTTCCGTTATTAATTAAAAATAGATTATAATAATATTCTAAAAGTGATCAAAGCCACAGTTTATACTTTAATTTTTTTTTAAATATTTTATTTGTATTCCAGGTTTGTTATGTCAAAACAGATTAAATATAAATACCAAGTCAGAAACACAACCATACATTTGACAAATAATAAACCACGGCTTTGATCACTTTTAGACTATTATTAAAAATCTAGTTTCAATTAATAAGGTATATGTAGTAAGGTATAGTAGTAGGTAGTTATGTATAGTCTGGGAACGTCAAAGCACGTACCGGGGCACGGCTTCATAGAAAAATGGGCATTGTCCTTTGTATACCTAACCTATCCATCTTTGTATATCTAACCACAAAGATGTACTGAAAAGAATAATCACTATTCTACTACTAAATTCTCTTTTGCTATTTTAAAAGTTTGACATAAATCGTGTTAATAGTTAAAAGTCAGAGTATGGGGGTTAATTGATCTTTAATATTTTAATACAGTCTGGGTCTTAACAGACCATTAATATAGCAGTATAAAATTAAATTTCAATAGTTTAAAAAAATATGCCGTTGAATTTATATAATAACTTATTTAAATATAATAATTATTTTTTCTCATTTTTACACCAGAAAAGTGTTTGAGTTTTTTGATATTGGCAAATTGGTGGTTGGTAAGTTTTTATGTAAAATAAACGTGCAACATTAGACGTTGTTATCTCGGATATTCTTATTCAAATTAAGTTTTTAATTAGAAGAATTGACTACTTGTTTATTTTTTATCAGTCAAGACTACAAAAAGAAATCCAAGTTCATGGTCATCATCTTTTTTGTAAGTCATGTTATTTTAATCAAATTGTTTAATGTACTTAAGTTTTAAAACTAGTCACAGGTGATGTAGTTTTTATATGTTATACGTCGTGATCTTCCAGACGTGAATTGCAAAATGTTTGATAACTGTCTTTGATAACGTCGTTTGATAACTGAGTGTATTCCATATACTTATAGATATAGAATATACTTAAGATAAAGATAAAGTTAATATACTTTATTGTGCATACAAGTTTACATACAGTATACAAAAAATAAAACTTACAAAATAATATTATGCACAAAGGCGGTCTTTTCGCTAGGTAAGCGATTTCTACCAGACAACCTTGTACTTATGTATATTTAGAAATTATTCTCTACGTGAATACTAGAATTTTATCCATCATTAATTAGAAAATAATCTGAGGTGTATTTTCTAGAGAAAAATACTTTCAGAAACTTAGAATATTTTTAAACAGTTTTTAATATTTATTTTTGCACAGTTGTGTGCTCGAGCACATACAAGTTTCGAATATTATGTGGATTGAAGCATGACAACAACTATTACATTTACTACTTTTTGACGTGACCACGTCTAATAAAACGATGAAAGCCGGTGGCATGCACGAAAAAGGATGACTCATTGTAGCGTTATAGAACGGGAGCCAGGTTAAAATTCGGTCAATCATTTCCTCCCGATCGAAACTTCGTAACATAAATAAGGGATTTTTTATGAATTTTCGACTTTGTCAGCTGCCACTCCGTGGGTGGGTTGGGCAGTGGCAGCCTCCCAAACATCGAGAAAAAAATTTTTTTCAGTCATTTCCTCTCACTTCAAAATTTGTCGGATTATACTTTACCTAATATCTTGAAGGAAACATAACGTCAGCTGGCCATAACATGGTGGATTATACGTCAGCTGGCTGCTTGAACATGTAAAAAAAAATTTTTTTTCAGTGATTTCCTCTCAACAAAAAATTTGCATGGTGATAGTATACATGCTACTATAAATGAAAATTAACGTCAGCTGGCTGTATCGCGGTGGAAAGTTTGTCAGCTGGTACCTTGAAAGATGTAAAAAAAAATTAGTCATTTCCTCTCACTTCAAAATTTGTCAGATTATAGTTTACCTAATATCTTGAAGGAAAAATAACGTCAGCTGACTATAACACGGTGGATTATACGTCAGCTGGCTGCTTGAACATGTAAAAAAAATAATAATAATTTTAAATAATAATTTTGAATTAACTGAAAAGACACGCACCGCAATGTAGTTTTACTCACACGTCATACGAAAAACCGTTTTGCACTTTTTAACACAATAACTTTTTTTTACTTTTAAACCTTTTTATCTTTATTTCTATGTATTAGTAGATAACTTATTTTGTATATTCCACAACACCACGTAAATCTAAGCACCGAAAGTATCACAATTATCGTAATTAAAATCACAAAACACGCGTAACTACGCACGGCCGCTCGCGCGCTCGATCTGACGCATACTAACAAGTTTAACGATTTTTTGTTTATTTTTAAATCGTGCCATGGAGTAATGTTTAAATTTCACTGGAATGAGCATTTTATAAAGAAACAGATTAAATATACAGAATAGACCATGGAGTTATTATAAAAAAGGTATTAATGAAATTTCCGGCCGCGAAATCGAGTTATTTTTTGTTTCACTTTGTCAACTACTAGTTGACGCGGGCAATCGGGGGGTCTCAATTTTGTCAACTACTAGTTGACGGGGCAATCGAGCGGATATAAACGTTGACAGCTTTTTTGTCATTAGACAATACAAACATGTTTTCTTTAAAGCTTGATTTGACAAATTATGGTTTTTGTCTGATCCTATCCACTCTAATGTATTTATCAGTCTGCGCGGCACGCCGAGCGTAACGGACGTGCGCGTGTAGCAGGTGTTAGCGTAAGCGAGTACAATGACTTTGAACGTAATAAAATGTAATACGTGCAATATTGTAGTGAGTGAGATTCTTGCCTTCGTCCAAACAAAAATGGACGTTATGGATGAAGAAAGCATTACCAGAATCTGTACTACTGCTTTCTCTGAGGAGGATATAAGAAAGGCTAAAAGTTTGTTGTTTGATTCTGTGCCGAATTCCAAGCGTAAAATACGAAAAGGAGAAGGAAAACACTGCGCGACATGGATGACATTATTACTCTTTTAAAAAGCGTTGACCCCGAAGATTTACCTATGTTTGTAGCGAGAGATCTGCAAATATTACCACCGGTTACCTTTGATCATGTGGATGTGACTCGGCTGTTAAAAGACATTCTTCTACTACAGGCGGATATACGTAATATTAAAGAATCGTACGCGACAGTTGAACAATTAGTGGAAGTTAAGAACGACCTCAAAAATGTGAAGCGTTTTATAATACCTACAACGGATAACATTGAAAGTGCAAAGTCAACAAAGTCATTGGAGGGTAACTTTGCTTTTGTGAGTAGCAAGAGAGGTGCTCAAGTATTTGATAGTTTTTGTATTGATAGTGGTCCTGTGGGTCTCCAGCTATTTTACCGGTGTCGCCATCAAATGATGAAAACCTGCAGGATCCACCTAATTTACAAGACTGTAAAGATAATAATACAAGTACCCACATTACCAAAAATAACTCGTCAGCTGTGTTACAGCATTTGAATATGAAAGCCAAGGTCGACGCCGTCTCGAACGAAGAAAATGCTGCCATCCCGTCCGCGTACACGAAATCACCTAAGCGAACGAGGCAGCGCCAACCTGGATCAGTCCTGGCGGCTGCAGCTTCAAAATCAGTCTCGAACTGCGCGATCTCAAAACGCACTCCAAGTACACCAGTGTATGGCTGTCTAGGCAGCGATAGATCTGTCAGTCAGATTAATGAACACTGTCCTGTTGTGAATTTAGAAAACAAAGCCGTACCTATGAGGCAATCTATGGCGGAAGTTGTAAAAGATGGTGACTGGAAACGTGAGAAAGTTAATGATGAATGGATCATGGTCCAAAGAAAAAGATTACGAAATCGTTTTCTGGGAAAACAAGGGAAAGCTACTTTAGAACCGGGAGTAAATTTCAAAGCGGCTGAAATTAAAGTGCCCATTTATATATACAATGTAGCGAAGGATGTAACAGAGTCTGATATAATACAATATATTCAAAGTAAGACGAACATCAGTGTTAATGTTGAGAAAATGAACATGAAATTGCAGAAGGAATATCAGTCTTACAAAATATATGTACCTAAACTCAAAATTGATACTTTTTTAAGCGATAATCTGTGGCCTGAAGGTATAACCTATCGTCGGTTTATTAATTTTAGTAATAAAAATAGGAATAGCAACAATGTTACGGCTGGAAAGTCAAATGCGAATTCTCAAGATATTAGTATAAACAAAAATTAAATACTAAGTATATATAATATTATAACAACAAAATGGAAAATAATATAAGAATAGCAAGTTTTAATTGTAAAAATGTTATAACATCGATGGAATGCATTAGAAGGCTTTGTTGTTCTACCGACGTGATAGCTCTTCAGGAGACTTGGCTGATGCCACATGACCTACCGATCCTTGGGAGTATTGACAAGGAGTTTGCTTTCACCGGCACCTCAGCCATGGATACATCCGATGGACTGTTGCGGGGCCGACCGTATGGAGGTGTAGCGTTGTTATGGAGGAAAAGTTTATTACAAAAAGTTAGTGTTGTAAAGTGTAGTAATGTGCGTCTGTCTGCTATAAAAATATATCTAGCCGATAGAAATGCGTTGTTCTTTACGGTGTACATGCCTACAAATACAAAAGGCAAAAGTGTTTACGTTGATGGGGACGGTAGCCATGACAACTTAATCACTTTCACTGAGTGTCTAAGTGAAATTGCTGCAATAATAGAGAGTGAAAATGTGGAAACTGTTTTTATACTCGGAGACTTTAATGCCCACCCCGGTGAGTCCTTCGCTAGTGAACTTTCAAATTTTTGTAGTGAACAGATGTGGTCGTGTATTGACTTAGAACTATTACCAAGTGATACTTATACTTTTGTAAGCGATGCGCACGGTTGTCGGCGCTGGCTCGACCACTGTGTAGTGACCGAGGCGGCGTGACACACGGTAACTAATGTTCGTGTGCTTTATGAACACTTATTGGTCTGATCACTACCCTCTAATATTAAGGTGCGTACGGATTGCGCGTTCCTGTGTTACGCGTAGTTGGAAACGGTGTCCACGCGTACATTAGATACGCGTACAGCTCCTGTACGGACCACCGCGAACCTGTACGCGAGGTCAATCGATCCAGAGCGCTCTGCGAGCCCCAGTCATTCGCCATGACTCCGACAAACTTAGCGGTTGCGTGCACCACCACTGCTGCGGCATTACTCATACATCTTGGTGTAAATCGTTATTTCGATAATCAGTTAGTGTGCTATCCCTCAAGGCCCGATGAAAATCATAAATTTGAATCAATCTGACAATATTTTCATTATTGAAACTCGTAGAACACGCGCGTCTATTCATTTTGCCGTCCAAATATAGCGTACCCGGTCGTGCGCGTCCTCTTTGACTCGCGACCAAAAACCGACCGACGGCGGCTCGCGCTGCGAGCTAGCTCGCGCGGTACGCGTTCCCTAAGAATGTACGCGTAGCTGCAGTACGGACATAGCGTTCTGGACACGCGTAAACTGACTACGCGTACCAGTTTACGCGCAATCCGTACGCACCTTTAGAATGCAATTTAAATTGTATAAAACCTACAGCCTCAGTATATAATAATATTAATAAAAATAAAATTGTATGGGGGGAGCGTAATGGGGATCAGACCGAAAAGTATCATAAGTATTGTCATTCTAAACTGAGAGAAATTGATATTCCGTTGGAGTTTTCCAACTGTGCTGGTAAAATATGTTGTGATCTAAACCATAACTTACTGTTAGACGGAATGTATGATAAAATTATATCGATTCTTAGAGAGGCCGCCATTAAAAGCTATAATATTAACCCTTATTCGGGTAAAGGGAACTATTTTCCCACCCTGTCAATCTAGCTAAATTCCCGAATATTTTTGAATTGGCAGCCTTTCAAATTCATTTTGTTACACAAATATAATCTTAGATATTTACAGAATTATTTTATTGACAACCCCAGCTTTTCAAATGTCAAGTGTCGATGTCAGAATCAAATTAACTTCAAATTTGAAAAATTCGCGCGATTTTCACACCGTGGAGATATAAATCTGCTAAGTTTCTTAAAAAAAGATTCTGATAAGTAGATATTTGATTCGTTGTGTACTAATTTATTATATTCTTTGTAACGTTGTTATGATATTCAATTCAAAAATGCAGTTTTTGTGTGGTTTTGATTCATTTGAAATTTATTCTTGTAAGTGGGAAAATAGTTCCCTTTGTCCGTTCCTGAACTCCATATTGCGTCAATATATATAAAAAGTAGGGATATATTTTTGTAGATTTTTTTATTTTTGTCCATTACTTAATTTCTTTATTTTTAATTGTAGATTGCAATATTATTTTAGCTCATGTCTTTTAAAAGATTTAAAATTAATGATAAAGCTATTGAAAATATATTAGAAAATCTTTCTGATTTATTAGACATCGATACTTCTGTTAAAAATTATTGGATCCTTTATTCGCACACTGACACTCCACCTCACTTCTAAGTAAATAATTCTGTGCACATTTATCACGAAAAATAAATTCAAAAGTATAGTCAGGGCAAATTACTAGTATATTTAAATTTATAGACGTAATCGGGCAAAGGGAAATTATTTCCCACTTTGGTTGTCCATGAACAGGCAAAGGGAAATTATTTCCCACTCGTAAAAACATCGTTTTTTTCAGTTTCAGTAATTTAAATACTATTTTATGTACACTGATATCCATTATTACACAAGAACTTATACTTAAGCCATGAAAAGTAATTTTTTTTGTTCGGCCCGATTAAGGGTTAAACCTAAAAGGAAAGGTAAATATGTAACAGGCTGGAACAGGCACGTTCGTGATGCTCACGCCAAGGCCCGGCTTTGCTATTTAACTTGGAATTTTTTCGGTAAACCTACCTCGGGTCGTATTTATATTGAAATGCAAGAGTCAAGAAGAATTTTCAAACAGAAGTTGAAGTGGTGTTTAAATAACCAACGTCAAATTAAAATGAATATTATTGCGGAACATCGTGCAAATAAAAAAATTTCTAAATTTTGGAAAGCAACAAATACATTTAATCATAAGCCGAGTCTTCCCGTGAGCGTTGCGGGGGTGTATGAGCCCCATGAAATAGCCAATATATTTCAAAGGCATTTCACGGTAAAGTCTCCTTTAATAGGGGCAGTAGAGGAGCAGGTTTTCGATGATGGGACCGTCACTGACAGGGAATTGACTATTAGTTTTACAGAGAAAGAAGTCACATCTGTTATAAGAAACATGGTTAGAGGGAAGTCACCTGGTCATGACAGCCTTAGCATCGAGCACCTGCAGCATGCCGGAGTTCACTTACCACGGGTTTTGTCAATATTCTTCACACTGTGCATTGGTCACTCTTATCTTCCTGACAACTTGATGAGAACCCTAGTTATTCCTATTATTAAAAACAAGACAGGTGTTCCGTCTAATATATCTAACTACAGACCAATCTCACTTGCGACTATTGTGGCTAAGGTATTGGACAGCCTGCTTGACCGACATTTGGCTATGCACCTCCAATTAAACGACGCTCAGTTTGGCTTTAGGCCTGGTCTGTCCACTGAGAGTGCTATCCTCTGTCTCAAGCAGATTGTTCAATACTATACTTCAAGAAAAACACCGGTGTATGCATGTTATCTTGATCTGTCGAAGGCATTTGACCTTGTATCATATAATAAGCTATGGGAGAAATTAAGAAAAGAAACTAGTGTGCCCAATGTCATAATATCATTGTTTAGTTTTTGGTACAAACACCAATGTAACCGAGTGCGATGGGCTGATTCACTGTCGGATGAGTATAGGTTGGAGTGTGGCGTGAGACAGGGGGGTTTGAGTTCACCCAGACTGTTTAATCTGTACATGAACAGCCTGCTCGATGAGCTCAGTAGTACACATATAGGGTGTCATGTTGGAGGTGTTTGTGTAAACAATATAAGTTATGCTGACGATATGGTGCTGCTGAGCCCATCGATCGGTGCCTTGAGGAGACTGCTACAAATATGCGAGATTTATGCGACGGCCATGGCTTGAGATACAATGTAAACACACTATTTATGATTTTTAAAGTGCGTGAAAAAACCCTGTTTGCATGTACCAACTGTGTCTCTTTATGGTACAGCTCTAAAGAGATTATCACGTTTTAAATATCTCGGCCATTGGGTTGTCGAGAATCTAGATGATAACGAAGACAAAGAGAGGAGCGCAGGTCGCTGTCCGTCTGCTGTTATATGTTGGCTCGCAGATTTGCACACTGTAGCAAAGAAGTAAAGATCACGCTTTTCAAAGCATACTGCCAGTCGTTTTATACTTGTAGTCTGTGGGTGAACTATACGAAGGGGGCATACAGTGGTCTGCGCGTCCATTATAATAATACATTTAGACTATTGATGGGGTTGCCTTGGCGGTGCAGCGCTTCAGGTATGTTCGCTGAAGCGGGGGTGGACACTTTCGGCGCTATAATGCGTAAGCGTTGCGCATCCATGTTGCGACGGGTGCGAGCCAGCGCCAACACCATCCTGGGTGCTTTGATGGATAGTTTTGACTCGCTGATGCTGGAGCACTGGATACGACTGCATGCAGTCAAGTAGTACTGTTTTAACCTCTGTCCTACCATCGGCCAGTCAAAAGTATCCTACGTAGTGTTATGTATTTTATTTTATTTTGTTTCATTCATTTATTTATTTTTTAGTATGTTATGTTTTTAATATTATGTGTTTTGATATTTATAGTTGTTACTAACATAGTTTTATAAGTTAATTGTTACTAACACTTTTTATGGACAACTTTTTTGTCTGAAATAAATGATTATTATTATTATTATTATTATTTATAGACCGGGAGCTCGTGACAGGTTGACATGACCAATACCCTCTCAAACGAAACTTCGTAACATGAATAAGGGATTTTTTAATGCATTTTCGTCTTTGTCAGCTGCCACTCCGTGGGTGGGTTGGGCAGTGGTAGCCTCCCAAACATCGAGAAAAAAAAATTTTTTTCAGTCGTTTCCTCTCACTTCAAACTTTGTCGGATTATAGTTTACCTAATATCTTTAAGGAAACATAACGTCAGCTGGCCATAACATGGTGGAATATACGTCAGCTGGCTGCTTGAACATGTAAAAAAAAAATTTGGACTGCCTAGGGTCGGGTACTAATTACCTATGGGCGATACTAATCGTGCTGCGCGAGGTTGTTAAGCAGTGGACTGCGATAGGCTGAAGTGATGGGGATGATTATAACGCAGTTTACTTCCATTTTAATTAATAAACACTAGTTTATTATTTTTAGTCAATAGTTTGAAACTGCCTTCGCCAAAGTACTAATCAAATAAACGATAACAAAACGATGTGCAAAGAAATCAATGATCTGATTTCATTCATTATCTGTTAAGTGCTATTACTAGGGTAGAACATATATCCCTAATAATATTATAAATGTGAATGTAAGTTTGTTTGTTACGCTTTCACGCGAAAACTATTTAACCGATCATCATGAAACCTTGTACATATATTCTTGAAGGTATAGGAAGTAATATGTCCTATATAGTTTTTATATATAAATATCAACCAATGCAAGTGCCCAGTCATAGAAACTGTTGAAAAGCATACTTATCTTGGACTGGTGGTGGACTGTTATTTTAATTGGAAACCTCATATAAGTACGGTATGTGACAAACTCAGAGCCTTCTTGGCTAATATAGTTATAATTAAGAAGAGAATTCCATTTAAAATTCTACTTATGCTTTACAATGCTTTGGCTGATTCAATCATAAGCTACGGTATCACGACCTATGGTAGAACCTTTAAAACCTATCTTAACACTATAAAAATTTGCAAGTTAGAATCCTAAAAAATATCGTAACTCCTAAAATAAAAGAACAATATAAAAATGATGACAATAAACTTTTTAAATATTGCAACGTGTTACCGCTCGAATATAAATTTCAATATAACGTATTAAAAGAAAACTTTTTTAATATGGACATTCAGAACAAAATTCAACATAAAATTATTACACGACAAATAACAAAACAAAAACTTATAACAACTTCCGCAAGAAATAACGTATATGGTAAAAGGACTACGGAATATTTGACTCCTCGCTTGTTAAATGGATTGGCTGTGGATTTTAAGAACAGAATCACTATAAAAAATATAAGAAATAAATTGAAATCGTTTTATCTGAACATTCTGTAACTGTTTGTAACAAACCGGTTATGCGTCTCGATCGCCTTTCCTGCGTACGCATTTACACCGATTTAAAAGATTTTTTACTTATGTTATAGAATTACCCACTAATTTATTTGTTGATTTTTGCTGTTATTGTTAGTTGATTGCCTAAATGTGCCTGAACTGTATTGAAACAACACTCCGGACAAATCCCTGCGATTTTTGGAGTGCACTAATCGTAAATTGTGATGTAATATGAGTTTAAATAAATAAATAAAAAAAAAAAAAATTTAAAAATCCGAACCGAAACTAACTGCGGGTGAATGCTAGTACTAAACAATTATGTGAAAATGTACAAACACTAACAACTATGGGCTTTATTTAAAAAGAGTTATATTTAATCTGAAATTCATTAAGCGTAAGATATAATTCTGTAGACATATGACCAACGGTAAATTAAAATTTCAATAAAAAGTTATTTCACAAACAACAGCTTTAATAAAACGCAGGTTGATCCATCCAATACAAAACAAAGGTCAATTATCTGCGACTAAGTTTTATCATTATCTTCACTTTTTTTTTTACTTAATTGATATCAAACAAATATATCGGACAAGTAAATAATAAAGGCAATTATTGTGTCTATTACATTGACGTTTATTGTGTTAAATTGAACATTGCAACCGTGAGTGGTATCCGCGTTTGTCGAAATAAAATCGAAAAATCGAATCGAATCGATAAAGTCGAAATAAAATGGAAAAAAGCAACACTTTTCGAAGTAAAGTAAATAATAACTAAAATGGCAGAAAAGACAGAAACAAACGAAAAAATTGAAGAGAAACCTCAAAATAAAGAAATTGAACATAAAAAATTTATAGACAAAGGATTTACAGAAAAACTATGGCATATAAAGGACAACATAACAGTAGAACCATTGCTAGCTGGATTTATAATGCTCAGCGTTATATCACGGTTTGCCATGGCAAATCTCAATTTAGACAAAGCCTGTAGAGTAAATCTAAAATTTGGTGACGAAATTTGCGAAGCATTAGTTAAAAGTACATCGAATAATAATTACTCATCATACGAAAAAGAAGTTCAAACTTTAATATCGTCAATAGATATTTGGAAGAATATAATGCACACTGGTATACCCTGTATTCTGATCGCGTTTATTGGTGCTTGGAGCGATAGAACAGGAAATAGAAAACTCTGCATCATGCTACCAATATTAGGTGAAATAGCCACATCCGTTAATAATTTGGTTAATGTCTATTTCTTCTACGAAATTCCTGTACAAGTGACTGTATTTTTAGAGACGTTTTTCACTGCTCTTACGGGTAGTTGGGTGACTATGTTTCTTGGTGCATTTAGTTATATAAATGATATCACTTCGGAAAGATCAAGAACCTTCAGAGTCGGTCTGGTCAACTTCTGCATGACTGCAGGACTGCCTATCGGAATAGGATTGAGTGGGATCTTGGTACAGAGGATGGGATACTATGGCATATTCTCTATGACTACCGGACTCTTTATGATTGTATTTCTCTATGGTTGCTTCTGCTTAAAGGAACCAGATGACTTCCTGAGAGGTAGAGGACTACAGCCCGTGAGTATCATTATTTTTATATACATACTTCTTAAATAAAAGTAGAATCCTATGTAAACAAATGAAGTCATCAAAATTTTTACTCACTTCAAAAACGCTATTAAAAGTTTGATATCATAAATACTTTGCCTTACAAACTATGGTAATAACAACAAAGTTTCTGTATCTTTCATGATCATCAATTTTCATTTGCTCTAAGAAAAGTATAATAGTGCTCTTGTATAAATATACCGATCCGAACGAAATTGAATTAGCCTGTAAACGTTTAGTGATCTAACTTTCAGAGGTAAAGACCTATTTTCATATCAGAAGGACAACGCTTCTCCACTATGGGTTTAGTGTTGGCGGATAATTTTCTTACGATGAGTAGCGATCATTATATTGTGTATATGGGAATTCAAATGTATCTGTCTACCACATAGTAGGTACATAATCGTAATTCATCGCTTCATTCCATTTCATTTCATCATCATCATCATCACATTCAACTATTATTAGAAAATTAACGATCATTCATTTATTTTTTATTCTATAGAAGATATAAGAATACATCAGACAAAACGACTTATCAATCGTATATTGGTTTAAGGTCACATGCTAATTACCTTTAAGTTCTAGACAATGGATCTAAAAGCTAAATAAATATAATAAATTAATCTTTCACTTTCAAATCGTAACACATATTTATAGTACATTATATACCTACTATGACTTATTAAATAATAAATTTATATTACTTCTATGTTCTTATCAAAAGCAATAACAGTATTAATATAAAAAATATTTTTTTTTATATTTACGTCTGACACACACCAATGACACAATGCCACCAAATTTAAAATCAGTTAATGAAATTCGCCACCACTGCTCCAGCTTGGCTTTTATTTGGTTTTAATTAAAATAAATCTATCTATAAATAATATAACACATATTATGTTTTTTATGAAGCGATATATTTGTTGAAAGTTCGAAACTATGAATCCGTTCAAAGAAACTGTAATGTCTCTGTACCAGGTGTTTTTTTTTACAATAACGGTGGTAAACAAGCATACGGCACAACTGGTAGTAAACGGTTACCATAGCTTCTAGACGCCCGCATCACCAGAAGCTGCTAGTCGACGTTTTGGATGTACGGATGACCGCAAAATAACATATAAAAATAATATATTATTATGTCGGAAAACTATTAACTAATGCCTATTGAATATAAAGGCTGAAATATCTTAAATTTTTAAAATTTATATCATTAGATTCTACCATAATAAAACAATGAATTAGAGCCATCTGTAATCTGCAAGAACCAAATCAACTAATCGAGTAGTAGTGGATCGTCCTGGCAGGCCCGACGGCCTGTCCGGGTACGGGCCTTGAGGTACACCTCTTTACCCGGGCTCTCATCACCGGGGCACGTTGCCTCCGGGGTCAATTTATTTTTGGCATAGGCCACGGGTATTCACCTGGTCCAAAAAGTGTTATTCCCACCCTCGGTCAGTCCCTAGCGGTGGTCATTCCCAGTCCTGGTCATGTGGGACCCCCCCCCACAACACCTGGGTCGTCGCCACCGGTGTCCGCGCTGGGTCGGCTCGGTGGTTCTTGCAGGAGCTCGCGAGGTAGAGGACGCCGTTCCGGCGGTCTCGCATAAAGCGGGGCAATCCCGTGGAGGTGTACGCACGCGCCTTTGTCCGCTCGAGCGAACATAGCGCGCGCGAGACGACGCACTTACTCCTCCACGGTGGGGGTCCTGGTGTCTCGATGGAGCACGTCATTTCTGTCATACCACGGAGCTCCCGCAATCAAGCGCAGGCAACGATTCTGCTGGACTTGCAATCTTCTGGCCTGGGACGCCGAGCAGAGCGCGTACCAGGCCGGGGACGCATACGTCAGGCGCGAGCGGACGTAGGCACCGTAGATCATCAGCTTGGTTCTGAGGGGCAGTCTGGATGTAAAGACGGAGTGGAGCTTCGACCGGGCCGCCGCTGCGTGTTTCACGGCACGGTTCATCGTGGGAACCATGCGCAGCCTCCGGTCGATGTGGCACCCCAGATACCTCACTGAGGTCTTCAACTCTACGTCCTGACCACGGAGCTTGAGCTGGCGCAGCGGCCTGGAGCCGCCGGTTTGTAGAGCGGCCGTCTTCCCAACGTTGACGGCCATCCTCCACTTGTCCAGCCACTCCGTAAGCAAGTCCAGCAGACGCTGCATCCTGTTGGTGGCGACGATCTGGTGATACGACGATGCAAATAACGCGCTGTCGTCCGCATACAGGGCCAACAGCACGTCCTCCTCCCCCTCACGCAAATTATTGCGGAGGGTGGGGATGTCGTCCGTGTACACCGTGTAGAGAAGCGGCGACAGACAGCTGCCCTGGGGTACACCAGCTCGGATTGGGCGTTGCTGGGAATGCACACCGTCCACCGAGACGAAGAAGCTACGGCCCTCCAGGAACGACGCCACCACTCGCACATACGCGGGCGGTGTTGTCGTGGCCACCAACTTGGCCAGAAGTCCGGCGTGCCATACACGATCGAAAGCCTTCTCTATGTCGAGAAAGACCCCGACCGTGCAGTGCCGGTTGTTGAGCTCACTGGCCAAGTGGCTAAGGACTCTCGCCAGCTGGAGCGACGTCGAGTGGCTGCTGCGGAAGCCAAACTGCTATTGTAGTATTAATCGAACTAATCGAAATTCAGTCGATCATAAGTTCCTGAACGAGCTACTAGAGGGCCTGGAAGCGTGCACTCTTCGATTTTCCAAATAGCTTTATGTTTATAAAGTAAAATTCCGCCTACATATTAATTTGTACGTGGCTTCTACGTTGGTTTGTGAATTACGATATCAATGAGCGAAATAATTACCACCACGCCCTTACCTTTTACACAGTTGATTGCGAACGAAAGCTCAGCAAAGCGATTAATGATTTAACTATGATTGATGCGATTGATGCGTTTGCGTTGATTGAATATGACCTCACAATAACTTATAGAGTATATAAGTATTAACAGATCCCTAAGAGTATGTTTTATGACATAATAATACAATATAATTGTGTTTGTGTGTGTACACCGAGTAAAAAGTTAAGCGGTATAATACAACGTAGGTCGACGAAAAAGTAGTCAAGTAAATACGTATTATTAGATATAACTCTAAAAGTACTTGTCAGATCTCAATTAAATTTAAATAGGACCACATGACACGCAACACCTTTCAATTGAAATAAAATTGATCGAAATCGGTCTACCCAGTCAAAAGTTTTGAGTTAACATACATTAAAAAAAAAAATACAGTCGAATTAAGAACCTTCTCCTTTTTTGAAGTCGGTTAAAAATGAACAAATACCTCTTGTTTCGGCCTCTTTCTCTTTTTTCTACCGCTTGGCTGAAATACCAATGATGTGCAAGGGCAACACTCGGGCGCAACCGCCGCGCCCTGTCAATCGACGAGAGGGCAGAGTGCATGCGCCGCCCTTCAGACGCAAAACATCTTCCACAATTAATAAACGTGTGCGAACGCGATCTAACCGCTTAAGAGGAAAGAATACCGACTCTTTCTCCATACAAACGTATTCGACTGTTTTCTCCCTGGATAATGACACTAGATCAAATATTTTTGTAACATAACACTTTTACCTGCCATGACCATGCCCCTACGTTTTGTTTTTTTTTTCAAATTTTTATTATATTAGGTAGTAGGAGTCTTCAAAAACTAGAAATATTGCCTAATTTTTTGTACATTTTCAGACACTCATAAAAAAATAATAATTCATATTTACAAAAAAAAGAAAACGGAGCGGCATAGCTGAAGGCTTTGTTTATTTACGTAAAAAAAAAAAAAAATTGGCATGTTTCGGGGAGAAAACAGTCGAATACGAAATGCTGTTTTGGTCAAAAATTATCTACCTAAAGTGGTCTGAGCTTCAGTTGTCCCTTTCTTGCTGTTTGTGGGATAGGTCTGGGGGAGGGAAGGGTCAAAGCAGTACGTATACACGCCAGCGAAGTGATGCCTCATAGTCGATAATTATATAGATACACTAGTGATGTAATATTTTGTCGATATTTTCAAAAATTCGTGTAAACAAAATTAAATAATCTCTCTTTTCATAAACTACAATAAAACCTTATTTGGATGCGGTGTTCATTGTAACATTGTGCAAACCTGGGCTAAAGAAGGGTTTCTCTCACAAATAAAAATGATTATTATGGTAAATAATTTAAATAATTATGTTGTTTATGTTTTTGGTTTGACTATAATTTTGGCTAACGGTAGTCTTATTACAGAGGCAAAAGAAGGATACTGTAGAAAGACTGACGGACAGGCACTAGGAAAAGTAGGTTAACTAAATAAAGATACAAAATTTCAAAATAAGGATTTATTCAGTTCAAGTAGGTAAAGAGTTATTTAATTATTTCCTTTCCTTTCTCATATGGCTATCATAGTAAAAATTTTCTAATATTGGTTCTATTGAATTTCAGAAAGCATCGTTCTTTATAACCGACTTTTAAAAAAGGAGGAGGTTCTCAATTCGACTGTATTTTTTTAATGTATGTTCTCAGAACTTTTGACTGGGTGGACCGATTTCGATCAATTTTGTTTTAATTGAAAGGTGTCATGTGATCCCATTTAAATTTAATTGAGATCTAACAAGTACTTTTAGAGTTATATCTAATCTAATAATGCGTATTTACTTGACTACTTTTTCGTCGACCTACGTTGTATTATACCGCATAACTTCTTACTCGGTTTACCGATTTTGATGATTCTTATTTTAATCGAAAGCTAATACTTGTCATGTAGTCTTGTTTAAATTAGATTGAGATCTGATTACAACTTTTTGAGTAATCTTTAATAGCGCGTATTGACTATTGTTTCGTCTTATTATGTATTATTTGTCGATGTAATTTAAGTCGTTTTTTTTTTCGTTTGTGAGCAAACACAATTACCAATTTTTTGGTAAATGATTCCTTTAGGGCTCCACAAAATAGAATAGCAGTAACTTCTTAGTCTTTCCAATATTTTTTTAAAATCAAATTCGGACTACTCTGTAAAGAGTTATGCATGGTCAAATATTAAAAAAATATACGTGGCGATTTTAGAACCTCCTCTGTTTTTCTTCGTCGGTAAAAAAATTCTTAATCAACCACAAAATAATTAAATAAAAAATCAATAGGTGGTCCTGAAAATCTGTGTTAGGGTTTATCCCTAACTGAAGCCGAGGACTTATCTTTTTGTGAGACACACTGCCACCTTTATTAGTGACTATTATTTTAAATATCTTTATTTTATTGTTAATTCTGAGTTCAGTTGTTTCAATTTTTTTTTAATAATATTATTATTATTTCTTTTTATTTATAGTTTGTTCTTCCACATTTATTTTGATGTTTTTTTTTTTTGAAATGTACTAATTTTTATCTTATGTTCATCGTTTATATTTCATTGTATTTCGCAAATAAAGCGCTTATTGTTAGGTATTATTGCGTAATTTGCCTAACGAAAAAGACATAAATAAAATAGTAATTTATAAATTAGAACAATATCAAACATTATGTACAACTGTACACTTAAAAATATCAATACGGTAGTCCTTTGAAATTTTATGCAACACCGTACCTACATAATATGCAGTCGGAGGCATAAAATTTTAGGATTAGTCAACCAGTCTCTCTTTGTATATTATGTCACTAGAATCTCATTTGTTTTTTTTTTATTACTATTTTTAAACATTTTTATATCGTCCCAATTATGTAATATAACCACGTATTAATAACCGCGACAAACATGAGACATTACAACTTATAATTATGTATACTATTATTATCATTATTTTATTGCGTACGTATGTGTGTTTGTTATATATTCTTTTTTTGCTTATTTATATTTACATACCACCTGCCCATCTGAAAAGCAATATCCCTTTCATTAGCAGGTTGTCTGGAAGAGATTGCTTTTTAACCGACTTCAAAAAAGGAGGAGGTTACTCAAATCGACCGTACTTATATATATTTTTTTTTGTTCTTTTTATGTATGTTCGGGGATAACTTCGTCGTTTATGAACCGATTTTGATAATTCTTTTTTGTTGGAAGGGAGATATCCCAACTTAGGTACCATGATAAGGAAACCAGGATCTGATGATGGGATCCCAGAGAAATCGAGGAGAACCCTTAAAAATCGTAGTGACTAGTGCGTTTGTTAATTTTTTTCGTCGGCTTACGTATTACTTGCCGATGTAGGTACTTAATTGAAGTCGGTTTTTTTTCGTTTGCGAACAAACACAATTATTAGCAATAAGATCGCCTGGTTGTACAATTTGTGACTATATAATTGCTGGTAATGTAAATTTTGTTCTTTATTTAAATGTGCAACAAAGTATATTATTATTATTATACTAAGACAAACATATTAATTACTATGTATGTATGGCTACAATACATTTATCATGTACACTATATGTATGTATCTCAACAACCATTCTTACATACACCTCAACCATGTAATTACATACCTAATTCATAAATAAAATATCTAAGTATTTCAATAATTATTACTTACCAAAATACAGTTATGTAGATAACAATCCAATGAATTAACAAACAATAATTCAAAATAATAAGTACGTAAGTAGTAAGTAGTTTACGAAATCCAATAAAAGTAAGCCGAGTTACAGAAGAACGAAGCAGAAAAAATTTAATAATTAATATGTAAATATAAATATCATATAACATACACACACTATCGTCTGTTCCTATGGTAAGCAACTTAATGCTTGTGTTACAGGTAACAGCCGACTCCTAAAACTATATGTATATATGAATATTTTTTATAAATATACATAGAAATAATACACATATAAATATGTATATAAATACAAATATTACACCCAGGCTCGGGCAGGAAACGAACCCGCAACCCGCGGAACAGAAAGCAGGGCCACCACAAACTGCGCCAACGGGCTAATGAAATAAAACAAGCAAAATACAGAAAAATAGCATTCGCGAAGTGGCACACGCACACTAACACCACGGCACTAACACATAGACAAAGCAGTGCGGGGGGTTGGCGGGGACGCGGTCGCGACTTGCAGTGCGAGTCGGCGAAACAGGAATAGTTTATTCAAATACCTATTTTTCAAAAGTGTCTTCAGTACCCTTTCCTCTTAATAACCGGCCAGTTTCGCGTGTGACCGGAGTACGGCCACTGAATTATTTCTACCGCAGCAGCAGTGTTTAGGCACTGGGGCACCCCGATCCTTGGAACCACCAGGCGCCTGGACCGTACAGGAGGAGAAGACAAAGGTCAGTGTTACCTTTTACATAAGGGGTACGACGCCTACGGGGGAGAATCGGGAAGTGGCCTTTATTTTAAACCGCGTACTCTAGGTAGGTACACATGAACAGCCCTTATTTTCTTTATTACCGCGCCAGCTCAGACTGGTAACCTTTCTTACACCCGCTCTAACATACTGGTCCATTTCGCTGGATCACTTTCCTCTTAAACCGCATAAACATCTCTTCTACTCTTAGTAATTTAAAATAATGATTTCCATCTCTCACGAGGTTTAATTGATGTTTTTACTAAAACGTTTACTTGATATAATTTTGTATTCATTGCTCATAATTATAAGTTTCGTATTTGCGTAACTGTAGTTAGATTCCATAGGTCAACAATCAAAATTAAGTTTTGATGATTGAAATATGTATTACCAGTTACTGCCCATTTTCTGCCCGATGTTCTATTAGATATAACAACAGTTTATATTGTGAATTTTGTGTTTTTATTAATAACAAATGCAAAGGCAAAACAATAAACAGTCAGAAACACTACGATTTTACTCTAATTAATTATTTTACTGGACTTATAACGCTGACTAGAAACGGTGTAAGATACCACCTCATCCAGACCTAACTTTAAATGTAATAGTTGTCACCATTATTTTTAAGTTAGTATAATGTATATAATATATAATATGTCATGTAAGTGTGTAACGTTCTTCTACATGTACTCGTAGAAAGAGGCGTATATCCAGCAGTGGGATGTTACAGGCTGATTGCTAAAAACGGTGGTAAAAATGCGTTTCCTTATTTCGTAAACCCCTACTTTTTAGAAAGAGAAGAAATAGAATTGGAGAAAATAATTTGTGTTGAGTGACAAATATTTGTATCATTTAGCCATTTCAACTTTTTCCTCTAAAAAATGTAAATAGTAATTAATTATGTTTCTAATAACTTATGATAACTATATGCTATATATGTATTAATTGGTGTTTGTTGGTTTCATTATCAGCAATACGATTCTACAACTGATATCAACAACGATTTATACATTTAATGAATATCATGATTTATGATGAGATATATATAAAAAAAAATTAAAAAAAAATAGTAAAAAAATTGCGTGCGTACAAAGTAAACATGTCAGAAGTGAAACTTCTTTGGCAAAGTAATTGAAAAAAACTAATTGAAAAGGTAAAATAAAAAAAAAATAAAAAACCAACGTCACACGGTGTTCCTGGGCGGCCACCCATCCAAGTACTGACCGCGCCCGACGTTGCCGCGTCACACTTTCTATCAAATTTTACCCCTCATGCGCCTAAAGAAGTAACACTTCAAAAAAAATTTACAGCTGTGTTTGTTAATAGGTTTTATGCTCTTATCACGAATAATAAGTAACAAGAATAATTTTTAGTTTTACAGCTCAGAAAGTAAAATTCAATTTTTTGAAACGATCAATCGACGAACAACAATAATTCAATTGTGAATTTTATAAAAATTTTATGTCGATAAAATTCAAAATTCAAAATATTTTATTCAGCATAAAATTATTACAATTTCTTACTGAACGTCTTGAGTCGACTACCAGTTCGGAAAGAAAAAGCCTCTGACCTGAGAAGAACTGGCGAAAGAAACTCAGCGGGACTAATGGCTGGTTTACACGGTGCGAGCTAGCGTGCGAGTTGGCCTTCCGAGTAGCTGCACTGCAGTAACTCGCACCGTGTGAACAGAACTTACGAGTAACTCGCACGTGCGAGTTGGTCAGTAGCTCGCATCGGCTGGTTTACACGGTGCGAGCTAGCGTACGAGTCAGCCTTCCGAGTAGCTGCACTGCAGTAACTCGCACCGTGTGAACGGGAATTACGAGTAACTCGCACGTGCGAGTTGGTCAGTAGCTCGCAACCGAGTTACTTCAAACTTTTTTGTTTTCAATAACTCGCCTGCTCGCTCGGCAGCATCTCGCACATGACGGCGGCTCGGCCGTCGCTCGCATCGTTTGGACGCGTTCGGCACAGTGATGGACATTGAAAAAAAATGTGTGTGTGCGATTCACACACGATAGAAGTGTAACTTCTTTGCCAAACTAATTAAAAAAAAAAATAATTTAAAATTAGCGGCGTGCAGCGCGGCCCGGCCGCAGCGCGGCGCGTCCTTCCCTGTCGTTGCATCCGGTTTGAAATCACAACGATTCTAAAGAAGTTTCACTTCAAAAATACATTGATTTTTTTTTTGATTCAATGCATCGGATAGTGGCATCGATGTAATATCGATACCTATATATCAAAAAATACATCGATGTTTTCCATACATCGAGTGTTTTTCTATAAGCTAGATATTTATGTAGTTTAGATATAAAAAACTTACACGTGTATATAGGTCTGTCGACTATACTTTATAATAATGTATCCTCCTTTATTTTTGGTAAATATACTTTATACTTTTGCATACAAATAAAGCATGTGAAAATACTTTATTTTCAATCTTTACTGTGATGCGTAAAACAAAATTGAAAATACTCATTAAGGGTACTTAACTATTTAACGGTACAAATAAGTTAAAACGGATGATGGAAACGATTTATAATTACTGAATAAACCAAATGTATATAAATATAAAAAAATATATTTCTTATTTAATCTCCGTTCCCACCACTTAAGCTTTAGATGAAAGAGTTTTTTCAGTAATGAATCTAAATTGGCGAGAAGAGAGAAATAGAGCGCCATCAAATTTAATTAATAAAAAAAAATTAAAAATAAAAAAAAACCAACACAATAACCTGAGATAAACCCGACATAATAAAATTGGCCGGAACTTGATTTTTGGCCGAAACTCGGCCGAAACCGAACTTTCGGTCGGACACTAATAAAAATGAGTTCGATTTTAGTTGAAAAATTCATATAAGTATACATTTTTTATAATTATCATATTATTTGTGGAGAATTTTTAAGTGTTTAATTTATATCAAACAAAGTTATATAATACCTTTTTAGGGTTCCGTACCTCAAAAGAAAAAAACGGAACCCTTATAGGATCACTTTGTTGTCCGTCTGTCTGTCAACCTTTATTTTTTATTTAATTAGGTACAATTAAATTTTTTTTTAATATTTATTATGGTTTTCTTTACAATACCGTTCTTATAGTACAATAAACTTATCATTATGACAGATGGGTATATACTTACTATGTTTAATTTAGACAAATCGTCACATTGCGTTTAGATGAACCCAGTCAAAACCTAGTAATAGATCTTGCTAGGTTTTGGTCTACAAAAATCGATACATTGTTGATCACGCTAACCATTTTAGAACACAGTGAGAGCTCTTACTAGGTTGTAAAGTTGTACAAGAAATTTAAATTTTAATAGATGTTTATTTTCAAAATTAGTAAGACTTATAAAACTTGTCCTAAATGGCTTAGCAAATTAATAAATATATCAAATAAAAGCTTTCATAGTAGCTTATTTACGAAACATCAATTCATCAACAGGTACTGAATAGTTCAGAAGGGCTAGCACAAAACATGTTTTTTTGGTCTCCTGTAAAATTTTGTCAGTCACACTTACTAGGTTTTGAAATGGGGCAGCTGAATTTTCCTTCAGAATTCGTTGGGGGAGGTCACTGGTAGTTTAAATTTAAAAAGTAGGGGTACCAGACTTGTTGCTTCATCTTGATTTACAGGGTAATTTTTTGTCTCTTGAATAACTCGTTTATTTTCAATGTTACACGAAAAATTGTTATTACAAAAGTTGTTTAAAATTAAATTTCCTACAATTTTGGTTCTTATCAATTTTTTTATAGGATCTATATTTTTCGATTTATAATTTTATACCCGAGAATATGTGCGAGGGGATGAAATCTTATCATTGTATTATCACGTTAATTGTCTTTTTTACGAGAAAAAATGTATTGAACAAAGTTGTTTAAAATATAAAATAAATGATAATTATGTGTTAATATAAATTAAAGGATTGCCTAACAGAATGGGTACCAAGAGACAGGTCAAGGAAAAAAGGGAGACCAAGTAAAAGGTGGAGAGATATCTTCAACCAGAGATGTGGACCGCTATGTAAACGGAAAGAACGGGAAAGGGATACATGGAAAGGTTTAGGAGAGGCCTACGCCACAGAGGCGACTATTACTATTAGTAATATTAATTAAGTGCTGTGTGGCTACGGCGCTAAATAATGTAGCCACCCCCTCTCTTCCCGTGGGTGTCGTAAGAGGCGACTAAGGGATAACACAGTTCCACTACCACCTTGGAACTTAAAAAGCCGACGGATGGCGGGATAACCATCCATGCTGGCTTTGAAATACACAGGCCAAAGACGGGCAGCAGCGTCTTTGGTGCGACAAAGCCAGCCCTGCGGTCACCAACCCGCCTGCCCAGCGTGGTGATTATAGGCAAAACACATGAGTTCGCGTCATAATGTCGGGCGCGAACTTGTGGAGGCCAACAGTGGACTGTGATAGGCTGTAGTGGATGTTATAAATAATTATATAGACGAGTTAATTATCCGAGTATAGAATAAATATATACATAGGTTAATATTATAGATAACATATGTTTAAACTAAGAATACTTACGCTATTATTAATTGAAATTTTAATAGTAATAGAAATAATGGCTATTTTTATTTTATATAATTATTTATTTTATTTAATATAAATTAAAGGATTACTGAAAAGATAAAGATACCTTTGTCTTACATTTATGCTCCTCCAACTTTCCACATTGTAATGTTATGTATTTCATTCAGCAGCAAAATACCATAACTTTTACTTATATACCTACATGTTTGTACGGAACCCTCGGTGCGCGAGTTCAACTCGCACTTGACCGGTTTTTTTTCTATTACGTTTAAACTTCTTTTAAGATAAGTAATAAATGATAAAATTATAAATTCAATCGACATCGCGACTCGGCTCGGACTGGGCAGTAGCTGGTATCGTGTAGACAGCAAAGGCGAGCCGAGCTACTCGGTGCGAGTTGCAAACCGAGTAGCTGTCTAACTCGCCACGCAGCAGCTCGCACCGTGTAAACCAGCCATAATAATATCATTTTTTTAATCATGTTTTTTTTAAGCAGATTGTAATTTACAATAATTTTATAGGTTGAAATAGCCTGGCGGCGATCACATAATTCCCAAGGCGTACTGTCTTTTATAAAATCGTTAATCGAATAATATCCTTTAGTACACAAACGTTCTTTCACAATTTTTTTTAAATTTGGCAATAAAAGCTTTTTGAACGTTTTCTGGGAGTATGTTGTAAAAGCGTATACATTGTCCATAGAAAGAATTACTGACTCGGCGTAAGCGAGTTACAGGCATTACAAGTTTGTGTTTGTTCCTAGTATTCATCATTTTCATCATTTCAGCCTATCGCAGTCCACTGCTGGACATAGGCCTACTCAAGTTCGCGCTAAAAATGACGTGAACTCATGTGTTTTGCCCATAGTCACCACGCTGGGCAGGCGGGTTGGTGACCGCAGGACTGGCTTTGTCGCACCGAAGACGCTGCTGCCCGTTTTCGGCCTGTGTATTTCAAAGCCAGCAGTTGGATGGATATCCCGCCATCGCATCGGTCGGCTTTTTAAGTTCCAAGATGGTAGTGGAACTGTGTTATCTCTTAGTCGCCTCTTGCGACACCCACGGAAAGAGAGGGGGAGGCTAAATTATTTGCCGTAGCCACACAGCAGTATGTGTTCCTAGTATTAATGCTATGCATGTCGCAATTCCTGCGAAATTCGTGTATATTTTTATGAACATACATAACATTTTCGTACACATATTGAGAAGCAACAGTCAATATTTTTATTTCTTTAAACTTATCTCTTAATGATACTCTAGGGCCTAAACTATAAATTGCACGAATAGCTCTTTTCTGCAGAACAAAAATTATAATAAATATAATTAGCTGCATTTTCCCATAATAGGATTCCATAGGACATGATACTATGAAAATAACTAAAATATACTACGCGAGCTGTATCTACGTCGTAATAAGTCTAATTGTTTTTACCGCGAACGCTGCAGTGCTGAGCCTATTCGCTAACCCCTCAATATAAAGATCCCACTGCAATTTCGAATCTATAGTAATCCCTAGAAATTTAGTGGACTTTACCGGTTTTAACATTTCCCCTCCTAATTCTACACCATTATCAACAAGTTTAACATTAGGTGTACTGAATTTTATTAATTTTGTTTTTTTTTTTGTTATTTAATAATAAATTATTTGAATCGAACCAATAGACAACCTTTGAGAGAGCATCGTTTACATCGTCGTACATAAGTAAATTACGTTTCACCTTAAAAATAGGTGAAGTGTCATCAGCAAGCAATACTATCTTATGCTTGTCCTGTACAAAAAATGGCAAATCATTCATGTAAATAAGGAAAAGAAATGGAACAAGAATAGAGCCTTGTGGAACCCCCATACCTAGAGGAGTCCCAGGAGATAATATCTTACCATTTACATCAACCCTCTGTATTCTATTACTCAAATAGGAATTCAGGAGGTTGAGTTCCTTATTTCTAATCCCATAATGATGCAGTTTCCTGATCAACGTCACGTGATGCACACAATCAAAGGCCTTGGATAAGTCACAGAATATCCCAAGAGCATTCTGCGACCTCTCCCATGTCTCAAAAATATTTTTAATTAGCTCAACACTAGCATCTGCTGTGGAGCGACCTTTTGTAAAACCTAACCAGATAAAAGGCGGATTAAATTAGATCAAGTCTCAACGACATCTTGTTAGAAATATCTGTTAGAAGATTGAAAATATGTTTACCTTCAATATTCTATTGACGTTAGAATTTTTTAATAAAATAAAGTGTGAAATGTAGTATACAATTTATGAGCAGAGTATCTTTCAATTTGGCGTAGGATTTTGGTAATATACCTACACTTTTGATGTTACATTTAAGAGACTAAAGTCCGGTCGCTGAAGAGAATTATACGCGAATATATTTATACGCGAGCGACCAAAGACAAAAGATGACAGGTCGGTGTACGAATTTCTTTCTCTTCAGCAACTGAAGTGTACTATGATAAACAACATATTATTTACCTGATGTTAATTATTATCGTCTCTAGATACTTACATAAGCACGTTGCTAACATTCCCCCCCCCCCCCCCCCAATAACAATAGAATATTCCTAGTAGCTCAAGTTACCTTACCACGGGAACACAACACTACTTGAGAGCAGTATTTTTCTGCTGGATCTCATCTGAGATTTGGCTAATTATAGTTTGAGCAAAGTATGTTTTACTAAATCCTGCCTCATAAAAACCACAACTCTAAAATTTATACTACACGACTCGACGCCTCGCTCGATCACACTTTTCGTAACGCTCTCCTCACGCATTCACCAGCTTACTCCACAAGTCAAGTGTGCGTAAAGAAGTTTTACTTCAAAATTAACGCAATCTATTCTCTCGACTACCTTACGAAAAACGATTACCGTGAGTACAGTTAATGACCTTACAAGATAGTCCATTCAATTTTTATATCTAGACATTCAAAGTCCAACAATAAGTAATATACATTATCAATACCTCAAATATTTATTTGTCTTAAATTGTTTTTTAAGTAAAATTAATAAAACCAGGAATATCAAATAACAAAAATTTTTGAGGTATTTAAATGTTTTAGTTAAATGCATGCCTTTATAAATTTCGAACATTATAAAAAAAATCTAATAGAATATGTACCTATTTAAAGAATCATGGGATAATAAATAATACATATATACGATAATAAACTTTAAATTTCTAGCAACGTATGAATCTGAAATTGAAGCACGTGAATAATATTTTTAAGCGACTTCCAAAAAAGGAGGAGGTTATCAATTCGACTGTATATTTTTTTTTTTTTTTATGTATGTTAGCTAAGAACTTTTGACTGGGTGGACCGATTTCGATCAATTTTGTTTTAATTGAAAGGTGTTGCGTGTCATGTGGTCCCATTTAATTTAATTGAGATCTGACAAGAACTTTTATAGTTATATCTAATGATGCGTATTTACGTGACTACTTTTTCGTCGACCTACGTTATATTATACCGCACAACTTTTTACTCGGTGTACCGATTTCGATGATTCTTACTTTAATCGAAAGCTAATACTTGTCTTGTAGTCTTGTTTAAATTAGATCGAAAACTGATTACAACTTTTTGAATAATCTTTAATAGCGCGTATTTACTTGACTATTTTTTCGTCTTATTACGTTGTATTTTACTTGTCGATGTAATTGAAGTCGCTTTTTTTCGTTTGCGAGCAAACACAATTATTTTGCTAGCAATCGAAAAAGAAACCGACTTCAATTATACACATCGACAAGTACTACAATATAAGTGGACGAAAAAACAGTCAAGTAAATACGCGTTATCAAAGATTACTCAAAAAATTCTATTCAGATCTCAATCAAATTCAAATTAAACTACATGACAAGTACTAGCTTTCGATTAAAGAAAGACTCATCAAAATCGGTAAGTCCAGTAAAAAGTTATACGGTTAAATATAATGTAGGTCGACGAAAAACTAGTCAAGTAATAATGCGTTATTAGATATAACTCAAAAAAAACTTGTCAGATCTCAATTAAATTTAAATGTGACCAAATAAAACGCAACACTTTTCGATTGAAAAAATTTATCTAAATCGGTAACATACATTTTTTTTAAATACAATCGAATTAAGAGCCTCCTCCTTTTTTGGAAGTCGGTTAAAAAACAAAAATGAAGTTGAAATTTGGGCAGGCAGTAGCAATAATATATATTTACGTCTAATCTTGTTAGGGCAGATGTTACTTTTAGTCATACTAAACATAAACACTTGTGATAAAGAAAATTCAACGACACCAAATAAAAGCCCTCTAACTAGCCTAACTAAATATTGAAATTTCAATTTTATAGTCTGAACATTTAAACGTTCCAGCGCATACAGTCGCGCTACTAGTTACGACGATATGCTCCGATCTATTGACGGCGTCCGGGTCAATTAGAGCACAGTACCGACGTCGTATGACATGATCGGAGTGTTCAAAATAATATTGCATATAAGTCAAACTTCTGTGTTTGTTTTTGATAAATTTTAAATACTAACACTTATATGAGATTATAAACCAGTGAAATGAGTAACGTACGTTCGTCAAAGATTTTAAAATTAAGCTTAAATAAGCTTAACCGAAGCAGTGAAATAGTAACGGCTAGTTAAAATCTTAGAGATGGTAAGTTTTATTGAATTTTACATTTATACTTATTTTAGTTGATTATCTATCTATTTGCTGTGTGGCTACGGCATAGAATTTAGCCTCCCCCTCTCCTCCCGTGGGTGTCGTAAGAGGCGACTAAGGGATAACATAGTTTCACTACCACCTTGGAACTTAAAAAGCCGACCGATGGCGGTATAACCATCCAACTGCTGGCTTTGAAGTACACAGGCCGAAGACGGGCAGCAGCGTCTTCGGTGCGACAAAGCCAGCCCTGCGGTCACCAACCCGCCTGCCCAGCGTGGTGACTATGGGTAAAACACATGAGTTCACGCCATTATTGGCGCGAACTTGTGGAGGCCTATGTCCAGCAGTGGACTGCGATAGGCTGAAATGATGATTGATAGTTGATTATCTATATAAAATTATCAAAAGAATAAACTATATTAGTATGTTATAGTGTTTAATAGGCCTTGAAGAAAAATAACACGGTTCCGGCGCATAACATCGGTTCGTCTATGTTACGACAGTATACGCGGTACGCCGTTGCTCACCACTGGCAATGGCCAGTTACGACTTTATGCTGCACTACAATTTTATTTTAGGAGTCGTAACTTATACTTACGACCATATGCGTGGTTGTAATTTAAGGATGAGTAAGCGCACAAAGTCGTATCACAGTCATAAGACTTTATGCTTTGTTTCTAAATAAAGATACGATTCTTTTCTTTTTCTTTTTAGCTTATAAATCCATTTTTAATGAAATTTTAGTTCAATTACTATTGGATAATTAATAGAGCGACGTGCTTGTATAAAATGAGATTTTTGATTTCAGAATCACTGATGCCACTTAAACCTTGAACACCAGTGGTTGTAACAACACAGGATTTGTACAAGACGATGTTCGGTGAATCTTTAAATATTAGTAACAATAGTATTGACAGTAGTTATGTAGAAAATATTCACGAGGTAACGCCCACTTCAGCCGCAATTTCGCTCACAACTGTACCTTCTACTTCAAATGAGAACCTTCCGAATGCAGAACCATATGCTGAAAAAGTCACATATGAAATAGAACCTTCTTTAGATATAACACCAATGACCTCTGCGTATAACGATTTTTCCGAAAATGATTACGTGGCTTCTTCGACTCCATTACTAAGGAATTTATCTACTTGTGATGTCGATAACTGTTCCTCTAGTAGTATTAGTAGATCCAATACAACGCAGTTGAGTAATGCATCGAGTCAAAATTCTCCAATTTGTTCGTTTAATAAAAGTACACCGTCAGTGAAAATTGGAAGAAAACGACAGCGTCAACACGATGAGTGGTAATATGTAAAAAATTTTTTTTTTTTAACTTTGTTAAAGCGTATTTGCGTAGAAATGGAGTTCGTAAAGACGCAAAGATTTTAAAACAATCATGTTATATTACGTATCGTCTTAAATGCTTTCAAAATAATATGAGCTTTAATGACTAAAAAAGGTTATTCATCGAGAAGAAAAAATTGCCAAGTTTTAAATACAGAAGTTTTAGTTCCATGTAACACTTACTGATCAGTTACCTATTATATCTGCAAAATTTAATGATTTATAAAGTCTTTGTCAAGGACGTATAACACCTCAAGAAATCATAATAGATCGTTCAATAAGTCCCGAGACTAACCTGGAAATGGCGCATATATTAAAAACTCTTTTGATTTTTAAAAAGTACTGGCTATCAATACAAGAATATGTGTCAAATTTTTAAAAATGGAACAATAAAATTATTGATTTTGAAACATTTAAGTGACGCTACGGTTGTAATTTCGATACAATGGAAAAAAACGAGTTTCGCGTGTTGATAAAACATTGTTTTTTAATGGGAAAAAATACCGTTGAAGCACAGCAATGGCTTATCAAATGTTATGCAGGATCAGCTCCCTCTAAAGCAACCATTTGTCGGTGGTATGCCGACTTCAAACGCGGTAGCATGGACACCAATGATGGGGAACGCTCAGGTCGTCCAAATGAAGCAGTGACTCAACAAAATATTAACCAAGTCCTCAAAATCGCATCGGAAGATCGGAAAAAAAGTGCGAGAGATAGCCGAGATAGTGAAGATTTCAGCTGGTAGTGTTTTCACTATTTTACATAAAAATTTGGCCATGAAAAAACTTTTTTCTAAGTGGGTGCCGCGTTTGCTTACAGCTGATCAAAAGGAACAACGTATTAATGATTCAGAGCGATGTTTGGCGCTGATGAATCATAATAAAAAGGATTTTTTACGTCGGTATGTAACAATGGATGAAACCTGGATATACCATTTCACTCCGGAATCCAATCGGCAGGCAGCGGAGTGGAGAGCGGCTGTTGAAAGCCGCCCGAAGCGTCCAAAGACTCAGAAATCGGCCGGTAAGGTTATGGCGTCTATATTTTGGGATGCGCATGGAATACTTTTCATCGACTACCTTGAAAAGGGGCAAAATATAAATAGTGACTATTACATGTGCTTATTGGAGCGATTGAAGTACGAAATTGCGGATAAACGGCCTCACATGAACAAAAAGAAAGTGGTGTTTCACCAGGACAACGCGCCTTGTCACAAATCCGTGAGAACGATGGCCAAAATTAACGAATTGGGCTTCGAATTGCTTCCTCATCCCCCTTATTCGCCAGACTTGGCCCCCAGCGATTACTGGCTGTTTGCAGACCTCAAAAAATGCTTCAGGGTAAGAAATTTGACTCAAATAGTGAAGTTATCGCAGCAACGGAGGCTTATTTAGAAGCCAAAGACAAATCGTTCTACACACATGGGATAGGAAAGTTAGAAAAGCGTTGGAGGGACTGTATCGCTCTTGGAGGAGACTATGTTGATGAATAAAAATTAATTTTATAAAAAAGACCTTTTTTTAGTACTTAGTCTCGGGACTTATTGAACCACGTGTTAGTTTTTATCAACAGTTATCACACAGTGACATTGTTGCAGAACTTGCAGAACAGAACAGTAGCGATTCATCTGACTAGTTTTCAATTACTATATCTATTATTACACTATCATAAATATTACGTTGATGAGGATGAGGGGTTCCAGGGTGGATGATGCGCAATTGAAACGCAAATTATCAACATTAGACAACTCATAGAGAAGAGCCGGGAATTCAATGTTCCGATAATTATTTGTTTTGTTGACTACTCCAAGGCGTTTGACTGCGTGAGGTGGGATTGTTTGTGGAGAGTCCTCCTAGAAATGGGTGTTCCTGAGCATTTGATAGCATTGATCGCAGCCCTTTACGAAAACGGGAAGTCAATGGTAAGAGTGAATGACGTGTTATCCGCTCCTTTCAAACCACAAAAAGGAGTACGACAGGGATGCATCATATCCCCTCTCCTCTTTAACATCTATGGCGAGTATATCATGAGGACAGCGCTAGAAGAGTGGGATGGAGGCATTTCCATTGGAGGCAACAAAATCAGTAACCTCCGATACGCCGATGACACAACGCTATTGGCTTCCTCAGAACATGAGATGGCTGAACTGCTTAGAAGAGTCGAGCGCGCTAGTGAGATGGTCGGTCTCTCTGTTAATAAGATGAAGACTAAAGTCATGGTAGTAGACCGAGCGGGAACTTTTGTACGGACCGGAGAACTCACGGAGCTGGAGTTTGTGTACCTGGGAACGCTTATAAGCAATCAGGGAGGCTGTGACAAAGAAATTCGGAGACGAACACAGATGGCCAAAGCAGCTATGAGTAAGTTAACTAGAATCTGGCAAAACAGGAAAGTGTCGAATACCACCAAGACCAGACTCGTACGAGCTTTGGTATTCTCAATATTTTGTACGGTTCCGAACCATGGTCAATCCGTGTAGCTGACCGAAAGAAGATCGAAGCTTTCGAAATGTGGTGTTATAGAAGAATGTTGCGTATACCGTGGACAGCAAAAAGAACCAACAAGTCTATTCTCGACCAACTGACGATCACTACCAGACTATCCACTATATGCTACCGATGAGTCTTAAGTTATTTTGGTCACGTTGCCCGGCAAAAACCAGATAATCTGGGTAAACTGGTTATAGTAGGGAAGGTCGAGGGCAAAAGATTGCGAGGTCGATCACCTACCCGCTGGTCCGTCCAAATCCAAAATATAACGGGACTCAATATTCCAACTGCCCTGAGACAAGCAGAGGACATAGTGGTGTGGAGAAGGCTAGTCGACACATCGGTGAAGGCGTTTCAGGACAAGCACGACCTTCAGTAATGAAGCACACGAAGAAGAAGAGAAATATTACGTAAAAATATATTTGATTGTAAGATGTTTTTAATACTTATATTTATTTTTGCTGTGTGGCTACGGCAAAGAATTTAGCCTCCCCCTCTCTTCCCCTGGGTGTCGTAAGAGGCGACTAAGGGATAACATAGTTTCACTACCACCTTGGAACTTAAAAAGCCGACCGATGGCGGGATAACCATCCAACTGCTGGCTTTGAAGTACACAGGCCGAAGACGGGCAGCAGCGTCTTCGGTGCGACAAAGCCAGCCCTGCGGTCACCAACCCGCCTGCCCAGCGTGGTGACTATGGGTAAAACACATGAGTTCACGCCATTATTGGTGCTAACTTGTGGAGGCCTTATGTCCAGCAGTGGACTGCGATAGGCTGAAATGATGATGATGATGAAATGATATTTATTTTAAGCAGAGGTTGTTGTTTATTTCGTTATTTAAGTTTGGTTTAAATTGATTACATTATTTGAGTTGATTTTTGGTTCACTTTTATTTTTATTGTTAGTGCGGCTAAAGACTGATTCTTGTTAAATAATTTTTTTTTTTTTTTTTTTTTTTAATGTTACGAAGTCGACAAACAAGCGTACGGCTCACCTGATGGTAAGTGACTACCGTAGCCTATAGACGCCTGCAACACCAGAAGCATCGCAAGCGCGTTGCCGACCCTATCCCCAATCCCCCCCAGGAGCTCTGGTCACCTTACTCACCAACAGGAACACAATACTGCTTAAAAACAGTATTATTTAGCTGTGGTCTTCTGTAAGGTCGAGGTACTACCCCAGTCGGGCTGCTCCATATTTTGAGCAGGAAATTTCCTGCTGTGCCCTACCTCAGTTAAATTATTAAAAATAAATTATATGAAATTAATGATTATTCTCCATGTTTTAATAGATAAGTTTTAATTTTTTTTAATTCTTAAAAATACATATATTGTTTTCGTTTTATCAATAACTATGGGTAATTAAGAAGATCTGATAATAATTATTTTAATAAAGTTGATTTGAGCTTATATTGGTGATTTTTTTTTCATCAAGTAGCTTCTTACGACCAATATTTTTTTTGAGATATGTGATTTTATACGGAGCATAACATCGTAACTCAAACATACGACTTTATTCACGAAGTCAAAAACAACCTGATCGAAAGCATATGGTCGTAACAACAAGATACGACGTTTCTGCAATAAGTATAAAGTAGTATGTAACTAAAATGAGTTATTTTTGTGTAAATATTATTTTTTATTGCATTTAGAGTCTGTCATTATATTTATTATCGAATTATTGATCATATAGAGTAAAAACACTAATTAAAGATGCATCTCAAACCAACTTTAACAGTAACGGTAATAAAAATGGCTCTCCTGAAAAAAAAACATTTTTTAGTCTCACGACCTTATGCGTAGGGCCCGTCGATATATCTTCCTAATCTCTATCATCCCACACCAACGTGATTAGTGGACTTTATCGTGCTATATCTTAAATTATTTCCTAATCTTGTTATTAAACCACCTGTCAAGTGATTCAGTATGAAATGTCTGTGAAATCGATAAAATCAATTTTTCTTAAATGATATATGATACTAATTATTTAGAACAGAAATATAAATGAAATTCATGAAAATAATTAACAATTCGATGATAGTCGTTTTATATTTCCTTACGAGCAATATTATTTGTTATTAAATATTATAATCAATTTAATTTTTAAAAAGTGTGTGTGTCAGCTCCGACGCACGACTGGAGACTCTTAATAATGCACAAAAAAGGCTTAATAGTCAAAGAAAAAGAAAAAAAAATCATATATATTCCTGCCGTAGCTCCTTACTCCTCATTTTTATTTTCGTACTTGTGGCCATTTTTGAGAGCAAACACAATTATATAACAAACGTTTTTATTAGTTTAAGGATAATATTCAAATCAGTTTACTTACGAATTCCATAAATTATATAAATTGTTAAAAAGTTAGACAAGTATAAGACATGACATGACTTTAGATACTTCCCGGTCACCCCGTAGAGTACACCGTGCTGTCAGTCCCGATTGTTAACATTCGTTACACATACATAGTAGGGAATACATATTATATCCTCCAAAAAACAGTGGTACAGAGTAGTGGTTTAATATTCGACTCTACTCCTAAAAGGAGAAAAAACCAATGCCCATAGACCAGTGATATATTACTGGCTTAATTAAGATTAAAACTACTTAGTTTAGAACAGATTAATGAAACAACTTTTGCGGGTTTTATAGCGTTTTATTAAGTTGTTTTAGTCCACCCGTGACCACAGGTTGCTGTAAAGTGTAAAGTATTTAAACGCTGGTAAACGATCTCCATACATCGAATGCTTAGTTCCTTTAACGATCTGATGAATAGATATTGCTGCAATGAATCCCTGCACATATAAAAAACTTGTATTGCAATGTTTGAATTAATCGGATTTACCTTGTAATTATAGCTGTTTGTCTTGTAACTGTAATCGAATTATTATTAAGTTTTGGAATAATCCGTGGTAAACGGTGTTGGTGTTACGCTAAGTACTTTTTGTTTAAAAACTAATTGTAATATTATACCTATTGTAATACTGTTTGCTTACCCAAATAAAGAGAAAAAAAAAAGTATTGGAAACGTCGGGCTTTTAAAAAATTTAATAACCCGCAATAAAATCCGAAAAAGTTGTTTCACTATAATGAGTGAAATTCGCGTAAACATTACAAAAATATGGGCATAGATTACGTTAAGATATCAGTTTTTTATGACATAGCATTGTGCAGCTGCTGCTGTTTATAAATTTTCGATATTGTGTAATCTTGCCAGTTGGGTTAGAAGCTTAATAGGTATTGTTAATAACTTATTAACATAATTATTAGATATAGGAATAATTATTGGTAATAATCACAATCAGAACTGACAGAATTAGAAATGACTTCACATTATTTTGACTTCATTAAAAATGAGCTTTTTATTTATTTTATTATTTTTATGTAATTTATTTTTATTGCAATCATAATTAATTAGAATTAGTAACGTAATTAATTATACAGAAATAAAACGAATTACAAATATTGAAAAAAAATTAACCCGACACCTTCACGATAAGCAAATTTAAACCAGTCTTTGCACGTCAAGACTCATAACGATTAAAACAAAGCAGTACACAGATTCGCAGAAAAGTGTGAGTGAAGTTCATCATTAATGCCACAAAAACCTTTTTACAAATCCCACTTAGCGGCGTACAATCTCACGAAAAAAATAAACCAACAACACTCCGTCTCATTCGATTTACATATTTCAGATTGAACGAACCGACAACAAGGGAGTATCGTTTTTTGATGTGACGCACGTTCTCGATACTGTCAACGTCGCGTTCCGTAAACGACCCTCAAACAGACGGTCAAAAGTGCTCCTGACTCTTCTGGCCGTGTTCATACTGTACGGCCCTTCGATATGTGAGTATTACGTGACAGGATTGATAAATATTCCGTAAAGACCAAGATTTAAATAAAGAACATTACTGTTATCATAGATTCAATAAATTTCGTAAGGCTCATACATCACGTTCGTGTATTGTTTATTGTTCTTTATCTGAATGTGATGGAGGTATACGAAATACACGATGACTTGATCACGTTTATCATATTGAAATTGTTTATTTTTGAACTTCGGGGAATTATTTTTAAAAGGATAGCCACTGAGGTTTGCTTTCATATTCTGCGATAGGGATATTGTGAATAATGCGAATGTTAAATCTTAATAGACATTAACAGTTGGTTCTGAATAAATATTTGAAAAATGTTGACTTAAAACTGACTGCGTACTTTTTTGTTATGCTAGTATGGCCAAAAAGATGTTTAAAATGTATGTTAAATCTTAATAGACATTAACAGTTGGTTCTGAATAAATATTTGAAAAATGTTGACTTAAAACTGACTGCGTACTTTTTTGTTATGCTAGTATGGCCAAAAAGATGTTTAAAATAGTATAGGCATTCGTTATTGACTTATTATATTGTCTAAGATTTTAGATTCTGACAATAACACAAAAAGGAACTATCTAATTAGTTTGTTCGTAGGTTATGCACTAGTATGCAATGTATATTTCGGCCAGTCATATTCATTTATACATATAAAAGTAATATAGTTGAGTCTTGAGTTGTTATTGATACAAGTAACAATTAGTAAAAAAAAAATTTGAGTTAACTAACGCACAAACAATCGAAGCCAATTATTTTTTTCGTATGAACAAAGACAGCCCTGCATGCCTATGTATGTCACATACGAACGAATACGATACGTATTTGAATCACATCTGTTATCTATATATTTAAAAATTTTGTGTTACGATGTATGTTAGTGATAATCTCCGAAATTACTGAACCAATTTTTATCTGTAATTTGGTCCAACTTGAGAGATAGGGTAGTTTTATGAGTTTTATCTCAATTATTGATCTCAATATTTGTTATTGCAAATTAAAAGTTTATTATACGACTTTAGTGTGTATATATCGGTTAGTTCTATAAAATCCTAATACATGGCAGTTTGGCATGCGTTAGAATATATAATTTACATTATATTTTAATAAATTATAATTAGGTACTGAGACTTTTTGTGATATTTTCGTCAGTTTTTACTCAAATTCATTCCTTTTTTGAATAAAAACCATAAATTTCATAGTTCTGTGTTATTTGTAGAACAGGTTCTATAATACTCTATAGAAGGGGTCGTCAACTGGCGGACCGCGGTCCGTACCCGGACCGCCGCACAGTGGGAGGAAACGATCAAAACTACGTGCGAGGTACTAAATCTAATCCAAATGAAATGATGTTTTTTCAACATACTCGTAATTACGTCTGCTTTCTTGTAGCACTGCGGAAATTCACTTTTTAGGGGTAGAAACCACCCCTATCAACCCCTAAGCAGGCTAAACCACCAGATTCTGGGTAAAACGAGTTCGATCAACTACATATTTATAACCTCAACCCCGATACACCTTATTCCCACATACCATTACAACCTCTTAAACTACCCCCAGCAGGCCCAAACAACCACCAACCCAATACCCAAGCAGGCTAAAACAATTAGCTAGCGAATTTAATCAACTACTTTTCTGTAAATAAATTGAGATTTCATCTACAGACACAGGCTAACCCACCTTAACCTTCACATACTTCGTTTCCACATAGCCTTACAACCTCATAAACCACCCCTAACAACCCCCAAGCAGGCTAACAGACCTAGCTCTGGATAGAGCGAGTTTAATCAACTCTTTTCTGTAAGAAAATTGAGAAAATTTAGGGGTTGGTAGGGTGGTTTCTACCCCTAAAAAGTGAATTTCCGCAGTGCTACAAGAAAGCAGACATAATTACGTGTATGTTTAAAAAAAATAATTTCATTTGGATTAGATTTACTACCTCGCTCGTACTAGTTTTGACCGTTTCCTCCCACTGTGCGCCGCCGACCCATTTTGTGTGGACCGCGAGAGCACAGAAACTTACACTACAGAGTGCATAATATCATAAAAATATATCCCACGCAACTTCAAACTCAACAGTCCACAATAAAAAAATGTCATCTTTCTCCTTAATGTGTAAAAAATTACCTTTGTCATTTCGTTTTTTTATAATAAATATTTTTTTCTATAAAATGATGTGCAGACCGCGACGGTCATTTTATTTCTTCAAACGGACGCCGAGCAAAACTAATTGATGATCCCTGCTCTATAGCGTACACCTTTATATGTGAAAGTAAGGGATTATTATGAGCTATTGAAACGAATTGTAATTGTTTCTATTGTTTTCAGCGGAGAACACCATATTCTACTTGTTTTCGAGAAACCGCCTGAATTGGGACATGGTCAAGTACAGTTTATATACGAGCTATTCTTTCGTACTGCATTCAATTGGTAAATACAATATTAATTTATCATGTATTTATCTATAGCTATCTTAAAAGATTAAAATAAATTAGAAAGTTTGTAGTGACCCTATTTTCTTATTATTACTTGTATGTAAGTGTAATAATAATAATAATAATAATAGCCGTGTGGTTCCCGGCAGAGTAGAATAGGGCCACCCCTTCCTATGCCTAGGGTGTCGTAAAAGGCGACTGAGGGCAAACAAAGCTGCATTACACCTGCGCAGCCTTTTCGGAGAGCGTAAGTGCCTCTCCGAGTGAGTACATTAGCACTCAAAAATAATGGATGGAGGACAAATTTGGAAAGCGCATAGGGCCGCTGCCTCGGGGACGCCAGGGCGCGTCTGGAGCTGGCGCTGGACGTGGCAGCATGCGGGCTGCCAGCCACCCCCGCCGACTGGCACCACCACCTGACGGGTCGGCTAATCCACCATCCCCACCAGATGGCTTAGCACCGACAGAGCCCCAAGGGACTCAGCATTCGGCTCCCGCCGCTGAGTACGTCGCATGAGATGGACACCGAAGATGAACGAGAGTGTCATGCGGGCGTACTATAGGGCTGTGGGACGGGAAACCGGACGGACTGGCTACCGGGCAGTACTGCACCGCGAGTTCCTGCTGTTTGAGCCAAATGTAACTGTCACGGAACAGAACCTGGCAGATAGAGCTCGGTACATCGACGAAAGGGCGTATTCGACGCCGCCGAGCTCGAACGGTTTCGACGTGAGGCTGCTCCTGATCGTCGAACCCGTGTCCACGGAGCGCGACGCAGTGTCAATGCAACATCAAAGCATTCGTAGCGAAGCGCCTGTGGTGGCTATCACTGAGGGAGCAGTCGCCCAAAAAGTAAATCAGATGAGAGGGATCTTGCAAGAGGCGATTTCCGAGACTCGGGGCGCTCCTCTCGAACAGAGACCGCGACTTTCTCGCCTCCACCTCAATGCTGCGACGCGGAGTGCCATTGAGGCAGCCAACAGGCTGTTACCTCCCTATTTGGAAGGCAGCCTTGGCTTGGAGGATACGGGTTCTATTCTCTTCGGTGCCGCTCTAGCGGTGCACCGCCTTGTCGGAGCCAAGACCCAGGAGCCTGGACTCGCTACTCATAAGAATAGCGACGTACCAGCCTGGAAGAGGAGAATAGAACGCCGTATCAGCCTGGCCAGGGCCCTCATTGGTAGGCTGCTAGCCTTCAGGTCGGGCAACACAAGGCCAAGGATTGTGCGTTACGTTAGAATGGTCTTCAACGGGCTAGGCGTCAGCCTCAACCAGCCTGACATAGCCGATAGACTAACGGAGCGCATCGACGGCCTGAAGCAGAGAATCGCGGCATGTGGAGAGCGCATTCGCAGATACTCTGAGAGAGTTGAGCGCTTTCGACAAAATCCCCTCTTCGTGAGTGATCAGAAAAGGTTCTATAGAAAACTTGAGAACCCGATACCATGCTCTGCTTTCCTAAAACCGAGTACAGGTGACCTCGTCGCCTTCTGGCGCAACATATGGTCAAGGGAGGTAGAGCAATGAGGAGGGCCCTTGGATTGCGGCGGTACAGGACGCATGTGCTAAAGTCGAACCGATGAACCCGATCGCCATCTCTACGGAGGACGTCAGTGGTGCGGTCCGGCGGGATCCAAGCTGGAAAAGTCTGGGGGCTGACGGTCTGCATCACTACTGGCTGAAAGGGCTCTCGGTCTGCCATGCGACCTTGGCTCGACAATACCAAGAGGCAATAGATCGGAAGACACTCCCGAACCTTTTCACTACCGGGATCACTCACTTAGCTCCTAAATCCACCAATACCGCTGATCCTACCAACTACCACCCCATAACGTGTCTGACCTCCATTTACAAGACACTGACATCCGTTCTGAGCTGTAAGATCTCACGACATATTGGTGAGTTTAACATCTTGTCTGCAGCCCAGAACGGATGTCGTGGAGGCGGTCGCGGTACAAAGGAGCTCCTTCTCATTGACTCCGTGGCGGGCCAACTTGTCAGACGCAACCGTCGGAACTTTTCAGCCGCCTGGATCGACTACAAAAAGGCTTTCGACTCGGTGCCTCACTCATGGCTTCTGAGGGTCCTCGAGCTGTACAAGATTGACGAGGCAGTTCGAGACTTCCTCGGAGTATGCATGGGGCAATGGAGTGCGATCCTTTGTCTCCAGGGCGAGCGACTGACGGGCGCGGATGATCCAATCAGGATAAGGAGGGGTATCTTCCAGGGTGATTGCCTGAGCCCGCTATGGTTCTGCTTGTCTTTGAACCCTCTAAGCACCCTGCTGGAGCGTTCGGGGACAGGCTTTCAGTTTCGGAGAGGAGGTACTAAAGTCTCCCACCTCCTCTACATGGATGACCTCAAATTGCTGGCACCTAACGCTGCACGCCTGCAGGAACTGCTGAAAATCACCACGGAATTCAGTGGTTCCATCAGGATGCAGCTTGGAGTGGATAAGTGTGCGGTCTTGCATGTAGACACGGGTCAGGTGACTCAATCGGCGCAGTTTAGCCTTGAAACATCCTTCAAGACCCTTTCCGAAGCTGAATCCTACCGGTATCTGGGTATGTCACAATGCATAGGGGTGAAGATGGTGGACATGAAACAGGCAGATTGCGAAGTCTTTTTTGGACGGCTGACAAAAGTTCCGGGCGCCAACAAGGTCCGAGCCTATAACACCTGGGTCATGCCCACTCTCTTGTACACCTTTGGCATACTCAGATGGACTCAGATCGAACTTGACGCCCTGGACAGAAGAGTCCGCAGAACTATGACGCACCATCGCGTGCACCACCCTAAGTCGTCGGTCATAAGATTGTACATCTCGCGGAAGTGTTTTGGCCGAGTACGTAAAATATATTTTGTCCGATTACATTTTTGATCAGAGTTGGAATAATCGCGATTTCACGCCTCGTCTAACGTAAACAATGTTACGTGAAGTCAGAAGCGACGTTTCAGTAAAGTACGATGCACACTACTTCATTTTGTAGGTTTTATAAACTCTAATAATACAGTAGACGTTCGTCGGTGCTTCCCTTATGATATCTTAAACATTTGCGGTACCATGAAAACCTGCGTGACATGTAATTGCCTATATGACTTCTAAATGACATAGTATTCTTATTTTTAGTTTTGGAGTTCCAGTTGGAACTGCCCGGAGCCACATAGTAATTTGGGCAGCGTAGGTCGGAGTGTAGATTTCATCAAGCGGACTCACTCTTTTCAGAGTTATATATTCATAGTGCCCTGCAATAGCCGGTGGTTGCTGCCGGTGTTAAGCCTATTAACCACTGAGACGTCTTTGAATATATGCCTTTTCTCCGCTATGATCAAATCTATCTCGTTCCTTGTCATAGTGTCAGATCCTTGCCATTTTTACCGCCTTTGGAGCTTATTCTCGAAAAATGAATTCATCAAGAAGAGCGCCTCCACTTGACCTCATGATTTTTCCCATAGTCACCACGCTGGGCAAGCGGGTTGGTAACCGCAGGGCTGCCTTTGTAGTACCGAAGACGCTGATGCCTGTCTTCGGCCTAGAAATACTGAAATTAAACATAAGATTTTACGTAACTTTACACATTTTAATATATAATTTTTTATTATTACAGGTGCAATGTTCGCCATTACTTTCTTGAGTCGAAAACTCCAGATCGACGACTCCCTATTGTGTCTCATTTCAATAACCAGCAAACTTCTTGGTTCTCTTTGGACTGCTTTCGTCACAACAGATATTGAAATGTATTTAAGTAAGTAGTCAGTATATGATTGTAAACATCACAGCTAAATAACAATTGTCTCATGTAGTGTTGTGTTCTTGTGGTGAGTTCAGAGCTCTTAGGGGGGGACAGGGGGCAACGTGCTGTAAATGCTCCTGATATAACTTATGTGGACTGAATGCTTGTTTGTCACCTTTGTAATAAAAAAAATTAACATTATTGCAGAAAAATTAATTAAAGTTGTCCTTAAAATGAGAATCTCCTTTTTAGGGTTCCGTACCCAAAGGGTAAAAACGGGACCCTATTACTAAGACTTCGCTGTCCGTCCGTCCGTCCGTCCGTCCGTCCGTCCGTCCGTCCGTCCGTCAGTGTGTCTGTCACCAGGCTGTATCTCAAGAACGGCTATAGCTAGAGAGTTGAAATTTTCACAAATTATGTATTTCTGTTGCCGCTATAGCAACAAATACTAAAAACAAAATAAAATAGATATTTAAGGGGGACTCCCATACAACAAACGCGATTTTCTTGCCCTTTTTTGCTCGATATCAATAATGGCAACAGGTAGGCACTTGAAATATTCACAAAATACTCAGTTGTATTTTTACTTTAATAATAAATAATAAAATTAAAATAAAATTAATATTTAAGGGGGGCTCCCATACAAAAAACGTCATTTTTGCCTATTTTTGCTCTGATACAATAAAAGTGATTTTTAGCCGCTTTTTGCCCGTTATTACAATCAATGTACCTAGTCAATGGTACGGAACCCTTCTGCGCGAGTCCGACTCGCACTTGGCTGGTTTTTTTATGCTTATAAAATCATTTACATTTTTTTTGTTTCCAGTTCCAGTGCTTGACCTGCTAAATACTACGTTTACATCTTTACGGTCAATTATTTCTAAATTGGTCGACAAACAGGAAAATGGTAAGTGGCACGCGATGTTATGTCAATCCTATACATCAGTGGTCGGCAACGCGTGGCCCGCGGGCCGCGTGCGGCCCGCGGACGTCTTACTTGCGGCCCACGAATGTTTTGTAAATAAGCTATAAATATCAACATAAATGCATGAACGAACCGCGATCGCGTAACACGTAGAATTAAAACGAAACTGGCAGATATATGATGTGACATTTTTCATTCAGCGACAGATTTGGTGAGTTTGAAAAGTTTCAAGCAAAGAAGATTTTTGCAAACCCTTTTTCCTGTGATATTCAGGAAGTACCGAGTCATTTACAAATGAATGTGATTGATCTGCAATGTCATTACATTGCAGATCAATCACAACATGCGTCTAGAAAGACCTGTGTAAACAATCCAAATAGATTTTGTTACATTTGTGGCAAATATACATTCAAAAAATTCTGTTTAAATGTGTCAGACTTCCTTAAAAATGCTTACATGGAGTACTATCGACGGCCATTGGAAACAAACAACAAGCACTGGATACCCAATATATGTAGTGTGTAAAACGTGTGAAATTTTTTTCTGAATAAAGTTTGAACGTGGTTTGAACAAAATTTCACAGAGCTTAATATTTTCATATTTCAAGTTTTATTGTTAAAAATTTTTGGCATTGAGGCAGAAATAATAGTAATTATTAACATATTCCTTGTGCATAGCGTATTTAGAAACCAATGAGAAAAAAATATCAAAAAATCTTGTGCGGAAAGGTCCGGCAAATTCGTGAATTGCGGTGGCCCAATCCCAGATAACAAAATAAACTTGTTTCAGACTTGCAACAAGTTTGATACATCAAAAATGAAGGCTTGCTTCAAGTTTGCCATGGCAACTTTATAAACTTGCAGCAAGTTTAAATCAAACTTGCTAGTTTCACGGTGACAAACTTGCAAGAAGTTTGTTTTTTCAAAGGAAATTCAAACTTGATAAAAAAGCGTTTATCGCTTATAAGTACTTTCTATTACTTATTATCACTAGTAGTTATTATTATCAGTGATCGATGCACGTGCGCAATTTAGAACAACCCTCCGCGATGATTGCAGCTCCACTGTGTAGAAACGTACTCCCTACTAGACTCTCCTGATAACTGTATATATACTAAGTGAGCTTAAAAACATTGATAGCGTGATTCAGGATTGTCTAGATTGAAACTTGAAACATCATCTTTGTCATAACAATATTCCAGCAATATTGTCACAAACTTGAAACATCATCTTTGTCATAACAATATTCCAGCAATATTGTCGCAAACTTGAAACATCATCTTTGTCATAACAATATTCCAGCAATATTGTCGCAAACTTGCCTCGTCATATTTGACGCAGCAATTTAAAATCAAAGAATATCAAACTTGCCTCAAGTTTACATGCTATCTGGGATACTTTTGCACACTGTTGAAAGTCATTTACCGATGTACAATATTATATTTTATATAATTATTAACGTTATAATCTTTATTATGGTCCTCTCAAACAACTCCAACAAAGAACAAGTGAAAGAAAAAAATATTTTGTCAGTTATATGGAAAACAGGGTGGCCCAAAACTTTTACAGGCCACTGCATATCCAGATCGTTTCCAAAATTGAGTGCTGAGTATTTAAAAGCTGGAATTTTCGAAGGACCACAAATTAGAAAATTAATAAACGATGTAAATTTTACTGAAAGTATGACAACTGCTGAAAAAATACCTGGAATTAGTTTTTTTGGCTTGTAAAAAACTTTTCGGGAAATAAGAAGTCCGTCGACTTTCCTGACCACGTCAAGCAGTTACCATTATACGTTCAGCATCTTGGATACAACATGAGCATTAAGATGCATTTCATTTATAGCCACCTTGATCGATTTTCTGTAAATCTTGGACATTTAAGCGATAAAGAAAATGTTGTTTAAATAAATTGTTATATGACGGGAAACCATGTTTTTTTGACAAAAATAGCTACCCTTCATATCTCAAAATGTAGAGCTGCTAGCAAAAATCTGAGTACAAATTTAGAATTAGGGTAGAAAATGCAGCTAGATCCATAAAAAAATTCCATACAACAAAAATGCTGTTGTGCTGTATAATGTAAGTATTACGTGTACGTATTAAATTCCATATGTTTTAAAAATTTTAATAGCATTTTCATTTTTTCTATGGGATATGACCAATTATATTGTAGGTATCAGGTAGAGTCTAGGGTTTAAATCATAAGTGCGGCCCGCCTTTAGTTTATTTGGCCACCTCGTGGCCCTTGCCTACCAAAAGGTTGCCGACCACTGCTATACATAACTGATTTCGTATTAGATAAATAAATATTTTTAACATTAAAACAAAATCGTCTATTCCTAAGGTCGGCCTCCAGATACATATTATTATCTAAATATTAATATCATCGTGTTTGTGCAGTCCTTGTGGATCTCCCCACCGTGCCTCGGAGAACACGTTAAGCCGTCGGTCCCGGTTGTTATCATGTATACCTGATAGCGATCGCTACTCATGGTAGGGAATATATCCGCCAACCCGAATTGGAGCAGTGTGGTGGATTAAGCTCCGATCCTTCTCCTACATGGTGAAGAGGCCTATGCCCAACAGTGGGATATTAGGCTCAAAGATTCAAGCTGAAACGTGATCGTTATCGTGATCGATCGATTAATATCTTCTATAATTATATTAATTCGTGAAGCAATAACTTTGTACCCCTTTTTACGAAAATTGCGCAGACGGAAGAGTATGAAATTTCGCAAACTTATAGTGTATATAGAAAAGGAGTGCAAATACAAATATTTTTTAACTAGGCATAAAAAAAAACATTAAATCAATAAAAAAAATATTACACACACTACCATGTAGGTATTTGACACACGCACGCATATATACTCTTTTGTTTATTATTATAGAAGTCTTTGACAACAGAACCTAAAAGAGTAAAACCTAAAAGGTTAAAACCTATAATTTAAATTAATTATTGTCGAATTTCGACCACTGGGCGACCACTAGTTAAAATAAATTCACATGTATGTAATACACATACACATCACACCGATAGCTAAAGCAGAAAGCAGAGTACTGTGAACTATGACAACAGGTCCACTCAGGTAGAAAATTATAAAAATTTGTTTGTGATAAGAACGATTTGTGATTTTAAAGATGACCACGCGCGAGTTCCCGCGGATATATTAAGAAAAGCTAGTCTTTATACTTGAACGTGTCCATCGTGTATCCTGTATCACCTTTAGTCGTACTTATCTTTTAGTGTGCATATAAAACGAGCCCATGTGAAAAATATTGCAGAATCACCTTCAATACCTACTTAAGACTTTATTATTTGTATATACAGTTATAAATAACATAATCTGATTACAAACTTTTTCCTTTTTTGTGCACTCGATTATATCATACAGAATATTATTCAAATTTAAAAAAATATATTGAATTATCTTCTATATATCGACACGTCCTATGTATAAGGGCCAAAGCAACAATTTGGGCATTTTCACTTTTTTGTTTTAAATGCTTCCTTTTAGTCTAGTTTACAAGTTGCATTAAAAAAAATACACATTTATGGGTGCAAATACTATTTTTTTCTGCAGTATAAGGGCTTATTTGACATAATTTTTGACGTATAAAGGCCAAACAGTTATTTCGAGACTTGTACGCGGGGGAATCCCGCGTCTAACGGTCTCTCGGATAACGTATAAGTGTCAATGTGAAATAATATGTCATACAAAAATTATATTATTATCATTTATTTAAGTTATTTATTTATGTTAAATATTTGTTATAAAACAAATGTTCTTTTAAAATTAGTTTTTGCCGAGTTTATTGACCAAAATGACTCATTGGCCTTTTTATTATTATTTTTTCAATATAATTAAATTTAAAAAGTCACGTATATAGACATATCTACAATAAGTAAAAAACTAATAATATACAAATAAGTCAATATAGCTAGAAAAATGAACATTAGGTGTCATAGTTAATATGCAAAGTTTCAATAACATAAGTTGAAGCATGTAAAAATTATAGCAAATTGAAACTTTGAGAGCCTCTACTGAAAAGTTGTCATTTTTCACATTGGCCCTTATACATAGGACGTGTCGATATATAAAAGAGTTACCCACCCATTGACTAATCACGATATCTCTGGAACCATAAGGCGTAGAGACTTGAATTTTGGTAGGAATATTCCTTTTGCCGAGTAGAGGTCAGCTAACAACGGGTTTTACGATATTTCACCCCTAAGGGGGTTAAACGGGAGTTGGAAGTTTGTATGAAAGTCCTATGTTTTTGAAGTAAGAGACTTTAAATTCAAAATGTATGCTCTATAGATGGTGTTGAGGTGTACTAATAATGTATTTTGAGAAATCAACCCCCTTTTGGGGTTAAAACAGGGGATGATAGTTTGTATGAAAGTCCAATGAAAAATACGCGTACAAACTTGAAATTAGGCAAGTAGGTTCCTTATAGGGAGTTGACATGCGCTAAGAACGGGTTTTATGAATCTCCACCCCTAAGGGAGTAAAACGGGGGTTGGAAGTTTCCATGAAAGACCTATGTTTTTAAAGTAACAGACTTGAAATTCAAAATGTATGCTCTGTAGATGGTGTTGAGGTGTACTAATTTTGTATTTTTAAAAATCAATCCCCTTTTGGGGTTAAAACAGGGGTTGGTAGTTTGTATGAAGTCCAATGAAAATTACACTTACAAACTTGAAATTAGGTAAGTAGGTTCCTTATAGAGATTCGCTAAGAACGGATTTGAAATTCTACCCCTAAGGGGGTTAAACGGGGGTTGGAAGTTTGTATGAAAGTCCTATGTTTTTGAAGTAAGAGAATTGAAATTCAAAATGTATGCTCTATAAATGGTGTTGAGGTGTACTAATAATGTATTTTGAGAAATCAATCCCCTTTTGGGGTTAAAAGAGGTGATGATAGTTTGTACGAAAGTCCAATGAAAAATACAAACTTGAAATTAGGTAGGTAGGTCCCTTATAGGGAGTAGATATCCGCTAAGAACGGGTTTTACGAAATTCCATACCTAAGGGGGTTAAACGGGGGTTGGAAGTTTATATGAAAGTCCTATGTTTTTGAAGTAAGAGACTTGAAATTTAGTCGAAATATTCCTTTCGCCGAGTAGAGGTCAGCTAAGAACGGATTAAACTAAATTTTACCCACAAGAGGGGGTTGCGGGGACGTTAACCATAGAAAATTGAACCATAAGGCGTAGTGACTTAAAATTCGGTAGAAATATTCCTTTCGCCGAGTAGAGGTCAGCTAAGAACAGATTCTACGAAATTTTACCCACAAGAGGGGGTTGCGGGGGCGTCAACAATGGAAAATTGAACCATAAGGCGTAGAGACTTGAAATTTGGTAGAAATATTTCTTGCGCCGTGTAGAGATCAGCTAATAACGGATTTTATAAAATTTTACCCACAAAATGGGGTTGCGGGGGCGTCAAGAATGGAAAATTGAAATATAAGGCGTAGAGACTTGAAATTTGGTAGGAATATTCCTTTCGCCAAGTAGAGATCAGCTGAGAAAGGAATTACGAAATTCCACCCACAAGAGGGGTTTGCGGGGGGGTTAACAATGGAAAATTGAACCATAAGGCGTAAGGACTTGAAATTTGGTAGAAATATTCCTTGCGCCGAGTAGAGATCAGCTAATAACGGATTCTACAAAATTTTACCCACAAGAGGGGGTTGCGGGGGTGTCAACAATGGAAAATTGAACCATAAGGCGTAGAGACTTGAAATTTGTTAGAAATATTCCTTTCGCCGAGTGGAGGTCAGCTAAGAACGGAATCACGAAATTACACCCACAAGAGAGGGTTGCGGGGGCGTTAACAATGGATAATCGAACCACAAGGCGTAGAGACTTGAAATTTGCTTGGAATATTCCTTTCGCCGAGTAGAAGTTAGCTAATCGGATTTTACGAAATCCCACCCACAAGAGGAGGTTGCGGGGACGTTAATAATGGAAAATTCCCGTTTTTAAACTATAGCTCCTATCGACTCCAAATTTGGTAGTAATCTCCTATATGTGATGTAGAAATGAACAATGAGCGCATTTTATTATAATTCACCCCCAATAAGGATTACGGGGGTAGGCGTTAACAATGAAAATTTTAAATTTCCGAGGTTAATAGAAGATAAAGCTTAATGAAATAACTAAGTTTGCAAATGTGTGTTGTAATGTTTTGTTATCACTGATAGCTATAAAATATCACTACATAGTATAAAACAAAGTCGCTTTCCGCTGTCTGTCTGTCCCTTTGTATGCTTAGATCTTTGAAACTACGCAATGGATTTTGGTGCGGGTTTTTTTTTTTATAAATAGAGTGATTCAAGAGAAAGGTATATTATGTATTATACATGCATAATATAGAAGATAAACACTGATGATTTTAGAGGTTTCTGATGTCGTAAATAAACACATTTTTTGCGCTTTCATTGCAAACGCTACGGAACCCTACGAGATATATCAAAATAATTTACTACAGTATTGTATAACTTAAAAAGGCCTACAAAAAAGTCCAGGATGGTATATGTCTATCTCTTAGGGATAACCCACAATAACCATTTTTTATCCTTTACTTTTTACGAGAAATAATGGCTTATTTACGAAGCGATTTTAAGCAATACAGCATTAATCCTTATGCAATTTAGTACCTTAAATACATTATGCATTTAATATTGATCAATTTGGCCCCATATAGCATGTCACTTAAATGAATATTTTCGAAGATATTACAGATTTAAAATGCAGGGACATAACGGTTGCGGTGGTACCGGCTTGGAGCCGCGGCTGTGCAACATTTTTTTTGAAATTGTTTGTTCGTACTTTAGTCGGTATTAGGAATATTTTTTAACCGCATAATTATAGTAAGTACATTAGGTTGGATAGGATTAGGCTAAAACCATAATTTATCAAGTCAAGAGTAACCTCTAAAGAAAACATGTTTGTACTGTCTAATGACAAAAAAGCTGTGAACTTTGTATATAAAGACATTCTGTAGGATATTTAATATCAGAATTTTACCCGTGCAAAGCCGGGGCGGGTCGCTAGTAAATTATAAATAAAAACAATTTTTGAACGGTCCTAAAGTTAAAGTTTAGAGATCAATATTATTACCATAGTAATTATTAAAGCATTATGTTGGGTAGTGTAGTCTATGGTTGAGTTTATGGTTACTTGTTACAAAAATAAAGACTTCCTCTTGGCATTAATGGCTTCACCTGTGAACACGCTTTTCATTGAACCCTTTCCCACATCAAGTATATTTTATTACAAGATAACTATTAATAGAACAAGAACATTATACATTAGAAACGTTGATACCATATTATATGATAACTCAGTCATCAAAACATCATTACACCAGCCTATTGCAGTTTACTGCTGGACATAGGCCTCCCGAAGTTCGCGCCAGACATCCCGGTTTTCCGCAATCCTCATCCAGCCTACACCGGCAATCTTACGTAGATCGTCGGTCCAACGGGCCGGAGGACGTCCCACACTGCGTTTGCCAAGATGCGGTCTCCACTCCAGGACACGTCTACTCCAACGGCCATCGGTCCTGCGACACAAGTGACCACCCCACTACCAATTCAACTTGTTAATTCTGTGGGCTATGCGGTTACTTTCGTTCTTTTGCGGATAGCCTCATTTCTAATTCTATCTTTGAGAGAAACCCCAAGTATAGCCCGTTCCATTACACGTTGAGCGAATTTAAACTTGTGGACCAGTCCCTTCGTCAGTGTCCACATCTCGGCGCCGTATGTTAAAACAGTCAGGACGCACTGTTCGAAGACTTTTGTTTTCAAGCATTACGGAATCTTCGAAGTGAAGACTTGACGAAGCCTGCCACATGCTGCCCAGCCCAACCGGATCCTCCGGCCTCCTTCTCGAAGTTGTTGCGGCCTAGTTGGATAGTATGGCTTAGGTAAATATAATCCTGCACAACTTCGAGAAGGGTACCATCTACCGATACCGGTCTCAGTATGACTTGGTTGGGGGAGTCCCCAAGTGCTTGTAGATACGTCCTCGTCGTCTCCCCTGGACCCTGTCCTGACCCCGGTAACGCAGGTGGCAGGCAGGTGACCGAACTCTATAAGCTGTACTTGGGTTTCAGAGTGTTATTTCTTATCTTTATTGTTGCGATGCTTCCTCTACGCGAGAGCATAGGAGGAGTTACCAAAGGCCCTTCTCAGGGCCAAACTGACGGCCCTTCTGAGGGCCAACCTGACGGCCCTTCTCAGGGCCAATCCAGCGGCTCATCTAAGGGCCAAGCACAAGGTGAGATTGAGGTATTGGAGGATATTTCCATCACCTCGTTGTCGGAGTCAGACCTCAAGCGAAAGCTAAGCTGGTACTCAGGGGGGTCGGAGTTCTCCGGAACGGAGACAGAGACGGGAGTGGACGCGCGGCCTAAGACAGGCAAGGCATCCAAGAGGGGCAGGTCCGCTCTTACTAGCGCCAGAGCGGCTTTAAGGGAGCGTGCGGAGAAAGTCCGGGAGGACGAGTTTGAGGCGGTCCTCCACAAGAGAGCTTTCATGAAGAAGAAGGAGGTGGAGGGTAAAATAGAGGAGGTTCCCATCGAGATTAACGATGTGGATAAGCGGGGGGCCGAGGAGCTGAGGGTGGCGACGGAGGCCAACCTTAACCTGATCCTCACCCTGACCGGTAAGTCGCTCAATCTGCGTGGGGGCTACGCCTCCAAAATTAGGAGGGCAGCGGCATCTATCAGGGAGATGCTGGAGTCCCTGGTGGCCCGCACGGACTCGGAGGAGGTCCGCCGATTGAAGGCCGACAACTGTCGGCTCGCGCGGGAATTGGAGCTGGTCCGGGACGAAGTGCGGGCCTACAAAAGAGAGTTTGAGGACAGCCGCAAAAAGGCGGCTGAATCCGCGAATACGGAAGGAAATGCCGACCTGATGCAGAAAATTGCAAATATGGTCGGCAAAGCCGTGGATGACCGTCTGGCGGCTGTCAAGCTCCCGGCTGCACCTCCTTGTCCCTCCCCACCTGCTGGGGACAGCAGACCGTTGGTGCGAACCACAAGGGCCGCCACGGCAGAAAAGAGTAGAGCGACGGCGGCCCCTAGTGCAACAGTAGTGGCGCAGGTGGACCTGGAGGAGACCCTCGCCCTTCCCCAAGCATCAAGCAAAGGAAAAGGAAAGGGCAAGGGGAAGAAAAAGGCGAAAGAGGTGGAGGGGACGGCATTCGGTCCCTCCACCTCAAAGGAAGCGGCCCCCCAAGGGACGGAGGGAGAGGGGGCCACCAAAGTCCAGCCGGAGCAGCAGGAGCCGGCAGCAAGCTGGACTGAAGTCGTCCGCCGCAAGAAGGCGAAGAAAGCAAGGACTCAAAAGCCGGCGGCTTCAGCGCCATCGGCCAAGAAGGAGGCCCCGAAGCCTAAGTTGGCTCTCCCCCGCTCCACGGCCGTAATAGTTAAGTTACGCCCGGAGGCAGCGACCAGGGGGGCCACGTACGCGTCAATACTGCTCAAGGCTGAGACCATTATCGACCTCGAGGAGTTGGGAATCGGCCCGCTCCGGATCCGCCAATCGGCGACCGGGGCGCGCCTCATTGAGGTGCCCGGCTCCACAAGTGGGGAGAAGGCCGATGCCCTCGCCACTCGACTGAGGGAGGCATTGGCCGAAGAAGCGGAGGTGCTCAGGCCTGAGAAGAAGGCAGAGATGAGAATCTCAGGCCTGAGTGACGCAGTCAACGCAGAGCGTTTGGCTACCGCGGTGGCGAAGGAGGGGGGCTGTTCCCCCGGGCAGGTCCACGTGCGAAACTTGCGCGTGGGGCAAGTGGGCTCGGGGTCAGCCCACATTGAGCTCCCGGTGGCAGCAGGGAAAAAGCTGCTGCAAGCCGGGAGCATAGCGGTGGGGTGGAGCAGAGGGAACGTCCACCTCCTGCAGGCGCGTCCCAGGCACTGTTTCCGTTGCCTGGGACTAGGGCACGTCGGTTCCGCGTGCCCAGCTGGCACTGACCGCAGCACGCTGTGCTATCGCTGCGGTCAGCCTGGCCACAAAGCTGCCGGGTGTTCGGCCGCCGCTCGTTGCGCGGTGTGCGCGGACGCCGGTAGGCCGGCGGACCACGTGATGGGGGGCATGTCATGCAAGCCCCCATCAACTCGCGGGAAGTTCCCATCCCAAGGGGGGAACCGAGTGATGTCAGCAGAGGCTGAGATGGCCGAATAATGCCCAGGCATCTCAGCGTCCTCCAGACGAACGTCAACCACTCTGCAGGGGCCCAGGACCTTTTCCTGCAGTCCATGGCGGAGTGGTGTATTGACGTCGCGATCGTTGCCGAGCCATATGCTGTGCCTCCTGGCCCACACTGGGCGGGAGACACCGAGGGCTTGGTGGCGATCGTGGTGAGGCCTGGAGCCGGCCCCCCCCCTCGTTGTCAAAGCGAGGGGCCACGGGTACGTGGCAGCGGTTCGGGGAGAGGTGGCTTTCATCGGAGTCTACTTCTCCCCGAACCGTGACCTGGCGGCCCTGGAACGGTTTCTCGACGTTCTGGGGCCACTGGTGGGGCAGCTACCTCCTCTCCAGGTATTTGTGGCCGGTGACCTCAACGCCAAGTCCACGGCCTGGGGCAACCCGGTTACGAACCCTAAAGGGAGGGAGGTGGAGGAGTGGGCGCTAGCTGTCGGACTGTGCCTGCTCAATGTGGGGTCAGTCCAGACGTGCGTGCGTTGGTCGGGAGGTTCCGTGGTGGACGTCACGTTCGCCACGCCGGCCATCGCACGCAGAGTGGAAGGGTGGAGGGTGGAAACGGAGGTGGAGACTCTCTCGGACCATAGATACATAAGGTTCGAGGTGTCTCCAGCTCACGTCTGTCCGGCGTCATCGTCGTCGTCATCGTCGGCAAGGGGGCGTAGCCAGTTTCCGCGTTGGGCACTCTCCAAGCTCGACCGGGAACTGGCAGAGGAGGCCGCAATCGTTGGCCGCTGGAGTCTCCCGCTGCTGTCGGAGTTTGGAGTGGACGAGGCGGCTAGCCGGCTCTGCGATGCATTCACTGCAGTCTGCAGAGCGGCCATGCCGCCCGCGAAGCGTTCATCCCCGCGGCGGGCGCTTTACTGGTGGTCGGCTGAGATAGCCGGTCTTCGGGCCGCCTGCAACGGGGCCAGGAGGCAATATACCCGGAGCAGGCGGAGACGCCCCCAAGACGTGGACAGGGACGACAGGCTGCGCAGGATCTACGTGGAGAAAGCGTAGATCCTGCGGCAAGCCATATACCGAGCCAAGGAGGAGGCGTTCGTAGTTCGGCTAGCCGGCTCTGCGATGCATTCACTGCAGTCTGCAGAGCGGCCATGCCGCCCGCGAAGCGTTCATCCCCGCGGCGGGCGCTTTACTGGTGGTCGGCTGAGATAGCCGGTCTTCGGGCCGCCTGCAACGGGGCCAGGAGGCAATATACCCGGAGCAGGCGGAGACGCCCCCAAGACGTGGACAGGGACGACAGGCTGCGCAGGATCTACGTGGAGAAAGCGTAGATCCTGCGGCAAGCCATATACCGAGCCAAGGAGGAGGCCTGGCTGGAGTTAGTTGGGGATCTGGAGAGAGACCCCTGGGGTCGACCGTATATTTGGGCACGGAACAGGCTCCGCGCTCAGTCGGCCCCTATCAGCGAAACACTCCAGCTGGACCAACTGGGGAGGATCGTTGGGGAACTCTTCCCCGACGAACCGGAGGGCTTTATGCCCCCCCGGATGGCTCGGCAGACGTCGGACGAGGAGGAGGGTGTTCCGCCACCCGTCACAGAGACTGAAATGGAGCCGGCTCTGTCCCGCCTTCAGAGTAAGAAGAGGGCGCCGGGTCCGGACGGGGTGCACGGGAGGGTACTCGCGATCGCTCTCAGGCACCTCGGCGACAGCCTCCGAGAGCTGTTTGACCGCTGCCTACGATCTGGCCAGTTCCCGGGGGCCTGGAAGGAGGGTCGGCTCTGCCTACTTCCCAAGGCAGGGCGGACCCCGGACTCAGCTTCGGCGGTGCGACCGGTGGTGTTGCTGAATGAAGCTGGGAAAGCCTTGGAGAGAGTGGTGGCCTCCCGGCTCGTTCAACACTTGGAGGAAGGTTCGGGACCCGGACTCTCAGAGTCCCAATTCGGGTTCCGAGCACGCCGGTCGACCATTGATGCCCTCAAACGTCTACGGGCGGTGACGGGTGAGGCGGAACACGGGAGGGAGGTGGTTGTCGCGGTGTCCCTGGACATCGCGAACGCCTTCAACAGTCTCCCGCACGCAGTGATACGGGAGGCACTGAAATACTTCGGAGTGCCCCTGTATCTAAGAAGGCTGTTGGAGGCATACCTCTCCGATCGGAGGGTTGGCCACGAGATCCGGTCGGGGTCTGTGGAGTGGCGGCAAGTTGGCTGCGGTGTCCCGCAAGGATCGGTTCTGGGACCGATCCTGTGGGACATCGGTTACGACTGGGTCCTGCGAGGCCGTCTCCTCCCCGGAATGGGTGTCATCTGCTACGCGGATGACACCCTCGTTTACTCCCGCGGACGTGACTTCAAGGAGGCGGCGCGGCTGGCCGAAGTCGGACTCGACCTCGTGATCAGCCGCATAAAGAGTTTAGGGCTTCGTGTCAGAATTGACAAGACTGAAGCCCTCCTCTTTCGTGGGACCGGACGCAAGGGACCTCCACCGGGGGCTACCCTGCAGATCGGAGAGGGAAGGGTCAGAATGAGCTCCCAAATCAAATATTTGGGGCTCATCCTTGACGGAGGGTAGACCTTCGGCCCACACTTCGCTATGGTGGGACCGAAGGTTGTGAAGGTGGCGAGTGCACTGGGCAGATTCCTCCCGAACCTCGGAGGACCCAGCGCCGCCTGCAGGCAGCTGTACTCCGGTGTCTGCCGGAGTATGGCGACGTACGGTGCCCCGGTTTGGGCGGATCGCCTCACTGTGAGGAATAGGGCTGCGCTGCGCTCTGCGCAGAGGACCATCGCGGTGAGGGTGATTCGGGGGTACCGTACGGTATCGTGGGCTGCAGCTACTGCTCTAGCCGGCGACCTCCCGTGGGAACTCGTGGCGGAGATTCTTGCCGAGACCTACTCATACGTCTCGGGTAGGAGGGCTCTTGGTGAGAACCCCACGTTGGACGGGATCCTACGGGTGCGCCGGGTAGGGCAGGAAGCGCTGATGCGGAGGTGGGGGGAGGACCTGGTGGAGGAGCCGTATGGCACACGCGTAACAGCTGCCCTGCGCCCGGTCCTTGAGCGGTGGATGCGTCGAAAACGCAAGCCCCTCACCTTCCGTCTGACGCAGGTTCTCACCGGGCACGGTTGCTTTGGTGACTACCTGTGTCGGACGGCCCAACGGAGGCCGACGACTGAATGTCACGATTGTGGCGCGGCGGTGGACTCTGCCCAGCACACTCTCGAAGTGTGCCCGAGATGGGCAGCACTGCGTCAGGGTCTGACGTCGGTCCTCGGAGGGGATCTGTCGCTCCCGAGCGTCATCACCGCGATGCTTGGCAACGACGAGTCCTGGAAGGCGATGGTCTCCTTCTGTGAGACAGTTATGTCCCAAAAGGAGGCCGACGAGCGGGTGAGAGAGGAGGCCGCCGACGTGGCTTCCACCCGCGGGCGACGAATGGGGGTGCGTAGGAGGCGCTACTTAATGCGCTTCCAGTAACGCCCCTATGCCCGTGTCGGGCCGGGATGGGAACCCGGTCCTGCTAGACACGGCGTCGTCGGGACTGTTCAGAGGTGAGCCGGACAGTCCCCATGGAGGAGAAGTCTGGCCTTTTCGCCGAGGCCAGCCTGTCGCTGGAGGGATCCTGTTGCCTGCAGATCCGGGACCCTCCAATTAAAGCGGCTGAAGGCTCCCGCAGGGATTTAGTGCGGTAGTGGCACCCCCAAGTGCTGAGTCCGACATACGGTCTAGGACTGCCTACCCGGGCGTCCTGGATATCACCCGTAAATGGGTTACCCTGCGATATCAAAAAAAAAAAAAAAAGTATGACTTGGTTGTTAAACATAGCTTTTGTTTTGTCCAAGTTCATACCGAGACCGAGTCGTCCAGAGGACTCGTTTAGGCCGGCCAGCATTTGGCCTAGTTCATCCAATGTCTCCGCAGGATGACATCACCCTGTCTTACACCACGCGGGAGGAAAATTGGTCAGAGTCGAAGGCTTTCTCGTAGTCCACAAATGCCATACACAGCAGCTGATTATATTCTTCTGTCTCTTGAATAATCTGCCAAACAGTATTGATGTGGTCAACGGTGCTGTAGCCATTTCGAAACCCAACCTGCTCCGGTGGTTGAAATTGGTCGAGTCTTCTGGCGAGACGATTCGTAACGACCCTCGAAAAAATCTTATAGACGTGGCTCAGAACTGAGATCGGCCTGTAATTTTTTAACAGAAACTTATCGCCTCTCTTAAAGAACAGTACCACCACACTCCTGGACCACGCCTCCAGCGTGGTACCTCGGTGGATAATGGCTTTAAAGCTCCCGTTTTTAAGCTGTCTGAGTGCCTGTCTGATCTCATATCTACTTCGATGTCAGGGATGTCCTCCGAATAGTGACGTAACAATGGTGATTTTAAATCATATCAAAATTTTCGACCCAGCGGGATTTGAACCTGCGCCCTCTGACGTGCCGTGTCAGCGCTCTGCCAACTGAGCTATGGGTCCTCATCTAGCCGCGTCGAAATTCTTGATATGATGATTTTAGGTTTTAAGCAAACCTTGGCGTCGTCTATAGCGAGTTCTTTACAGATCCCGGCTACTCAAAGATTTCATATTACAATGAATTCTTCGACAAGAGACGATACCATGCTATTTTTAATTCGTTTTTATTTTTGTTTTTGTGTTACCCACACGTGAGGAAATTATAAAGATTTTAAATCATATCAAAATTTTTTCGACCCAGCAGGATTTGAACCTGCGCCCTCTGACGTGCCGTGTCAGCGCTCTGCCAACTGAGCTATGGGTCCTCATCTATGATGATTTTAGGCTTTAAGCAAACCTTGGCGTCGTCTATAGCGAGTTCGTTACAGATCCCGGCTACTCAAAGATTTCATATTACAATGAATTCTTCGACACGAGACGATACCATGCTATTTTTAATTCGTTTTTATTTTTATTTTTGTGTTACCTACACCTGAGGAAATTATAAAGATTTTAAATCATATCAAAAAATTTTCGACCCAGCGGGATTTGAACCTGCGCCCTCTGACGTGCCGTGTCAGCGCTTTGCCAACTGAGCTATGGGTCCTCATCTAGCCGCATCGAAATTCTTGATATGATGATTTTAGGTTTTAAGCAAACCTTGGCGTCGTCTATAGCGAGTTCGATACAGATCCCGGCTACTCAAATATTTCATATTACAATGAATTCTTCGACAAGAGACGATACCATGCTATTTTTAATTCGTTTTTATGTTTATTTTTGTGTTACCCACACCTGAGGAAATTATAAAGATTTTAAATCATATCAAAATTTTTTCGACCCAGCGGGATTTGAACCTGCGCCCTCTGACGTGCCGTGTCAGCGCTCTGCCAACTGAGCTATGGATCCTCATCTAGCCGCGTCGAAATTCTTGATATGATGATTTTAGGTTTTAAACAAACCTTGGCGTCGTCTATAGCGAGTTCGTTACAGATCCCGGCTACTCAAAGATTTCATATTACAATGAATTCTTCGACAAGAGACGATACCACGCTATTTTTAATTTGTTTTTATTTTTATTTTTGTGTTACCCACACGTGAGGAAATTATAAAGATTTTAAATCATATCAAAAAATTTTCGACCCAGCGGGATTTGAACCTGACGCCAAGGTTTGCTTAAAACCTAAAATCATCATATCAATGATGTTCTTTGCGTGTTATAGCATGATTTTATGTGTTCATTAACAATTTAAGTTTATGAATATTTAACCAAAAGTATAATCTTCAAGAAGGATTTAACACTTTTAGGATAATTATTGATTGAAAATGGAAAATCGGACACGAATGGTAATTAGATTTTGGCGCTTTGATTTGTAATATCTCTTAATTTATAAATATGATTTTTAGTTATCTCTCCATATTTGGGATACTTTTTTACATGAGAAATAATTCACAAAAGTAAAAATAAAAACGCTGTATTCGTTCTTTATCAACCGCCGCGCGATTTGCACATTTTCAAATATGTATTTACCCGGTTACTAAATATCTTAATAAAAAATTCTCGTTAGAAAAACCTTTGATGACCTTCAACTTTTTTAAATACCTAGGGACTAGGTCGTTATTATATTATATCCATAATCCTTAACAAAACTATATGTGTACTTATGTACGCACGTAAGAAGTTATACTATATTGGCAAGCTAATGTCACGTTTCTAACTTCTTCGTCGTTGACTATAAAACAATTGCCAATTAACCGAATATAAAAATCATCATATCAAAAATTTCGATCAAACGGGTACATCGTTCCATAGCTTAATTGGCTATAACACCGACACGGTCAGTCGGAGATGCAGGTTCGATCCCCGCTGCACTGTAATGGATTTTTGATATAACAATTAAAAATGTTTAAAATTTCTCATGTATGGTTAACACAAAAATGAATCATACGAATTAAGTATAACTTCAATGAAAAACGGTCATTTCCAATATAACAGTCTTCTTTCAAATGTTTATTTAAAAATATATTAAAGCGTATATTTGAATTTGTTAAACAGATGTCAGGCCACTAACCGTAGTTAATATTGCTTATAATTGAATTTTAACAACCCATTAACGAAGTTATTAATTAGGTAATACGTTAAAGAATTTGATATGCTGCTTTAATACAAGTTATTGCAATGATTGTATGTCTGCTGATGTATATTAATACCCAAAGACAGGCTACATGTTACTTGAAAGTACAACAAATCGGTTTTATTTTATTTCTTTTACGCTGACTCACCAGAGTAGAGCAACTAGCAAACTTATAAATCAAATCAAACACGCACATACATCCGTACATGTAAACAAACATGCAAACAAGTAATAAATAAAATTCACAATATGTTATAATCATATATAAATTTTTAGATGTAATCGGTATTGATATTGTACTGAGATAAAACATATTATATTTATTTAACCAACTATGTGATACAATTTAATTTCAGCAAAGGTAAACTCTCTTTTTTCACTGACTGAGACTTTGGCATCGCTGCTCTTCCAACCCCTCTACTCGTGGATCTACATGAACACGCTGTCCGTGCTGCCCGGTGCTGTATTCATCACCAGTGTACTTTTAATCATACCAGCTTCGCTTATTCTAGGGTAAGCTAATTATCGACAACAGTGTCTACTATCAATTCCATTTTTGAGTTTTTTTTTCGAAAACTAGAATATTAAATGTAAACTATAAAAGCACATTTATTTCTGTTCGGTCAATAATAATTAGATAAAAATATTAAATAATAATTTTTCAATATATTTCATCGTTTAATTTTACAATTTTTCAATATTATATATCTTATATATATAAAAATCAATTACTGTTCGTTAGTCTCACTAAAACTCGAGAATGGCTAGACCGATTTACCTAATTTTGAAATTGAAATGTTTGTGAAAGTTCAGGGATGGTTTAAACGGTGAGAAACATAAATAACTCGGGGACTGCCGCGGTAAAGCTATTGCATAGCATTTTGTATCAACTTATGCAATTATAATTATTTATTTATTTTATTTCTGTATTTTATGCAGTATTTCTTTTTCTTTGATATTAATTCAAGTTACACTTTTTGAGCGTGGTGACCGATAAGAAAGCTTTTTTCCTTTTAATAATAATAATATCTTTATTTCACAAACTTAGTATTATATTACAATGATAATGTGGCAACAATATCAGAAGTAATGAGATTAGCATCTGTGTCAGTCGCTTAGTCGTAATAAGCGACTGACACAGAGCCTGATATATTTGTTTCAGCAATGATGGGTTTGCGACATGACGTAGGTTTTTGAAGACATATACTAATTTCGTACTCTATTACAAAGGATTTTGACATGTTCTTTAAAGTTAAGGTTGTTATCCAAAGTAACACCAAGGTATTTTAGGGAATTGACACGTTCAAGAGATGGACATGCGATATTATCTTCCAAGAGGCATTGGTGTGAAGTAATTTTACGATCGCAAGAAACGCTTCCCGCCTGTCCAATGCTGAAACAAATATATTTAGTTTTATCTACGTTTAAAGTAAGCATATTACTCTCCAGCCATCCTTTTGCCATATCAAAGCCATTTTGTGCGTTTGTAAAGACCTCCTCCCAACTATCACCTTCAAACATCAAAGAAGTGTCATCTGCGAAAGAGATAATCTCACCTTTCGTCAGTTTGAGATTAGTTAGCTCATTTGTGTACACAAGGAATAGTGTGGGCCCCAGTATACTCCCCTGAGGAACGCCATGTGTAACTGGGAGGTGTGTACTTTTATATTGACCCACTCGAACACACTGAGTCCGCCCAGAGAGATAGCTATCAAAAAGCTTAAGCTGAGTGCCCCTGACACCCAGAGCCTCTAATTTGTGGAGTAAGAGGGAGACAGAAATCGTATCAAATGCCTTGGCCAGGTCGAGAAATATGCTAATACATTGTTTTCTTTTGTCTAGTTTAGAACTTATAAATTCTACAAGTTTATTGACTGCCTGTTCAGTAGATTTTCCTTGGCTAAAACCGTATTGGTTTGCCGATAATATTTTATTTTTTTCAAGATATTTCACTAAACGTGACTACACTAACTATGTTGATGATTTTTTCAAGAATTTTAGATATTGCAGGTAAAATGGAAATCGGTCTATAGTTATTTATACGACCCCTGTCTCCCTTCTTATAAACTGGAATCACTTCCGAACGTTTTAGGGAATCAGGGAAAACTCCAGCCCTCAAACAATCGTTGAAAATCTTTTGCAGAGGATGTACTAGAATACTTTTATGCTGTTTAAGGAATCTACTGCTTATATTATCACATCCTGGTGCATTGTCTGTTTTTAGACCTGATATAATATTATGTCCAACCTCGTACATGTCTGTTTCCATTAAGACGAAAGAGTTTCAGACATTGCCCTGAGTGGTATAAGTTAATGGTAGATTCCGGGATTTTTTATTTTGTTGACAGATTTTACTAGCCAGTGAGCTACCCACGCCTATAAAATAGTTGTTCGCTTCATCTAGCGATTGCTTAGGAGATGATGAACTATTTAATAGCTCTTTAGGGTGTTGTGTAATTTTTGATGTGTGTGTGATGTTTTTGATGACTTTCCATAATTTTTTATTATCTTTCTGTGCTTCTATGATTTGGGATTGTTCATAATTTCATTTTAATTTTCGCAATAAATTGTTACAGAAATTTCTGTAACAATTTTTTCCTTTTTCAAGACTACATTTTCTGGGTCAGTGCTAGTTTTTTTTGTGTAATCGGTCTCTGTTTCGCATGCATCGTAGTAGTCCAGGTGTTATCCACGGCTTAATGATTTTTTTTCGTCTAGAGAGTGTTATAATTTTTGTATTCTTTTCTATAACATTTTGTAAGCATAGTGTTAGGTATTGTAAACTAGTATTAGGGTCATTTGTTTGATAAATGGGATCGAAATTTAATTGTAGTATGTCATCTGCTAATCTGTTATCGTCAATTACAGCCTTAGATTTATTTGCGTATATTCGTTTATTTTTTAAATTTAAACAAAACAAGACGGGGTGGTGGTCAGTAAGTGAGGCGTTTGGGACTATGGTAGTGGATGAAATTTTAGTTTTAATAAGGACGTGGTCAATGCATGTCTGGTGAGCACCGCGTGTAACCAACGTGTGCGCTGGAAGAAGGCCGTGCGAAGCAGCTAAGGTTAGATATTGTTCCCCTTCAAACTTAATTTTATCAGAATTAATCGCTATATTCATATCACCTATAACAACGATGTGCTCAAAAGAAGACACCGATTTTAAAGATTTGTCCAACGACATGAGAAATGGTTCCGATTTGGTGTAAGAGGGCGATCTGTATAAGGCAAGTATGGCGACCTGTTTTCCTATGGTGGCTTGTAGGCAATTACTTTCATGAAACTCTGGTTCAATTATAGTTAGATTAATAGTATCTTTGTAGTAAATTACTACTCCGTCATTTTGTAAAGGGTTTGTGTTTGTTTCCTAGTGAGAGTAACCAGGTAGGCTAGGGATTACAGTTGAGTTTTTGAGCCAGCACTCTGTTAAAATGAGTATATCACATTTTAGTTTAAGTCGTTGGAGTAAAACTTCTAGTCCAATTAGATTGCCAATATAATAAGGTGGTCAGATGAGGAAGTAATAATATTTTGACATTCTTCAAGCTCAGCGATTTGTGAGTGAGATACGGACAGCTGGTCAATATTTTTATATAAATTTGTAATTTTTATATAATTATCGAATGTTTGGCAAAAATGATATAATATTCCAAATTTGTGGTCAGTGTAAAGACAACACTACTTGAAAGAGCTTGTACATGTGTAGCATAATAGTAGTATATATGTGTATGTTTATGATGTGAAGTGTATGAGAGTGTTGTTTGAGTAATTGTAATTGAGTAGCAGATTGTATGTATGTTCGTGTTAAGCTTATTTATGGATATGGTTAAGAAGTGTTTTAATTGACTGATTTGTGATTCGTACAAAAAAATAGTATATGAATTTTTACTTAAAATTAACATGCAATTTTATAATTAAAACAATAATAAGACAAAGTAAGTACTTTAAAGCAACAATTAGTCACTGCGGTTTAATATTCTTACGTAATTTTTCCAAATAAGACTCACTATTTATCCGAATATGTGAGGAGTTTTCATTACTTTTCAGATAAACAACACCATTCGCTGTCCAGCAAAAACTATACCCGTGACTCTTTCGGAATTGACGGGCTAAATAATATAGTTTCTGGGTTTTACGAGTGAGAGCCTCAGAAATGTATATAGGTTTTTGACTGTAACTTGAATTTAGATGGGTTGTGTTCAATTTGCTGTCCGTTTGTTTAAATTTGTTGAATTTTTTTACCGAATTTATGACCTTTTCCTTCAGGAAAACCGTGGTGAAATTGACTACAACTGGGTCGGAAGAATCTTTAGTTTTTAACCTGTATATATCCTTAATATTACTGGTGTTAATATCAACTTTTAGTATTTCTCCTAATTTAGAAATTTCGCTGACAAGAGTATCCTTAGTTTCTCCTTTTTGTTTTGGTATATTTCGAATCTCAATCCCTAACCCTCGACTTTTTCGTTCTAAAGTTTCCAATTTGTCCTCTAAGTCCTTAATAATTAACTTATCAGATTGTCTTTCTTTCTCAAGATACGCTATTTTCGATAAGAATTCGTCGTATTTATTTGACATATGCTCAATACTTGCTTGCAATTCTTGAAAACGCAAATTTTGTTCACTAGTGAAAGAGGAAAACATATTTTGTATTAATTAAAAAATATCGGAATTTTCTCCGTCGAGTTTTCGCTTCGGTTCGGACTCGCATTGTTTTAGGGTCAAAACACTTTTTTTCTTTTATGCCACACTTTTCACTTCATTACGAGTGTCATCTGCGGGTATTGGCGGGGCGGGAGAATCTAGTGGAGTTCGTCTTAGCGGCATTTTTATATTTGTTATGCACTAGGATAACAATTTAATGCTCAATAACAGTAATTTTACTTGAGGAATTAATGAGTTAAATAACAATGAAGGTCAATACCTTTCCTTTCTTATGGATACCTTTCTTATGGATCTCCTCACACGGCCTGCAGAAACGCTCCCCGCTGTCACTCGTATAGTAATAATAAACAATCCACACACGCCGATGCGATGTTGTTGCACAAAATCAATGAGATAGTGAGTACTAGGAGCGCATAAAGAATGTGCAGTGATTGGGGCGATGGTTATCGCGCGTGAGACAACGATAGTATTATACCTCTAATTTCGCTGTGATGTGTGTGTGGGCTTTGGGTACACTCACACGGATGCGCCGCGCCGTTCTTTCGTTCCGTCGTTCGATGAAGGTGAACGCGCTAACTTCTTGAAAATATGCACTCCTATTATCTTAACTATATTTAACTGTTAAAATTTTGAATTTAGACAATTAATAAAATAAAACTGCGTATAAGGTACGGCACGTCTGCTCGTGTTCGAGGTCCGGAGGGAAGGGGATTTTTATTTTTTAAATACCTATACACCTATATACTTTCTCACAAACAGCTGCTTATTTTTTTTTTATTATTTTCTTTTTTAGGGACTTTTGTCTACACAGACATGTCAGCCCCATCATACCCTAATTCTCACTATGTCTAAGAAATGGAGAAAGAATCATTGATGATTGATGACCATATTAACTAACAGATTTGCTGCATCAGACAAAGGTTCTGTTAACACAGATAAAAATATACCCATATCAAATTTATTTATACCAAACCGTTTCATCAATGTTTCTCTCTCCGTTTCGTATTTAACACATGTTGCACATGTTGCACAGTATGCGGATGACTTTATTTTCTACATTGGCCATAACGATTTAAAACATTGTGAAACGGAATTACAAAAAGCTTTGAACTCGGTTGTTAAAATGTTAGATAATATTGGCCTTCAATTATCTGGAAGTAAATCTAAGGTATGTATATAGTAGAGGACGCCGTAGAGGAAAAGTTGAATTAAAAATTCATAATGATTTTTTGCAATTGAATGATAATATTAAATATTTAGGTCTCTGGCTAGATCGATCGTTGCGTTGGAGCAGACATATTAATGAGATAGTAATATAGTAGAGAAATCTACAAAATTTTTAAATTTATTAAAGGTGTTGGCTGGGTCTGGTTGGGGTATTCATCCAAGGCATATTCGATCCTTGTACTTGTCTCTGATTAGGAGCAGGTTTGATTATGGCTGCTATTTTTACGATAACAGCGCAAAAAAACATCTTTGTAAAATTGACAAGGTTCAAAAGCAAGCCCTTCGAATAATAGGTGGATTCATTAGAAGTACTCCTATACATGTAATGGAGAGTGAGTTATGTATTCAACCTTTGTTTAGATTATATTTAGCATATAAGTATTGTATGAAGTGTAGATCTGTGTTAAATAATACATCAATTAAACTTTTGGATGATTTGAGTTCCTCAAGATATGAGAGATACTGGCAAAATATTAAAAAACCACTACTTTTATTAGTATATCGTGAATGTAAACAGGTCCAGATTCACTCCTCGAACATATTAGAAATGTTTAAATTAAATTCTTGGGTGAGTAGTATTGATTTAAATAATGTTATAGAAACCAATTTAAATTGTATTAAAATATCTAAAAAAAGGTATGAAAGTGCATGTCTGAAAATTAGTGTTATGAAAGAATTATACGAAAAGTATTCTGGTTGGACACAAATATTTACAGATGGGTCGAGGAGCGAAACTGGACTTGGAAGTGCTTATTGTAACCAAAAAGGGGATATTGTCGGTAAATTTAAAATTTTATCAAATGTTTGTATAATGACGGCGGAACTCATTGCAGTTTCAGAGGCTTTAAAATATCTCAGTTCACTGAATAATAACCAAAATATTGTAATTTTCACGGATAGTAAAAGTGGTTTACAACATTTGGCTCGATACGCCTCTGGATATAGCAGAGGTGTATCGATAGCCTACACAATTATAAACATTTTAAACGAACTTCGGATTAGGAATATAAATGTGAAGCTGCAGTGGGTTCCATCGCATATAGGTCTTAGTGGTAACGAGAAGGCTGACTGTCTAGCAAAGATAGCTATAAATGAAGGATTGAAATTTCATATTTTACCTACTATTTTCAGAAAGTTTGACCAAATTTAAAATTATTTGTCTTCAAAAGTTTAAAGAATATTTCGACCAAAGAAGTAGAGAAAATGGTATATGGTACAAAATTATTCAAAGTCAGCCTCCTCGCTTAACTTGGTTTATAAAAGCAAGAATTAGCAGGAAATACATCACTACAGCACTCAAATTACGTTCAGGACATTTTCCATCAAAAAAGTTTGCCTTTTTAATGAAAAAAGCTGAATCGCCTAACTGTGACACATGCGGCTTGCTAGACGATGTGTACCACATATTAAATGAATGTGTTAAACAGCTGCTTATGTATTCGTCCGATTTCGGAGCAGCTCGTCTCGATTCGTGCGAGTTTCGTAGAGTCGTACAATACGTCTAATCGCATGCACACAACGCCGTGTCGAAGACTGCCGAACTGAAACGACGTTAGACGGTGCACGGCCTTCAAGCCACACCTCCGTGCCCGTCGGAGTGGGGAGCGTGAAGTTTTTTCGTTACGGAATTTCTGGATTCGGTCCCCGCGCTCAAGGCCCGCGATAGAAGCTATGCAATAGCTTAATATGTAACGGAAAATACAAAAACGACGATTTAATTTTCCAATACAAAATGTTTCTAGCGGGGAAATTTAATATCTTTTGTCAAAAACGTTGTCAATTGGTTGTCAAATATTTATAGGTGCGATCAGAAAGTGTTTATATAATATGTAGGTGATACGAACTTCATCGGGCCATCTAGTTTATAATATACATTTTAATTTTACATTAATCTACTTCCAGAACTTTTTACATTCAACACAGAATAGCTTTACGGAAATCGAGGAAAACAGTGCTAGAAGCAGAAGAGAAGAAGGAAACAGAAGCAAACCCTCCAATACCTGAAAACTCAACGCAAAATGATTCAACACACTTATAGCTTTAAGTTATGTGAAACAAGTATGACTAAAAAGTATTGAATGATTGGCTCTTGTTTTTAACCGACTTAAAAAAAGGATGTTCCCAATTTTTTAATGTGGTAACATACATTTGTATTGAATAAATTCGTATTTCATTGAATATTTTTTCGACTAACTACGTCATATTACTACATCCGGGTGTACGGAAAGACTCTTTTGAGTCTGTGATTACACCCTCAAACATGTTAAAATGATAATAATTATACCCCGTCCGGCGACTAATGACCTTTTTGACACTTCAAGAAATTTTGACATTAGTGACTGCCTCACACGTTATTTATTCGATTCGAAATAATAATCGATTTTATTTAAGAAGAACTTTCAATCGATGTAATTAAATACATTTAGTTTAAAAATATTATTTATTTATGCGTTTATTAGTTTTTTTAATTATAAATGAAATATTTAAATAATAAATAAATGAATTAACACAGTTATTGCTCTTTATTCTTGGTTTGCAATTAAATTTCAAGATTTCGACTTAATTCCTTGCAAGTAATCAATCTTGGGGTCATAGATACTATTTTTATTTCCTTTTTTGTATGAAATTTATAGAAAAAATAATCACATGACGTAAAATTATTTTTATCATAATATGATCGATTTATTATTTCAAGAACTGTTTCATAGTCTGTGGTTGTTTGTTATGCACAGGGTACGTCACTCAATCAATCAAATCGTCAGTCCCCGAGTGCCACACGTCTTTTTTTTATATTTAAAATTCTTTATTGTACAAAAAAAAAGTGTGTACAAAAGGCGGGCTTAATGCTAATTTATGCATTTTCTACCAGCCAACCTTGGTATGTGCAAGAAAGTATAGTGAGTAGGTGCATCATGTTGATAGTAAACTTAAATTTAGAACGATATTTAATTTAGTTGCATTACTTAGTTAAATATGTCATTCTTTATCCTTTTATTCTAAATATTTTACTGTGGAAGCTTGTCGTCCTTGGAACTCATTACCACTGTCTATTAAAAGTGCTCAAACATTAGAGATATTTAAAAAAACTCACTAAATAAATATATTTATCTTCTTAACGTATGTCAAGCAATTTTTATATCAGTACTTTATACTATAATATTTTGTCTATCATTTAAAATTTATCATGTATTGTGTATAAGATTTCAGATTAACATGGTTACTTCTATTACAAACATTATTCGAAAACAGGATATTTACCATGTTATGATATTTGCCATCGAGCTCCGCGAAGAAAAATTAATAAACATGGTAAATATCCCGTTTTCGAATAATGTATTGTGTATATTTGTATCTATGTATATATGGTTTATAATTATATATGTATATGAGTATAATATGTACATGTGTATTTTTATTTGTATGTATATGTATATGTAGGTAGGTATATATTCCTGTTACATAAATGTTTTGGGCCCCATCCCACACTCACTATGTTAGTCCTCTGCCTAAAGGTTTCCTGGAAGATATCGCTGTATTAGCGATAATGCCGCATGTTGCAACTGATACAATTTCAATTTTCTTATATTATTTGTCATATTGTTAAAACCTTGTTTAAGGGTGAGGCCAAACGAGCGTAATTTTGTGAGTTGTGAGTCGCGTAATTTCGGTTGCATTCGGTTTCATACAAAAAGACAGTTCGTGCCATACGGCGACACAAAATAAGTTGTGCGCCGACTCACACGCTTAATCCAACAGAATTGCGTTCGTGGAGGGCGAGGCGACCGAGGAAAGCGTCGAGGAGAGGCGTCAGCCCGGCTGACTCTGTCAGATCAGGTAAAGATTGCGTGAAAGTCGACACGTATTTTGTTAGCGAAACTCACAATTCACAAAATTACGCTCGTCTGGCCTCACCCTTAGTGTGCGAAAGTGTTAATAAACAAATATCTCTTAATGTTTAGAACTTACCGTAGATATAACAATACATTAACGTATTATACGTGCATAAACATTTAAATGCATGTTAACAATTTCACGATTTCTTAACAACAACGCATTTTGTATGGTTAATTGGTTAATATGTGTAATGTACATTATAATCAGACTCAAGATATATTTTCAAAAGATGTATTATCAAATCGAGACGACATAGGTATTGGATAAATTAAATTATCAAAAATTAATTTGTAAATATTTAAGTGCAACGACAAAAATATCTTCCCGCTAAACGCATCGTTTCTTGTTTAATGAATAAACGCGTAAATAATTATTTAGAAGCACTGTTTTTTTTTTACAAACAAGCTAAGTAATAGAATCTGAATATTACTCTTAATATTGTCTACTACACATTTTAACTGTTCAGAATTATTCTAAATAACTACCTCATTTTATAAAATAAGTATATTTTTAAACTTTATAAATGAGTAAGTGAAAGTAAATAAAGTTATATAGAAATTTATATTATTTTAATCTCAAAAGTATTGTGAAAATAATTTTAAAAATAGAATGAAATACTTCCATGTATTTTTTTATAATTTCTTTATTTAAGGGCCTATGCAAACCGCGTTTTTTAAACGCGATACAGACGCGATGCAAACGCGCGTGTGACGCGATACAAACGCGATGCAAACGCGCGTTTTAGAAACGCGCGTCGACGGCGCGTTTAAAAAACGTGGTTTGCATAGGCCCTAAGAGTGTTCTGCGGACAAATTTAAAATGGATAAGAGCTAAGAGCATTACTTAGGACGCCCCATTACTCCTCACCAACGTTAGGTTCTGTGTTTTATAAGACAAACTTTGTTCCTTACGATAAAAGTTTGGCTTTAAAAACAAAAGTAACGCAAGCCGGTCGCTAATATGTTTTTTAAGTAGCCATTAGTCCAGAAATAGTTTCTGAATTATAGTTTTCGTATGTAAGTTTTTTACTTTTAAGATAATTCGTCGGTATGAAATCATAATTCGGCGTATATTTTTGGGCGAGTATTTGTGATAAAAAAATCTTTTTGATCACAAATTTTAAAATTTTATTAAATGGTAATTATAAACTTTAGATTTACAAATTATAATTATGTTAACACAAAAAAACTACATAGGCTATCTACATCTTCAAAACTTTCAGTAACTTTACTCATTGTTAATTTTTTGAATGACCTAAGTTGCTATAACTATGTAACCTTAATTTGATATAAAAATCTATTAAATCATTATATATTGTATATGACTTTGATTTTATTTGTGTAGTCCTTGTGGGGCTAGCCACCGTGACTCGGAGAGCACATTGAGCCGTTGTTCCCGATTGTTATCATGCACACCTATATATCCGCCAACCCGCATTGGAGCAGCCTGATGGATTAAGTAAGCTCTGTTCCTTCTCCTACATGGAGAAAGAGGCCTATAATGCCCAGCAGTGGGATATTACAGACTGAAGTGAAATATATGACTTAAAAGTTTTTTAAGCTATTGCATAGCTTCTTTCGCGGGCCTTGAGCGCGGGGACAATTTCTAGAATTACAGTAACGAAAAAACCTCACGCTCCCCCAGTAACGAAAAAACCTCACGCTCCCCACTCCGACGGGCACGGAGGTGTGGCTTGAAGGCCGTGCATCGTCGTTTCAGTTCGGCAGTCTTCGACACGGCGTTGTGTGCGTGCGATTAGACGTCTTGGTCGCGTCGGCGCGGCTAGGCGGTGCGCTTGACGTCGAGCTTCGACGCGAGTTTGCCGGCATTTATCAATGAATGCGTGATGAAATAAAAAATATGACCTACATGAATAGGATAGCACCGGCGTTAGTACTATTATCTAGTTGAGCGTATTACTCATTGATGCAAATATGATATTGCCTATAATGTTACTATTTCCGGATAAAATTTGGCATTTAATTTTTTTAATAAAAGAAAAAAATTTGTTTTCTTATCGGTCACCACGCTCAAAAAATGTAACTTGAATTAATATCAATGAAAAAGAAATACTGCATAAATAAAATAAATAAATATTATAATTATTGCATAAGTTAATACAAAATGCTATGCAATAGCTTTACCGCGGCAGTCCCCGAGTGCCACACGTCTTTTTTTTTTTTTTTTTTTGGTAAGATAGAAGAAGATCAATATAACTATGTAGTTGTGTTGTCCACAATAATTAAATTATACATATCAGTGTCATTCTATCTTGGCCCTATTCATACCTCAAAAATGTTGTTTTATGCTATTACTAGCTTCTGCGCGCGACTTCGTCGGCGTGGACTCCGCTCCTATTGATCTTAGCGTGATGACACATAGCCTATAGCCATCCTCGATAAATGGGCTATCTAACACTGAAAGAATTTTTCAAATCGGCCCAGTAGTTCCAGAGATTACCGCGTTCAAACAAACAAACAAACAAACTCTTCAGCTTTATATATTAGTATAGATATCATAACGCTGTTAGATTTCCTAACAAAAAAAACGTGTGGCACTCGGGGACTGCCGGTAAAGCTATTGCATAGCATTTTGTATCAACTTATGCAATAATTATAATATTTATTTATTTTATTTGTGCAGTATTTCTTTTTCTTTGATATTAATTCAAGTTACACTTTTTGAGCGTGGTGACCGATAAGAAAACAAATTTTTTCTTTTATTAAAAAAATTAAATGCCAAATATCATCCGGAAATAGCATTATAGGCAATATCATATTTGCATCAATGAGTAATACGCTCAACTAGATAATAGTACTAACGCCGGTGCTATCCCATTCATGTAGGTCATATTTTTTATTTCATCACGCATTCATTGATAAATGCCGGCAAACTCGCGTCGAAGCTGAGACGTCAAGCGCACCGCCTAGCCGCGCCGACCTAGACGTCTAATCGCACGCACACAACGCCGCCAGGAGTAAAAGTGTTCTGTGCAACGCCGTGTCGAAGACTGCCGAACTGAAACGACGTTAGACGATGCACGGCCTTCAAGCCACACCTCCGTGCCCGTCGGAGTGGTGAGCGTGAGGTTTTTTCGTTACTGAAATTCTTGAAATTGTCCCCGCGCTCAAGGCCCGCGAAAGAAGCTATGCAATAGCTTAAAAAAACGACTATGTATCTCAATATTAGGAGTAAAAATATTATAATTTCATTTCGAACAAAGTAGAAATGAACATTAAAAATTAATTATGTTATAGTAGATGAAGTAGTTAAAAGTCAAAATAATTCTAGAAAGTAATAAGTAAATGAACGTGGAAAGATTATTTACTTACTACCCATTTTCTAAACTACTTCATAACTGTCTACTGTAATCACCACTTCAAAATTAAATATCGTACAATCAAAAAATGTCTATTAATTTCAATTTAATTCATAGTTACGGAAAGCTGTACGAAGATGAGAAAAATCTCTGACCATTACCAACCTAAATATATCTATATAGCACTTCTATTATGCATTCTATTATTTGATAAATAATAATGGCGAATTATTAATTCAGTTTTCCTAAAACAAAAGAAGTAAACGTAAGAATGTGAAGTGTTCATATAAAGATTAACGAATCTTATCAGACATTTAATGGCAATTATATTATTATTTCATTATTCTTAATCATAACATGCACGAGTAGTGATATTAATAATGTATTATTGTTTTATTTAATACAAATGATTTGTCAATAAAATTAACTATCACTTTTAAATCATTCTGTCAGTATCAGTGAAATAATATCTACCATGGCGACTCAAACAAAGAAAAATAGTTCTGAAAATGAAATAAAAATGGAAGAATACTCAGAAACAGATCCACTACGGCAGCTAAATGAGGCTAAAGAAAGACAAAATGAAGAAATGAAAAGAACTTTTAAAGAAAACTGTTCTTATGTCTTGAAGAACATTACCGTGGAGCCGACGATATTTCTTTTTCTATTTTCAATAATTGTAGAATTAATAACAACTCAAAACTTACAATTGGAAAAGGCGTGTCGTGTAAATTTAAATTTTACGACTGAAATTTGTGATGCCCTCAAAGCACAGACTTTAGGAGAACAAAATGTATACGAAAGAGATGTACAGCGTCTTGTAGCTGCCGCTATGACCTGGAAGACATACATCACAGCTACCATACCAAGCTTGTTAGCCCTTTTTTGGATCGTGGTCTGATAAAACTGGCCATAGGAAAATTTTCATAATCACTGCAATTACAGGACAAATACTTATAAATGTTAACGGTGTTGTTGTTAGTTTAACTGTAGGCTTCCCTATTGGAATGGCTCTCAGTGGGATTCTATTAAAAAGTCTGGGCTACTACGGATGTTTTGGAATAATTTCTAGTTTACATTTTATTAATCTCGTATCTAATGTCTTTATTCTTAAGGATCCAGAACGTTCACATAAAAAAAGTTGGTAAGTTTAAAAATTACTAATATCGTTAATTCTAATAATAAAAATATATCCCGCCAACCCGCATTGGAGCAGTGTGGTGGATTAAGCTCTGATCCTTCTCCTACATGGGGAAAGACGCCTATGCCCAGCAGTGGGATATTACAATCTAAAGCGTCATATCGTTAATTATTTATAATAATATTTTAGGGAAATTAGCAAAAAAATTTCAGTTAGATTCTTTGTCATGTCCTTTTCATGCTAGAGGTTGTATGGAAGACCGCCTTTTGTACATGTTTATATTTTCCTTTTGATGTAAAATTTTTCTCTGTTAGTGTACGATAAAGAGTATTTGTATTGTATGGTATTAGACTAAGGTATACTTATATTCTAAATATTCCATTGTGGTATAGTGGTGACTAAAGTAAAATGTATGCCAAAGTTAAATTTTCACTGATCGAATATTTTTCTTTCAACAAATATTTGTTTTTGATCTGTAGAATTGTCCTTTTGGATCTTCCAATTTTGCCTTTGTAGCACGTATAATTATTGGTTTTTTGTTGGAGAAGCGTGATATTAAAGCACTCACACTTCTTACATAATTATATGTAATTCAAGAAGATCAACTTTTTACGATTAAGCTCACTCAACGACTAAAATTACAGTTACTGTTAGAGTAAAATTTAGCCCTCCTCAGATGCATGCGCATAACGGCATCACATGTAAATTATCAAAAAATAATATTAAAGCTAATGAAGTTAACGAGTTAAATAATAAAAGGAAGCAACGTAGTTCATCAGAGCAAATTACTTCGGAGAGTGATTCTTTAATTTCATAGAAACCTAACGCATGCCCCTTGGCGAAGAAAGAAACGTGTACGCTCAACGGCGCGCGATCCCGTACTGAGGGCTGGCCGTCATTGCGTCCGCGGCGTCACCCAGGTAAACCTAGTGGTACGGAATTATACTTAAACACGCAAGATAGGGACAATGTAAACACAATTGAAGTTGAAGTTAATAATAAACAAACGGACTCTATGCGTCAGTCAGCGTCGAATTCTGGTTAGGACCACACTGCGAGCCTAACGCGGTGGCGGCGGCGGGCGCGAAATATCGAACATATGAATCGCGTCCACACTGCAGTGGCTAAAGCGGAAGCGACTGAGCGATACAACGAGCGTAGTTTTCAAACATTCCTATCCGCGCGTTCTGTCCACACTACGGGCCTAGTCAGCAAGCGATCTAATGCGCGGGTAGCAGGGGTATCAAACCATTTTGGTCTTGTCGCTATATATGTATTCGCTTTATGTAGTTTATACCTTTTTTTACGTGGGGAAATTAAAATTAAAATTAGAATTAAAATTTTGTACCCTAAATTGAGACAATTCGTTTAACATTACGTCCGGACTCTTTGTATCTATACTTCGTGGTCACTAATTTCAAATTTTCTTGAATTGTCAACAAGAAAATAATCGAATGGACGAGTATAAGTTGTAATATTGTTGCTTTTGGTAAAATGGCAGTATACACTATACGAATTTTGTAGGGTATAATCTCAATTCTTCATATAAATTAAAAAATTCGCCACTTATTTCTGTTTTTATTTATTTCGTGCACAACATCTCTAATGTTCAACACCTCCCATCTCAAGATTGGACTGTCTAGTAAAAATAATAAATCCTCGTCCATAGTTTGCAACCCCTGATATACGTCAAATCGCTACATGAGCTCGCGCGTCACTGTGGCCACCATACGCCTCCGCCGCGATTCTTCCGCCGAAAGATTCTTTTGCAGCTTGGGTGGCTTCTTATACAACAAAATTAATAGATTTAAATGAGTGAGTCGTTTCAAGATCTAATGAACAAAATTAAAAATATTATATTCTCTAAAAGGTGTAGTTGGATCGAAAAAGTCAAAAATATTATTTGTATGTTTGTAGAATGGGGAGTATCAACAATAATGCATAGATTTTCGGAGTTGTCCTTATTTAATAAATTATTTGAAATTTTTTTTAATCCCAATAATGGATAGTTATAATAATGTTGCGAAAAATATTACATCTAATATTATGCAATGGAATCCGCAGAGTATTGGACCTAAACGGTTAGAGTTAGAACAATTGTTAATTCAATATAAAATTCATATATCAAGGTTGTCTGGTAGAAATCGAAAATAATGCACAATAAAGTATATTTATCTTATCTTATTTATCTTATATCTGTGATTAGTGAAACCTGGTTGAATTCTGAAATTCCTTTTAAAATCAACAATTATAGAATTTTTAGGGCTGATCGAGGTGATGGCTATGGTGGGGTTTGAATTGTTACGCATAAATCTATACAAGCTCAGTTATGTCACTTTAATTATCCAAATGCAGATATTCAGATTTTATACGTCAAGGTATTTAACTGTAAAAATATTCAGAATTTAATTGCTGTTTACTGTCCTCAGTGGGTGCCGACTTGCCGTCAGGACTGGGACCTTTTATTTTCTAAATTCAATAATAAAACTTTATTTTTAGGAGATTTTAATGCACATCACTTTACGTGGTCCCACACAACTAATGCCAGAGGCTCTCAAATCTTTGATTCCATCAGTGAATATAATTTGTTATCATTAAATGATGGCAGTCACACACGAGTAAAGCTGGTAGGTGGTACAGTTCAACAAAGCACTCCAGATATTTCAGTCGTAACACCGGATATAGCATGTTTTTTGAACTGGAAGGTAACTAATGAAATACATAGAAGCGACTTAATTATTATTTCTACTGCTTCTCCATATAGTCCTAGTTTTATTCGAAAACGTAATTTTAAATCAACCGACTGGAAATCATTCACAGAATATTTAGAACAATCTTTTTCTAATTTGAATACGCATGGAGAACCTCAGTTATTATACGATAGTTTCGTTGATAATATTAATAAGGCTGCAGATGAGTTTATCCCTTTTAAAAATTTTTATCTTAATCCTGTTTCTAAATTTACACTAAAACCATATTGGTCACCCAATCTGTCTCATTCTGTCGCCAAACGTAAATTAGCTCTATCCATTTTCAGAAAAAACCCAACTCCTTCTAATTTGACAAAACTAAATGAATGCGTCCAAAATACTCGGAAACTGATTAAGAAAGCATCAAGGGATGGTTGGCATAATTTCTGCGATTCCTTGGATCACGCCTCAGCCACAAGTGAAATATGGAGGAAGATGAAATGGATGAAAGGAAACAGAGTGCAAACTTCGTATCTAGATAAAGACAAAAGCGAATCGTTTTTAGCAAATCTGTGTCCCGCATTTGTAGTTCCACCTAAATAAGTTTTTTTAAGTCAAAGTGTCAGCTGTGTGCACTAGTGCTCTCGATATTTTTTGCATTTTAATAAGAATAAGTGTGAATTGTGCAGTTAAACTGTTTTAAATGTGAAATCTAACCTGAAAGCCACTATAAACTGTATTATCTCGGAAGAATCACAAAGAAACACGGCAGTTATTACCAATATAAACTTACAAAGTCGTGCGAATTGTTGTTTCTACCCTCATTGGTTTGTTTTTTCCACCTGTCAACGGTCTTAGCATAGACAACTGTGTTGCCATAACGAACGCAAATTACCATCGTAGTAGCTTCAAGTTGAGAAATTGGAAATGAGTCCTAAAGGCAAAACATGTTCAAAATGTCATGCGCAACCAAATGATAAGAAGAAATCTGTATCATGTGATTCGTGTAAGGGCCTTATTTGTGCGGAATGCCATGGGTTATCTCCTACAGAAATAAGAGCTTTCGAACTGAAAACACGTGTTGTAACCTTCTTGTGTGAAAGCTGTAAATCAACTATGGCACAACTACCATCTATTATGAAAAGGTTAGATGAACTGGATAAAGAAGTACAACAATTGAGACTACGCCAAAATATGCTCGCTACTGAATCAGCAATACAGGAGTTAGCTGAACGTGGTAAAAGGGCTAATAACTTAATAATATATGATATACCGGAATCGTCCTCTGATCAACCTCTTCAGCGGCAAGAGCATGATACAGAGGAGTGTAAAACGATAATTGCTAGTCTTACAAAAAAGGTTAATTGTGAAGACATTAAAGTGATTCGCCTAGGTAGACAGAACTCTAAAAATGGGAATTTACCTCGTCCGGTTAAGGTGATCATGAAAAGTAAAACCGATGCAATTGAAGTGTTACGCAATAAATCTAAACTTACTAAGCCTACAAAGATCCAGCCCGATCAAACTGTGATGCAACGTGAATATCTGAAATATCTCAGAGATGAATTGGAGAGACGTACTAGCAATGGGGAGACAGATCTAACCATTAAATATATTTATGGTCAGCCGAAAATAGTTAACCAGACAGACAAAAAAAACTGAGTTCACCTATTCGACACCCACCTACAAATAGACCTGGCAATGAAATAAGGAATCCGATACCAACACTTTTTGAACTTAAAATATTATACACAAATATACAGTCAGTGACTACAAAACTGGACTTATTCCTTGCAAGAGTAAACTTACTTAAACCGTCCATAATCATACTCACTGAAACATGGTTGAAGCCAATAATACCAAATTCATTAATAAATATTCCTGGTTTTGACATATACAGAGATGATCGATTGGATAAAAGGAGCGGAGGTGTTGCCATCTATGTTTCTAACCAAGTACCTCTTTTGACATCTAAAAGAAATGTTCAATTTAAGACAAAATATGTAAATACCGAATGTGTATGGGTGGACGTTGAGGTTCAGAATCATAAAATGCTAATATGTGGGGTATACCGTTCAAATGATTCAACGATAGAGCAGGATAACCTATTGTTTTACGATTTAGACCTGGCTAGCAAGTCAAACACAGTAATAATAATGGGTGACTTTAATTTTGGTGGAGTTAAATGGCCACTTCAGGAGTGTGGATATCTAAATCCAAAGGAAATGAACTTTGTGCAATGGTACCGAGATAGTACTCTGTATCAGTTGGTAGACAGACCCACAAGATTCCGTATTGGAAATCAGCCTTCGTTCCTCGACTTAACTCTTACAAACGATGAATGTCTTGTGGCTTACATTGAACACGAAGCTGCCATCGGCAAGAGTGATCACACATGTCTAGTATCCAATGTACAGTTGCAAATTCATACACCCAATAGCCAGAGCAAGAAGATCAGAAGAAATTATTATAAGGCGAATTTTGATAAAATCAGTGAAGAGATAAATACCGTAACTTCTGAGATTTTTGACACCACAAGTTGCCCGGACAAGAAGATCAATACGATGTACTTAGCAATAAAGAATGCAGTTAACCATCATGCACCTCAAGTTAGAATGAAAGTGGGATATCAGAATAAGCCATGGGTTAAAAAAGATATGAAAGAACTAATAAGACAAAAAAGATTTGCGTGGAGGAGATATACCAGTATGGGTACGGAAGAAAGCTACAAAGAATACAGAAAGATCAATAATAAGCTCATAAACCTTAGTAGAAAATCACGAACGACATATGAAAGGAACCTACTAGAGGCCGGACCAAAAAAATTCTATTCTTACATTAGGCATCAGACCACTTCAAAAATTGGCGTACCCAGCATATTACGTAACGGTCAGGGTCAACTTGTGACGCAACCTAAAGAAATATCGGAGGCCTTTGCAGAACAGTTTTCTAGTGTGTTTGTTGCTGAACCGCTTGGTGTAACTCCTACCTTAGATCCGTGCCTTCGTGTCTTGGAATCTATCGAAGACATCAGAATCACAAATGATAATGTACAAGCTGCCATAAAGGACTTGAAAGAAGACACATCACCAGGACCTGATGAGATTCCCGTTCTTATTTTAAAGAAATGCGATATTAATGAACGATTGGTACATTTAATGCAGACGTCATACGATACCGGTGTTTTGCCAAAACTATGGAAAACTGCAACGGTAATCCCAGTATTTAAAAAAGGGGACAAATTAGAACCGAGAAACTATAGGCCCATAAGCTTGACGAGTGTGGTATGCAAAGTAATGGAAAAAATAGTTGTCAAACATATCCGACAGTTCCTCAGCAGGCACCAAATTATAGGTCAGCAACAGCATGGCTTCTGTCCTCGTAGATCTACAACATCAAATCTCTTGTCTTGCCTTTCATCTTGGGTGAACAGTTTTAATATTCGAGATCCAATTGATGTAATATACCTAGACTATGAAAAAGCATTTGATAAAGTACCCACAGGAAGACTTTTACAAAAACTAGAATTTATTGGTGTACGGGGTAAATTATTGAAATGGATAGAAAGCTTTTTAAGACAAAGAACATTTCGGGTGAAAATTGGTGACTCATTTTCGGATGAAAAAGAAATACTGAGCGGGGTGCCCCAAGGATCTGTGCTTGGTCCGGTCCTATTTATTATTTATACGTTTGACTTGCCAAAGTGTTTGACATGTGATGTGAGCATGTTTGCTGACGATACAAAGATTTTTGCAAATCCGCTAATTGCATCTGAGCGTCTTCAGTCTGACTTATCGCGAATAACAAACTGGTCAAAGGAGTGGCTTCTTAGGCTGAATGTAGACAAGTGTGTTGTATTACATATAGGTACTCGAAATCCTCACCAGCCTTATGAAATAGAAGGAACACCTTTGAAAAAAGTCAGCAAACAAGTCGACTTGGGTGTACATATCACTGAAAACCTTAAGTGGGAGCATCACATCGCAGCTATAACTAAAAAGGCCAACAGCTTCATTTACATCATAAGGAAAGCTTTTGGACATCTTACACCCGAAATGATGTTAAAAATATACAAATCATTTGTGATGCCTATCTTGGAGTACGCCTTTCAAATCTGGAGTCCCTATTTTAAAAAAGATATTGATATGCTGGAAAAGGTTCAACGTAGATTCACAAAAGTCCCAAGAACATTAAAGAATAAATCTTATGAAGAAAGATTAAGTATACTAAGATTGACGACTCTGAAGGAACGTAGAGAGCGAGGGGACTTAATTGAAACATTTAAAATACTGAATGGGCATTACGATCTAGTGAACTTTGATAAATCGTTATTTCAGTACTCACAAAATACCCACTTAAGAGGACATCAGCTGAAACTGTCAAGGGCCATATCATATAATAACTCGCATAAGTATTTTTTTGCTAACAGGGTTGTGGAGGCTTGGAACAGGTTGCCACCAGATGTGATATCTGCACAATCCACCAACCAGTTCAAGAATAGACTGGATGCATATATGCTACAAAAATGATTTGTCGTTTGCAGTCAGATACAGGCTTTTATCAGTTGTCTCAACTGCCTGCCTGTTATAAAATAATAATAATAATAATAAATCTAGTTTTACTTTTTCTAATGTTAAATTGGAATCTTCCATTCTACTTCACGAATTAGAAGCTTGTATTAAATTTCGAGATTCGGCTCCAGGATGTGATGAGATATCTTTTTCAGTGATAAAAAATTTACCGCCTGTAGGAAAAAATATCTTTTTTAGACTTAGACACTCGCGGTTTTCAAACATAGTCTATTTTTTAAAATATAACGGGTACATACCACGATATAGATTTTAGTGATTGTTTGTCGATATTTCGGACCAGTTACATGGTCCGTGGTCAACGACGAGACTGCTGTGGACCGATGTGTCTGCTGTCATCCATCACGGGCAGTATCTTTCTACCCCCCGTCTAGTTCTTTTTAAGCCTACCCCACCATTCACTTTAGACACAGACTCCCGGCAAACCACACTAACAACGTCACTTTTTTGTTTTGTTTGTAACCGGTAATTAATTTTACAAAGTTCCAACACTGGATTCCACGCATTTGCCAACACAAAACCATCTTCGCGATTGAAATTTTTGTATTTCTGAATTTCTATGGCTTCGCGAACTAGCCTTGGTATATAGTGGCGTTCGTTAGAGAGAACCTTGGGCTTATGAAATTCTATCCAGTGGTTCGATCCCGATTGTAACAGATGTTCTACGATTGCCGATTTCTGCTGATCGTTGTTTTTCACAGCTCTAATGTGTTCATGAATTCGTGTGGCAATAGATCGCTTGGTTTGACCGATATATGAGCTTCCACAGCTGCAATCAACCTTGTACACCCCTGGGTGTTGAAGGGGGATATAATCCTTGGGAGAACATAATATGTTACCTATTTTCTTCCAAGGTGTGTAAACAGTTTTGATGTTATACTGCTTTTTCAGTAACCTTCCTATCTTGTTTGTTACTCCTTTTACAAAAGGTAAGAAAGCTGGCTGTCTTTGAGCTTCTTGAGGTCGAACCCGTTGCCTCGATAAAAGCTGTGTAGACAACGTTTTATGTCCATTTTTACGCAAAACCACGCCGATATGCTTTAGCTCTTCTTCTATGTGTTGCTCATCGCTTAGAGCATAAGCACGATTCGTAAGAGCTTTGCATACAGACGCAAGGTGACATGGATGATGGTGAGATAAACCGTTCAGGTACCGATCAGTGTGTGTAGGCTTCCGGAATACTGAGTGGCCTATAGTTTTGTCCGGTCGTATATAAATGCGTACATCCTGGAACGGTAAACTTCTACAGATACAAGATAAAATTGGCGGAGGATCAAAATTATGCAGTTATCTTTGGAACTTTCTTACTTTTAGAAACTTAAAAATTAGACACGTAGAAGGATTTATAAGTCGACGCACAGGACAGGGCTTAGCGCAAGGAGATGCATTATCAGCATTGTTATTAATTAATGTCGCCACATACAATATTTGTAAATCAATCAAAAATGTTTTTGTTTCTCAGTACGCTGATGATTTTGTCTTGTATATTTCGGGAAAAAATATAGAATATGCCTGTGGTCCTCTTCAAGGTTCTCTAGACTACTTAATAAATTCATTACACAATTTAGGACTAAGTGTTTCTTCATCTAAAAGTCAAATGTGTATATTTAAAAGGGGTATCAATAGAAATCATGTTAGTCTAATGATAGATAATATTCCATTACAGGAAGTATCTAACGTAAAGTACTTAGGTATGTCAAACATATAAATGATTTATATCAAAAGGCGCATAAGGTTTTAAATTTACTTAAAGTACTATCCGGTTCAGGTTGGGGAGTTCACCCTTAACATTTAGGACGATTATATATTTCATTTTTAAGAAGCAGATTAGACTATGGTAGTTTTCTATACGGTAATGCTTAGAAATTAAATTTTTTTTGCTTAGATAAGATTCAAAATGAATCCTTACGTGTAATCGGTAGTTTTATTAAGAGTACTCCCATCCACGTGATGGAGAGTGAACTTTGTATACAGCCCCTACATATTCGAAGAGTTTACCTTGCTGGTAAATTTTGGTTAAAAGCCATTTCTCTCTATGATAATAGCACAATTAATGTTATTAATGATCTACATTCTCTTATGTCAAATAGTAGTAGGAGACGTAAAAAACCCCAGTTATCATAGAAATACACTCAAAATTTAAAAATTTAGCAATAGATCAAAGGGTATGTTTGGGAATGTATTCGTTAGATTATTGGATTAGTAGGTATAATTTTAAAAGTCTAATTAGATATAAAATAGATAGTATATCTCAACCTAAGAGAACATACGAAATTTCATCTCTTCAACATAATTTTTCTTCGTTTTTAGAGAATAATTATTGTAATTATTATAAAGTTTTTACAGACGGGTCAAAAGATATGATGTCAAATAGTGGTGCCGCATTCTTCGACCCACAAATCAATAAAGGTTTTAAGTTTAAAATTTGTCACAGTATGTCTATTACTCATCTAGAGCTTATTGCTATTTCTAGGGCACTAACTTATATTAAATTAATAAATATTAACAAATTTGTAATTTTAACTGATTCCAGAAGCGCTCTACAACACGTGGCTCGGTGTTCCTCTTATTTAAGAGGTACTTCGATAGCTTACGATATTATAAAATCCATTGAGGATTTAACCTCTCTCTCAAAGGAAGTAATTCTACAATGGATTCCCTCTCATATCGGATTGACTGGAAATAAGGAAGTAGACATACTGGCAAAACAAGCATGTACTGATGGTGATATTGTAAACGATATGCCTTTTTTCGCGGATTGTTTACATCTAATTAAAATATACTGTTCTGATATGTGGAAAACTTATTTTGATGAGCGATCGGTGGAGAAGGGCATATGGTACAGAACCATTCAGAATGATCCTTGTAGGATACCATGGTTTGATGAGTGTAAGCTGAGTAGGAATATGTTATCCACAGCATTTAGACTTCGTTCCGGTCACATTCCACTTAATAAGTTTGCTTACCTGATGAAAAAGGTACCATCCCCTTTGTGTACCGAATGCGGCATCATTGAAGATGCAGTTCACATAATGGTGGAATGTGTCCGAAATGAAGATATTAGTAATGATATGCTGCTAATAACTCAAAACTTTAAAGAACTTGGATGTTGTAATTCAATATTGGCGTATCCTCTCTCTGAACCGGCTAAACTTTTTTACAAGGTTGTAATCATCGGTATGCGGCGACGACTTCATTAATTTCTTGTATGTATTTGTGTGATGTTCCTATGGAGTGTCATAGTCCTTATGGACTAAAACTCCTTAAATAAAGAAAAAAAAACAGATGTATCCAAATCCTACTTACATTTTTTGGGTCTACGTATGTGTGCGAATCGTCTTCTATTATGAAATACACAAAGAATGTTTATAGAAACAAACTTACAGATAGATTCTCATCTGGATGATCTAATAAGATTAACATATTATGTAGCAACAAGCCAGATCTTGAAAAAGTTTTGTAAAAGTGTTCACTACATCAAAAATCGCATTAAAATGCATATACCTACCCATATATATTTTTAAAGAGAACATAAAATTAAAATTATAACAAAAAATCGTATATGTGCGGCGAACAACAGTCGCAAAACATAAAGTAAATAAAATAAAAAAAAATTATAAAGGGTATCTGTGAATACTTTGTACTGGACTAATTTTATACTAGAGCATAGAATTGGACAGTTTTTTTTTTAACGTGTGGAAATGCTTTATGCATGTGGTATGTGGGACTCCCGCCAACTCCCTGGCAGGTTACCCACTAAAACCACACGGTGTCCACCTTCATCGCCTGTGCCGGGGTCGCAGGAATCCGTATTCTTCTGCAAACCCCGGCGGATAGAATTGGATAGTACTGGAAGTGGTATGAACTTATAGAAACTGCATACATTTTTTTGTTTATTTTATGTTTTATTATTTTACATTTTATTTATATATTGTATGATTAGTTGAAGATCATTTTACATACTATACTATTCTTATTATATATAATAATCTTTGTCAAAACTTATTTTTTAATTAATAAAGTAACTACATTGTTAACTTGGAATTACGTTTTACGCTACCTAAATAATTTTTGCTTGTGGCCCGCGAAATTATTTGTTGAGTATGGCTGGTCTAAGGTGCACCAAATCGCGATACGGGAGGCGATTACAGCCTGCCACGAGTGTGGGGCGCCAGAGGATATGGCGCTCCACACGCTGGAGGTGTGCGCCGCGTGAAACTCGCAGCGGCTCGCTTTTAGCGGTCCTCGGAAGGGATATCTCACTGCCGAGCATCGTAAATGCCATGCTCGGCAGTAAGAGATCGTGGCAGGCGGCGGCGGACTCCTTCTGCAAAGAGGTAATGACGCAGAAGGAGATTGCGGAGTGGGTCAGGGAGAAGGACATGTCCGCTGACCCGCTCCGGCGCACACGAATGGGGCAAGGAGTAATAGTGGGGTCGCCGGCTGACAGTCAGGGGACTCCGGCCAGCAATAATATGACCCCACACGTCTGCGGGGTGGGCTTGTTGTGAGCGAGGCCACCCCATTTTTGTTCCGGGGCTACTTTCTTCAGTTTTGGGTTAACGAATTGTTCTATATCATGAGCCTTTAGTATAAAAATGATACAAGGATGCCAAAATTTCTACATAGACTATCATCTTCCTCTATAATCTTTTTCCTAATATTTATATGCAACTTGTTATGTAATTGTAATTTCAAAAATCGAACAAGTAATTACAATGAGTACATTGTACATAATATTATGTTATTTTTTTGGAGTGAAAATATGAGAATAACAGAGATACAGAATGTTTACTGCGAGTTTGGAGATGCCTATGTCCAGCAGTGAACTGCGGTAAGCTGAAGCAAATAAAAATAAATGAAATACTAGATAGATATGGAAAGATTAAGGAATTTTATCAGATATATAATGGCAATTATATTATTTCATCGTTCTTAATCGTAACGTAAACACGAGTAGTGTTAGAAACCTAAATATATTTTTGATTTATTTAATAAAAATAATTTATAAACAAAGTTAACTTATAAACATAGTGCTTTAAATTATTGAGTCAGAATTAGTGAAGTCAATTTGCCCAATGGTGACTCAAACTCTAAATAATAATTCTGGAAATGGAATAAAAATGGAAGAATTCTCCGAAACAGATCCACTTCGGCAGCTAAACGAGCCTAAAGAAAGACAAAATGAAGAAATCAAGAGAACATTTAAGGAAAACTGTTCTTATGTCATGAAGAACATTACAGTGGAGCCGACGATGTTCCTTTTTATATTTGCAGTAGTTACAGGAGTATTAACAGGCCAAAATTTAAGTTTGGAGAAAGCGTGTCGTGTAAATTTAAATTTTACAACTGAAATTTGTGATGCTCTCAAAGCTCAAACTTTAGGAGAACAAAATATATACGAAAGAGATGTACAGCGTCTAGTATCCGCCGCTATGGCCTGGAGGACATTCATCACAGCTACGATACCCTGTTTATTAGCCCTTTTTATAGGATCATGGTCAGACAAAACTGGCCATAGGAAAATTTTCATGATCATTCCAATTACAGTTCAAATACTTGTAAATATCAACGGTGTTATTAACACATATTTCTTTTATGAACTCAGTTTGGAAGTAATCGTTTTTAGTGAGGCTGTACTTGATGGTCTATCCGGTTTTTGGTGTGTCATTTTCCTTTCTATATTTGCGTACATAAGTGCAATTACCACAAATGAAAACAGAACATTTCGAATGGGACTTATAAGTTTTAGTCTAACAGTAGGTTTTCCAATTGGAACGGGTCTCAGCGGGATTCTATTGAAAAGTTTCGGCTACTACGCATGTTATGGGCTAGTTACTTGTTTACACTTTATTAATCTCGTTTATACTTGCTTTATCCTAAAAGATCCAGAACGTACACCTGAACAGAAATTGGTAAGTTCCACTTATAAATAACTACTAACACATATTGGTCTAATGGACTAAGATCCCATGGTAAATTGTTGTAGGTATCGTTTTAACCCTGGGAACCAGCTTCTTATGTTTATTTATTGATTAGGAGAATATATATCGACCAGGGTGCCTATCAAAATGTAGCCACTAGTATTTTTAATTAAATTTTTGTTAATTGATTTTTGTTAAAAGAATACAAACATAACAGACATTTATGATTTATATATCAAATTAAAGCTAATTTTTTTCTATTTATTATAATATATGGCTGCCTAATTAAATCTGTCCACAAATAAGCATTTCTGGTTGTTGAAAATGGATTTACCATTTAAACGCATATTAATTTGCGTACGTTTCTTCGTTGTTAACAGAGATGGCGTTATTTTTTTTTTTTCGAACCGTCGTACCTATACCTGTTGTATTAACATTGTGAGCTACCCCCATTATCCACTAGATGGCATAATTTATTTTTTATAAATAATTTTAATGATGTTTTAATCGAACGCTAATGTTGTCTTGTGGTCCCATTTTTGATCGAGATCTGATAATTATTGTAACTGAAGACGGTTTTTTTCGTTTGCGACCAAACACAATTGTAAGCCGTTGCGACAGTTGCGACACAGCGTTTTATATTTAAATTGTTGTTTTATTTGTGCATCTAAAAATTATCTAATTAATTAGCGTAAATTTAAATTAATAAAGATGAAGTCCTGTTTTCTGTGCAACGAAAAAAGCAATGTTCTCGACTTTTATAATAAATCTTTCAAAAAGTGCTCGCTAATATTATTGTTTTGTCGTAAGAATAAATATAAATATCATGACGCTATATTAACAAAATAATCTACTAATGTTTTTGGATATCATAAAAAAAAACCGTCTTCAGTTACCAAAGTAATTATCAGATCTCGATTAAATATAAATGGGACCACAAGACAACATCAGTTTTCGATTAAAACATCATCAAAATTATTTATAAAAAATAAATTATGCTATCTAGCGGATAATGAAGGTAGCTCACAATCACGACGAATCGAAAAAAAATAACGCCATCTCTGATAACAACAAAGAAACGTACGCAAATTAATAGGCGTTTAAATGGTAAATCCATTTTCAACAACCAGAAATGCTTATTTGTGGACAGATTTAATTAGGCAGCCATTTATATTATAATAAATAGAAAAAAATTAGCTTTAATTTGATATATAAATCATAAATGTCTGTTATGTTTGTATTCTTTTAACAAAAATCAATTAACAAAAATTTAATTAAAAATACTAGTGGCTACATTTTGATAGGCAGCCTGGTCGATATATATTCTCCTAATCATAAATAAACATAAGAAGCTGGTTCCCAGGGTTAAAACGATACCTACAACAATTTACCATGGGATCTCAGTCTATAAGATCCGAGATAGCTAAATATTCCCTCATCTGTTAATTAGATGCGTATAGCGTATCCAGAGTAAACATTATGATAGAAATTTCACGTGCCCAACGATTTTATATTTGTCTGATCAATACCCCAGATTGATGAGAAGATTGGTGCGATCTGGTAGCTAGGACTTACCGAATTATTTTTTAGCTTTTAGTCCATAACCTAACTACATCATTTTTATTGCAATAAAACCGTTTAACATAAAACATTTTTTAGTTTATTTTATTTTCAAGTTTTTAGTTTTGTTGAGTAGTTTTTAGATTAGTAATAAATATACCTACACAGTCTTATAAACTATATTATACCAATCAAGCCCTTTCATTTGATTCCCATTTTGAGGTATTTGTGGAAAATATGTAATCCACCATTTTGTGGCGGCAGCCATCTTGGATTTTTCATAGTGAGCCCTATTCTACTAATCAAGCCCTTTCATTCGATACCCATATTGAGATATTTGTGGAAAATATGTAATCCGCCATTTTATATTAGCAGCCATATTGGATTTACAACCATAAAAAATATATTATGTTGTATTGTCATCAAGATTAAGAGTGTGTGCCAAATATCAGATCAATCTGTCATCAGGAAGGGGGTAAAATTCCAATTACTAAATTTGACCCAAACAAATAAATAAACAAACTGGTCAAGCTAAATAAAACCGTTTAAAAAAAGAGGCCTTCGCAGAATGAGCTCTGCTTATAAACCCGTCCACTCCACTCAGCTCCCGCCCCGTCAGACGGAACCAGAGTGGGGTGGTGGCGTGTTATCAGTGTTGCTATTGTAATAAATATTTAATATACCTACCATTAATTTGGAAAATATGACATTCGGCCATCGACAACACATGCCAACTCCTGGTGCCCAAGTTAATCAAAAATATGACATTAGGCTGTTACAACAAGCCTTGGTCACAAAAATAGTGCTTTTGTACTATAAATTACAACAATAAACTTATAACATCAAACTATATAAATAGAAAATTAAAATATAGATATAGGGTAAACCACCCAATCGTTGGCACTCTTCCAATTGTTGGAACTTTAGAGTTTAGTTAAAAAAACAAGGAAACTATAGACTATTCAAGTTCAGTATGCATTTGAAAGTAAAATAGTATTAATTTTCTATTACAAATTGGCAAAACTGTTCTAATAACCAATATATAGATTTAAAAACAACAACTGACATTTTGTGATAGTGATTTGGAGTCGTTTTTTGTTTTTTCTTAAGGAGAGAGCTTTATTAATCATAGTATATCACAGCTATTCGGCTTATTGATGCTTTCGAAACAATTTTATACACTTAATATTGTCAATAAGCGAGTTTATGATCTATCTGTAAAGGTTTTCAATTAAATTATTGTTTGCACATCAATATTTTTTTCTATAATAGCTATTTCCAAATGTTCTTGAAACAAACTAAGTTTAGATCCTAAATACAAGGTGATCGCTATCTGTTAAAATAGTTTTCTGGTAATAGAACCTATAGGTATGTTCACGATCGTTTACGAATGATTCCTCTTACATATGTACCTGCTGAGTTAGATTTGTTTAATGTTGATGAGTAAATAGAGCACATACCATGGCTATTTGGTCGTATCACATGAGGTGATGACGATATATGTTGGTCGTATCACAAGAGGTGATGACGATATGTGTTGGTCGTATCACAAGAGGTGATGATTACATAGGTGGTAATAGTAGTTGTCATTTGTTGAGCGTTGTATGTGATCTTAATGTGTCAATAATAAAACTTTATTTTTTAATTATGCTTAGAGGAACCTTTCGTCTGTGAAGGGATAAGATCGATTGGTAGTTTTTTTGTAATTAAAGATTGACTGATGAAGCAAAGAATGTAATTTCATGATAAGGTCAGGTAGGCCGAGATTCTAAAGATGCTTCAAATTTGATCGGTTTGTTACATTCACACGAGGGCGTACTGTGCTGGCAGGATGGTCGTGACTTGCCCTTTATTACTTATATAGTTTATTAATTGAGGTGAAACAGGTCCACACTGACCTATACTGGCTTATTCTGATAATAATTAGTTAATTCTTCGGTTTAATGGCTTTCAGTTTTGCCAAAGAGTATTGTCGATTTTGCTAATAAGTAATCCCAGAATGATTCTGATACTATGACTGTCAACTGATACTATGACTGTCAACTGATACTATGACTGTCAACTGATACTATGACTGTCAACCGATACTATGACTGTCAACTGATACTATGACTGTCAACTGTGGTACTATATACTATCTGCTCACTCTAATACTGACTCGGAACTAACGACAGTACTTAAGAGATATATAGTAAATTGAGTGAAAAAAAAAATGAGATGGTTAAAAAAGGATAAAGAGACAAACAAGCCGGGCTAGTATGGTCTCTCCTGCTGTTGTGGGAGACGATCCATTACTGAAGGGGTGATGATAGTATGGTCTTTCCTTCTGTTCTGGGAGACGATCCATGTTACGTTTTAGGGGTCTCGCCTGCTTTAGTGGGCGACAATTCCGACCAGCCTGTTTTACATTAGTATGGTCTCTTCTGCTGTTGTGGGAGACGATCTATGATTTGCTTTAGGGGTCTCGCCTGCTTTTAGTGGGCGACGACTCAGACCAGACTGTTTGTAATAATGAGTGATGCGCTGCAGGAATCTCACCTGCTATAGTGGGTGACGATTTAGACCAGCATGTTTGAACTATAGGGGTTTTCATATTTTAAACCTAGCCCAGTGATACTTACCATATTGATATGACTGTAATGATTATGATGATAACCATATTAAATGTGACTGGTGTGACTGGTTGACTTACTAACTGAAACCAACGTTTCTAGTCTAACGGACCAGATATTAAGATGTTGAATAGATTTTTGTCAGGATAGTCGAGCGATATTGTTTTTTTGATTAAAAATACCTAAGGTTGTAATAAATACCGCGCGAGGACGCGCGCACGTCAGAATGGCCATGTCGGGGAATCAATACAGATAGTTATTAATGTCGGTACCTGCGTTGTTCATCTACCCTCACTCGTTCTATTATTCGAGTCATTCTTTTGTGCATAAAAAACCGATGCAACCGCAGCTAAGGCAGTCTTGGCTCTGGCGTGGCGCGGTGCACTTGTGTATCCTGCTAGTAGCTTAACCTCGACTCTTCTAATAGTTAGTTTGTGTACACGAATTAATTGTTACTTATTGGGAAACTCGAGCGGTGGAGGCGAGTGCTAATGCGCATTGTAAGGCGGCGCCGCCCTAAGCCTACACTCGGGTCACAAGTCCCGGGCACTGCCTTGAGTTGTCCCTCTGCCACGCGATAGACGGTACCCGCTCGGTGAGTCCATTGAATACTAAGTAGTTAGTCTCCACCCCGTTAACTAATCTGTGTAACTATCTTGTGTTAAATTACATTGTTAATTAACGAGTTCGACCCTCCGTCTTCCTCTCCTCACTTCTGATCTCCGATAGATATTATTAATATTTATTATGATTAAATAATGTATACCTACATTAGTAACTTACTTTAAAAACTATATTATTTTTAAAGTGCGTATTATGATTGTTTTAGACTCGTGAAACTATTGCCAAGGTGTTCGAATTTCTAAAAAAGGAAAACATAGTTATATTGTAACTAGTATAAGTGATCCAATTTTCAGTGCAGGTCCAAATTAGGGGAGAGTTGGGGAAATGTAGTGCGTATACATCGAAGCCGGACATGCCTACACCCTTCCTACACACCCCCATTACTGTCCCCGCGACGACTGAGATAGCACGTGCTGTAAACTGCTGTAGATGTTTTTTTAGTCACTGCTTATAATTTTTCGTGTACTTTCGGAAAGAGATAATAATTACTGTATTTATATTGTAAAACTTTGATACCTACTATACATTTTTAATGCTGGTATACTGTAGAATTAATGTCAGAATACTTTTTTACGTACTATAATATTTTCCATATAATTTTGAGGTAAAAAAATAAAATGATGAAGTTTGATAATTCCGCGCCGGGGGCGGTTCCCCTCAATTTCTCTTTTCCGGCGTGCGTGTATGCAACGACTAATGAATGTTGATGAAGCGTTTTCGCTTAGGTTTGTCAGGATCGTGGCAAGTGTCATTTTCTTGTCTCTGCCTAGTGCCTACCTCTCCGGGATAAAGGCGTGAGTTTATGTATGGTATGTATGTATACTATTCGTCACCGAGATATAATTTTTTATTTTAATTTTTTTTAAATAACTTTATTTATATTTTTCACTTCACTGTACCCCTTGTCACGCAACAAAGTCACTGTATATATACAAGGTTTACCTACACATAGCGCCGCGCGCAAAGATGAGTTGAACTTAGTGTACCGTCGAGTACAATAGTCACTTGTAGGCCTTGTAGCTGAGTTGCAAGATGACGGAAAAAAGAGGCCTTCGCAGAATGAGCTCTGCTTATAAACCCGTCCACTCCACTCAGTTCCCGCCCCATCAGACGGAACCAGAGTGGGGTGGTGGCGTGTTATCAGTGTTGCTATTGTAATAAATATTTAATATATCATTTAATGCAAAGTGATTCTTGGCGACGAATAATGGAATTATTACCTTTTAAAACAACTATTGAAGAAATGAATCAAATGTTGAAATGAAATTTTTCCTTTTTTTCTTCATTCGGTAATAATTCAATAAATTCAAATAATAAAAAAAAACTCATGAAATACAGAGCTCTGTCAATGTCCATCTTGCTTGAATCCAAGTAAAACTAACGCCGTTTTTATCGCCAATAATGGGCATTCACGTTGACCGTTCAAGTGTAGCCACCCAATTTAGCGCGATAAAAATTATCGCAATAATTGTCGCGCTAGAGTAAGCATTGACCTTGGCCGTAGTGTGGCACCAGGGTTATATTGATATGTATTACAGAGAAATTTTCGCTACTACTGTGATGTCAAAGACGAACCGCAAAATATCTCTTGACGTGTTCCGGTTCGACGCCATGTAAGACAGTTTCCCTAATCGCCAATTGCGATCCTCCTTGCTTTATACGGTAATGGAGCGTGTAATTAATAATCAGCACTTTGGCCAACTAGAAAATTGTCAGATAATAAGTGATGTACAATACGAGTTCCGTAATAGTCGCAGTGCTGGGAATCTTGGCTAGTCTTTAAGATTAAAGCTATGTATCCACTAGGGGACAAATGAGGAACATTTGTCCCTCAACAATGTTGCGGGACAGATGTTGCGAACATTGTGTAGGCCACACTAGGGGACAAATGCATGCATGTTCCTCATAGAGAAAAAGAAACACCTGCATCATTTGTGAAGTTATTTTTATTTATTTATTTATTTAATTAAATTAATAATATGCTCATGAAAAATACGTCAAATGCCAATGAACTTGTTGGTACACTTTTTGTTACAATACCTGCTGAATTAAAACAGTATTTAGATCAACCAAATATTTCAAGGTGATTAAATGCGCTAAAATTTTGGATTGATAGTAAATATTGAAATATTATTACTCAGGTGCTGTCAGAAATAGCTGTTAAATATTTGATTTCTTCTGTAGCATCTTAACGAATTGCTTGTATAATCAATCTTTTAGTGCCTAATAATCGTAATAGTTGTTTGACAACTGAACATATAAAACAACGAATATTTTTAAAATCTTACTGAATATTGGTACGCATTATTGTTTGATTAAAATTGAACAATAATTACTGAGAACCTTACATTTTAATAAATCACTGATAATTTAATTTGTTTAACAAATATTATACTGAATTATAAATTGTGTAAATTATTTTTTAAATCGAATTACGATTGTTTTTTTTTTAAATAGACGCGTCGAATACAGTCATAACCTTCTCCGTTTGTACATCGGTTGAAAAAAAGGCGATGAAATAAAATTGAATAATTGTGTTTGTGGTCTAAGATCCGGAATATAACAAAATCTTCCCTCATCTGTTAATTAGATGAAACAATTTTTTATAGGTTGATTTCAATATTGTGAATTTATAAAAACAACCTCTGCCACCATAAGCCTGCTGCAAATAATAATAAATAAAAAAAAAAATTTTCTTCTAAAAAATCTTTTCCCTCTCATGTTAATTACATGTAGTAAGCTAAAACCGTCAATATTTTACATTATGTACCTGACTATAGTAGGCACCCATCTCTATGATTGCTATACTTACCTGCAGCCAGGTTACTCTGACTGAGGTTACTGACCTGGCTGCAGGTAAGTGTAGCAATCATAGAGATGGCTGCCTACTATAGTCAGGTATATAATGTAACATATTAACGGATTTAGCTTACTACATGTAATTAACATGAGAGGGAAAAGATAAAAAAACATTGCAGCAGGCTTATGGTGGCAGAGGTTGTTTTTATAAATTCACAATATTGATATAAGTCTATGAAAAATTGTTTCATCTAATTAACAGATGAGGGAAGATTTACCTTCTCGGATCTTAGACCATTGCTAGCAAACGAAAAAAACCGACTTCAATTACATCGACAAATAATACAACGTAAGTAGACGAAAAAAATTTAGTAACGCACTAGTCGTCACTACGACTTTCGAAGGTTCCCCTCGATTTTTCTGGGATTCCATCATCAGATCCTGGTTTCCTTATCATGGTACCACCCTTGGGATATCTCCTTTCCAACAAAAAAAAAAGAATGATCAAAATCGGTTCGTAAACGACGAAGTTATCTCCGAATATACATTAAAATCGAATTGAGTCATCTCCTCCTTTTTTGAAGTCGGTTAAAAAATATCGATATATAGATTTTTTTTCGATATCTCAAACTCCGATATTGATTATATATTTAAAATATCGATATATCGAGAATCCGATATTTTTAAATATTTCAACACTCCTGGGGGGATTGGGGTTAGGGTCGGCAACGCGCTTGCGATGCTTCTAGTGGTGCAAGCGTCTATAGGCTACGGTCTTACCATCATCCGATAAACAGTCTAATATTGAAATTAGATAGGTTAGTGTTATTTATTTTTTTGCTTCTGTAACAAAATTATGCCGATAAACAGTCAACGGGTCTTAATCTAAAGACTTACCGGAATCTTCTAGTGTACCTGTGGCACATGTAGGTAACCACCATTGAAAGTATGGGCGTAGCTATGGCAATGAGTCTATAATTATGTATATCGCGAAGGCCTCTGATAGGGTCTTACACAAAGACCTTTTGTTGAAGTAATCATCTTGCGGTCTCCACAAGGGATTATACACTTGAGTTACCAGTTTTCTTAATAGGCGTAGCATAATTTCTATTTCACTAAATTAAATGTAATTATATTTCTTCAGCGTTCTTCCCAAAAAAAACTCAGGTTCAGTTCTCAATGACCCTGCTTTCTGCTCCAGGAGCTGTAGCCTCGATTTTCGCCCCAAATCTGGGTCTACCATAACTATTCGCTTATAATATGACATCAGAGATACAATTATATGTATTTGTGAAAATTAACCCAAATGACTGTATTAGCCTGATGGTAAGATAAAAATACGCATGGTTGGGTTAGGTTAGGAAAAAAAAAAGGTTAGGCGCCTTGCTGATCCCACTCCACACGGCTATCAATATAATGTACCCTCAGGATCTCTGGCTTCTTTACTCAGTTTATGAGCACAACCCTATTTGAAACAAGCATATATATATGGCTGCGATATTCAGAATAATCTAATATTCTTGAAAATGCACTTTTTATAATAGGTAACCAATCAGAATAGTATATAATTATGTTTTAACTTATATAACTTTTTCAGCATGATGGCAAAGGTTTGATACACTACATTAGACTGTTCTTCGACTTTAAAAACGTCAAAGACATCTTTAGAGTGATGTTTAAGAAAGACGCAAACAACAGCAGATGGAGAGTGTCTATATTGGTTCTAGTTCTTTGTATATTGTTTGGACCTTTCCATGGTAAGCATTTTGTTTATTAAACTAAATATATTCCTAAGTTTAAACATCATAATTAGTATCTGGTAGTTACAGGATAATATGTAATGTGACACGTGTCGTACAACCTACTTTTGGTTTGGAGCGTAATACAATATTAAACACCCAAACATTAAAAGGTTAATTAAAACTTCAAGATGGTTACCGATTCATTCTAGGAAATTAACTTTTTTAATAACTATACTTAAGGCTTCCTAAAGAGTTGTAGGCGATTTGAGCCTAACAATACGCATCATATTTAATAAAATACATTCAGAGCTGTATTGTTGTAAATAACAAAGTTAGCGCGTTTTAACTCCTCATTATCAGTTGTATTCACTTTTAAAATTAATTCACTTTTAATTCGGTTACAATATTCAAAAAGCTTTCACCGGATTTAAATATATTTTTTTAATTCTAACTCTATATTATACACGCTTAACTACACGGATCTCGGAAATGTTGTATCAGTAAATCTTTTAATGCGGACCATGTCACAATATATTTGCGTTTCGATAAAAGCACTGCTGCTTCCACTCTTAGCCTGCTCGTAATAGCATTAAAACGTTAAGGTTTTGTTCCACACCCTCTTTAAAACAATCGACCACATATTGAAATTTTCGCAAATAAAGATTCAACTGTCTTTCATCACCATTATACAACGGAATTGATTTTTAAAGCTTAAAGTGTTAAATTAATGGTTAAAGAGTAGTGAAGTATTTAGAGACGCAACTCGCTTTTATTAAAATATCAATTTGAATTACGAACGTTAAACACACTTAAAATTATTACACATACATAAAATAATAAAAATACACAATTATAGCTTAATCTAAATAAATTATATAAAATGCTAATGTTCGTACGTGTGTCCACAGTTTTCTCTATCACCACTAACCCCAATCAACTTCCCGTTGGGGTGATAAATACCCCTTGGTCTCTTGGTGTGCATAAGGGAGTTTGGTTGTGATGGGTGGAAGGGGATGGTTGTGGGTGGCGTAAATGTTAACACATATATTTCTGTCCTTTTCTAACGCATTAGGACCTCTGAAAAGATCTCTAAGTTTCAAAATGTGTTAAACGGTTATAATTGACTTGGAATGTTCTATAATAAAATGTTTGAGAAAGTTCTAAAAATTTCTAGAATAATCTAGAACGTTCCGAAATATATAAAACTATTGTAATCGATTTAAAATGTTCGAGAAACTTCTAGAAAATTCTGGAATGATCTAGAAAATTCTAAAATGAGTGCAAACTATTATAATCGATATAGAATTGTCAAGAAAATTCTAGAAATATCTAGAAAACTCTAGAACGAGTGCAAACTATTATAATCGATATAGAATGTTTGAGAAATTTCTAAAAATTTCTGGATTCATCTAGAAATTTCTAAAATGTCCAAAACTGTTATTATCGATTTATAATGTTCGAGAAAGTACTAGGAAATTCTAAAATGAGTGCAATTTATTAGATTATTATTATTATTATTATTATGTTCGCTGTCACTCCACCCGTTTAATATATATTATATACATAAATATAATAAATACTTATATGAATAATATAATAAATTTACATATACTTACATATATAAATATAAGCGGGTGGAGGATTACACCCCGGCAGGGAGATCAAACGGCCGGGGGTTAGGGCTGTAGGCTGAGAAACCGGCGGACAATCCTAGCCGAGTCAAGTAACACCGCCTTCTGCATCCTGCCTGCGAGCGAACCGTCCCGGATCCCCAGTTGCCTCAGATGGTGAGCGAGGCTAACCGGGATCAAACCGTTGGCAGATATTACGATAGGGATGATTTCAGCGGACCCCACACCCCACATGTCGACAATCTCGTGCGCCAGATCCAGATATTTACGTTTCTTTAGTATCGTCCAGCCAGTATCGTCCTGTCTGTGGCGATAGGCAGGTCCCAGTAGAGTCGGACTCCGTCGCGTTCGAGTACTGGCACCGGTGTGTATTGGTAATACGGCATCCTCTGTTCCAGGAGACCGTACATAAGAGCAAGCTCTTGGTGGAGAATCTTGGCCACTTGGTACATCACAAGTTTGACCGAATAAGTCTCTCAATAACTCAATATTGATAATTGTGTTTGCTCGCAAACGAAAAAAAACCGACTTCAATTACATACAAGTAATACAACGTAATAAGACGAAAAAATAGTCAAGTAAATACGCGCTATTAAAGATTACTCAAAAAGTTGTAATCAGTTATCGATCTAATTTAAACAAGACTACAAGACAAGTATTAGCTTTCGATTAAAGTAAGAATCATCGAAATCGGTACACCGAGTAAAAAGTTATGCGGTATAATATAACGTAGGTCGACGAAAAAGTAGTCACGTAAATACGCATTATTAGATATAACTCTAAAAGTACTTGTCAGATCTCAATTAAATTAAAATGGGACCACATGACACGCAACATCTTTCAATTAAAACAAAATTGATCGAAATCGGTCCACCCAGTCAAAAGTTCTGAGCTAACACACATAAAAAAAAAACATACGTGTCGAATTGAGAACCTCCTCCTTTTTTTTTGGACGTCGCGGTCGGTTAAAAATGAAAGTCTATATCTATGTGATAAAATATATCCTTTTATATTTTTATACCATTAAACATGCGATGTATTATAACCCGAGCAACGCCGGGTTTCGATGCTAGTAATATTATAATAATGAATAAATTTGTAAAATACTAATTTGTAAAAGTTCAATAAAATTGAAGAAATATAAGAAATGTAAAAACAAGTCTACTAAATATATCATTGAGTTTTAAATGATTATATTATTATTTTATTTAATTGTGATTAATTGGTTCAATATAAAATTGCATTTTTAAAATATAAAATATTAAATTGTCCAACATTACACTACCCTCTGTCAGATTCTAAGAATTAAAACAAAGATAAGGTAATATAATTTCATACAGACTTATCTAACTAATATATTGTTACATGAGCAAAGTTTGATCTCAATTATAACAAAAAATAGAATTTAATTAAAGTTGACGAAATATACAGGGGGAATTTAAGGACAAACACTGGCGAAAAGTTTTGCTTACCAACCGCTTGATTCCCATACTCGATAATTTTCGCAGTTCACAGCTCAAAATAATATTTATTTGGTTCGTCGGATTTTCTCTGCTTTCCTAGACAATATCTACTATTTCTAGACTTTAGACTCGGATAAATGTGTTAACTAAGAATTTTTAGGAAAAAATTCTAGCGGCTCGGCTATTTTTGGATTGGAGGGTACTAAACCTTTTAATTAAAACTAATTAAATCCATATAAATTAATACGTGAAGCAAAAACATTGTACCCCTTTTTACGAAAATTGTGCGGACGGAGGAGTAGGAAATTTTATATACTTATAGTTTATATAGAAAAAGAGTGCAGAATGCTACTATTATTTTTTGATTATCCATAAAAATATATTAAATTTATAAAAAAAACATTACACACACTACCATGTTTTATTTTGACACACACACGCATATTATACTCTTTTAGTGATTGTCAGTCTGTAGTCAAATTGAAAATTAAAAAAAAAAAATTTTGCTTTTTTTGAAAATATTACTATTTTTTGGTTTTTTTCTTAATTTAAAATTTTAATTATTAATGCGACAACTAGTAATAATTAATATCATCATTCATCATCATCATTTCAGCCTATCGCAGTCCACTGCTGGACATAGGCCTCCACAAGTTCGCGCCAATAATGGCGTGAACTCGTGTGTTTTACCCATAGTCACCACGCTGGGCAGGCGGGTTGGTGACCGCAGGGCTGGCTTTGTCGCACCGAAGACGCTGCTGCCCGTCTTCGGCCTGTGTACTTCAAAGCCAGCAGTTGGATGGTTATCCCGCCATCGGTCGGCTTTATAAGTTCCAAGGTGGTAGTGAAACTATGTTATCCCTTAGTCGCCTCTTACGACACCCACCACCAATAATTAATATAGCAATTAATATTAGTTTATTATAAATATTAATCCCAGTACATTGTGCATCATACTCATGTTTATATATAGAAATTAATTTGGTAATTTTAATAGTTGTAAAAACTTGTTACAGGTGAGATTTCTGTAATGTACATATCTACAAGATACAGATTCAACTGGGACGAACTAAATTTCAGTTTATTTCAAGCCTACAATATGATTGCTCACACTATTGGTAAGAAGTTTAAGTCATACAATTTATAAGTAACATTTTATAATTGTGTTTGCTCGCAAACGAAAAAAAACCGACTTCAATTACATCGAAAAGTAATACAACGTAAGTAGACGAAAAAATAGTCAATTAAATACCTACGCGCTATTATTGAAAAAGTAGTGATCAGTGATTAAAACAAGAATCATCAAAATTATTTATAAAGAAAGCTACCCTAGCGCCTAGCGGATAATACAGCGCACTACGTTGCATCCTTGGATTGATTCTACACTGAAGTAGTTTTAACATAGCCTCATAGATGGCGTTGGCGTAGCGAGCGGTCTTAAATCGCGTCATTAATGATTACTCAATTACTCAAAAAGTACTAATTATATCTCGATCACATTTAAATAAGACCACATGATAAGTATTAGCTTTTGATTTATAAAAGAAACATCAAACTCGGTGCACTCAGTAAAAAGTTATGAGATATAATACAAAAAACAGTCAAGTAAATACGCGTTATCAAAGATTACTTATAAAAGAAGACATTAGATCTCAATCAAATTTAAATAAGATTACATTACAAGCATAAGGTTTCGAATAAAGTAAGAATTATCAAAATCGATAAACCGAGTAAAAAGTTATGCGGTTTATTACAACGTAGGTCGACGAAAAAGTTGTCAATTAAATACGCATTATTATATATATCTCTAAACTAAAAGTACTTGTCAGATCTCAATTAAATTTAAATGGGACCACATGACACGCAAAACCTTTCAGTTAAAACAAAACTCATCGAAATCGGTCCACCCAGTCAAAAGTTCTGAGCTAACATCACGATGACGATCACGATTCAGCCTGTAATAACCCACTGTTGGGCATAGGCCTCTTCTCCATGTAGGAGAAGGATCGGAGCTTAATCCACCACGCTGCTCCAATGCGGGTTGGCGGATATATTCCCTACTATGAGTAACGATCGCTATCAGGTGTATATGATAACAACCGGGACCGACGGCTTAACGTGCTCTCCGAGGCACGGTGGGGAGACCCACGAGGACTACACAAACACCCAGACCACGGCAAATATCTGTATGGCCAATACAAATCTGAGCTAACATACATAAAAAAAAAACAAAAAACATACGTGTCGAATTGAGAACCTCCTCCTTTTTTGGAAGTCGGTTAAAAATACATTCACTAGTAATGTGTTTTTGAGTGAATACAATAATTTTTTCAAGGAGTATAATACAGTTGACAAACATTTAAATATCTAGACAGTGTTATTTTTTAGGGTTCCGTACCCAAAGGGTGAAAACGGGACCCTATTACTAAGACTTCGCTGTCCGTCCGTCCGTCCGTCCGTCCGTCCGTCCGTCCGTCCGTCCGTCCGTCCGTCCGTCCGTCCGTGTGTCTGTCACCAGGCTGTATCTCAAGAACGGATATAGCTAGAGAGTTGAAATTTTCACAAATTATGTATTTCTGTTGCCGCTATAACAACAAATACTAAAAACAAAATAAAATAGATATTTAAGGGGGGCTCCCATACAACAAACGCGATTTTCTTGCCCTTTTTTGCTCGATATCAATAATGGCAACAGGTAGGCACTTGAAATATTCACAAAATACTCAGTTGTATTTTTACTTTAATAATAAATAATAAAATTAAAATAAAATTAATATTTAAGGGGGGCTCCCATACAAAAAACGTCATTTTTGCCTATTTTTGCTCTCATACAATAAAAGTGATTTTTAGCCGCTTTTTGCCCGTTATTACAATCAATGTACCTAGTCAATGGTACGGAACCCTTCTGCGCGAGTCCGACTCGCACTTGGCCGATTTTTTTAAACTTTACCTCAAGCATAAATAGGCAGGCAAGTATGTAATTAGTTTATTACCATTTAGACATGAATGAACAGTGTGATAACTAGCTGCTGGCTATGTTGTTATTTATTAAATACTTCTTTTGACCATTTCTAAGATAATATATCTTTCTATATAAGATATGAGTAACTTAGAAGATATGTGTGTTTTTATTTTCCTTAACACACATATCTATTAAGTACCACGTTATCAGTGGGTACTTTTTAACCGAGTTCCAAAAAGGAGGAGGTTCTCAATTCGATTGGTTTTTTTTTCATGTATGTTACTTCAGAACTTTTAATGGATGGACCAATTCTAATGGGTTCTTTTGTCAATCGATAGTTGATGTTTTCGTCATGTGGTCCCATTTAAATTTAATTGAGATCTGATGAGTACTTTTCGAGTTATCACTACATAGTATAAAACAAAGTCGCTTTCTCTGTCCCTATGTCCCTTTGTACGCTTAAATTTTTAAAACTACGCAACGGATTTTGATGCGGTTTTTTTATTAGCTAGAGTGATTCTTGAGGAAGGTTTATATATAGATATAATTTAGTATTCTTTTATGTAAATTAGCAGAAATACGGCGATAAATGTTGAAGAGGTCGCAAAAAATTTCGCCAACTGGGAGCTTTCCACGCGAACGCCGCTTAAACTAGCAAAGATATAGTTGAGTAATGTACTAGCGAATTCAATATCTCTAAATATGCTACAAAAAAGTCCGCGAAAGCATATCTCTATCGCTTACGGTTGACTTACAATAACCACTTTTATGTTCAAATTTTTAATTAAAATCATTACGTTATTTTCAAAGCTATTTTCATTAGTTCAGTACTAATCCTTATCCAAACGAATATATTAGTTAGCTTAAGCATTTAATGCTGATTAAAATTGCCCTTTACACTATATCAATCAGAATGATGCATAGTTTTTGAGATATCTTCGTAAAAACTAATTAGCGGCGAAACATCGCAAATGTTCGGCCTCTTCCGCAGACCGCATCGCTGAAGCCCGGTCTGTATAGCATGACCGCCTACTCAGTACTCATGATATAAACCGGGCGATGTAGCGCGTACAGTATTTATTATCAGCATTGCACCCGTGCGAAGCCGGACCGGGTTGCTAGTATCTAATAAAGCGTTTTTATTTGACTATTTTTTCGTTGACCTACGTTGTATTACCTCATAACTTATTACTGCGTATGTAATAATAATTTTTATAGTATCAAATAACAATTATTTAAAGATTTGAATAAATTATGGTGTAATCTAGACACTTGAAGAAAAAAAATCTCGGTGAAAAAAAAAAGTTTATGTCGATTTTTCTAAAAGTTACACCATTGTTAATTAACTACTTGTTTTCAAATCTCTGTTTTTAGGGTTCCGTACCCAAAGGGTAAAAACGGGACCCTATTACTAAGACATCGCTGTCCGTCCGTCCGTCCGTCCGTCCGTCCGTCCGTCCGTCCGTCCGTCCGTTGTGACGAGACGCCTGTTCCAATTAACACTTTCCGACGATGAGCATTTTTTTTTTGCTATTAAAAAAATTCAGGAGTGTAGTGTGTATTAATTCATCGACTCGTCTGCGCATGCGCGAGCTCGCGAAACTCAAGCGGTTGGCGCCGCGCCAACGCCGGCCGAATCGTTGGCGGGAGTCGGGTTAAAGAGGGTTTTGTGAAGTTGGTAGATGTATTGACTTTTTGAGCCAATTTGGTTAAATTCATGAAATTTTTGTATAATTTCGTGGTGCTATGATTGGAAAACATTTAAAAACAGTTTCAGCCAATTTTACTAATATAAACAAGCATTTTTTTTTAATATTGATTTGATTTATTTATTTCATTAATATGGAGTTATACTTGATATAATTGGAACCGAACTAAGGGAAAATTTATGAAGTTGGTAGCTCGTAATAACATTTTAATTAAATTCATGAAAATTTTTGTATAATTTCGTAATGCTATGATTAGAAAACATTTAAAAACAGTTTCAGCCAATTTTACTAATATAAACAAGCATTTTTTTATTAATATTGATTTGATTTAATTATTTTCATTAATATGGATTTATACTTGATATAATTGGAACCGAACTAAGGGAAAGTTTATAAAGTTGGTAGCTCGGAATAACATTTTAATTAAATTCATGAAAATTTGGTATAATTTCGTAATGCTATGATTGCAAAACATATTAAAACCGGTTGTCAACATTATTAATATAAGCAGGCATTTTCTGTCATTAATATTGATTTAGGATTTATACTCGAAATATTTTGAAGAAAGTTTAGGAAGTTGTTAGCATGACTATGATTAGATAGAATGGGACCATGAGGGGAAGTGACAGGATGGGGGCGCGGTAAAGTCTTTAAAAACCGCATACGCAATAATTTTGGGACCATTATTAAAATAATTTTTCAAGGAGGATAATTGATAATTGATCATCAAGTTTATTTTTAAAGTGTTTTTCTCTGGTGCATCCAGGTGAGTGTTTTAATTCATTTTTAAAAGTATCATTATTGAAGTGTTTTTTTTTCTGGTGCATTAAGGGGGATATTAAGTTCATTTTTAAAGTTTTTTTTTTCTGGTGCAATAAGGTTGGACTATAAAATAATTTCTTTGATCGTTAGGATCATTAATTTAGATTTTTTTTTTTGAGCATTAGGTGTTTCATTAAAGTATTTTTCGATTTATTAAAAGTTTTCTCGGGATCATTAGGAACGTAGTAAATTATTATTCGGAACCAGGGATTTAGAGCATTTATATAATTGTATATTAATCTTTTAAGCAGTAATACTTTGTTGAGTTTAGATATTATAAATTCGGGAGTAATTAAATGTGTCGTTAAATGTGGGTAGATCAAGTATCGTTGAAGATGTAACCCGTGTTTAGGTAGGAATAGTGTAATATTTCAATCGCGTAATTAGGTATTTAAAACGTAATATAATTATTTCGATCGTAATAAATAGCTGGGGTAATTTATTGAACATAATTTTTGAGTAGAATTTCGTTCGTGTGTGACAATTTCTTTATCCAATTTGAAAGTATAGAATAAAATTCATAAATTAGACGGACATTGTGGGTGAAATAAAATAGTTTTGAATTAAAATATGATAAATCTTTTTTTGATGTTAACATAAAATTCTCATAAATAAGACGTAGGTAGATGAATGTTAAAAAAAAATAGAATATTAACGTGTTGGAATTAAATTTTCAAGAATTATTCGTCAAGTAATTAGTTATATAAATTCGATTATATTGAATTTCGTAGAAAGTATTCTCATTGCTGGAAATCGGTTTTCCTTTTGTATGTATAGTTAACGTTGCAAGTGAGGGCAAGAGTAGGTAGGTATATAAGATTTAAAGAGTACTGTTGTTTCGTCCTTGGGTTGGTCCTGGCCAGGCTGACGCGGGAACGAGACAATAGCTATTCTGTGATCACGATCTTGGTTGTTTCATGCCTGGTTAAGAGATCTCGAGGCTTTTTACCTTGTGTGGGGCGATTAAGTACGTGTTAAAATCTTTGTTTCCAATCGAGGAGATAGGAGTATAAGAAGAGGGTTCGAATTTGAAAATAGAATTTTAAAAGTTCTAGGTAAATTATAGTGAATTCGTGTGATAATTTTAGGTTAATTGTCGCTAAGTATAATCAGATAGGTTAGAATATTAATTCTGTAGATAGTTTAGAGCTAGGTAATAGATGTTAGGATGAATTATTAGGTTGTGTAAAGTGATTTCAAGTGAGAGAGTAGCTGTAGCGGTGAGTATATGAAGATTTCGTCGAGATTTGGTATGTGAAATTTTTTTATATATGATATGTTCTGTGTCTTCTTTTCCTAAATTCCTTAAAATTTAAAATATAATAATTAAGCTCGGAGCATTTAGGTTTAATACATTTAGTGTGTTAATCTTTAATAATTCACCGTGAAAGATTTAATTGTGTATTTACGTGAATCGCGCGTAGTGTGCTGGGCTACCGCGCGGTTGAACCGATATTTACTAATACCTACCTTTTGTATTATGCCATAAGTTAACTACTATTATGTAATATTAATTTTCAATGCTGTCCTAGTTTATAAGGTTAGGCAGGTATTGATAGCTCTTATAATCTTTAATCCACCGATAGAGGTGATATTATTATAGCCAAACCATGGTTTGTTAAATTATTTTATTAAATATATGTATCTATATAAATATATTTACTTTTGATAATATTCATATCACTACATTATTAGCACTACACAATGTAGTTCTGAACAGCCTCAGTAATGCTTTTAAATGTCTGAAAACGTTCAGAACGAGGTAACAGTAATTACACTATATGTACTCAACACACATTACACAATATTTTGTAGTTTTGGGTGAACTTACGAGCTTTTATGTCTCCTAAGGAAACTCAAAACGAGGTAAAGGTGTTTGAGTAATAGAGCTATCTTGTTTTTACAATAAATTTATTGTAATTCAAATGCCTACTTGGGCAGAGAGGACCAGCAAACGATTGTACTCGTCATGCGTTTTATTTTAGGGCTCCCCTACTGGTGAGGGCCTGTCCAGGCCTTGATGTAACGTCTGTGTGGGTTTGGTGGGTATGAGTCTATTTTACATAGAGTATCTGTCAAATAGGCATGGATGTTACATAATCCACCTTAAAGGCGGATAAACCTTGCGTCGCTTTGTGTCAGCCGGGCTGCTCTTAAGCTCGATCTGATGGATTGCTATCGCAAGCTAGCAGCAAGAGTTAGTAGTGGGTTGTTGGAGTGTGTTATGTGGATTTGCTTAGGGTCCCTTACCCAGCTAGAGAAACATAATCACATTCTGAGTTAGTCCATTGCTAATTTTTGTGGACGGTCTCAAGAAGATCCTAAAGGCGGATGTTCTGAGATATAGCCCGAGCCAGATCACTTGTCCTCTCTGTTGTGTATACTTACAGACGTCTGCGGGACTATCATACCCTTAAAATAAAGGCTTATCTCTCATTGTAAAGATGAGAAGCTCTGAGGTAATGGTATTGATTTTATTTGAGTAAATGATCGCTATATCATACCTACTGAGCAGTTTTATTTATCTCTCGACACTTCCATGTCCTTGATAAATCGAAACAGTTCCTGAGAGAGCCTGATTTATTCTAATGTTTAACAACTTAATTACTGGTTCAATGTTTCAATTGAACAACCCATTCTGTGTAATGGATGCTGTTTCATGTGAGTGCTGTGAGTCATGCAAGGGCAAACCTGCACAATACACCCACTCTACATGTTATGGTCTTATACCTATATTTATTTTTGATTTCCTTATAGGACACTCGAAAGGTTGCGTTGTCGCGAAATCGCTGGTCGCCGTCTGACCCACCTCACAATGGTGGCGAGGCTTGACATTATAGCGAGGACGGAGACTCGTAACTCAGTAGGTCTTCCTATGGGATCTTACACTATACAATCCTATTATGATAAAAGTTGTAGGTTTCGTGATCGAACTTCAAAGTAGTTGTGTGACCGAAGTTCCCGTATGTGGCTAGTAAGCGCACAATGAAAAGATCAGTAGTCACGATCTCCTTTTGTTCACGAGGAACACATCTTCGTACCATGTCTGTTTACAGCTTGGTAATTACATCAATACTAGTAATCCACTGGTTATGTCTATATGGCATTCCAAAGGATTACTCAAATACAGTCATTGCATGATTGTACTGCAACAGTATGAGACAAGCATTTGTTAGACAGGATATATTTCCATCTAACTTACTCTAGAGAATTGGGTTCTCTCATTCTCCTACCTACTACCCTTCTTTTGATTTAATAGCACCAACGTTGTGCCTAATTTAATTTAGTGCCTTCAGCACGGTGTGGATCGGATGGGTCGGAGGGGATTTGGTGGTTGCGACCCCCGGGTTCAGTCGAACCCGGCCCTTTATTTCCCTAATACCTATAAACCCCATCCTAACAGCTTAACACATACAAGCAAACACTACAATATTTATCTTTTTCACAATTATCTGAGATAATTAATTAAATAAATTATTTCAAGATAATTAATAACTATATAATATGTATTTAATCATTATTTCATTTACTTATTTATTTCATTTGATTAGAGTTATCAGAATCTATTTATTATACCAGGTTTGATCTAAAAAGGAACTTAGACACTATTCAATTAATCAATGTCATTGTAGAATATCCTGAATATAATTATTTAACTTTATTTCTATTTTAGCTATCTAGACTCACTGAAAATATTAGCAATTATAATTCACACAATAACAAGAAAAGTTCAGATCTTTAGTTAAGCAGTATAGGTGATAATTACTTCTAAATAAATAAGTTTTATTCCTATTTATTCTTAAGGGTTCGAATTTACTAAATTTTATTAATTCTAGATAAGTTAATTATGAGGTGATGTGAAGTTAAATATCTTTCTTTTCTTTTTTTAAATAGTATTCCAGAAGTTAGTTATCTATAGTATTTATATCACTGGTAAGAGTAAATATCTTTTCAATTAGATTTTAGGTTAAATTAATTTCAGTAATTTAATGTCATTATGCAGAAATGTTATTTTAAATTAGTGGCTAGGTAGCATGTTTGTTAGTTGTAGAGTTTATATAGAAATCAAGGCTTCTAATAACATATATTATGTCTTTCCTTCGGCATACCACAATTAGAACTTAAGTTACTCTAAAACAAAAATCAAACACAACGTAGAGTCCTTATTTATACTAGACGATCACATTTATAAGGCCAAAGACATTTGATGTCCTCTTAAGCTTAACATTAGCTTGTAACACCTCAACCAGGTCTATGGTACAATTTTGGTGTTGTAACCAGGATAGCATAGAATGTCACAATTTGGTGCCGTGACCAGGATCAGAGGATGATATAATTATAAGTTTGGGGTCTTTCTCAACAAACCCCATAGGATTAGATAACGCCACACCGTGTGTCTGTCACCAGGCTGTATCTCAAGAACGGCTATAGCTAGAGAGTTGAAATTTTCACAAATTATGTATTTCTGTTGCCGCTATAACAACAAATACTAAAAACAAAACAAAATAAATATTTAATGGGGGCTCCCATACAACAAACGCGATTTTCTTGCCTTTTTTTGCTCGATATCAATAATGGCAACAGGTAGGCACTTGAAATATTCACAAAATACTTAGTTCTATTTTTACTTTAATAATAAATAATATAATAAATGAGAAGAGCTCCACGAAGCGAAAAAAATTTTAGACAAATTATTTAAACTTTAATGCCGTAATTTATAAAAACAGAGATTGGAAAATAAGTAGGTAGTTAATTATCAATGGTGTAACTTTTTTGAAAAATCGACATAAACTTTTTTTTCACCGAGATTTTTTCCTTCAAGTGCCTAGATTACACCATAACTTATTCAAATTTTTAAATTGTCATTTAATACTATAAAAAATATTTTAGGTGATATACCGGCCTTTTAGACGGCACGCCTATGGCGTAACGACCTCGCGGAGTACTATTTTCAGCGTTAAAATAAATGATAAAAAATTGAGATAGAGGTCTGGGAGTTGGGACTTTTTAATTGGAAATTTCCTCTTCTTTCAGGATCTTTTTTTAAAATTCCTTCAATTTTATTATTTTAGAAATTATTAACGAAAAACTAAATACCTTCTTTTTTTTTCTTATTTTGTTAATAACAATCGCAATTTTTTAAATGCTAATAAACCCTTAAAAAACATTTTACTAGACATCATTCCGAATCGAATGAGGTATCGCCCATATTTTTAGGTGCTTTATCTCTATTTAACACGTTTTTGAACTTGTTGACTAGACTATCACACACGGCACAAGTGAAACTTGTGCCGTGTGTGATAGGTTACAATATCTGTTTAGCAGATTCTCGGAATCTCTGGCAGATTTGATTCTCGAACATGACAAATATTAAATATATTGTATTAATATCCAATACAAATTTTGTAGTTAAAGGTTGCCTAGTAGAGATCGCTGTATTAGCGATAAGGCCCGCCTGTAGCAACTGATGCAACTTCTATTTTTATACATTATTTTTCATACTGTTAAAACCTTGTATTTTTGTGCGAAAAGTGTAAATAAATAAATAAATAAGACTTCTGGAAAGTAGCCTGAGGGCGATTTTTTTTTCACCGAGAATGTATTGCTAATATTCTATCTCATTCTATCAACGACTTAATCCTATACATTTATTTGTTTGTTTCTTTATCGTGTCGCATTTTCGTTTCATCGAGTTTGAAATCACAACGAAGAAGTTTTACTTGAAAATTACAAAAAATTGTATTAATATTTATGTACCTTATCAAATGTTACATCAATTCATTATAACGTTTCTTATCGTTTTAGGAACAATATTTTCCATTACGGTGTTCAGTAAATATTTGGGATGGCACGACTCAGTTCTTGGTATTATATCTACAATTAGCAAAATTGCAGCCTCATTTATATACTGCTTCGCGCCGAATGCAAAGATTTTCTTCATTGGTTTGTATTTAAAAAAAAACTAATTTTTTTCATTAACTTTATAACATAATTTTTATTTTTAATAGTCAAAATAGTTCAACGGTTATACTGCCGTAAAGGTTACAATATCTGTTTAGCAGATTCTCGGAATCTCTGGCAGATTTGATTCTCGCACATGGCAAATATTAAGTATTTGTATATATTGTATTAATATCCAATACAAATTTTGTATTGGCCATATATACATTAATATGTTTATGTTGACGTATAGATTAAACGTTTGCATTTGCATATAATTTATTTTATATAATATATTTCCAGATGCAAACACAATTTTTTTTATCTATTACTATTCTACTAGAGACTGTTGAATATGATACAATTTATTATTGATTTATTTACTTGCAAATTTAATAACTGACAGAATATTCTAACCTTGTTAATGAAATTTCTAGTTCATTCAAGCAACAACCCGAACGATATTTATATAATGTTTAGTAAAATTTACAAAGCAGAATGACAAACACTAACGGTGTTCAAAGAATAATACGATTAATCGTGTTAATTTCATTCCTCAATTTATCAATTTAGACTGGTATTATCTTAAGTTTTTATTAGATTATTGTTATCGCTGTGCTGTGTGGCAACGGCATAGAATTTAGCCTCCCCCTCTCTTCCCGTGGATGTCGTAAGAGGCGACTAAGGGATAACATAGTTTCACTACCACCTTGGAACTTAAAAAGCCGACCGATGGCGGGATAACCATCCAACTGCTGGCTTTGAAGTACACAGGCCGAAGACGGGCAGCAGCGTCTTCGGTGCGACAAAGCCAGCCCTGCGGTCTGGCGGTATGGGTAAAACACATGAGTTCACGCCATTATTGACGCGAACTTGTGGAGGCCTATGTCCAGCAGTGGACTGCGATAGGCTGAAATGATGATGATGATTGTTATCGCTAAATGCTACTAAAATTAACCTAGCTCCTAACTGATTTAGTTAGATCATTTTGTAAAACATATTTTGTTGAATACAGGGTTTTTTATTAATTATAAAATGACAAAGTAGACAACTACTTATAAAATTTAACTTGAAAAATTAAGTAAAACTAATTTCAGCTAAAATATCTACGTATGAAAAATCTATACTAATATAATAAAGCTGAAAAGTTTGTTTGTTTGTTTGTTTGTTTGAACGCGCTAATCTCAGGATCTACTGCTCCGATTTGAAAAATTCTTTCAGTGTTTGATAGCCCATTTATCGAGGAAGGCTATAGGCTATATATTATTACGCTAAGACCAATAGGAGCGGAGTCCACGCCGACGAAGTCGCGCGCAGAAGCGCGAATTATTACTTGGAACATCCATATCTTTCGTATTGATAACAAAACAGTACAAACAAAACAAATTAACAAAACACAAAACAAAACTTAACAATAAACACTAACACAACGATTTTTTTCCAAAGTGACATTAGCAACTGTCATTTTAGTCTACTGAAGTCTGAATTATTGATTCTACTTTAGGAAAAATATTATACTAGGTTATCATTCATCAAAAAACAGCATGCTGGTGAAATTACACGTGACATTTTTTTATCACACAGGATTTTAAAAAGATTGTTTTATCAATTGAAATTTAACTCGGTTATTTTTATCAACACTAATTTGATAAAGTGAAAAAATAATTTGTTTCTTTAATATAAAAAGTTAATAATAAGTAAACCTACTTAAATTAATTACGCTTACGAAACTTTATTTATATATAGGGTGACATACACAAAGCCAAGAAAGATTCTTGACACTAGTGAAAGCCAATATAAGGTTTAAAGAACTTTATTTCTCTCAAGAACATTACAGTTCACTTATGAGCATAATTACATATTGTAGGTACATAAATGTATATATTTTATTAAATATGTAACAAACAGTTCGATCGCATATATCACATTTTAGTATTTTTTTATGTAATGACTCAAAAAAGGGAAATTTGTTTTTAATTTTTATATTTATTAATTTATGTTTATTTATACGTTATATTTCAAGTACCTGTATATTGTTTTAATTTAGTTTCGTTTAGTTTTTTTGTTTGTTTTTCTGGACACATTATATTTTAAGTATATATTTTTTTAATTTACTTTTGTATATAGAAAGGTTTTCACATATTTTATTTCATTTGGTAGCTTATTGTACCTCTTGACACCATCATATAAAATGTTTATTTTACCGTACCCTGTTCTTGGCGTAATAATTGTCAGTTTATTTGTATTTCTTAAGTTGTGTGTGTATTCGCGTTTCGTAAGTGATGTCTGCATACTGATGTGTCCAGATAACATTTTTTTTTATTAACATGCATACCTATGTTTACAGTGTATATTTGCTCAAGGTTAAGTATTTTGGTGGTTTTGTATAGTATAGAAAGTAGATGTTAGTTTGGTATATTGGAACAACACTTTAATAGCTTTATTTTGTGCACTCTGTAATGGCATGATATTCGTTTTGGCGGCGCTGCCCCAGGCCTCTATTAAATACGTCAGTTTAGATTTTATAAGCGCATTGTACAGCATATATCGCATTTTAGGTGGTATATAAGAAGACATTCTCCGCAGTGCCCCAATGAATTGTGTAAGTTTATTTTTCACGTGTTCTATGTGGGGTCGCCATGTCAATTTATCGTCTAAAATTAAGCCAAGATGCTTTTCCTGGTGTGATCTACGAAGAATTTCATCGTTAATATGTAGTGATACATCGTCCGCCATTTTTTTATTTTTTGCACTGAAAATCATGTAAGAACTTTTTTTTGCGTTAACTGTTAATAGATTACATTGACACCTTAATGCTGTATTGGCGTAGATCTTGCTGTGCTTGTTTGACTAATTCTGTTAGTTCCACCAGCATAATATAATTTAGTAATATTAATAATAATTAATAGGTAATACTAGAAAATATCTGTATATTAATCCGCGAAGCAAAAACTTTGTACCCCTTTCTACGAAAATTGCGCGGACGGACAGGAGTATGAAATTTTGTACACTATCTATACTTATTATAAAAATAAGTCCCCCGGCCGCGTCTTTCTGTCCTCCTGTCTGTCTGTCTGTCTGTCTGAACGCGATAAACTCGAAAACTACGCAACGGATTTTTATACGGTTTTCAACAATAGAAAGAGTGATTCTTGAGGAAGGTTTAGGTATATAATTTATTATGTTTTAATGTAAATTAGCAGAAATACGGCGATAAATGTTAAAGAGGTCGCAAAAAATCTCGCCAACGGGGAGCTTTCCACGCGAACGCTGCGTAAACTAGCAAAGATATCGTTTTATAATGTACTAGCGAATTCAAAATCTATAAAAATGCTACAAAAAAGTCCGCAATAGCATATCTCTATCTCTTAGGGTTGACTTACAATAACCACTTTTATGTTCAAATTTGTAATTAAAAACATTACGTTATTTTTAAAGATATTCTCTTTAGTTCAGTATTAATCCTTATCCAAATGAATATGTTATTTAGCTTAAGCATTTAATGCAGATTAAAATTGCTCTTTACACTATATTAATCGGATAAATAGTTTTTGAGATATCGTCGTTAGAAGTAAGTAGCAGCGAAACATTTAATGCTCGGCGAGCCAGCGTTGAGCGTTCTTTCCTTGAGAAGCCTATAACGGCGCGGGCGAGTCCATCCCCTCTGCCCCGCATCGCTCGACCGCCTGCTCATGCTATTAAAGGAAATCAAAGAATATCAAAGATCATTTTATCGAACTTTTTTTTTTACTTTTTTGTTAAATTCCACGCGGACGAAGTCGCGGGTACAGCTAGTAGTTTATATAAGAACTAGCCGTCCCGTGCCCACTTCGTTGGACGTTATTATTTTTGTGATATACTATACCCTGGGTTTTTTGTCTTAATTTGCCTTAATCGAAGCACGTCCAAAATGAAATGACAGAAATGAATTACATAACAACATGCTTGGACTGTCAACACTGAAAAAGCAACGAAAAAGTTTCAATTTGACAGCAAAATCCCCATTAACAAAATGATCCTCCTTTGTTACAAAAAATGTAATAAATGAAGAACCGTTCGACCGATTTTGTGCAAACTTCACATAAACCATCTACTAAATAGTCCGCACAAAGCCTAAACATTTGGTTTGGATAGGTGAGCTCGTTCTTGAGTTATAAAATTACAATGAAAAGTGGCATTGATTTTTATATATATAGATATAAGAGTGCAGAATGCTAATATTTTTTTAAATTATGCATAATAATATATTATTAAATCAATAAAAAAAAACATTGCACACACACGCATATTATTATCTTTTGTTAATTGTCAATGTTGAATTAATAAATTTAAAAGAGGTTCTTTATTGTCATTAATTTTTTTAATTTAAATATTTAATTATCTTTAATGGTCTTATTGGTACATATAATTATGTGAATCGAATGAGGAAAGAAGCATCTGTGATAATTTAAACAAATATCACAGAACAATGACGTTACAATAACAAAAGTATTGTTACGTGTTAGGGTTCGAACGATTTGGAGAGAAAGACCTGCTGACTCTTTTAGAGACTTTATTCACTAGCACTAGGTCCGACACAAAGCACTAGGTACAAATACTACGCACTAAGTACAAGCACTAAGCACTAGGTACACTCACTAGTCACTAGTAGGGCATCGAGCCCGGGTTTACCCGGACCGAAAAAACCCGGGTTTTCCCGGGTTCTGAGGATTACAAAAAACCCGGGTTTGATTTTTAAAACTCGGTTTTTTCGGGTTTTTTTTATTATACTTTTGTTTTTGTTATTTATTAAGTTTAAGCCACCGAATTCAATAATAAGTAAATGGAATAAAAACACGCTTTGATAAATATTTTATTAAATTATTTATTACGTAAAAAGTAGCTTTGTTGCTACGTTCCTGCCATTAAAACAAGCCGTGCAAGTTAAATGGAACGCGCGCGTCCATCTCAGGACATGAATAGGTAAATTGTATACAAAAGTGTTGATTGAAAGGGTTGTGAATGAAACAGACGAAAGAGTATGGGATGCACAATTGCACAAGCGGGATTTAGAAAGCGATTTGGATGTACGGATCAGGTCTTTTTTATGCGGTGCATAGCCGAAAAATGTTTGGCTAAAAATAAGAAGGTCTATTGCGCGTTCGTAGATCTAGAAAAAGCCTATGATAGTTAGTTATTTCAGCCTATTGCAGTCCACTGCTGGACATAGGCCTCCCCAAGTTCGCGGCAGACATACCGGTTTTCCGCAATCCTCATCCAGCATACACCGGCAATCTTACGTAGATCGTCGGTCCAGCGGTAATAGAGTGGTGAGGAATGAATTGTGGTCAGCACTGTCCGAGTACGGTGTGAACAGTACCCTCATACGAGCACTGAAATCTCTTTATAGAAATTCTAGTGCTTGTGTAATAAGAATAACGGAATTCTGTAATAACTTGTGTATAAACGGGGCGTACACTGAATGGTTTAATATCGAAAAAGGTGTTAGACAGGGATGTGTAGCCTCACCGTGACTGTTTAATCTATTAATGGACAATTGCTTGACAGATTTAAAAGAGAATGAAAGTGGGTTGAGAATGAATGAGTTACTCGTCAAATATCTTCTTTATGCTGATGACCAAGTATTAATTGCGTCTTCGGCCGAGGAGTTGCAGGAAATTATAGTAACTGCTGTGAGTGGAGCTATTGTTAAAAAGGGAATGAAGATGAATATCGTCATCTTTGCGCAGACGTTGGATGAGCTAGGCCAAATACTGACCGGCCTAAACGAGTCCTCCCGATGAGTCGGTCTCGGTATGAACTTGGACAAGACGAAAGTTATGTTTAACAACCAAGTCATACCGAGACCGCTATCGGTTGAAGGTATCCTTCTCGAGGTTGTTCAGGATTATGTCTACCTTGGCCACACCATTCAACTGGGCCGAAACAACTTCGAGAAGGAAGCCGATAGGAGGATTCGGTTGGGCTGGGCGGCGTTTGGCAGGCTTCGTCGAGTCTTCACTTCGAAGATTCCGCAATCCTTGAAGACAAAAGTTTTCGAGGAATGCGTCCTGCCTGTGTTGACATACGGAGCCGAGACGTGGACTCTGACGAAGGGACTGGTCCACAAGCTTAAAGTCGCTCAACGCGCAATGAAACGGGCTATGCTTGGGGTTTCTCTCAAAGATAGGACTAGAATTGAGACTATCCGCGAGAGAACGAAAGTAACCGACATAGCCCACAGAATTAGCACGTTGAAGTGGCAGTGGGCTGGTCATCTGTGTCGCAGGACCGATGGCCGTTGGAGCAGACGTGTCCTTAGAGTTTAGTGGAGACCGCGTCTTGGCAAACGCACTGTGGAACGTCCTCCGGCCCGTTGGACCGACGATCTACGTAATATTGTCGGTAAAGACTGGATGAGGATTGCAGAAAACCGGGATGTCTGGCGCGAACTTGGGGAGGCCTATGTCCAGCAGTGGACTGCATAGGCTGAACTGACTGACTGTCTGAAGATGAATGTAAAGAAGACGAAAGTGATGGTGTTTGAAAGATGAGATGAGACCATGAGACAGTGACAGACTGCAATATCGTGATTGGAGATGAACAAATTGAACAGGTGAATGAGTTTTTGTATCTGGGTTCAAAGTTTACAAGAGATGGAAAGTGTGAGAGTGATATTGAAAGAAGAATGAATGCAGGAATAATGATGAATGGAGCTTTGCACTCCTTAATGAGCAGTCGGAAGGTGTCTAATAAGGCTCGTTTGGCTGTGCATAGGGGGGTGTTGGTTCCGACACTCATGTATGGAAGTGAAATTTGGGTATGGCAGAAGAAACATGAAAGTAGAATAAATGCAGTTGAGATGAGAGCGTTAAGAAATATGATAGGAGTTAAACTGAGTGACAGGATAAGAAACAGTGAGATAATGAAACGTTGTGGTCTGAAAGAAGATGTAGTAACAAAAATTGAGAAAGGTATGCTGAGATGATTTGGCCATTTCGAGAGAATGAATGATGAACGATTGCCGAAAAAAGTATATAAGGTGACACCTTGGCCGAAGAGCATGTATGAAAGGAGTAATAAAAATGGACGAAGCTAAACAAATATGTAAGGTATGATCCTTACATATTTGTTATGTTTGTGTTGTTTTGTATGAGTAGTTGTATACATATTGCAGTTGGAAAGAAGTGGTCTCTGCCTACCCCTATGGGAAAGAGGTGTGATTATATTTATGTATGTAAAACTGTTTTTGTAATTTGTAAAGTACTGTTTCATTTATTTAAATTATTCCTCATCCTTTATATTTTGCACTCATTGTAGGAAATCGATATATAAACGCAGATTAGTGTATTTTAAAAAAATACAATAAAAATATCGAAAAGCTCGAAAAAACCGGCCTACCCGGGTTTTGATTACTCTTAGACCCGAAAACCCTGGTTTTCAAAATTGAACCGAGTTTCGATGCCCTAGTCACTAGGTACACTCACTAAGCACTAACAATGTCCGAGGTCGTAGCCAATGTCGTAGGTTTCCGCTGGTATCACTTCTTGATCACTAGTCTTCACTTCGAAGTCGCTTCGTCGTTAGCTCAAACAGAACTGGCCTCGCACAGCCAGCCGCAGCTAGTGATGTGTCGTTATGCCTTTTTCAAATAACGAAACGTAGCCGCTATGAGCCCGCGAACAACGTTGTAAAAACTATCTATTTTGAAAACTATCTATTTCCATACCGTCAATCAAATATGGCTCTTATTTGTATTTATATAAAGACTATAATTGATTGATATCATTTGACGTTACAAAACGTTTACAAAGAACTTCCCTTCGTACTTTTACAGTCTTGTGATAATGATTAAATTATATTTATAAAAATATTTGAATGTTTATACAGGCGTACTTAAAATTTGCTCCTCATGCGCCTAAAGAAGTTTCACTTCAAAAATAAAAAGTTACTTAAAAAACCGATTGTGCTTTAGACTACAGTATAAATTACAGTAGTACTGTAATGTATACTCTAAGACTTTAGACCACACGACTGAAGTGTTACGAAACTTCCTTTTGCCTCGCCCGATCACACTTTTCGTAACGCTCTCGTTATGCACTTACCAGCTTAATACTTCCCAAGTCAAGCATACGTAAAGAAGTTTTACTTCAAAATATCGAGTGTCGAATTGTCGATATCTACATTTCAATATCGAACTATCGATATATTATTATCTTCCAAAAAAGTATTTATTTATTTTATTGTTAAGGAACACAAACAGTTAAAATTAACAAAATTAAATTAAATTTACAAACATAAAACATAAACCAAAACTGTGCTCACAAATAAATTTAACACAATCAGATTTCGCTAAAACTATAAAAGGAAAAATACGTTTGTTTAAAAAATTAAACATCAACAATTAAAAAGTAAATTCTAGCTACAATTACAAGCAAACGAAGAAATATTACGAAACAATATAAAACAAAAAATAAAACTTAGACGTTACCAAGATTTGTTGTTGTTAGTAATAAATAATAAATAGTAAATATGTATTGATATTTTTAAATAGCACTAAATAATTAACTATCGTTGTCGCAACGAATACAGTGTTCAAAACAAAGAGCATGTTCAAAACAAAATGGAGACAGCGGTCGTTGTTCACGTTGTGAAAAATAGATAGTTTTGCTTCGTTGTCGCAGCGACTGGTAGCGACAAAACGGAGACAGCGGTCGTTGTTCACGTTGTGGAAAATAGATAGTTTTGCTTCGTTGTCGCAGCGACTGGTAGCGACAAAACGGAGACAGCGGTCGTTGTTCACGTTGTGGAAAATAGATAGTTTTGCTTCGCTACAAAACTAGCTATCGTTGTCGCAGCGAATAGATAGTTTTACAACTATCTGTGCTATATAGCGCACATAACTAGCCGCAGCCTATTTATACCGGGCGAGTGTACTCCTAGACCATTCTGGAATGTTCGCGTATGCATTCGGTCTTGAGTTCATTCCCCTATATGTCCTCTAGCGCCATCTAGTATTATTGGATTAGTGGATGTTTCACGTTGTCTTTGTAACAAAGTGGTTTGTACAGCACACAACGTGGTTCCACCGCTCCAATACTAGATGGCGCAAGCTCCTTTAATTAGTGTACTCGTAACACTACTCCCCTCTTAGAGATGCTCGTCCCGAGCATCGTTGTTACTGCCATGGTAACGCGCCAGACGGTCTATGTGTACCACTTTGAATGTCCCTCTTGGTTGCTTTTGAATTCTATAAGTCACATCATTCATTCGGGTAACCACTTTGTATGGACCGTCCCACTTGGTCTGCAACTTTGGAGATTTCCCTTTTCAGCGGGTTGGGTTATGCAGCCACACCAGTGACCCTTCCTCGAAGCCTCTCGTGTTCATTATCATCATCATATCAGCCTGTTGCAGTCCACTGCTGGACATAGGCCTCCCCAAGCTCGCGCCAGACATCCCGGTTTTCCGCAATCCCCATCCAGCCTACACCGGCAATCTTACGTAGATCGTCGGTCCAGCGGGCCAGAGGCCTCTCGTGTTCGATTTCCGGTAATACCTGGTTTTCATGTTCTCAATTGACTGTAACCCATTTTTCCGGACCAAGGCGTGTATATAGCGCATTTTTTCCCTTAAATTGCTGACATAGTCTTGTACGGTCTCTGGTCCCTCCGGTGATCCTCCTGTCAATAGGTCTACTGGTATTCGTAGTTCTCTACCGTATTTGACATACGCCGGGGTAGCTTTTATGCTCTCATGTTCGGCGGTTCGGTACGACAGAAGGAAGAGTGGTATATACTTGTCCCAATCCTTTTGTTTGTCGTCTACCAATTTCGCCAAATGCCTTTCAAGGATCTGGTTAAATCTCTCAACCATTCCATCGGACTGTGGATGGTACGCGGTGGTCCTCTTCTTATGCATGCCCAAAATTCTGCACACTTCCTGGAACACTTGCGATTCGAAGTTTTTGCCCTGATCAGAATGGATTTCTAGAGGCACACCAAAGCGACATATCACTTCTTCGACTAGCTTAGAAGCGACTGTTGTAGCTTCTTGGTTCGGTATGGCGAACACTTCGGGCCATATGGTGAAGTAGTCAATGACGACCATAAAATACTTGTTCCCCGATTCCGTTACAGGAAATGGCTCAGCTACGTCAACTGCAATTCGTTCCCACGGTGCACCGACGTTATACAGCCGCAGCTTGCCACGGCTCCTGGTCTGTGGTCCTTTTACAGCAGCGCAAGTAGTACATTTGCGGCACCAATCCTGTACATCATCTCGACAATTCAACCAGTAGAATCGTTCTCGCACTTTTGTTAACGTCCTCTTGACACCTAGATGACCTCCTGATACGCCATCATGTACTTCACGGAGAACATCTGGTACTCTCGCTCTTGGGACAATTATCTGAAGATGGAACTCTCTGCCGTTAGTCTTCTCCCATTTCCGGTAGAGTATTCCGTTTTGAAGTATCAGACTGTCCCATTGCGCCCAGTACGCCTTAGTGACAGCGCCAGTGGGTGCAACCTCACTCCAGATTGGTTTTACTTCACCCCGTTTCTTCCATGCGATGATGTACCGAAGGTCGTCATCTCTTTCTTGAGCCTCCCTCATAGCATCATTCTCCCAGAGACCCAAAGGACTTGTTCTAGTTAGCTTTAATGTTACTTCATTAGATTCCTGCTTAACACAATGTTTGCAGTCTTCCGAACACGGCCTTCGTGAGAGTGCGTCAGCGTTCCCATGCATATTTCCGCTGCGGTGTTCCGTCTTGAAGTCATACTCCTGAAGCTGTTCAATCCATCGATCTACTTGACCTTCGGGGTTCTTGAATTGCAGTAACCACTTCAAGGCTGCGTGATCAGTTCGCAGTAAAAACTGTCTGCCCATGAGATATTTGTCGAAATGTTGTAGCGTCTTTACAACAGCCAAGAGTTCTCTCCTTGTGACACAGTAGTTTCTCTCTGGCTTGGATAAAGATTTGCTGAAATATGCAATAACAACTTCTCATTCACCCTGTTTTTGAGATAACACTCCTCCAATGGCCGTGTTGCTTGCGTCCGTGTCGACTATAAACTGACGTTCAGTTTGTGGATAGCCCAGGATTGGTGTTTCACACAGATGTTTCTTCAGTTTCTGAAAAGAATCTTCACAAGTCCCGCCCCAGCTAAATTGTCGTTTATCTTCTGTTAGCCGATGTAATGGCTTGGCTATCTCTGAGAATCCCTTAACAAAACGCCTGTAGTATGAGCATAGACCGAGGAATGCCCGCACCTCGGTTTTGTCTTTAGGGGTAGGCCATTTTTGAACTGCTTCCAGTTTTTCCGGGTCTGTCTGGATTCCATCACTGGATATAGCATGGCCGAGATAATTGACCTTATTCCTGAATAAACGACACTTTTCGGGTTCAGCTTTAATTTGGCCCCCTCTATTTTGGCGAAGACTCGCTCTAAGTTTTGCAAATGGTCCTCGAAGTCACGGCCGATAATGATGACGTCGTCTAAGTAGACCAAGCAAGCCTCTCCCACTAAGCCTGCTAGTACACACTCCATGAGTCGCTCGAATGTGAATCCGAAGGGCATGACGTTAAATTGCCATAAACCTTTACCGGTCGAGAAAGCTGTCTTCTCCTTGTCTTCTGGATGAATTTCCACCTGCCAGTATCCAGATTTCAGGTCTAGGGTCGAAAACCATTTCATGCCACTCAGGGTATCTAAAGTGTCGTCGATTCGAGGTAACGGATAACTGTCCTTCTTAGAGACATCATTGAGACGCCTATAGTCCACACAAAACCTCGTGCTGCCATCTTTCTTCTTCACTAATACAACAGGCGAGCACCACGGACTTGCAGACGGTTCAATAATCTTATTCCTTCTCATGTCCTCCAAAAGGCCTTAACCTTCTTTTTCCTTAGCAATTGGTATCCGTCTTGCTCGTTGACGAATTGGTCTCTCGCTTCCGGTATCTATCCTGTGCTGAACCACCGACGTTCCAAGGTCCCCATCGTGACTGGAGAAGATATTCGCGTAGCGCTGTATAAACTTCTTAGCTTTCATGCCCTGCGAATACGTTAGGTTACCCTTGCAGTCATCGAGCAGCTCAGTCACTATTCCGTAGTAGTTGCTGTTTGCTGAGTCCGCGCCTGTTATCGAACTAAACTTTTTCATCCAGACGACTTCCTCGCATTTTCCAATGACATCACCTTTGTTCAAGCAGATCTCGCGATCACCAAGATTAATAACCTTGACCACAGCGTTACTGCTTCCACTAACAAGGGTTCTCGCCATCATCAGTTTTTGCGCCGACGTCTTGTTAGGTGTGTCTTCGATCAACACGCATCTGTTTGACTTTTGCTTTCCAGCTGGCGGCAGTTTCACCAGCACCTGAGCTTCCGCTCGTCCAGGTATAATGACTTCCTTTATACATGCGACTTTCCCACAGGCACCTCCGAGAATGAAGATTTCGTCCTCACCACACCTGAAAACTCCGTCAGCGACGTTAATTCTGCAGTTGTTTCTTCATAAAATCCAAATCCAAGATGCAATCATCCATAATCTCAGCTATGATAACGTTAGGGGAGTATGAGGACTCCCCTACATACATCGTAACTGACATTTCTCCTAGGACGGGTATTGGCTGACCGGAGGCCGTAAGAAGCCGATAGTTAATTCTCCTCTTGTGTCCCCTTGCGGCTTTTACCAGATGTGGGTTCACTATTGTTTTAGAGGCTCCTGTGTCTAGAGTCATTTTACAATCCGTCCCGTTAATAGTCCCCTGAATCGCAAGACTATTCCCGCTGCATGCCTGGGAGATAACGGTTATCGGGGCTTCCTCCGCGTCAGCCAGTACTCGCCCCTTAGTCCTGGCTTTTATTCCCTGATCCGGGGCAGGGGACGAAGCCCCTTGCTTCTTCAGCTCCTCCATTTGATCCTCGATCCTTTTCATCCTTGCCAGATGGGTCTCCTTCTGCGGGCAGTTGAGCTGAAGATGGCCCCTCTCGCCGCACTTGTAGCACATGACTCCATAACTTTTCTTCGTAGGAGCCTTAACCTGCTTGACTTCCTCAGAGACCTCGCGGATCTTATGGGTCTGCCGTATGTCATGGCGAACAGCCTCGACCTCCAAAGCATGCGCCAATGCTTCCTTTAGTGAGCTATGGTGACGAAGCCTCACTGCAGCTCTGACTTCCAGGTCTTTGATTCCGTCGACAAATGCTTGCACAATATTTGTGTCCACCATCTTGGTGTCAGCTCCTGGGTGTGCCGTCCTAACGAGTTTTTCAATTTCCAACGCCCATTGTTGTAGTCCTTCTCCTGAGCGTTGGACTCTGTCACGCAGCTGGGCACGGAACACGTGAATCCCTCCCTAATCTCCTCCTTTAATTAGTGTACTCGTAACAGTATTATGAATTAGTTACACAAAAGATATACATGTCTAAAACATTTCTGAAGTACTATCTCTTATTTAGAAAATAAAATAAGTTTAGGGTGTAAAATCTCATTATTGCATTATCTTTTCATAAACTAAGTAATTATAAAAGTTAACGAATAAGTATCACGAATACAATTCAAGCAAATCGTACATATATGTGGTTTGTTCCATACTCATTTTTATTCGAATCATAATATAAATATATAGGCACTTGCGCGTTTCAGATCGCACTTATTGTAAGATCTAAAACTCCTATCGTCAACACAACGATATTATGTACCTATACAATATTCAAGTTAACTCGTTGTTAGTAGAAATTTATGCTATTCAATTCGTTTAAAAATCTGGATTATTTATAACAAACTTTGTCTATAAAAGTTCTATAACACAAACTCCTTTGTAGATTGTGTTAATATTTTCTACAGCCTATAACACACAATTGGAACAAAATTGTCAGTGTGTCAATTGAGATTTGAGAGCAAATAAAGGTGAATACATATCACGTTTTCACTATAATAATAATAATAATAATTAATAATTTACTTTTTACTGTACACAAAGAAGAAGTTTACAATTTACAAGGCAATAGACAAAAATAAATGTACAACAGTCGGTCTTATCGCTAAATAGCGATATCTTCCAGACAACCAGTACTATGTCGATTTTACACGTGAACTGAACTTATACAAGAACTGATTTTGTGTACGAATTTATATTTAAACTAGCTTCTGCCCGCGACTTCGTCCGCGTGGAATAGTTACTTTGGGCTAGCTGCGGAAGCTCTTAAAAGGAAAAAAACCTCGATTTTGAAACATTCTTCATTGGTGCTCTGCTCCTATTGGTCTTAGCGTGATGATATATAGTCTAAAGCCTTCCTCGATAAATGTGCTATCTAACATTGAAAGAATTTTTAAAATCGGACCAATAGTTCTTGACTTGACAAGCAAACAAACAAACTAACAAACTCTTCAGCTTTATAATATTACTTTTTGTACACCGCTTTGTAAATACAACTTTAAATTATGCGCGTAAGGTTGAATTTCCAAAAAAGTATGTCTATATCATGAACATAAGTTCTGATGTTTATTTAATGTAAAGTACCTATGCTTTAAATTCAAGGGACTTAGATCAGTTTTTGCAGCGCACGCCAGACTATACTGATGATGGATATGAATCGCAGTGGCTGATTTTTCCCGACTAACTTGACAATTATCGTTATATTTTAGACAATTCAAACACTATCTTTAAAAAGTATAGCCTATGTGTTATTCTAATGTATATGCTATATTATTGTAAACTTTCATTAAAAGCCATTCGGTAGTTTTTGCGTGAAAGAGTAACAAACATACATCCATTCAAACAAACTTTCGCGTTTATAATATTAGTAGGATGGGTACTTCGGTTTTTGTAACATCAGTTGACAGTTACGATTTTTTTTTTTACTTTCTATATTTGATACCTGATTGACTGATTAATTATTATTATTGATGTCGAGTTAATATTTTTTATGGATCGAGATTTAATAACTCATGTTTACGTTCTTATGAAAATATAAAAAATAAATCAATTAGATCGAGTTATTTAATTTACTTGTTGATCTACATTGGTAAATCTCACGACAAGCTTCACTATCACTACATAGTATAAAACAAAGTAGCTTTCTCTGTCCCTATGTCCCTTTGTAGGCTTAAATTTTTAAAACTACGCAACGGATTTTGATGCGGTTTCTTTTAATAGCTAGAGTGATTCTTGAGAAAGATTTAGGTATATAATTTAGTATTTTTTTATGTAAATTAGCAGAAATACGGCGATAAATGTTGAAGAGGTCGCAAAAAATTTCGCCAACTGGGAGCTTTCCACGCGAACGCCGCTTAAACTAGCAAAGATATAGTTGAGTAATGTACTAGCGAATTTAAAACCTCTAAATATGCTACAAAAAAGTCCGCGAAAGCATATCTCTATCGCTTACGGTTGACTTACAATAACCACTTTTATGTTCAAATTTTTAATTAAAAGCATTACGTTATTTTCAAAGCTATTTTCATTAGTTCAGTATTAATCCTTATCCAAACGAATATATTAGTTAGCTTAAGCATTTAATGCAAATTAAAATTGCTCTTTACACTATATCAATCAGATGCATAGTTTTCGAGATATCTTCGTAAAAACTAATTAGCGGCGAAACATCGCAAATGTTCGGCTTCTTCCGCAGACCGCATCGCTGAAGCCCGGTTTGTATAGCATGACCGCCTACTCAGTACTCATGATACAAACCGGGCGATGTAGCGCGTACAGTATTTATTATCAGCATTGCACCCGTGCGAAGCCGGAGCGGGTTGCTAGTTTATATCATATAAGTCGTGTAATAACGTTATATGTTAATAGTAAAAATCTTAAAGGTAATTTTATTCTCTTAAGCATATTTAAAATAAACGCTAGCATTTTTTTACACATTTTTTTTTTAATTTTAATTTATTTTTTACCTTTTAGTTATCGGTGGACAGGTTTCTCAGTTTGGTACTCTCAGCAAATCCTTTCATTTGATACGCATAATCTAGGACAACATAAAAACTTAGTCGGCTATCTTTAGAAGTCTGCCATATTGCATTTAGAGTAACATCACTTTATTTTTCGAGTGACTCTCAGCAAGCCCTTTCATTTCATACCTATATAATAGGAATTCATTAAAAAAAAATCTACCCCACCATCTTGGGTGTTCCGCTATATTGGATGTAGTAAATGATAAATGCTTCAAAATCTAGTTGCAAGATTCCACTTTAACAATGTACATAGGTACATACACAATTATATAAGGTTAAAGATCATTTATTACTCAAAAGAATACAATTCACTTACATGAGAAATTACAAAAACTAAAATTAAACAAATATTTATATGTTGGGTACATCGCAATACAATATATAAAAATAATCCTTAGTTGAGACAAGAAATTAACAATATGTTGGGTGGGATTAAAGTATATACATATTATGTACAAGTTAACATAGTCCAGTCAAATTACGGCTGAAAATGGATTAAAAAAACATTAAATACCACAGTTTGGGGATTATGATGGATCGATAGGGGGGTGTATTTTGAGCTTAAATTGCAATTTGAGGGGTTCTCCGAAGGTCAGCTCAAGGTAATTTCAATGAAAACGCGTTTGATTCGATATCTCGAGAACGGTTAGTTTTAGGCAAAAAATTGTAAAGACTCTTTTAATTTAAAGGACAATGCCTATTTGTGCCCAGTACGTGCTTTGACTAGTTTAGACAATTCATATATTTAAGTATCGTTTATTAATTGAAACTAGATTTTTAATAATATTCTAAAAGTGATCAAAGCCGTGGTTTATAATTTAATTTTAAAAAATATTTTAGTTGTATTCCGCGTTTGTCATGTCAAAATAGTTTAAATATAAATAGCAAGTCGTCATAGCAACCACACAAACAAACGCTTTTTTTAAATTAAAATATAAACCACGGCTTTGATTACTTTTAGACTATTATTAAAAATCTAGTTTTAATTAATAAAGAAATCTTTAATATGTCAATTTTCTGGTCGTGTTGGGGTTCATAATTTAATTTAAAAAAGCGTTTATTTCTATAGTTGCGTTTCCGACTTGGTATTTAATATTTAATATGTTTTGACAGCACAAACCCGGAATACAAATAAAATATCTTTTTTAATTAAAGTATAAACTACGGTTTTAATCACTTTTAGAATATTATTAAAAATCTATTTTCGATTAATAAAGGATACTTAAATATATGAATTGTCTGAACACGTACCGAGGCACGGCTTCATAGAAAATAGGCATTGTCCTTTACTAACTTTATTATCTGAAACTTTTTTTAAATCATCAATACTTTTCAATTTATTACTTCCGAAAGGCAGAATTTTTTCTGTTTTTTCTCCCCATTTTTCATTTTTCGCCATTTTCTCTCCAACCGTTCAATTTTATGAAATTTTACTCATTATCAAAGTTGTAGATCCTTTAATTATAAACAACTTTTTACTTAAACTTCTCCTCGTTTCCTTGCCAAATTCCATAACCCGTGGTTTAGTTTTAATTTAATTACATTAAGGTAGTTTAATTTTTAATTTGATATTTTTATGAAATTGAAATAATTTGTGCTTAGTTTATAAATTATCATGATTATATTATTCGATTTTTATATAGCTTTTGAGTAGTTTTTTGAAAATAAAAAGCGATTGAGCGTTATTTTTTTATATACATATGTAAAGAAATCACCAATGAAAATGACGTTAAATCTTTACAAGAAGATATCAATAGAGTTTTTGAATGGTGTAACTTAAATGGAATGGAGCTTAACCATTCCAAATGTTCATATATTACCTTCACACGTAAACGATTTTTCATTGACAGAAAATATTTTATTGGTACGCACCAATTGCAGAAATTGGACTGCATTCGCGATTTATGTATCACTATTGATGCCAAGTTACGTTTTAACGTACACATTGACAACATAATTATGTAGGTCGGCACGCAAGATTTTGGGGTTTATTTTTCGAAATTCCAAACAATTTAAAAAACTTAGAACCAAAAAAATATTATTCACTACATTAGTAAGGAGTAAGTTAGAGTATGGAACGCCAATTTGGAACCCAAACTACCAGATCCATAAAGATAGATTAGAAAGTATACAGAGACGGTTTACTCAATTTAACTCCTTTGGACAAGACAAAAGAATGCCCTACTACTCGCGGCTAAATAAATTTCGATTAAACTCACTTTCAAACCGGCGCAAGCTACTAGATATGGTTTTCTTACACAAACTAGTGTATGGATCTCTAGATAGTTCAGAACTCCTGAGTAAAATTTCAATTAACGTTCCCTCTCGCATACCACTATATCCCATTTCACTATTTGCTTATAAAACCCAGAGAACAAACATCGGTTATTATTCCATCATACCTAGACTGAGTAGGCTCTACAAAGAATTTACAGTTAAAAATGAGTCTTTGCAGATAACCTAACTATATTTAAGAAGAAACTGTTAAAATCATTTGATTCCTCAATTCAAAATCAATGTAGCAATAATATTATTTAAAATAGTAATAGTTATTTAGTTCTAAATTTTTTTATGTAATTTTTTATTTTATTGTAACACTGAATGTTCAAATTTTTTAAAATAGGCAGATGACTTAATTGTCTATAGCGCATGCTGTAACTACCTTTAAGAGGAATTATATGTATATTTTATACCTAGGCATATAACTAATTGTAATTTTTTATTTAAACATATAATTCTGTTGGTGGTTCATATTAAATAAATAAATGAAATATACGTTGCAAGTTAAATAAAAGCTTTGAAAAATAAAGAAAAAATCAAAATATTTAAAAGCCTAGGTATATGTTTTAGCAGAACTTTGCGTTTTACTATAGATTTCGCACGTAAAACAATTAAGGGTATATATCAAGTATTATTAATAAGTTATTAATCGTAACTATATCATTTCAAAAAATCATTGTTTACATTAATTTTAATATATTTATTTTTAGCACCCTTGGTTGATATATTAAATGGAACGTCCCTTCTGGCTCTGAGATCGACAGCCTCCAAATTAGTGTCACCTGATGAATTCGGTAAGTAATGTTTCAGATAAAATATTAATACTTCACTTCTAATAAATTATAAAGTCTCTTATTACTCAAGATATTAATTATTTATAATATTGATCTTGCTTCGCGGAACACACTGCGAAATTCATATTTCTGTGGGAATCTACTAACCGATAATCCCGACGATATTAACCGATATACCGATGAATCGTTGCTTAAACAAAATGTAAATGCGTGCAAAGGTGATTTTATTTTCAGACCCATAGGTGCTAATGAAATTGTTAAAACTTTTAAAACTTTAGAAATTAAGAACACTGCTGACCTCTGGGGTATATCTGTTAAAATTATTGGTACAATTATTGATATCATAGCACCCTACTTAGCGATTATATTTCATGAATGTATTATGAGTGGTGAATTTCCTGATCTAAAGTCCGGTTGTCATACTGATCCAACGAATTACAGGCCCATTTCTATTCTACCTGCCTGTAGTAAACTGTTTGAAAAAGTAATTCTCGGTCAGCTTTTAAGTCATTTCTCAAGAAATAAACTATTACATAATAAGCAATTCGGTTTTACTAGAGGACGCTCCACAACTGATGCCGGTGTAGAGCTTTTTACTTCGATAGTCAATGCTTGGGAGGAGTCATGTGATGCTTTAGGTGTATTCTGTGATTTATCCAAGGCATTTGACTGTGTTCATCATGACACATTAATCAGGAAACTCAGTCACTATGGCATTAAAAATACCAACACTAAAACTTCTGAGTTCTTATCTTAGTGATAGAACTCAGAGGGTTGAAGTAGATGGTACTAAGTCATCTGGGTCTCGTATATAGATGGGGGTCCCACAAGGCTCAATTCTTGGACCATTTTTATTTTAATATATATTATTAACGACCTACCATATTTAGTAGAGAAGAGGCATGAGATTTTATTGTTTGCTGATGATACTTCATTATTATTTAAATTGCGTAGACAAGAAACAAACTATGACGATGTAAACAATGCTCTCTCTGAACTAGTTCATTGGTTTAGCGTAAATAACTTGCTTCTCAATAGTAAAAAAACGTATTGTATTAAATTTTCTACTCCAAATGTAAAACAAGTTGATATGCAACCAGAACTCAATGGTGATAAACTCAATTTAGTTAACTCAACCGTTTTCCTTGGAATCACCATTGATTCAAAGTTACAGTGGGGACCCCATATCTGTAAATTGGCGGATAGACTGAGTTCTGCAGCATACGCGGTTAAAAGAATACGATTATTAACGGATATCGATACAGCCCGATTAGTTTATTTCAGCTACTTCCATAGCATAATATCCTATGGCATTTTGCTTTGGGGCAATGCGGCTGATATTAGCGTCATTTTTATTCTGCAGAAAAGGGCTGTCCGTTATATTTATAAAATGGGATGTAAAGAATCTCTGAGGGAGAAGTTTAAAGAGATCAACATCCTGACCTTTGCATCGCAGTATATTTATGAAAATATAATGTACATACGGAAAAATAGGCACTTATTTGTTAGTCGTAGCGATCGAAATGCCTCAAATGATGTAACACTCAGGAACGACCACAAATTAATTTTTCTAAATGCCGGCTCAAGAAGAAAAGTAGTTCCTTTATAGGAATGTCTATCTTAATATATAATAAGATTCCGGCTGCGCTTCAATCTCTGCCTTTACTGAAGTTTAAAAAAAGTATTAAGCGAGCATTATGCAATAAAGCTTATTATACAATCAATGAATACCTTAATGATGAAAAGGCATGGGATTGAATAAAGCTCGACCAGGCTATGTCTATGACCCGTCTTGTAAATTAGATAGTTATAGTAAGTTCAACTCATCTTTGCGCGCGGCGCTATGTGTAGGTAAACGTTGTATATATAGAGTGACTTTGTTGCGTGACAAAAGGTACAGTGAAGTGAAAAATATAAATAAAGTTATTTAAAAAATTTTTAAATAAAAAGTTATATCTCGGTGACGAATAGTATACATACATACATAAACTCACGCCTGTCTCCCGGAGGGGTAGGCAGAGACAAGATAATGACACTTGCCACGATCCTGACAAACCTAAGCGAAAACGCTTCATCAACATCCATTAGTCGTTGCATACACGCACGCCGGTTTTGGGTACTTTTTATCTTGTCCTTCCTTAATACTTGGAATAGTAACTATATGGATTTAAAAAAATAATAATAATTTGTTAATACATGTTTATTGAACATATTAATCTGTATCGCTACTAGAAGAATAAAATGATGAATTTCCGGTTTCGCTGCTTTCACCAAGTTTAATTATATTTCAGATTCCATATCAAAAATTCTTCTTCTTTTTTTACGTGTTGACAAGTAGTTACGCCACATTTCTTCATTAATTTGACTTAAACGATCATTTATTAATTTCATTATTCCAGTCACACTTTGTTCGATATTATGCGGAGCAATATAATTTTTTAAAATTCCCAATACATTTTATGTCATATGTCATCAATCTTATGACAAATATGGTCTTCTTTATTATTTTTTTATCAAGTCATACAGTTTAATTTTTTTTATATGTGCATTATAAGTAATTTTTTTTCTGTCAACCATCTATGCATTTCTGTTTTGCGGTCTTTATACGGAAATTTAAATTTGAAGTCAGTTTTTTTTCCTTCAGCCAATATATTTGTTATTCTTCTCTCTGATACCCCCACTGCCATTGCTGTTCTCTTTCGCACACTGTTTAAATATTCATTCAGTTTTGATATTAATTTGGACCTGCACTGCAAATTGGATCACTTATACTAGCTGCAATATAACTATGTTTTCCTTTTTTACAAATTTGAACACCTTGGCAATAGTTTCACGAGTCTAAAACAATAATAATACGTTCACTTTAAAAATAAAATAGTTTTAAAAGTAAGTTAGTAATGTAGGTATACATTATTTAATAATAGTAAATATTAATAATATCGAAATTAGCACACTGAAAATATTTACCTGACTCCTTAAAAAAAATTCCGTGAAGAACTAGACATTTTCTTTAACGACTGTACCGGTGGAAAAATGACCAATAAGAAGACGTGTTTTTTGAAATTTCGAATGACGGCGGTCGCGTCACTGCTACACAAATTAAGGCTAAGCGCGCACTAGTGACTTTTGTCACCGTGACAATAAATTCTTTAAACAAAAGTCACTAGTGCGCGCAAAGTGTTATAATTACACGCACGCACACATAGAGCCCCGCGTAAAGATGATCGCTATCAGGTGTACATGATAACAACCTTAACGTGCTCTCCGAGGCACGGTGGGGAGACCCACAAGGACCGCACAAACACCCAGACCACGGCAAACATCTGTATGATGATCTAACTAGGATTAATTTTTAGAAAATGTCGTTTTACCCGTGTTTTCAGAATTCAGATAATGAAAAAATACAACATTATTAGAATAGGAAAGTAAATTTTGCCACCATCTATTAAGTTATAATAGCTCAGGTGGGAAATCGGGTGGTCACGAAACTTTATGACCCCGGTTCAGATCCACATGTCAACAGATCGATTATCATTTTCCCTTTTTTTCCAATTGCACTCGTGTTTTTTTATCTGAATAACCAGTTCATTTTTTTATTTTATTATTATATCGGTAAGATCAAAAAATATTATTGATATTTGGACCGAGTTATGCCAAAATGTACCAACCCACAAATTGTCTAAAAATGAGTTATTGACACCAAACTGATCAGAATGTGATATATTACTACTCAGCCAAAACAGCCCATTCTATATTCACATTTGACAGAAAAAAAGTATGTATGAACCAAGCCACACATAAGGACTATGTTTAAAACAATTCTGCTATAATGATCCAAAAACATGTGGTGCACCCTTGATAATATAAATATAAACTAAATGACTCTAGTTCAATGAATTAAATAAAATATATCTTGTATAAATGTCTCAAACCATTATGGTTCATGTACCTATATGCAATTTTAAGTTGAATTATCCAAGTCAACAAAGATGAAACAAATACAGTTCAATCAATTAATTCAGTTAATGAGTGAATTTTTAAGGAGTACATAAATGCTTTTCTTTTTTCATTATTATTGTTTCATTTTTTATTATAGCACATTAAAAATACTTTGTCCTATTCCTCAAATAAAATATGTGTTATAGTTTATTGAAATTAAATGCTCTTTTTAAATTATTTTTTAAACAAAATAAATATGGTACATTTTGGCATATCTAATTTATGTCCGATTACCTGAAAAATCAATTTTTGCCAAAACGTACCAACTGCATATATTTTCAAATAAATAAATTAAAATGAGTTTATATAGAATCTACTTATACGACTATACGTGTACCCAAGCTCTTTAGCAAAGGCACAAATTGGTAATAACAATAAATTAATACAGATAGTAGAACCATGAGTAATTACAAATCTAACTTTAAACACCATTTTCTCGAAATCAATTTTATGCAGTTGGTACATTTTGGCATAACTCGGTCCATTTCATAAGTATGCAATTGGGATGTAAATAAAATTTCCAAAAAACACGATATAAACCGAGCTAAGCTCGTTCATCCATAGGTAAGACTATTATGACTAAGTAAGTCACAAAGGGGAAATTCCCACAAGTATAGACGTTGCCAGTCGCTACAAAATAAAAAGGATTCACCGACTTCGCCACAAAATAAGTAAAGAAAATTCCGTGATCCTTTCAATGAGGATCAGTAAAGTTCTAGCAAATTCAATATAACTAGTATCCACGTTATTTTCTATAACATAAGAATGATATTTCTTTTTGAATTATCCAAATCGGACCATTACTTACGAAGATATTAAGTTATAAACATTATGCCGTTCCTGCCGCTACGTCAGTGTACGCGGGATGCGTGTGACGTCACTCGGACGTTCCATGCCAGTTAGCCCATAGTAGCGACAAGCTGAGCAGTGCAAACTTAGCACCTCATCGATGGAATTTTGGGTCGAAAATGACCTTAATCGATAGGTCTACGTTAGGTCCGTATAGGTCCACTAAATTTTTCGTTAGGTCCGGTATAGTTTTTTAATAAATAATTTTTTAAATTTAGGTTAAAAAAAATGCAATTTTAGCACCCCATCCAAGGATTTTTAAAACCAAAATGACCTTAATCGATAGGTCTACGTTAGGTCCGTATAGGTCCACAATAATTTTTGTTAGGTCCCTTATAGTTTTTTAATAAATAATTTTTTTTTAATTTTGGTAAAAAAATATGCAATTTTAGCACCCCATCTATGGATTTTTGAAATTAAAATTACCTTAATCGATAGTTCTACGTTAGGTCCGTATAGGTCCAGTAAATTTTTCGTTAGATCCGCTATAGTTTTTTAATAAATAAATTTTTTTAATTTAGGTAAAGAAAAAGCAATTTTAGCACCCCATCCAAGGATTTTTAAAATCAAAATGACCTTAATCGATAGGTCTACGTTAGGTCCGTATAGGTCCACAATAATTTTTGTTAGGTCCCCTATAGTTATTTAATAAATATTTTTTTTTAATTTGTTAAATAAAATATGCAATTTTAGCACCCCATCTAAGGATTTTTGAAATCAAAATTACCTTAATCGATAAGTCTACGTTAGGTCCGTATAGGTCCACGAAATTTTTCGTTAAGTCCTCTTTAGTTTTTTTATAAATAATTTTTAAAATTTTGGAAAAAAAATTCGTATTTTAGCAGCTAAAAAACTATGGGGGACCTAACAAAAATTATTGTGGACCTATACGGACCTAACGTAGATCTATCGATTAAGGTCATTTTGATTTTAAAAATCCTTGGATGGGGTGCTAAAATTGCATTTTTTTTTACCTAAATTTAAAAAAATATTTATCAAAAAACTATAGCGGACCTAACGAAAAATTTAGTGGACCTATACGGACCTAACGTAGACCTATCGATTAAGGTCATTTTCGACCCAAAATTCCATCGATGAGGTGCTAAGTTTGCACTGCTGACAAGCTGCGATGGTGTTTTCATTTAAACTATCTGTCCTACAAAAAATTTGTAGGGACATAATTTGTAGCAAATTGCTTTGCCTACAAATATGTTCATATAACTTTTTGCCGAAATTTAAAAATTAAAGAAGTTATAAGCAAAAAAGTGAGAAAATTTCTATAAATATTTTCTTTCTTGCTCTATAACTTTGTTTTTATACATTTCACAAAAAAATACCTCTGATCAGTCTTGTAGATGGTTTTTTGAGGAAAATTTTTCTCTACAATTTTTTGAATTTCATTCATTTAAAACGCTGTTACAGCGCTCCAAAGTTGACCGGGTTCGTCAATGCTCATGAGAATCCGGTCAAAACGAAATGTTTAACTTAGTTTTATGATCCGGAGTGAGTTTTATGAGTCGGGAGTGATGCCACACGCATCCCGCATACACTGATCCCGCTTACATAACGACGCGTTGGCGCAGCGGTCACAGCACTAGCTGTTGCGCTAGCAGTCGCGGGTTCGATCCGCGCACATGATAAAAATTTGTATTGGCCATACAGATGTTTGTCATGGTCTGGGCGTTTGTGGTTGTGTATTGTGTGTGTTTCCGGACCCCCGACACAGGAGAAAATCCTACTGGGGGCCGTTGAGTGTGAAACGTTTATTATTTATTATTATTATTACTGACGCTCCAAAGTTGACCGAGTTCGTCAATGCTCATGACCATGAGAATCCGGTCAAAACGAAATGCTTAACTTAGTTTTATGATCCTTTTTTATTGTAAATATATTCTTAAATTTTTTTGTTAAATCCCTGCCTACAACTTTACTTATTCATTGGCATAAGCTGTCTGTGGGGTAGGCCTACTGAGAATACCACGTTAAAAAAATATGATTTATGAGATATTTGATTACCTAAGTAGATACATTCGAAGAAGATTAAGAGAAGTCAACGCATATTTGGAAAACATTAGTATTTCCGAAACTAGTTGAGACTCAAAAGTACTCTTCTACACATATGTATAATGAGGATCAATAAAGTTATAGCAAATTCAATAAAACTAGTATCCACGTTATTCTCTATGATATAAGAAAGATATTTCTTTTTGAATTATCCAAATCGGACCATTACTTAAGAAGATATTAAGTTATAAATATTATGCCGTTCCTGCCGCTACGTCAGTAATAATAATAATAAATAAGAAACGTTTCACACTCAACGGCCCCCAGTAGGATTTTCTCCTGTGTAGGGGGTCCGGAGACACACACAATACACAACCACAAACGCCCAGACCATGACAAACATCTGTATGGCCAATACAAATTTTTGTCATGTGCGCGGATCGAACCCGCGACTGCTAGCGCAACAGCTAGTGCTGTGACCGCTGCGCCAACGCGTCGTTATGTAAGCGGGATCAGTGTATGAGGGATGCGTGTGGCATCACTCCGCCTCATAAAACTCACTCCGGATCATAAAACTAAGTTAAACATTTCGTTTTGACCGGATTCTCACGAGCATTGACGAACCCGGTCAACTTTGGAGCGCTGTAACAGCGTTTTAAATGAATGAAATTCAAAAAATTGTAGAGAAAATTTTTCCTCAAAAAACCATCTACAAGACTGATCACAGGTATTAACTTCTTTAATTTTTAAATTTCGGCAAAAAGTTATATGAACATATTTGTAGGCAAAGCAATTTGCTACAAATTATGTTCTTACAAATTTTTTGTAGGACAGATAGTTTAAATGAAAACACCATCGCAGCTTGTCGCTATTATGGGCTAACTGGCATGGAACGTCCGAGTGACGTCACAGCCTTCCGCGCCGGCCGGTTAGTAAACTCCGCTAGTAATTTGATCATAACTTCGTCAATTTTTGTCGTAGAACAAAAATTTTTGCACTGTATGTTAAGGATTTCTTAGTTCTATAAATCTGCATTCTCAACTAAAAACGTTACGGATCCTCATTGGTCCGAATGTGTAGTTCCGATAAAAATAATATAAAATGGTTCAAATATTTTCAAAATATTTTTATTGTTTATTGTTAAATTTTGCCGCCCCCTAAAAAGTGCCGCCCGGGGCGCCGGATAATTAAACAGACAAGATAAGTTTCATCCTCTTTTTAACCGACTTCCAAAAAAGGAGAAGGTTCTCAATAGTGTTTTATGTATGTTACCTCAGAACTTTTGACTGGGTGGACCAATTTTGATCATTTTATTTGTAATCAAAAGGTGATGCGTATCGTGTGGTCTAATTTAAATCAAATTGAGATCTGACCACTACTTCTCGAGTTATATCCAATAACGCGTGTTTACTTGACTATTTTTTCTTAACGCACCCCTTCCAGTTGCCGCTATCACCATTCCAGCACTTTTAAACCATTCACGAACTGTTAAATCACATTGATTAGTCTGTTGCATGTCTTCTATGAATCACCCGCTTCTCTTATCTGCTCAGTTCAGCTTCATTTGGACTTACAATACTAACTCTTATACTGCAGGTACTATAGTTTTGGGCCTTGTTTAAATATAGGAATTAATTGCAAAACCGGTTGCCTTCTATTCATCCCTGAAAATGGATTATTGTCATAGTCTAATCGTACGTGTATACACTTAAACTTTTTTACGCATAGATGTGCCAATCATTAATCTTATACTATTAAACGAGCAATTATTGTATATATATATACATGTCGCAGATCAGAAGTAGGTAGGAGAAGAACGGACGGATGACTGAACTGGTTTATTAACAATGTAATTTAACACAAGACAGTTACACAGAAATGGGGTGGAGACCGAACTACTAAGTATTAAATGGACTCACCGAGCGGGTACTGTGTCTATCGCGTGGCAGAGTGACAACTCAAGGCAGTGCCCGGGAGTTGCGACCCGAGTCTAGGTTTAAGACGGCCGTCTTTAAAATGCGCATTAACGCTCGCCTCCACTGCCCGAGTTGCCCACAATATAATGTAACAATTAATTCGTGTACACAAACTAACCCTTACAAGAGTCGAGGTTAAGCTACTAGCAGGATACACAAGTGCACCGCGCCACGCCAGAGCCAAGACTGCCCTAGCTGCAGTTGCTTCGGTCTTTTATACACGGCAGAACTACTCGAATAATAGAGGGTAGATGAATGTCGACAACAGCGCAGGTACCGACCTACAAGTCAGAATAACTCAAATAATAGGATGAGTGAGGGTAGACGAATAACGTATGTACCGACATTAATAACTATCTGCATTGACTCTCCGACACGGCCATCCTGACAAGTCACACGTCCCCGTGTGATGCCGTAAAAAGTAAAAAGGTACTGCGATATCAAAGTCTCGTCTCGGCCTAGCCTGACCCACACTTAAACAAGGATAAAGCGATAGTACAACCACTTTTTGTGACACACCATACAACCATACGCGAATCTACCATTAAATCAAAATTGACCAATCGTTTTGGTATAAACATTACTCCATTATTACTTTCCACATATTAGTCGCCACTGTCACCTAAATCGAGTGACAGCAGCTCAAGCCACCTCCATCGAGTGACGATAACCACTAAAGTCGCCACTATCACCTAAATCGAGTGAGAGCAGCTCATGCCACCTCCATCGAGTGACAATAACCAACTAAAAGAGTCGCTACTGTCACCTAAATCGAGCGACAGTAGCTCATGCCACCTCCATCGAGTGACGATAACCACTAAAGTCGCCACTGTCACCTTAATCAAGTGACAGCATCTCATGCCACCTCCATCGAGTGACGATAACCAACTAAGAGTCACTACTGTCACCTAAATCGAGCGACAGTAGCTCATGCCACCTCCATCGAGTGGCGATAACCACTAAAGTCGCCACTGTCACCTAAATTGAGTGACAGCAGCTCATGCCACCTCCATCGAGTGACGATAACCAACCAAAGGAGTCGCTACTGTCACCTAAATCGAGCGACAGTAGCTCATGCCACCTCCATCGAGTGACGATAACCACTAAAGTCGCCACTGTCACCTAAATCGAGTGACAGCAGCTCATGCCACCTCCATCGAGTGACGATAACCAACTAAAAGAGTCGCTACTGTCACCTAAATCGAGCGACAGTAGCTCATGCCACCTCCATCGAGTGACGATAACCAACTAAAAGAGTCGCTACTGTCACCTAAATCGAGCGACAGTAGCTCATACCACCTACATTGAGTGACGATAACCACTAAAGTCGCCACTGTCACCTAAATCGAGTGACAGCAGCTCATGCCACCTCCATCGAGTGACGATAACCAACTAAAAGAGTCGCTACCGTCACATAAATCGAGCGACAGTAGCTCATGCCACCTCCATCGAGTGACGATAACCACTAAAGTCGCCACTATCACCTAAATCGAGTGACAGCAGCTCAAGCCACCTCCATCGAGTGACAATAACCAACTAAAAGAGTCGCTACTGTCACCTTAATCGAGCGACAGTAGCTCATGCCACCTCCATCGAGTGACGATAACCACTAAAGTCGCCACTGTCACCTTAATCGAGTGACAGCATCTCATGCCACCTCCATCGAGTGACGATAACCAACTAAGAGTCACTACTGTCACCTAAATCGAGCGACAGTAGCTCATGCCACCTCCATCGAGTGGCGATAACCACTAAAGTCGCCACTGTCACCTAAATTGAGTGACATCAGCTCATGCCACCTCCATCGAGTGACGATAACCAACCAAAGGAGTCGCTACTGTCACCTAAATCGAGCGACAGTAGCTCATGCCACCTCCATCGAGTGACGATAACCACTAAAGTCGCCACTGTAACCTAAATCGAGTGACAGCAGCTCATGCCACCTCCATCGAGTGACGATAACCAACTAAAAGAGTCGCTACTGTCACCTAAATCGAGCGACAGTAGCTCATGCCACCTCCATCGAGTGACGATAACCACTAAAGTCGCCACTGTCACCTAAATCGAGCGACAGCAGCTCATGCCACCTCCATCGAGTGACGATAACCGACCAAAAGAGTCGCTACTGTCACCTAAATCGAGCGACAGTAGCTCATGCCACCTCCATCGAGTGACGATAACCACTAAAGTCGCCACTGTTACCTAAATCGAGCGACAGCAGCTCATGCCACCTCCATCGAGTGACGATAACCACTAAAGTCGCCACTGTCACCTAAATCGAGTGACAGCAGCTCATGCCACCTCCATCGAGTGACGATAACCAACCAAAAGAGTAGCTACTGTCACCTAAATCGAGCGACAGTAGCTCATGCTACCTCAATCGAGTGACGATATCGAGCAATACAACCAAAACATGTTTCAGCAATGGATACTTAAAAACAATGGCACCAACAAAATTAATTTCAATAAAATTGGTTGTATAGTGGTCTACCTTATTCGCTCACAGATGAAAGGTTCCTCTAACCGTAATTAAAAAATAAAGTTTTATTTGATTACGCTCCTCATTTTGTAACAAAACAAATTTTAACCGTTACTTACAACGACTACCCGTTAGTGTTATCAATTTACTCTGTAATTTAAACGTCCTTAAAGAGAACAACTAAAGAAACTTTTAAACCGTTTGAATAAATCAATCAAAGGTAGAAAAATTCGATTTTTATTTTTTATTGTGTTACCCACACCTGAGGAAATTTTAAAGATTTTAAATCATATCAAAATTTTTCAATTTTTTCAATTTTCAAATCCTGCTGGGTCGAAAATTTTTGATATGATTTAAAATCTTTAAAGGTAGAAAAAGACTGAAAACCCTCAATGAAACACTTATTTCTCACTTCAAACCTACAGTTATTCATTCACGATACACACTTTTAAGTTTTTAACTACATTGAATAGGTAAGCTATCACAGCAATCACCTATACGCCACGTATCGTGTAGAAAGGTTAAACAATAACTGCCTATTCACTTACAAATTACAACAATCCCGCCAAAAGACGGCACCAAAAGCGGCGACCAACCTATCAGAAAACCAGCATTAACTATTTGGAAGATGGCGTCTCTAACTTTACGCTCCCTCGGCACTTCAACAAAGAACAATAGAACGCAAAAATATCCGTTACAGGGAGTAATCGGAAATACTCAAGCTAAGACGATATTAACACTATCACAAACAAGTGAGTAACCACAAAAACTTAACGCAAATATAACTGTCCAGAGTCATGTACCAACGTCAATCAAACTTTCAATAACCAAACTCTTTTTCTACAACACTAACAACTATGTAAGCCACCCTTATCCAACCAGCAATTACAATTATTGCTCCACAATCCACGTGTTGTCTTGGACCACGTCACAGTGTATACCTCCTGGATCACACATTCATCACAGTGTATCATCCTCTTGATGACTACACACTACAGTCTTTAGAATGCTTACATCAGTTTTTCTGTCACATCACCAAGATGTTCACCATTATGATCGTCACCTACATTAATCTCAATTGGTACAGGAACTTCTGGCATCTTCCTTAAACGACTCTCGTTGAGACTACCGCGACGGCTCGCACTACGATTACTCTCACGATCTGACATTGTGACTGAATCGAAACAAAAACTGAATCTCAAAATCTGCCACTACAAAACTACCTACGTATCACGTCACAAAACAAAACTAAATTCAACAAACAGCCGGTAAATCGAATAACGTAATCGAACACTGAACAAAAACCACTTGTACACCGATAAGAATACAACAGAATGACCGAAAAGAACTAAAATACCTGGGTACATAGTTATTTTTATCACCAAATGTTGCAACTACCTTGCACACTTGCTAAAAATAGAACTTAAATAAAAGAAACTAAAACTCCGAATTAACTTTAAGTACACAACTACGCTCGCGTCATTGAATATTTTTTTAACTTTGAACTTAGTCTATTCCTCAGTCATACCAAGTAAAAGTTTATGAAGAGACAGGTTATTATTACTACTGAATCGGTTTAAATGATGACGACTCGACTTGCGCTTCGATCTACCGCACGATAATTCAACGGGACTACCCGAACGCGATTCTCGTGGCATCGTGAAATAAATTACTCACTAGTAACACTCTTAGTGGGCACGAGAACAGTATCCCACTTCTGATGTCGCAGATCAGAAGTAGGTAGGAGAAGAACGGACGGATGACCGAACTGGTTTATTAACAATGTAATTTAACACAAGACAGTTACACAGAAATTGAGTGGAGACCGAACTACTAAGTATTAAATGGACTCACCGAGCGGGTACCGTGTCTATCGCGTGGCAGAGTGACAACTCAAGGCAGTGCCCGGGAGTTGCGACCCAAGTCTAGGTTTAAGACGGCCGTCTTTAAAATGCGCATTAACGCTCGCCTCCACTGCCCGAGTTGCCCACAATATAATGTAATAATTAATTCGTGTACACAAACTAACCCTTACAAGAGTCGAGGTTAAGCTACTAGCAGGATACACAAGTGCACCGCGCCACGCCAGAGCCAAGACTGCCCTAGCTGCGGTTGCATCGGTCTTTTATACACGGCAGAACGACTCGAAAAATAGAGGGTAGATGAATGTCGACAACAGCGCAAGTACCGACCTACAAGTCAGAATAACTCAAATAATAGAATGAGTGAGGGTAGACGAATAACGTATGTACCGACATTAATAACTATCTGCATTGACTCTCCGACATACATATATATATATTCATATTTATATTCATATTTCATATATATATATAATATTAGTATGGATATATAGGTATATATATCCATACTAATATTATAAATGAGAAAGTAACTCTGTCTGTCTGTCTGTCTGTCTGTCCTGCAATCACGCTAAAACTACTGAACAGATTTTAATGAAATTTGGTTTACATATAGTCTAGAGTCTGAGAAAGGACATAGGCTACTTTTTAATGCGGAAAAAAGGGTGTAAGGGTTTGTAAGGTGGGAATGAAAATTTGTATGGAAGTATGTTCGTGTTTCGTAACTGTCAAACATTTAATTTTCATACGGTGGATATGGTAAAATCTCACCTAAAATTAAAGAACGTATTAAAATAAACGTTTTGAATCGACAACATATATCCACAATATACGGATAGTGGCGTATTTTAGATTTTAAAAATGTATAATAATGAAAACGGATTGACATAATTTATATTGGTTGTCAAATATATGTGTGCGTTCACAAATTTGTTTAGTGTAAACTAAGGAAAATATGTCAAAGCTCTTCTTCTTCTTCCTCCTGGACCTTTTCCCATCTACTTGGGGTCGGCCTTCCTTATCCTTTTCTTCCATACGGCACGATTTTGTACCAGGTCTTTATTTAATTGAGCATCTTTCAGGTCTATTTCGACCGTCGTTAACCAAGTGGCGGGTGGTCTTCCGCGCTTGCGCTTCGTCACTGGTATGTTCAGGGCAAGCTTCACCATATGGTCGTCCGGTCGCCGCTGCACATGGCCGTACCACCGCAATCTCCTTTCTTTAACTTTCTCAGCAATCGGGGCAACTTTGAAGCTTCCTCTTATGTACTCATTTCGGATTTTGTCTAGAAGTGTGACACCCGCTGACCAGCGTAACATACGCATTTCAGTTGCTTGCAATTTATTTAGGTGTTGTTTGGTAGTAGTCCAACATTCTGTACCATATATGACCGCGGGTCTTATAGCAGTCTTGTACATGTGTCCTTTTACTCTAAGGGGCATTTTCCTGTCGCACATTACGCCTGTGAGTTGTCTCCACTTCGCCCATCCAGTTGTAGTTCTGTGAGTAACATCATTATCGATTTTGCCATCGTTGCTAAGTACCGAGCCGAGGTATTTAAATTGCTTCACCGAAGGTAAGACCGTACTTCCTATCGAGATTTTGATGTTGTCCAGATTTGTGGTGTTATCGAATATGCATGACATATGTTCTGTCTTATTTCTGCTGATTTTGAGACCGTTCGTTTCTAGTGCCTCTATCCACGAGTTCAAGTTCGTCTGAAGCTCCTCTGCATCCTCCGAAATCAGAACAACGTCATCGGCATATAGGATGTTCCAGGGCAGCGATTTTTGGCAATGCTTTGTAAGATGATTCATAGTGGTGTTGAAGAGCAATGGGCTAAGCGTGGAGCCTTGATGAACCCCGACTTCAATTTCGAACTTTTCGCCTGTACCTGCCGGGCAAAGGACTTGTGTAGTGACTGCCTTGTACATATCATTTATGAGGTGTATGTACTAGATCGTTCAATAAGTCCCGAGACTAACCTGGAAATGGCGCACATATTAAAAACTTTTTTGATTTTTAAAAAGTACTGGCTATCAATACAAGAATATGTGTCAAATTTTTAAAAATGGAACAATAAAATTATTGATTTTGAAACATTTAAGTGACGCTACGGTTGTAATTTCGATACAATGGAAAAAAACGAGTTTCGCGTGTTGATAAAACATTGTTTTTTAATGGGAAAAAATACCGTTGAAGCACAGCAATGGCTTATAAAATGTTATGAAGGATCAGCTCCCTCTAAAGCAACCATTTGTCGGTGGTATGCCGACTTCAAACGCGGTCGCATGGACACCAATGATGGGGAACGATCAGGTCGTCCAAATGAAGCAGTGACTCAACAAAATATTAACCAAGTCCTCAAAATCGTATCGGAAGATCGGAAGGTAAAAGTGCGAGAGATAGCCGAGATAGTGAAGATTTCAACTGGTAGTGTTTTCACTATTTTACATAAAAATTTGGCCATGAAAAAGCTTTTTTCTAAGTGGGTGCCGCGTTTGCTTACAACTGATCAAAAGGAACAACGTATCAATGATTCAGAGCGATGTTTGGCGCTGATGAATCATAATAAAAAGGATTTTTTACGTCGGTATGTAACAATGGATCAAACCTGGATATACCATTTCACTTCGGAATCTAATCGGCAGGCAGCGGAGTGGAGAGCGGCTGGTGAAAGCCGCCCGAAGCGTCCAAAGACTCAGAAATCGGCCGGTAAGGTTATGGCGTCTATATTTTAGGATGCGCATGGAATACTTTTCATCGACTACCTTGAAAAGGGGCAAAATATAAATAGTGACTATTACATGTGCTTATTGGAGCGATTGAAGTACGAAATTGCGAATAAACGGCCTCACGTGAACAAAAAGAAAGTGGTGTTTCACCAGGACAACGCGCCTTGTCACAAGTCCGTGAGAACGATGGCCAAAATTAACGAATTGGGCTTCGAATTGCTTCCTCATTCCCCTTATTCGCCAGACTTGGCCCCCAGCGATTACTGGCTGTTTGCAGACCTCAAAAAAATGCTTCGGGGTAAGAAATTTGACTCAAATAGTGAAGTTATCGCAGCAACAGAGGCTTATTTTGAAGCCAAAGACAAATCGTTCTACACACATGGGATAGAAAAGTTAGAAAAGCGTTGGAGGGACTGTATCGCTCTTGGAGGAGACTATGTTGATGAATAAAAATTAATTTTATAAAAAAGACCTTTTTTTTAGTACTTAGTCTCGGGACTTATTGAACCACGTGTTAATACTCTGGCACAAGTTGCCCCCTGAGTGCTTCCCATATAAGGTCACGTGGGATATGATCAAAAGCCTTTTCTAGGTCTATGAAGACCATGTGTAGATTGGTCTTATTAGTTTTAGCCTTTTCCAGCATCACCCGAACTGTCTGTATAGCATCTGATGAACTTTTCTCCGACACAAAGCCACATTGATTTTGCGTTAATGTTATAATGTGTTTTAGTCTATTATTAAGTATTTTTTCGCATATTTTTAGCGTGTGGCACATAAGTTTTATAGCCCTGTAATTACTGCATTCCCTGACATCTCCTTTCCTTTTGTAGAATGGTATTAGGAAGCTATTGCGCCAGGCATCAGGTATAGGGTATCCTTCAATAAGTTTGTTAAATAGTTTGTGCAGCCAAACTACCCCATGATCGCCCAGGTGCTTCCACACTTCTGCTGGTATTTCATCCGGCCCCGGAGCTTTGTTATTTTTCATTTGTTGTATTGCTCTTTTAATTTTCTCTGGTGCAATGTCCAGGAGAGGACCCTGCACTGTTCTCGGCCTACAGTAATCAAGCCTTCTTATATGGGATACGTTTAGGAGGTGTCGGTAGAATTCTGACCACCTGTTTGTAATGCTCTCGTCTTCCGTTAGTAGTTTACTGTCGATATTATTTATATATTTAACAGTTGATATGTCTGTAGTGTTATTGTAACGTAACTTTGCAATTTTGTGTATATCTATTTCTGATTTAGCTGATTCTAAATTGTTATAAAATTCTATGTTATTCTGTGCTATTGACATTGCTACTTGGCGTTTCGCTTGCTTTTTGGTTAGCCTATAGTTTTCTAAATCAGAGCTATCATTGGTTGACTGCCACAACTTGAAAGCATCCTTTTTTGCTGCTACTGCCTCTTTTACCTCCTTGTTCCACCACTGAGTTTCTCTGTTAGGTCCTTTTTTGCTTCTTGTTCTGCCTAGATGTTCTTCGGCTTTGCTGATGCATACTTTCTCAAAGGTTGCCCACATTTCTTTTAGTGTTGTAGTTGTGGTATTCATCGAATTCAGGATTTCAGCTAATTTTAGTGTGAACAGTTTGCCAGCGGACTCTGTTAGTGATCTCAATTTAATTTTTGGTGTTAGTTTTCGATGGAACTTAATAGGTTTTGGAAGTCGGTATACGGTGACTAGCAATCTATGCTGAGTTGTGAGAGGTTCCCCGGGTATGACTTTACAGTCCTTGTAGTTTCCCAAATGCTTGCGCCTTGCGAGGAAATAGTCAATCTGAGTGGAATGCCCTCCACTTTTATAGGTGATTTGGTGGTTTTCTCCTTTTTTAAAGAATGTATTTATGATGGCGAGGTCAGAACTTGACGCTAAATTTATGATGGTATCTCCCTCACTGTTACGTGTGCCGTAGCCAAATCCTCCAGGCTATCTCTTTACATTGGTGTTACTAGTCCCTACGTGGCCATTCAGGTCTCCTCCAAGATGAAGGGTTTCTTCTTGAGGTATACTTCGTAAAAGACTTTGGAGTTCCTCCCAGAATTCCTCCCTCTCATGCTCGGCCGCACCCACTTGAGGCCCATATGCGGATATTATATTGAAACAAGGTTGTTTCTCGAAGGCCAGCTTTACGGCCATAAGTCTGTCACTTACTCTATTAACGTTAATTATCCTCCGAGATAGAGTTTCAGATAGTATAATTCCGACGCCATTTTTACCGGTAGTAGTTCCGTTATATAAAAGCTTAAACCCGTTTCCAATTAATTTCGATTTTGCACCCTTCCACTTGGTCTCCTGCACACAGCATGCATCTAATTGCCTTCTTTGTAGGACTTCGCTTAATTCGGCACTTCTGCCTGTCATGGAACCTACGTTCCAGGTAGCTAAACGCTATGATGAACTCGTGTTGCTTCGACCGTCGCTTGCGGGGTACGCCTTATTGTTTGTGTTTCCTCGACCGTCGCTTAAGGGGGACGCCCTAGTAGTAGTGCTCAATTTCTTATTTTGTACTTTCATGTTTTAAGGGATAAGGAATGTTGAATGGCTATTTGGTTTTATGGCCGGTTGCCACCTGACGCCAAGACACTAATCCATCTTAGGACTGTGAGCGCCGCCGTTGGACCCAGTAGAGTCTCTTCCACCGCCGACTCTTTTGCACCACCGTGCCTGGTAATGCAACTCCAACAAAACCCTGTCACCCTACCCTTCCGCCTGCTCCGCCGTACCAATGGTCTCCATTTCCGCCTTTGCAGCCGTTGAGGTCTTCACCCGTATCCCTGGGCACGGACTGGGTCCCTGCCTGAACTCCGCCACCAGCTCACTCCGGCCTACTGAAGTGAGCGGCGCCCACCCCCGCGACATGGACGCGCCAGACAGGAGTTACTGCAGTGGGAGATAGAGAAGGTAACTCTATTTCCCCTGCAGCCGGGTTAATGGACTCGTATGCCACCCGAGCCCAAGGGCGAAAATATGTCAAAGCTATAAAATAATTATATAATATATCGAATTTAACTGGATTGACAGAATAATCTGGAATGTTTTAATGAGACCAATCAATAGAACGGTTTTTTTTTCGTATTTAATCATTCTTTTCGAAAAATTCCTCTGTTATGAACCAAATTAATTGTAAATAATTTGTTGTTGTCAACACTATAAGTTCGGTAAATGTAATTGTTACATCATCATCATTTCCTATGACCCCTGGATGGGGCAGAGGGCGTCCACAAAGCGCTGCCATCTCGTTCGGTCTTGGGCTATCAGTTTAACCTCGGGCCAGGAAAGCCCGACATTTTTCATCTCCGCGGTGACGGAGCGACGCCACGATTGCTTGGGGCGGCCACGTTTCCTTTTGCCTTGAGGAGTCCACTCTAAGGCCTGTCTCGGTATGTGAGAGGAATCCCTTCGAAGGGTGTGGCCAATCCATACCCATTTACGCCGCTTTATCTGGTGGCCGATTGGGGTCTCTTTGCAAAGATTCATCAGGTGTTCGTTTGATATTTTTTCGGGCCACCAGATGCCAATGATTTGTCGCAGGCATCGGTTGATGAAGACCTGTATTGGCTGTGTGATGGATTTAGTAACCCTCCAAGTCTCACATCCGTACAGAAGAACGGTCTTAACATTGGAGCGAAAGATCTTCAGTTTCACTCTTAGTGTCAACTTTCCTGACTTCCATACGGGTCGCAACTGAGAGAAGGCTGCCCTCGCTTTGGCAATTCTTGAAGCGGTGTCCTCTTCCGTACCTCCAGAATCCGACACGACACTACCCAGGTATGTAAAGCGTTGAACTTGTTCTAATGGCTCTGTGCCCAACAGCAGACTTTGTGGGTTGTTACCCCAGGTACGCATCTCCTTGGTCTTTTTAACGCTAATTTTGAGGCCGTCCCTAGCTACTTCCTTCTGCAAGTCTGAAAGCTTGGCTTGCATGTCTGCGTGTCTGTGGCTAAGTAGACATATGTCATCAGCATAGTCCAGGTCTTCAAGCTGGTCTGTCAGACCCCACTCTATGCCACGGCGCTTGCCATCGTTCGCTCTGTGCATGATGCCATCCAGTACGATGAGGAACAGCAAGGGCGAAAGGAGACAACCCTGTCTGACTCCTGCGTGGACTTCAATGTCGGCGGAGATGAGGCCATCGTGAGCTACTCTACAAGAATAATTTTTGTAGATGGCTTTAAGTATGTCTCTGATTTTTGGAGGTACTCCCAACTCATCAAGGCGTGACCAAACGCTGGACCATTTCACTGTGTCGAAGGCTCTTGCGAAGTCGACAAAGGTTAGATATACTTCCCTTTGCCATTCTGCTGCCTCTTCCAGTATAATTCGCAGTGTATTTATTTGATCGATGCAGGAGCGGTTTGGTCGAAATCCTGCTTGTTCCTTTCGCAATAGCGGCTCGATTGCCTTGGACATCCTGGTCAGGATAATTTTGGTCAGGAGCTTAGATGGTAGTGAGAGTAGGGTGATTCCTCTCCAGTTTCCGCACTGGCTAAGATCACCCTTCTTTGGGATAGTGATTATAAGGCCCTTGCTCCAATCCTCGGGAAGCTTCTCCTCAACCCATACTCTCTCCAAAAGCGGTGTGATAGACTCAACGGCAGTGTGTACATCGGCTTTTAGCATTTCCGCCGTAATCAGGTCGAGACCAGGTGCCTTGTTGTTTTTCAGGAGGCGCAGTGCCTTCTCAACTTCTATTTTTGATGGTGGGTTTGAGTCAATATCCAGCAGAGTAGCAGTTGTTGTAGAGGGCAATGTTGAGTTTGTGGAGTCTGTAACCGAAGTGCGGAAAACTTCCTCAAAATGTTCACGCCAGCGCTGAAGTTGCTCTTCTGCAGTTGTGATGAGCTTGCCCTTCTTATCCCGCAAGGGTTTCTTTTTGTGATGTGATTTGCCTGAAAGGGTTTTTGTGGCACAGTACAGCTCTCTCAGATTGCCCGTACTAGCAGCATCCTGCGCTCGATCCGCCATAGCGTCGGCCCAGAGTCTCCTATCTCTTCTCGTGCTACGGTATATACGTTTTCGCAGCTGCCTATATTGCTCTCTGAGAGATGCAAGCTCATCTCTGTTAGTAGTTTTAAGGGTCTTCAAATGCAGTTCTCTCCTAGCCTCAATTAGGTCCCAGGTTGTTTGGGAAATCCAGTCATCACGCTTTCCAACCTTATGTCCTAGTACAGTGGAGCTGGTCTCTTGGTAGACCATTTTGATGCGTCTCCACTCCCCTTCAATTGTGTCACTGACTGGCTGCAATTCGGCGAAACGGTTGCGTAGCTCGAGCGCAAATTTTTTACTAATATCGAGTTCCCTCAACTTTGCGACATCAAACCTTTTTCCTGCCCTCCCTGTGCTCTTTGCGCGGTGGATTGCTGCCACCTTGAGGCGTACTTCGGCAACGATTAAGAGGTGGTCACTATCCACGTCCGCACCCCTTCTATTACGGACGTCCAGTAGTGATGATCGCCATTTGCGACTAATAGCGAGGTGGTCGATTTGGTTGCGGGTGTTGCCATCAGGCGATGTCCAGGAGTATTTGTGGACTTCTTTATGCAAAAATAGCGTTCCTCCCACTGTGAGATCATTATTTCGACAGAATTCGATGAAGCGTTCTCCATTGTCATTCCGAGCCCCCATACCATTCTTCCCCAGATGTTGTTCATGTGAAATGTAATTGTAGTACTAACTAATTGTTCTGTATAATCTATGTTGCATCTGGCAATACGGCTGTGTGTCTTGACAGTTACAGTGGTCTGGGGGTTCGTGGCGCGCTCGCCAACCGCCGCGTGGGCGGCGCCTTTTGATAATGTAATTTATATTAAAAATATTCGCGTTAATGCATTGAATGTGTTTAGTAACACCATTGTTCGTCTCGATAAATAATCAATCGTCGTGTCGCCGGACCAGCTAAGTTCTTCCAGATTAGCATAGAAACGTATTTTGGCCAAAATAATTTCATGTTAATTTAGATTGATAACACAGCTCTCGGCCAGCGGACATCGCACACGTCCTTGAAGAATCGAAGTAAGATTTTTAATATTATAATTTAAACGCTGTGAAACACAGCTAAATATGTTAGTTTAATATGCCTGATGATTTCAATCGCTTCCACTGTTTAAAATAAAATAGTTCCAGGTATAATCTAACATAATTTTTTGGTGAAGATGTCCTGAACTGGTCTGTACTGGATTCCAAGTACGGTCATCATTGTTGGATTGTCACAATTCTCAAACAGGTGAGGATCCTGCTGGTGGTCATCCGGTAGTCCCTCCAAGAGCGCCGGTAAGTTAGAGGAGGACTTATATGTCGATGACATATGCACTGGCGCGTCCACGGAGAGAGAGGCTCTCCTCTTACGTGATGAGTTGATTGGGATACTAGCCTCCGCAGGCTATGAGTTACGTAAATGGATCAAGGACTTTAGTTTTAATTTGAATTAAAATTAAAGTCCTTACTTCTTCGAAGATGTGATGTCCGCTGGAGCTGTTAGCTAACGTATCAACTAAATTAACACAAATAAGTTTTGGCCAAAACAATTCGATGTTAATAGGTAGACACTTAGAATTGAAAACATTATGAGTTAGTAAAATAATCTTGTTTTATTAACCCAAAAGACCTAAATTCCATAATTGATTTGAAGATTTATTTAATTCATAATATTTTATATTGTAATTACAGTACTTTATTTATAAGTTATCGCTTAAAACAAAGAGAACAGAAAATGATATTTAAAGAAACTTGCTGCTAAATGACACCCACAGTTTTAGTTAATAAGAATATGTTTCGAAATCAGCCTCCCTGCACCTCCCGTAACGTGAGATGAACTTTTTACTAAACTATGCAATTTAAGAAGATTCCTTAAAAATTTGTCCAAAAGTAAGGAGATTTTAATCTACCCAATTCTAACTCATCAGTCATTTTACGTTAATAAAAATAAATACATAATAAATAAATCGGCCAAGTGTAAGTCGGACTCGCGCACGAAGGGTTCCGCACCATTGACTAGGTACGTACATTGCTTGTAATAACGGGCAAAAAGAGGCTAAAAATCACTTTTATTGTATGAGAGAAAAATAGGCAAAAATGATGTTTTTTGTATGGGAGCCCCCCTTAAATATTAATTTTATTTTAATTTTATTATTTATTATTAAAGTAAAAATACAACTAAGTATTTTGTGAATATTTCAAATGCCTACCTGTTGCCATTATTGATATCGAGCAAAAACGGGCAAGAAAATCGCGTTTGTTTTATGGGAGCCCCCCTTAAATATTTATTTTATTTTGTTTTTAGTATTTGTTGTTATAGCGGCAACAGAAATACATAATTTGTGAAAATTTCAACTCTCTAGCTATAGCCGTTCTTGAGATACAGCCTGGTGACAGACGGACGGACGGACGGACGGACGGACAGCGAAGTCTTAGTAATAGGGCCCCGTTTTTACCCTTTGGGTACGGAACCCTAAAAAGATTAGATCAGATAACATATGAGTGAGGTACCCGAGCACGTCCCTTCATGAATATTATTAAACTTCACAAAACATTTGGAATTGTTTGAAGGAGCATAATATCTGTATTCTTGCGTAGACATAATATGTACAATTAGTTTTGCGTAAACTTATTTGTGAATAAAAAAGGACAAGTTTATACATGAAAATTGTATAAATAGAAGTTATTAATTATAAATTACAAAAAAAGAGTTATTTATTTATTTATTATTTACTTAACAATTTATGTACATTAGAATAACAATAACGAAATAGCACTTATAAACACAGGAACTACTTATCCCATGATAGAATCTCTTCCAGTAGTCCTGCCACAGAAAAATTATAAAACAGTCGCAAACTATAGTTAGAAATAAAAAACTTAACCATTTATTTATTTATTTTATTTATACTTTATTGTACATCACAACTACAAATATCATTTACAGACTGTGAAGTACAATGGGCGGACTTATGGCTATTTAGCCATTTCTTCCAGACAACCCAAATATATATTTCCTGCTATGAGTAACGATCGCTATCAGGTGTACATGATAACAACCGGGACCGACGGCTTAACGTGCTCTCCGAGGCACGGTGGGGAGACCCACAAGGACTGCACAAACACCCAGACCACGGCAAACATCTGTATGGCCAATACAAATGTTGTCGTGTGCGGAATCGAACCCGCAACCGCTCGCGCAACAGCCAATTGCAATCCATTGCTGTGACCGCCGCGCCAACGCGGCGTCATTGGTATTTTATATTTGACTTTCCTAATATATATATCCTTATTGGCATCATATAAATGTAATTGTATACATACTACGATGCCTGCTTATTTTTTGTAAATTACATGTTCAAATATTCAAACCTTGAGAAAATGATATCATTATTTTAAGGAGTTCATCCAGGTGTGCTTTAAATCTATAAGTAAATACATACATACAATAGAAATGAAGCCGAGATTCTGTTTTTATTCTTATGTACCTTTAGAAGAAAAGATATTAGGACTATAAATTTGTAATTCTTTCTTTTTTAATTTCAGGTAAATTAAACTCAATATTCGCGTTAGCTGAAAATCTCATGCCGCTAGTATATGTACCGTTGTACACAAAAGTGTATGTGGCTACAATGGAGACTTTACCAGGAGCCGTGTTCCTAGTTGGGTCCGCCATGACTCTACCAGCTGTTGCAGTTTTTATGTAAGTTGCCTTGTCGTCGTAATATGTCAACTTTTTACTTAATATTTATAAAAAATAACATACTACATAGGTAATATTTTACGTTGTTTTTGAAGAACCTATAACTATTATGTAGAAGTAGTAATTATATATTCTAGTGGTCGCCCAGATGTCGAAATTCGACCATAATTGAAAATTTAAATTAAAGACAACCAAAAATTTATGAAAATTAATAACCTTTTTTTAAATTTTTCAATTTGACTACAGACTGACAATCAACAAAATAGTATAATATGCGTGTTTGTGTGTGTGTAAAATACATGGTAATGTGTGTAATGGTTTTTTTTATTGATTTAATATATTTTATGCATAATTTTAAAAAATATTAGCATTCTGCACTCTTTCTCTATATAAACTATAAGTGTACGAAATTTCATACTCCTCCGTCCGAGCAACTTTCGTAAAAAACGGTACAAAGTTTTTGCTTCACGTGTTAATATATAGATTTGTTATATATACACTTATAATCATCCTGTAATTATGAAGTAATGACACTACAATCCAGCAAAATAAAATCCGAAGTAAAATATACTGAATTATACCGAATAAATAATATCCCTCTGGTGAACTAGTGCGTGTGCAGTGTACGTACGTAAACACCGACGGTTGTGGGTTTGATTCCCGCTCGGAGTGGGTATTTGTATTTGTACAAATATTTATTTCTGGTCTGGGTGACTGTCCTCTCCGTGGAATAGAGAGCACGTCCAGATTACGGTCCAGTTGTTATCATAAACGCCTTATAGCGATCGTAACGAGAAAGTCTTTGTATTGTAAAATAGAATACCTAGGCTACCTACAAAATTCTTTGAACAAATTTATATGTACGAGTATACCAAGCTCTATATATGATTTTTTTAAATATAAACATAATGTATGTAGTCATGACATTTTTTAATACCCGGTACAAGGTTTATTTCAAAAACAACCCAGACCAAGTATCTATATTAATTATTAAATAAACATTTTATAATATTAATCTATAATATTTCAGATGGCTGTTTGTGGAGCACAGAAAGATCCAAAGGAAACAAACCAAACTAAATGTGGAATTAGCAGCTAAGGAACAGTAGGAATTTAATATTATATAAATAGATACGTAGTATGGTTACAGAAATCCCGCCGACGTGGAAGAAATTACATCAAAAGAATCGTGAAATTGTAGACAAGACCAAGCCTGAAAGTCTTGCTTTATCCCAATAAATGAATAAAAAATGGTTCAAATAAATTACGACACTCATTGTAAATCTTTATTAAATATTTAAACAAAAACCAATATTTTATTTCAACCCAGTTTTAAATAAAATAAGGTATTTTATTATAATCGATTTTTAATTTATGTGGTACAAATAATTGACACACTTCGCTTCAGCCTGTAATATTCCACTGCTGGGCATAGGCTTCTTTTCTCATTTTTTGAAGTGAAATTTCTTAATCCGGCAGCGCCATGACGTTCAGTACTTGGATGGGTGACCGCCTGGGAACACCGCGTGACGTTGGCGTTTTGTTTTATTTTCTATATTTTTTTTGTTTTGGTTCGTTTTTTTTTAATTAGTTTGCCAAAGAAGTTTCACTTCTGACATGTGTACTTAGTACGCACGCATTTTTTTTAAATATTTATATAACTATATCGGCAAACAAGCGTACCGCTCACCTAATGGTAAGCGATTACCGTAGCTTAATTAGACGTCTGCAACACCAGAAGTATCGCAAGCGCGTTGCCGATCCTATCCCCAATTCCCCCCAGAAGCTCTGGTCACCTTACTCACCAACAGAAACACAACACTGCTTGAAAACAGTGTTATTTAGCCTTTCTGTAAGGTCGAGTTACTACCCCAGTCGGGCTGCAGAATTAAAAATTATTAAAAATTATTATTTAATTATTATTATTTTATTCTGCAAATTATTTCGAGCAGGAAAATGCCCTACCTCAGTTAAAGCTCTGATCCTTCTCCTACATGGAGCTTAATCCACCACACTACATAATATATAAAGAAATAGATTCTACAATGTATCAGTGTAATCTGAGTCAGAGATTTCATTGAAATAGATCAAACTGATTCAAACAACTCGAGAGAAACCAAAAATAATTTATAAAAATATATATTGATATCAAAATGTTTAAAGTCAAAAATATGATTATGTATTTGTTTATTTTTAGTTGAGTCTGAAGGCGATAAGAGTAAAAAATTTTTAAGCCTGTAAAAAAAATTTATTGTACTAAATATTAATTATTGAAGTGAAACTTCTTTAGAATCGTTGTGATTTCAAACCGGAAGGCAACGACGGGTAAACACGCGGACGGGCCGCGCTGCACGCCGCTATTTTTAAATTATATAGTTTTTTTTTAAATTAGTTTGCCAAAGAAGTTTCACTTCTCGAATCGCACACACACTTTTTTATGTTATCTCTCTTAAATATTTATATAGGTAGAAATTATCTATTGTAAAGAATGGAGAAAATAAAGATTCCGTCTTTTTGGCTCTCGCAAAAAAAAGTACACAAAACAACCATCGATTTCGTTCATTCACAAAAAAAAACCAGCCAATTGCGAGTCGGACTCACGCACCGTATGTTCCGTACAAACAAAATTATTAAAAATATTTTCATTATATGATGTAACTAAAAATGTATGCTTTTTGCAATTTTTCCCCTATCTCTGCTTTAAGACGTTGCTTCGTACCAAAATTTCAAGATTATGAGTTCACGGGAAGTACCCTGTAGGTTTTGCTTGCGAGTGTCGAAAATTTGAAGGAAAACAGCTGTATCTTTTGATTGCGTTGGCTTAGAAGTTTGATTTTTTTCACAATTCCAAGGGACAGTTGACCTGAGTATTCGGTATAAATTTCGGCTTGATACCTCCACGCGTTCCAGAGAAAAAGGGTCTTGACAGACAGACGGACAGCAAAGTGATCCTATAAGGGTTCAATTTTTTCCTTTTTAGGTATGGAACCTTAAAAAGTATGAGGAAATGATATATGTATATTAGATATAAATCGAATGATAATTATTGAATTAATTAAAATTAACTCTCGTTGTGCGGCCTTCTGTATCTAAATCCGTCCACAATCATCGTATCACGTTATTATTCCAAATTTTATTACGTTCTACTGGATTCCGTATATCTTTACGAAAGCTTAAACGATTAATATTGAGAATCATTTCTTTAAGTCGAATTATGTTTTTTTTTTTTAATGATATTAATCACTATCAATATTTAAACAAAACCGTCATAATATTCGTTTCATATGTATAGGAGCAACTCTCTCATAGGTCACAGACAGCGACCCTTATTATTCGGATGTTCTTAAAAATTATCCCAAAATTGATGAGCTATTTAAATCTTATTCAAAAAAATCGTAAAGTGGTGCATGTGCTTTGTATCTCGCTCGCTGTGCTCTGGATAGATACTCGTACATTTGTGCAAATATGTGTACCAGTCTGAGTGTCTGTTCGTGTGGATCACCCTGCTGTGTCTCGGATAGCATGTTTGACTGCCGGTCCCGTTTGTTATCGTAGGCACCTGATAGTAATCGTTACTCATAGTAGAAAATATATCCACCAACCCACTCTATACACTTCAGCCTGTAATATTCCACTGCTGGGCATAGGCCTCTTTCCCCATGTAGGCTAAGGAACAGAGCTTAGTCCACCACGCTGCTCCAATGCGGGTTGGTGGCTATTTTCCGCACTATGAGTAACGATTGCTATCAGGTATACATGATAACAACCGGGACCGACGGCTTAACATTCTCTGCAAGGCACGGTGGGTAGACCCACAGTGACTGCACAAACACTCTCTTCCGTGCTGCAGCTTCGAAGATTAATATAGCCATGATGGTCGCAACCTTCGTAGAGAAAAGGTGAGAAGAAGAGGAAGAATTTGACAAACATTAAAAAAGAAACCGGTCATATAAAAGAGAAGAATAGCCATACATTTTTTTCACAATATTTTTTATATCGTAGCAGAAGTCCACCTTATAATATTAATTCAAGATTAATGTCACTATCGAAAAAAGATATGTAATCATATAATGCTTTATTAGAATTTTATGATATTTGCATGATACTTAAAAATCCTTGTTAATATATATAGTTTAAGTTGTATTGAAAAGAGTATTAATCAAGTATTCGCATAAATGCAATCAGTCCATTCATATTTTTTAACTTAAAAAATTAGTTTAAATAATTGTATGAATAAAAGTGTCAAATTTGAAATGGGTGTTGAAGAACTAAACGAAAATCCTGTAAAGGAAAACGTCAGAGACGAATTCAAAGAAACTGATCCATTGAAAGAAGACACAGGAGCACAGAATGAAGAAAAAACGCGAACTTTCAAAGAAACCTGCTGCCATGCAATTAAAAATGTGACAGTCGAACCGACAATGCTCTTATTTGTATCCGCGACGGTTTTAAGCTTGCTTGTGTCCCAGAATCTTATTTTGGAAAAAGCGTGCCGTGTTAATTTAAATTACACAAGTGATGTTTGTGATGCTCTTAAACAGCAAACTTTGGGACAACAAAATGTATATGAAAGAGATGTTCAAAATCTAGTTGCTGTGGCTCTGGCTAGGAAAACCATAATTGCAGCATCGATACCCTGTATAATGGCACTTTTTGTTGGTTCATGGTCTGATAAAACAGGGCGTAGAAAAATTTTTCTACTAACGCCCATAACTGGTCAATTGCTTATAGCTGTTAATGGACTTATAAACACATATTTTTTTAATCAGCTTCCATTGGAGGCGGTTGTGTACCCGGAAGCAGTATTTGAAGGCCTGTGTGGCTCATGGTGTATTACTCTTCTGACAGTGTTTTCGTATATAAGTGACATAACAACTAACGAAAATAGAACTTTTAGAATGGGACTCGCACATTTCTCTTTGACTGTTGGCATTCCTCTTGGTACAGTTGTCAGTGGAATACTATTGAAAAGTATTAGTTACTATGGATGTTACTTAGTAGTTGCTAGTATGAATATAATTAATCTTTTGTACACTACTTTTATACTAAAAGATCCGAAACGTTCACCAGAACAGATGATGGTAAGTTTTATATTTTTATCTAATACTAATATACCTATAAGGAAACAATAAATATATGTCAGATAGTTATTAATGTCGGTACCTGCATTATTATCAATATTCGTCTACCCTCATGTCGGTACCTGCGCTATTGTCGATATTCAACTACACTCATTCTATTATTCGAGTCATTCCTTCGTGCATAAAAGACCGATGCGGCCGCAGCTAGGGCAGTCTTGGCTCTGGCGTGGCGCGGTGCACTTGTGTATCCTGCTAGTAGCTTAACCTCGACTCTTGTAAGGGTTAGTTTGTGTACACGAATTAATTGTTACATTATATTGTGGGCAACTCGGGCAGTGGAGGCGAGCGTTAATGCGCATTTTATAGGTGGCCGTCTTAAACCTAGACTCGGGTCGCAACTCCCGGGCACTGACTCTGAGTTGTCCCTCTGCCACGCGATAGACACGGTACCCGCTCGGTGAGTCCATTTAATATTTAGTAGTTCGGTCTCCACCCCGTTAACTAATCTGTTTAACTATCTTGTGTTAAATTACATTGTTAATAAACCAGTTCGGTCATCCGCCCGTTCTTCTCCTACCTACTTCTGATCTGCGACATATATTATATAATATTAAGTCATAATAATTCATACAATGATTGTTGATTGTTACCAATTGTTACCTACTACAAGATAAATGAAAAGATATTTGTGAGCTACTGAACAGGTTTTCAAGGGCTAATAATCTCTAACTAATAAACCGCTTTGAAAATTCTTTCACTTAATAGATTAATGCTTTCTTTCCTTCTTCTACCTAAATTTAAAAATCACAGTTATGTTGTACAAACAGTAAAGTTGAAATTCGATCGTCGGTTCTCAAATAGTTTAAATTTTGATGGTATGCTATCAATATGGGACCATATTATGCTATCCTAATCAAATAGTGCATTGTAGAACGATATACATTAATAACGAATTATTTTAATATTGTAGAAAATAATAATGAATTAAACATCAATCAATCCAGGACATTGCAATTGGTTAAAAGAAAATCGTTATTGTTTTATCACTAGATTGCCTTCAAATACGATTACGATATTGTGTTGTAATCCCATCTAGTATCATTTATCAATGAAATGCATATTTATTACCCTCAAGACTAGGTGGTATTTTGGAGTGAAAATTAAAAACATGAATATTTATAATTTCACATTTCTTTTTTTTTTCAGCACGATGGAAAAGGTTTACTACACTTCCTTCGAACGTTCTTTGATTTTAACAATGTCAAAAAAACCTTTACGACTGTGTTTAAAAAAGGTGTAAATAACAGAAGAGTTAAAATATCCACGATACTTTTTGTTACCAGTACAATATTTGGACCTTTATATGGTAAGTTATTATTAAGCCTGTGAAGTATGTCGAAGAATATTGTCACATGTGTCTATTCCAAATTACGACCTTTAAAGTAATAAACGCTTCACACTCAACGAATCCCAGTAGGATTTTCTTCTGGGTCGGGGTCCGGAAACATACACAATACACAAGCATAAACGCCCAGACCACGACAAACATCTATATGGCCAACACAAATATCTGCTGTAACCGGGAATCGAACCCGCGACCACCAGCGCATCAGCCAGTGCTGTGACCACTGCACCAACGTGTCGTCATTAACCAAATAGTAGAAGGATAGTGTAAAAAGTTTTAATTAGTTTGTCTTACCTTTAGTTTAGGATAAATTGAAATTAATCTAAAAGCGTGGTTTTTATTTTAATTTACAACAAACGAAAATGTTTCTATTGTACTGAATTGTCTATTTAACTACAAGTCAATGAGCATCATTAAGCACTTAAGAATAATTTTATGGCTTTTGTATGTTAAAGTATGCAACCTTCAATGAACTTATTGACTTACTTAATACCCTTGTAATAGAATACCTCACTAAGGTTACTGAATAGATTTTAAAGCCGCCGGAGAAGATGTCGAAAAATTTGAATAATACGAGTATAAAAAGTTTGGGAACTCCTGATCGAAGCTATTACTTACAGGATGCTTGGTCTAGATCTAGAGTAAAATGTATGCGCATACTCGTAGATCCTTCCAGCTCATGGTTGATTTTTTTTTAACAGAAGTATGTGTAGTGGAAATATAATTCATTTTAGTGTTTTTATTCGGTATAATAAAAGTTCATTAATATTTGACACTAAGTTTTTGTTTATAGAGTTAAATGACAAAAGTAAATATGAAGAAAACATAATTATGCGTAATATAATGAATACAAGTATATGTAAATTATAATTTTTTAACATGTATTGACAATTCTTTTTACAAACAAAAATTTATAAATAGGAGGAGACCTGATATACTCGTATAGACAGTAAAAATTTTGCTTGTGTTCGTGAGTACACCATATTATATGTAACAAACAATTCTTGTAGTCTTGTCACAGTCTTGATTATTAAATTATGGACTTACATCTTCTTATGAAAAATCGTTGAGTCATTGACTCATCACGAAATCTCAAAAACCTCTGGACACATAAAGATGAAATTTGGTTGGGAGGTAGTTTATAGTTAATAAACGAATGCTAAGAACGGACTTTTCGATAGGGCCGGATTAAAGGGATCTAAGGACTCTCACAAGTTTCATAAAACTCCATCATTTTTTTGTGTTACAAGCTTGACATTGTACAGATAGATAGTTAATAGTTAGTAGGTGTCAAGTAGACACCTGTAGACACTGTCTACTACGACGGAATTTTGCGATAAAGCCGTATTAATGTAGTCTAAGAGCTCTCGAAAGATTTTGCTAATGTCCTAAAATTACCTACTACGAATTTGAAAATTGACGCAGATGTGGTTTACAATTCGTAAACGTAACAGACCTTAACGGAAATTCTGTATGGAAAAATAGGAAATTAGTTCGAATTACAAAAAAAAACTTAAAAATGGCTTGATAAAACATAAGAGAAAACTGTTCCATGAAGCGTCATCGAAAGCGAGCTCTGTCAGCAGTCCGGTAGCTCTAGCACATAAAAGGTGTACCATAAATATGGTATACAAAGATATCCTACTCGTAAACTGTTGTAATATAATGATTATTACTACTTCTGTCCCTCTTTGTAAATATTATGAATTTAACGCTTGCGAAACCGCGGGCAACTGCTAGTTCATAATAAATAAATTAAAAATATTCACTTGTACTGTTACACCATACTACAGTCATTCCTTAAATTTTTAACTGATATCTTTGTGCTTAGATTACTTGAAAATCTTTAATGTAACAGCATTTATATTAATAAAATTACACAATTTATTATTAACATTACTTACTATTTTGTTTACAGGTGAAATTTCTATAATGTACATTTCCACAAGATACAGATTTAACTGGGACGAACTAAAATACAGTATTTTTCAATCCTACAATACGGTTGCTCACACTATTGGTAAGTGTAAAACAGTTTATAACAATATACGAATATTCACACATCTTGTGACATTTTATCACATTACAAATTCATAACCTAATAATCAAACCCTATTAAATAATTAATCTGTTCAGCAAAAGCTAAACTTTACAAACCTAGTAACAGAAGAAAATGTTATATAACATAACTACATAAATAAATAATGTTATTACAACTAAGAGAGTTTCAAAAATACTTTCTGTATTTCCTCGATCATTCGCCATGAAAATGGCCAATTTATCCATTGTTCGAAGTAACTGCCAACTTTTAAATCTAACATACACTCTTTGAGGTTGTTTTACAATTCTTAAAAAGTGGAATCTAGTTTCATATTCCATGTTTTTTTCCAATCCAAACAAAAACAGTAATTCCTTTCTTTTTTCATACGAGTAGACCGGCAAACAAGCACACGACCCTCCTAACAATAAACGTTACTACAGCCTATAAACGCCTGCAACACCCGAAACATCGCGAGCACGTTGACGATCTTCCCTGACCCTACTCAAGAGCTCTGGCTCCCTTACTCACAACAGTAACACATCACTATTTAAGAGCAGTACATCATTACTAAGCTGTGATCTTCTGTAAGATTGAGGTACTTTCCCAGGCTGCTCCAGATTTTTAACAGGATATATTTTGATGTTTGCCCTACCTCAATAAAAAGCCTACTACCACAATCACGTCTCTATGTATGTTCTGCACGAATGAGAGCTGTCCCCGTAACCAATGATTATTACATCTGGATGAGGGACAATGTTAGTATGTTGACGCAAAGCATTTCACATTAATGATTCTGACGATTTTTAGAATACTTTTGTCTCAGTAGATTAACCATAGAATCTTTTAACTTTTCTAAACAAGCCAAATGGCTTAAAGGTGATGAAAATTTTACGCGGACTAGCGATGACAGATATAAATATAATATCTAACATAGAAGTTAGGAAAAAGGAAAAGCAGAAAGCTGGTAATAAAATTCGGCTAACCACCTTCCTCTTCATTAACTATGATTGATATGATTGCTGTTATTGTAGGAACAATCTTTTCTATCACCGTGTTCAGTAAAATACTGAAATGGCAGGATTCCGTTATGGGACTTATATCAACATTTAGCAAAATAGCTGGCTCTTTTGTATACTGCTTCGCTCCGAATGAGAGAATCTTCTTTATAGGTATTGCATATATTTTCCGTTTTTTTTTTTTGCTTTAGCCTGTACTATCCCACTGTTGGGCATAAGCCTCTGTCCCCATGTAGGAGAAGGATCAGAGCTTAATCTACCACGCTGCTCCAATGCGGGTTGGCGGATATGTTACCTACTATGAGTAACGATCGCTCTCATGTGTACTTGATAACAACCGGGTTCGATGGAATTGAATAAAACATCTACATAAGGTGTTCCACTGCTAACTGCGGTCCTTCAAATGAAGGATCATGTATGTATTATAGATCAAACTCCACTTTGAAAAAAATCCAAGACTTTTTTGAAGTGAAACTTCTTTAGGCGCATGAGGGGTAAATTTTGAGCGACCGGTAACGCGGCAGCGTCATGACGATCAGTAATTGGATGGGGAATGCGCGGCAACACCGTGTGACGTTGCCTTTGTTTTTTTTTTCAACTACTTTAGTTTTTGTATTTTAAATTCGTTTTTTCAAATAGTTTTTTATTTTTTATTTTTTTTTAATTAGTGCTAATTTTCAAAAACTTGTTAATAGTTCCCCAAAGAAGTTTCACTTCTGATATTATGTGTACTTTGTGCTTGCTTTGTTGCAATTTTTAGTTTCTCTTAATATACGAGCTACTCTGGCAAGGTAGTTCTGTATTAATCATCCAATGAGCGCGTAAGCACGGTTATAATTATATTAAAAAGAAAGAAGGATATAATTGAAATAAATCACCAAAATTTTAATGATTTTTAAGTTTCGTGATTAATATAAGAAATTTAATTAAGAATTTAAGTATGTGTGATATTTAATATTTATTTCGATTTCAGCTCCTATACTTGACATGTTAAATGGAACAGCACTTCTGGCTCTCAAGTCACATTCCTCAAAGTTATTTTCACCAGATGAGTTTGGTAAGTGATTACAATCTCAATTATTTCTTGATTTTGGAAAAAACTTGATCTAAGTACACAAATCTTTTTTGCGATTAAAATACGACGAATACGTACCTTTAAAATAAATATGTACGTATTTCTATAGAAATAAAAATTAATTACCGGAATCACGATTCAGCCTGTAATATCCCACTGTTGGGCATAGGCCTCTTCCACATGTAGGAGAAGGATTACCGGAATATATGCAAAGATTCGCAGTTGCCTGAAAATAAATTTAAATAAATTTAATAAAAAAATTTTTTAATTTACTATTAAAAAGAAATTAATATCTAACGCTTATAATTAAATGCAGTATAAGTGATAAAGAAAAGATGTGTGAATTTAGTGACGATGTATTTCACGCAATTTTATATTAAACTAGCTGTGCCCCGCGGTTACCCCCGCGTTAATTTGAGGAAAAGCATAGACTTTCATACAAACTATCATCTCCTGTTTTAACCCCAAAAGGGGGTTGATTTCTCAAAATACATTATTAGTACACCTCAACATCATCTATAGAGCATACATTTTGAATTTCAAGTCTCTTACTTCAAAAACATAGGACTTTCATACAAACTTCCAACCCCCGTTTAACCCCCTTAGGGGTGGAATATCGTAAAACCCGTTCTTAGCTGACCTCTACTCGGCAAAAGGAATATTCCTACCAAAATTCAAGTCTCTACGCCTTATGGTTCCAGAGATATCGTGATGAGTCAATGGGTGGGTAACTCTTTTATATAATAGAAGATAAAGATTATTTTAAGACTAACTGCAGAATTTCTCGGCAATTCTAAAAAATCTATATTCTAAATTGGTGGTAGCTTCACTTTTTATTAAAAATATTATTAAATATTTATTGTGTAAGATGACGATTCATTTTTGAAGCCTATTTGAATAAAGTAGTTGTTGATTTTTATTTTGTTTCAAATTTATAAACAAAATGAAAATATTTTCAAAAATCCCAACATATTTTTTATATATTTACTTAAGCGTTGTATATTTTTCGTCAGCGAAATCTTAATTGCAATGAGTTTTGAAAAGAATTATTTGAATAAATAAAAATGACTCGCTACATGAAAATTAAAAATTAATCCCTAATTAAAATTTAAATTATAGATCTTTGAACTTTCAAAGCTCAGCTCAACGTAAGCTGGCATCATCGACGTGTAATGAACGAAATGTTATTTGTGAATGAAGTTGTGGGCATTGCTAGTCAAGACTATTAGTAAAATTTCAATCGATATTTTTTTTCTTATAAATTTAAAAAAAAGTTAGATTTTGGTAGAAAAAGTCATAAACAAATTAAAATCGACATAGTTTAAAGTTTCTGCGTTTAAAATACTACCCTTTTGTAAACTTAAATAAAAACAATTTCCCACAATAGATACAATAAATAGAATTAGATACCAGGGATAGACTATAGTAATAACAATGAGTGATTTAATTATTTACACTAATGTATTGGAGTAATTTCAGGAAAAATGAACTCCATATTTGCTTTGGTTGAGAACTTTACACCGCTTGTGTATACAACACTATACACAAAAGTTTACGTAGCGACCATGGAAGTATTACCAGGAGCCGTATTCCTTATAGGATCCTCTCTTACATTGCCTTCTGTCGTTTTATTTGTGTAAGTAGTACGCAAAAATATCATGTTCAATTCGACTAATTCAATTTCTCCATAATTGTCATTAATTACATATGATTTTTAGTTGGCTGTATAGGGAGTATAAAGTAATGCAAAACAAACAGAAGAAAGTTGACAGTATCGAGTTAGCTAATCAAGATGAGTTCACTACACAAAAGTATAATATTGACTCCCACGATGGGGATGAAATTAAATTAAAATAACTGCAACAGTATAGACGAATGTAAGCACGTCACTTATTGCTCCAATATAATAGTTTTGTTATTACCTAAGAGTCATAGTGTAAATATTTATTAAACGTTTTGTACAAAAATAAATCTATTATTTCAAAAACAATATCTTAAGTTTAATTGTGTTATAAATAATAGTTGTACAACTAAACTAACAGTTAATTCTACTATTTAGTTTAGTTTTCAGAGGTTGCAATGCTAATAAATATAATTTTTGTGCAGTTTAAATCTATTTAATAAATTTTTAATAGTATTATCCAAAATATCTGAAATGGAAATAACTAAATCGATTGTTAAAAACAACAAAGAAATTGAAGAAAAAGAAAACAAAGCTGAAGCCACTGAAGAAACTCCATTAAAATGTGAAAATGATGGCAATATTGAAAAAGAACATGTCAATAAAAAATATCATTTAAAGAAAGACTTAAAATTATTAAAAATAACATAACAGTTGAACCAATAATGATTTGTTACATTATGCCCAGTGTTTTAGCATCATTAGCTACTCAAAACCTAAATTTAGAAAAAGTTTGCCTTGTAAATGTAAATTATAGTGTTGAAATTTGCAACGCCTTAAAATCTAGACAAACGGAAAACTATACAAAATATGAAGAAAACGTTCAAACCTATACAGCTAAAATCTAAGCTTGAAAAAAACGTAGTTCAAACAGCAATTCCAGTCTTAATAATATTGTTTGTTGGAGCGTGGAGCGATAAAACTGGTCGTAGAAAGGCCTGTATCCTGATTCCAATTGTAGGAGAATTTCTTTCTTGCATCGGTTTCATTGTTAATACCTACTTCTTCCTCGAACTTCCAGCTGAAGTAACTGCTCTGACGGAAAGTATTTTTCCAGCTATTACCGGTGGTTAGCTTAAAACTTTATAGGAGTATTTAGTTATATGGGTGATATTACTACTGTTAAGGATAGAACGTATAGATTGGGTATTGTAAACTTATTAATTTTACTTGGATACCCAATAGGTAGTGCACTAAGCGGAGTTTTGCTTACTTGGATAGTCTACTACGGAATCTTTTGTCTCTCAGCAAGTCTATATTTATTTAGTCTTCTTTATGGATGTCTCTACTTATAAGACCCGAAAAGGAAGACTGTTGAATAATTGAGAAAATATTTGGATTTATGTAATTTGTTGCTTTTTATGGCATTAAAGTTTGCTTACAAACATATACACATAGTATAGCTATAAAGCTATATACATAATATAAATATATTTACATTTCAAATTATATTTTACCTATACTTTCATTATGTTTGGACTTGAACAAATATTAAAAAAGAAACCTGTCATGTAAAAGAGAATAATAACTATACATTTTTTTTCAATATTTTTGAAGTGAAACTTCTTAAAGTTTCTTCGTAAAATTTGAGGCAACGGCAACGGCAACGGGTTTTGATGGGACGGCGATGTTTTTGTTTTTAATTATGATACCGCCTACTTCATCCGGTACAGGCGTCACCCGCCTCGTGTCCCGCTCCACCTTAGTTTTCAATTAGTTTTTAATCATTTATTTTTGTCAATTAGTTTGCCAAAGAAATTCCACTTCTGACATGTGTGTACTTTGTACGCACGCACGTTTTTATTATATCGTAACAGAAGTCTATCACCTAATAATAATTAAAGATTAATGTTCCTATCGAAAAAAGATAATTATGTTATCATATAATGCTTTATTAATATTTTATGATATTTGTAGCATACTTAAAAATCCTTGTTAATATATATAGTTTAAGTTGTATTGAAAAGAGTATTGATCAAATATTCGTATATGTATAAAATCAGTCCCGGCATATTTTTTTAACCTAAAATAACTTTAAAAATTTGTATGAATAAAAGTGTCAAATTTAAAATGGGTTCTGAAAAACTAAACGAAAATCCTGTAAAGGAAAACTTCAGAGATGAATTCAAAGAAACTGATCCATTGAAAGAAAATACAGGAGCACAGAATGAAGAAAAAACGCGAACTTTCAAAGAAACCTGCTGCTATGCAATTAAAAACGTGACAGTCGAACCGACAATGCTCCTATTTGTATCCGCGACGGTTTTAAGCTTGCTTGTGTCCCAGAATCTTATTTTGGAAAAAGCGTGCCGTGTTAATTTAAATTACACAAGTGACGTTTGTGATGCTCTTAAACAGCAAACTATGGGACAACAAAATGAATATGAAAGAGATGTTCAAAAGCTAGTAGCTGTGGCTCTGGCTAGGAAAACCTTGATTTCAGCATCGATACCCTGTATAATGGCACTTTTTGTTGGTTCATGGTCTGATAAAACAGGGCGTAGAAAAATTTTTCTACTAACGCCCCTAACTGGTCAATTGCTTATAGCTGTTAATGGACTTATAAATACATATTTTTTTAAACAGCTTCCATTGGAGGCGGTTGTGTACCCGGAAGCAGTATTTGAAGGCTTGTGTGGCTCATGGTGTATTGCTCTCCTGACAATGTACTCGTATATAAGTGACATAACAACTAACGAGAACAGAACTTTTAGAATGGGACTCACACATTTCTCTTTGACTGTAGGCTTTCCTCTTGGTACAGTTGTCAGTGGAATACTATTGAAAAGTTTTAGTTACTATGGATGTTACATCGTAGTTGCTAGTATGAATATAATTAATCTTTTGTACACTACTTTTATACTACAAGATCCGAAACGTTCAACAGAACAGATGATGGTAAGTTTTATATTTTTATCTAATACTAATATATAAAGAAACTATAAATATATATAATACTAAGCCATAATAATTCATACAATTATTTTTGATTGTTACCTACTATAAAATAAATGAAAAATAAAAACTTTTTGACAAAAAATTAAACCGCCGTAAAAACTGAAAAATAATAAACCTTTTTTTTATTTAACCTTAATATCTAACTTCTTAAAGTGATGAAACTATATCTAAGTATTTATAATTGTAAATAGTTGAGTTTTTAATTAACCTTAATAACGAAGTTCTTAAAATAATGTAAGTATAGCTAAGTAATTTTTAGTCAGCGCCGAATGCACGTTTCGGTTCACAAATAATCAAAATTTTTAATGTTATCTTATCAATATGGGACCATATTATCGTATCCCCAAGAAATAGTGCATTTTTAGAACGATATATGTACATTTATATCAAATTATATTAATATTGTAAAAAATTATTTAATTAAACATCAATCAATCCACGACATTCTATTTCGTTAAATGAAAATCGTTATTGTTTTATCTCTAGATTACCTTCAAACACGATGACGATCAAGTGTTGTAATCCGACTTAGTATCATTTATCAATGAAATACACATTTATCAACCTCGAGACTAATGGTCTAAGATCCGAGAAGCTAAATCTTCCCTCATCTGTTAATTAGATGAAACAATTTTTTATAGGGTTATTTCAATATTGTGAATTAATAAAAACAACCTCTGCCACCATAAGCCTGCTGCAATTTTTTTTTTTAATATTTTTCCTCTCATGTTAATTACAGGTCAGTAACCTCAGTCAACAGTAACCTGGCTGCAGGTAAGTAAAGCAATCATAGAGATGGCTGCCTGCTACAGTCAGGTATATAATGTAAAATATTAACGGTTTTAGCTTACTACATGTAATTAACATGAGAGGGAAAAGATAAAAAAAAATTTTAGTATTATTATTTGCAGCAGGCTTATGGTGGCAGAGGTTGTTTTTATAAATTCACAATATTGAAATCAGACTATAAAAAATTGTTTCATCTAATTAACAGATGAGGGAATATTTTGTTATATCTCGGATCTTAGATCATAAGCGTTATTATTGTTAGCTAATGTTACATGACTGATGATAATTGACTTATACATGCGAAAATTGGTGTGGATTATTTTTATACAATAAATAGTTTTAAATTTCAGACTCTGTGTTAAATTTTGTTTGAACATTGAGATTCAAAATAACTGAATAGGTAACACAAGGCTTAAAATAATAACAATGGTAAAAACCCATGGCATGACGATTGCAAAGTCAGCTACTTCCCCATCTAAAATAAAAAATAAAATGTTAATATTAATTTGACAAACTACTAATCTCCACCGAAAATAAAAGTACTATTTTATATTATAATATACCCTTATTCCACTGTATCCAATTAAGCAAATCTGATAGTCTTTCAAACCAGAACGAAAATTTGAGAAATTTAACTCTTCGATAATAAAATAATTAATGAAATAAATAGGTATACGATTTCTTTATGAAACAACATCATTTACACCTAATAGCCATTGTTACTCATAGTAGGGAATATATCTGCCAACCCGCATTGGAGCAGCGTTGTGGATTAAGCTCTGATCCTTCTTCTACATGGGGAAAGAGGCCTATTCCCAACAGTGAGATATTAAGGGCTGAAGCGAATCGAAGAAACAACATTGGTTTTATTATCTACACCTGAAAAATTTGTCAAGCTTTTTTTTATGTAACTAGGTTGGCAAACAAGCGTACGGCTCAGCTACCAGTGCATCCACCACCACCACCACTACAGCCTATCACAGTCCACTGTTGGTTTGGTTGTTAGGCCTCCACAAGTTAGCACCCGACATTATGACGCGAACTCATGTGTTTTGCCCATAGTCACCACGCTGGGCAGGCGGATTGGTGACCGCAGGGCTGGCTTTGTCGCACCGAAGACGCTGCTGCCCGTCTTTGACCTGTGTATTTCAAAGCCAGCATGGATGGTTATCCCGCCATCCGTCGGCTTTTTAAGTTCCAAGGTGGTAGTGGAACTGTGTTATCCCTTAGTCGCCTCTTACGACACCCACGGGAAGAGAGGGGGTGGCTACATTCTTTAGTGCCGTAACCACACAGCACACCAGTGCATGGTGGGACAAATTATAATAGCACGCCAGTCATTTGTAGGTTTCATATACTTGTAGGAATCAGGCTGGCCACTATTGACAGTTTTTTTTTTCTTTTATATCACTAAGTCGGCAGATTATTACACTCTACCATAGACCGTATTTTACCGCAGTACGTAAGCTAACTTTTTTTCATAAATTGTTTTAAAAAACATTTTTTTATTTATTAACAAAACATTACTTAATTAATGTATGCTTCAAAGGCACTATTTTAAACGTCATTTTACAAAACAAAAAAATATTTCTATTAATTAATAAGTTATAGTTAGAAGAAAAGTTACCACCGATTCGGAATGTAGAATTTGCAGAAAAGAATCGGAGAAAACTCCGCAGTTACTTGTTTTTAGTAGCGTCTAACTACAATCATAATTTAGCATTGAATTAAAATTACTAGTCGTATTAGTCGTAGTATATTGACCCAAAGCATTTGACATTATATTTTTAGAACGCGTTTGTCTCAGTAGCTTTAACGTTGAGTCTTTCAAGTTTTTCGAATGATGGCAAATGACTTAAAGGTGATGAAAATTTTACGCGGACAAGCTATGACGGATATGAATATATTTTTATTAATAAAAAAGACCGTACCACATTTATCAACTCTGGTTGGTTATGGTTTAGTTTCCGGATGGAACTGAAAATTATATCTTTAGAAATATACGAGTATAATATATCATCAGGATATATTGATCATCAGAAAGGTGTTTTTTGGAGTGAAATAATTATAAAAACATGAATATTTATAGTTTCACATTTCTTTTTTTTTCAGCACGATGGAAAAGGCTTACTACACTTTCTTCGAACGTTCTTTGATTTCAACAATGTCAAAAAAACCTTTACGACTGTGTTTCAAAAAGGCGCAAATAAAAGAAGAGTTAAAATATCCACGATGCTTTTTGTTACCAGTACAATATTTGGACCTTTATATGGTAAGTTATTACTAAGCCTGTGAAGTATGTCGAAGAATATTGTCACGTGTCTATTCCAAATTACGACCTTTAAAATAATAGGAGTACCTATACTTTAAAAAAAATAATAATTAGTTTATGATCAATTGAAATTAATTGTGAATTGAAATTAATGTGATTTTTATGGCTCAATATATCTTAAGTGTTTTCCTGTCGTATCAGAAGTAGATATTTTAGTATCATGTTTATTTTAAGGCTTTTGACTCCATATAATACAAATAAGCAATTAAGGTTTTGCGGAAATTCTGTATGCTAGAATAGGAAATTGGTTCGAATTACTAATAATTGTGTTTGCTCGCAAACGAAAAAAAACCGACTTCAATTACATCGACAAGTAATACAACGTAATAAGACGAAAAAATAGTCAAGTAAATACGCGCTATTAAAGATTACTCAAAAAGTTGTAATCAGTTTTCAATCTAATTTAAACAAGACTACAAGACAAGTATTAGCTTTCGATTAAAGTAAGAATCATCGAAATCGGTTCACCGAGTAAAAAGTTACGCGGTATAATATAACGTAGCTCGACGAAAAAGTAGTCACGTAAATACGCATTATTAGATATAACTCTAAAAGTACTTGTCAGATCTCAATTAAATTAAAATGGAACCACATGACACGCAACACCTTTCAATTAAAACAAAATTGATCGAAATCGGTCCACCCAGTCAAAAGTTCTGAGCTAACATACATTAAAAAAAAACAACATACGTGTCGAATTGAGAACCTCCTCCTTTTTTGGAAGTCGGTTAAAAATACTTTAAAATGGCTTGATAAAACATAAGGGAAAACTATTCCATGAAGCGTGATCGAAAGCGAGTTCTGCCAGCAGTCCGGTAACCATAAATGTTGAATACAACGGTATCCTAAATTGTTGTAATATAATGATTATGTACACTACTTTTGCCCCTCTTTGTAAATATTATAAATTTTTACGCGAAGCTGTACTATAGTTATTCCTTAAATTTTAACTGATATCTTTGTCCTTATATCACTTAAAAAACCTTTTATGTAACAGCATTTATATTAATAAAAGTACACAATTTATTATTATTATTGCTATTTTGTTTACAGGTGAACTTTCTATAATGTACATTTCCACAAGATACAGATTTAACTGGGATGAACTACAATTCAGTATTTTTCAATCTTACAATATGGTTGCTCACACAATTGGTAAGTGTTGAAACAGTTTTCAACAATATACAAATATTCATACATCTTGTGAAATTTCATCAAATTACAAATACATAATCTAATAATAAATCCGATTAATCTGTTCATTAAAAGCTAAACTTTACAAACTTATTTACAAGTTTAAGAAAATGTTGTTTAACATAACTACATACATAATATTATTACAACTAAGGTAATTTAAAAAATAGTTTCTATATTTCGTCGAATGGCACCATGAAAATTGCCAACTTATCCATTGGTCGAAGTAACGGCCAGTTCTGAATTTAATATGTACGCTCATTGAGGTTGTTTTGCAATTCTTAAAAAGTGGAATCTAGTTTCATATTCCATGTTTTCCAATCCAAACAAAAACAGTCATTCCTCCCTTTTTAGCGTTCCGTACCCAAAGGGTAAAAACGGTACCCTATTACTAAGACTTCACTGTCCGTCCGTCCGACCGTCCGTCCGTCCGTCCGTCCGTCCGTCCGTCTGTCACCAGGCTGTATCTCAAGAACGGCGATAGCTAAACAGTTGAAAGTTTCACAAATTATGCATTTCTGTTGCCGCTATAACAACAAATACTAAAAACAAAATAAAATAAACATTTAAGGGGGGCGATTGAATGGGGATATGATGATATTGTTAATTTTAATAATTCTTTGTTAATATTCTCACAAATGGATATAAGGTAAATTAATTTATATCAAGAAAAATATCTTTATTACAAAGGAAATATGACTTGAACAATTTTACATTTTTTATACAACAACGTCAATGAAATAATTTTAGTTCTCTTTTAAAAATATTCAAACATAGAATGGCACACATCTTATAGGCCAGTATGCCTAAACATGCCCCCGGGCGTTGGAAGCATTACTTCCAACAGAACCATCAGCTTCAAGTAGAGGGCACATCTTGCTGAAAGATCTTCTGATAACACCGGTGGATGTCTTGACGTCAGCGACGCGACTTATGCCATCAGAACCTGGATACAGTGCAATTATGCGGCCCAATCTCCACTTTAAAGGTGGAAGGTTGTCTTCCTTCAGAAGAACCAGGGAATTAATTTTCAGTGGGTCCTTACAAGCGAACCATTTCACCCTCTGTTGGAGTTCTGAAACATATTCTTTATTCCACCTTGCTCAAAAGTGTTGGCGGAGTTGTTCAATCCTTTGAAACCGTGTTAAATATGTGGAAGAATGGTTCGTGATGTTCTGTGATGGCAATGATGTGAGAGGTCGTCCAATTAAAAAATGACCAGAAATGAGTGGCGTCAAATCATCTGGGCTTGTAGACAAAGGCGTCAGAGGTCTTGAATTTAAAATGGCCTCAATTTGTAATAACGTGTTGTAAAGTTCCTCAAACGTTAAATTACAATTTCCCAACACTCTTTTTAAGTGAAATTGTGTTGATTTTACACCAGCCTCCCACAATCCACCGAAATGAGGAGAATACGCCGAATAATGAAATGAAAATTTATGCCATCATTGGCTGCGGTTTCCAACAAGGTTTTCATTATTATTAATTAAAAACTAAGAAAGCCCATTATATATACCTACAAATGAGGTACCATTGTCTGAAAACAAATTTGTAGGCTTACCTCGGCGTGCTATAAACCTACGCAAAACTGACTGAAAATTACCACAAGTCAAGTCACTCACCAGTTCAAGGTGAATCGCTTTAGTAGCAAAGCAAAAAAATATAACTATGTATACCTTCATGAGCCTACAACCGCGACCCCGGCGACTAGCAGATATTATAGGTCCTGCTTAGTCAACGCCTACATTTTGAAAGGGGTAACTAGGGGTAACACGTTCTTTTGGTAAATTTTCCATTAAGGGGGCAGCTACTTGACCTCTAAATCGTTTGCACCGAATGCATTGACGAAAACATGCCCCTGCTAAAGAACGACCACCTATCGGCCAGTAGATCTCTCGAATGGAGGCTAACACTAGTTGCGGTCATGCATGCATAAGTTTAATATGCTCAAAACGAAATAACAAAAAAGTGAAATGATGAGCGGACTGTAATAATATAGGATGTTTCTGAGCATAAGTAAAATTTGAGTGAGCTAATCGCCCTCCGACACGCATGATGTTATATTCATTTAGAAAAATATTGAGTTTAATTAAATTACCTTTTTTTGGTAATTCTTTTTCATTAAGTAGTAATTGATACTCAGGAACTCATTGATTCTGAGATAATTTAATCAATGATTTTAATGACAAATCTAATTCTTTGATTGTAACTAAACTATTAAACTTTGCGTTATTTTTGTCATTACGACCTAAGTGTTCATATTCAGTCATAAATTCCTGATATATTTGCTTATGCAAAGGTTGTTTGTTTAACTTACACTCTAATGATAAAAAACAGCCTTTGGCTCTTTGAAATGAGTCACCCAATGGTGAGATTCCTTTAAAGGAATTTTAACACAAAACCGTCCGTTCTCTAACCTTACAGTATTTTTATTAAAATGATCCTCACATGATTTCTCTTCTTGAGAATAATGAGATGACTGACGGCCAACTTCTTCAAGCTGCCAAAACCGCATAAGCTGGGTTTGTATGTCATCTTCATCAGTGTGGGTACGGCAATTAAACCGTGTAAAATTACATCTAATATCAGTAAGGGGTACCGACTTTAAATTTAAATTAATTGGTCCGGATACTAACCAACCTAACTTGGTTTCATAAAGTACTGGTTGACCCTTACCTAGACTTACTCTTTGCGATCCTAAAACATCCCAAAAGATGTCAGCGCCTAATATCAAATCAATGTTTGAAGGCCTATAAAAACAAGGATCTGCTAAAGAAATATTAGACGGTAAACTTAAGTTAGAAATATTTATTTCACGAGACGGAACTTTATTTGTAACGGTTGGCAAGATTAAACATTGAATATTTGTTGAAAACTGTTCATTCAGAGATTCAGCTTTCACGTTACACACTTTATTCACCTCAGTTAATGAATTATTAATTCCAAGAACCGATTTATTAATGTTCTTATAAGGTAAATTTAATTTTTCATACATTTGTTGCGACATAATGCATGACGTACTTCCGCTGTCTAGAATGGCACGAGCTATGTGTTTTCGTTGTTGAGAATCGTATAACGTAATGAGTGCAGTGGACAAGAGTACTTCATTATAATTGTGTGTGTTACTAGTCGTTGTAACACTCGATGATAGTGTTACCTCCCCACTCAGACAGCCAGGCACTGGTGGTGCCGGTGCACGCGGTGGTGACACACTATCACAATCTCCTGTCGATGTAGCTTTAGTTATCACATTCCTAGACTTGAACTCAGAGATGTGAATTAAAGTATTGTGTTTACGTTTACAAATCTTGCAACCCGGTTTCGTACATGAATTAGCGAAATGACCGCTTCGGAAACAGTTAAAGCATATTTTATACTTAGGTAATAATTCTAACCTTTCTTCATTGCTCAATGCAAGAAACTGTGAACAGTTACTTAAATAATGTTGACTGTTACATTTCGGACACAACTTAGAAGATACAATATTATGACTTGTATTGTTAACACTTTGGACTGAGACCAGTGTCTTTGATTTTGAAATGTGTTTGCTAGTCTGAGACAAATTATGGTTAGTAATACGTGACATTTCTAGGGTTTCAATAAAGTCGGCACGACTACGAAGAAATGACATAAAAAAGTCAAAAGTTAAAGACTGATCTTTACTTAGGCGTCCTTTGCACTCTTCCCACTCTCGATAAGTTTTTGAATCTAATTTATGTGTGACAATATAGATGAGAAGAGTGTCCCAGTGCTTAGTAGGCTCGCCGAGCGTTTCCAACGCTCTTAAATTTTTATTGATGTGATCTAGTAGTCGTTTTAATGTTATGGAAGACTCCCGTGTAATCGGTTCAATGTTGAATAACGCTGAAACGTGATTATGTATTAGTATACTTTTATTATCGAACCGATCACATAAGAGTTTCCATGCGACTTCATAGTTACTTGCAGAAAACCCTATTGACTGTATTACGACTGCCGCTGACCCTTCTAATGATGCTCGTAAATAATGAAATTTGGTAATGACATCTATGTCACTATTATTATGAATGAGACTCATAAAGGTATCATGAAATTCCAACCAATTATCATATGATCCACTGAACTTGGGTAGCTGTATAGTGGGCAGCTTTACTGGCACATTGCTGGACTGAGAAACTTTATTATTGGCATTGCCTAAATTTAATAATTTTTCATAATCGCGAATCACGCCTTGTGCCCGTGCAATCGTACTATAATAAAATGACTCAAACTTTTCGCGATCACACAACAAGGAACTGGGTTCATCAGTTTCACATTCTAACGCCAATTGTACCTCATCGTATTTGTTATATAATAGGTTTACCTTGCTCAATCGCAACTGCAACTCACATACATCAGCTGATCGCATCAGTGAAACATTTAATTTATCTAAATAGTTGGAAAACGCAGTCAATTGTCCCTTATAACTGGCTCGTTTTTTAAGTAATTTAGATTCCTCTCTTTCTGTCATTGTGAGGGCTGATGTAACTAATCAATCTGAAATTTTACAATTAACAATATGTAATATTTCTTATGTACAGTAACAGACAAAAAAATACTAATACCTAGTTATAGGCTCAGAATCTAGCAACTGAATTTATTTCCTTTATATAAATTAGTATTAACTAAGTATAATTAGTAAGTTAGTATCTAGTATAGATAGTTTATAATGTACAAATTGACATTAATTTATAGATATTAGTTTTATAAACTTAATAGCTTTGAATAATATAATACCTTTGAATTATGTCCTAACTTGTGAGAAATAAATTAACAATACCTGAAGAGTGATGGGTCAAAAAACATTAAATCTGGAAAAACTAAATTAAGTACATGAGGCGATTTTTATAATATTAACTTCTCCCTTCAATATCTCTGAAAGTCGGATTTTCCTTAACACCGCGCCGTTCAGCAATTATTATTTCTTATTTTAATCGTCCGTGATATTTCCATCTCCTCTTCTTAAACCCTGATTATTCATTGAATATATTCATATCCGGCTCGATCTTGGACCATGAATGGGGATATGATGATATTGTTAATTTTAATAATTCTTTGTTAATATTCTCACAAATGGATATAAGGTAAATTAATTTATATCAAGAAAAATATCTTTATTACAAAGGAAATATGACTTGAACAATTTTACATTTTTTATACAACAACGTCAATGAAATAATTTTAGTTCTCTTTTAAAAATATTCAAACATAGAATGGCACACATCTTATAGGCCAGTATGCCTAAACAGCGATACTTATTTTTGTTTTTTATTAGTCTAAAACGCCATCTATCAGAAATTAAGAAAACTTCGTCAATAGACTAATAATAGTTTTTTAATAGCATCATAGATGGCGTCACAATTAAATAAATATTTTACAGAATAAACATTTTACAGAAAATTTACTTATATTTAGTTTAGTCAATGGTACGGAACCCTTCGTGCGTGAGTCCGACTCGCACTTGGCCGATTTTATTTCATACGAGTAGACCGGCAAACAAGCGCATGACCCGCCTGACAAGCGTTTACCATAGCCTATAAATGCCTGCAACACCTCCATGGCTCCATTTAACACGGATGTTATGTTGAGGAGACATAACTATATTATATATTTTATATTATATATTTACTAGCTGCTGCCCGCGACGTCGTCTGCGTGCGTTCACTGCTCGTTCCCCGTAGGTGATAGCGTGATAATATGTAGCCTATGTTCTGACCCGACTTCTTAATAATATTCGTGCCAAATTTGAAGTAAATCCATGCAGTACTTTTTGAGTTTATCCCGGACATACATTTGAAGAAATAAAGGTTCACTGCTCGTTCCCCGTAGGTGATAGCGTGATAATATATAGCCTATGTTCTGACCCGACTTCTTAACAATATTCGTGCCAAATTTGAAGTAAATCCATGCAGTACTTTTTGAGTTTATCCCGGACATACATACAGACAAACAGACAAACAGACAAACAGACAAAAATTCTAAAAACTATATTTTTGGCTTCGGTATCGATTGTAGATCACACCCCAAGTATTCTTTTAAAAAAATATTCAATGTACAGTTTTGACTTTTCTACCATTTTATTATATGTATAGATATATTTTTATTAATAAAAAAGACCGTACCATATTTATCAACTCTGTTTGTAGTGAAAACGACAAAACAAAATTAATTTTTCATCAAGTCCATTATCAGATCAATATAATGTGTTCGGAAGGGATCCAAGTTTGGAAAAAGGAAAAGTAGAAAGCTGGTAATAAAATTCGGCTAACCACCTTCCCCTTCATTGACTACATCATTCTCATCATAATAATTATTATTGAACCAATAAAATTATGACTAAATTTAATATGATTGTTATTGTTGTAGGAACAATCTTTTCTATCACCGTGTTCAGTAAAATATTGAAATGGCAGGATTCCGTTATGGGACTTTTGTCAACATTTAGCAAAATAGCTGGCTCTCTTGTTTACTGCTTCGCTCCGAATGAGAAAATCTTCTTTATAGGTACTGTATTAATATTCCGTTTAATTTTTTATTTTTTTATTTTTTGATAATTATAAGTTAAAAATACAAAGTAAATAATTTTACTTTTAATCGACCTCAAACACAGAGGAAGTTCGTCAAGATTTTTTTGGGATGTTAGATGACGTTTTTGACAGAGTAAATCCGTTTATGCAAAAAAAAAATTAAAGAACTAAACAAAATTTATTAATGATCAATTCTCAGTCATGGAAAATCACCTAACTGCCTAAAAATATGAGTGGTAAATATTTGTATGTATATAATTATGTATCCACCAACTGGAGATGAAGTGCTAAACGCGCTCCGCGCACTCAAGAATGGCAAAGCCCCAGGAGTCGATCTCATTGCCGCAGAAATGCTGAAAGCAGACCTGGCCTCAGCCGCAAATGCCTTGACGCCCCTACTGCAGCGCATTTGGAGGGACGAAGAGCTACCGGACGACTGGAGCAAAGGCCTTCTCATCACCGTGCCGAAAAGGGGAGACCTCAGCCAATGCAGCAACTGGAGGGGCATCACTTTGCTTTCGATTCCTTCCAAGGTGTTCTGTAAAATCATCTTGGATAGGCTTTCGGGGGCCGTTGACCCCCTCATACGTGGTGAACAGGCAGGCTTCCGCCCCAACCGATCATGCATAGACCAGATCAACACTCTACGTATTATATTAGAACAGGCATCAGAATGGCAAAGGGAGATGTATCTTACCTTTGTGGATTTCGAAAAAGCCTTTGATACGTTGAGATGGGACAGTATCTGGTCCCGACTACAAGAAATCGGTGTCCCCGACAAAATAATTAATATCATAAGAGCTCTGTACAGGAACTACTCTTGTAAAGTGACGCATAACGGGCTCGTCTCGGAGGACATAGCGGTTCATGCGGGCGTTCGACAGGGGTGTCTTCTTTCACCTCTTCTCTTCCTTGTCGTTCTGGATGGTATACTGCACAAGACAACTGACAACAAGCGCCGCGGTATAGAGTGGGGTATAACCAACCTCCTAGAGGATTTGGATTACGCTGACGACATATGCCTCTTAAGCCACACACGCGCAGATATGCAGGCCAAATTGAATGACCTACGAGATGAGGCAGCGAAGACGGGACTTAAGATTAACACCCGGAAGACTCAAGAGATGAGGTGCGGAGCAACGAGTTCCTTTCCGTTGGTCATCGGCACAGAGGCAGTGGAACGCGTCCACAAATTTACATACCTCGGAAGTTGCGTGTCCGAAACTGGAGGAGCTGAAGATGACATCACTTCACGGATCGCCAAAGCACGAGCAACCTTTGCGCAGCTTCGGCCCATATGGCAATCACGGAAACTGACACGGAGAGTCAAGCTCAAGATATTCCGGTCCAACGTAAAGACCGTTTTGTTGTATGGGTGTGAGACGTGGAAGGTCACCAAGGATGTCTCGCATCGACTCCAGGTCTTCGTTAACCGATGCCTTCGCAGAATCCTCGGTATTTACTGGCCCGACATAATCTCCAACAAACAACTTTGGGAGCGCTGCAGCGAAAGCCCGATCGACCAGCAGATCAAACGCCGGAAATGGAGCTGGATAGGCCACACTCTCCGGAGGGATCCTAACCATATACCGAGGCAAGCCCTAGACTGGAACCCCCAAGGAAAGCGCAAACGTGGCCGTCCAAAACAAACCTGGCGGCGGACAATAATTGACGAAGCGAAGGCCATCGGAAAGACCTGGAGTGAGATCAAGCGAGATGCTCAGGACCGCTCGGGATGGAGATGCACTGTGGACGCCCTCTGCCCCAGCTAGGGGACACAGGAACATAAGTCAAGTCAAGTAAGTCATATAATTATGTATCGATTTCTATTCCTTAAAATGTAAAGAAGGTCTAGTGTCTGTCTCATAACAACAGAATGAAGACCTGATGATCATTTTTTATGGTATATGATGTACAAAAAATTAGTCAGGACAGATATTACAAAAACACATAATATTTATAGTTACGCATTTACATGCCTGTTTTGAAATTAGTACGTGTTATTAGAAATAATAATTATATTGAACTAGCGGCCCGGTACGTGCTTCGCTACGTATAAAGTGAAATAATGAAAAAAAAATTAATTGGAACATCAAATTCATTTAACACTGAAAAAAGTTTCAATTTGACATCAAAATTCCCATTAACAAAATAATCCGCCATTTATTGAATTCATTTGTTACAAATAATGTGATAAATGAAGAACCGCTCGACCGATTTTGTGCAAACTTCACATAAACCATCTACTACATAGTCCAAACAAAGCCTAAACATTTGGCTTGGATAGGTGAACCCGTTCTTGAGTTATAAAATTACAACTAAAAGTGGCATTGATTTTATATAGTATTGAATTGAATAAAAACATCTACATAAGGTGTTCCACTGCTAACTGCGGTCCTTCAAATGAGTGATCATGTATGTATTAAATAGATCAAGCTCCACTTTAAAAAAAACTCCAAGACTTTTTGTTTAATTTTCCTTTGTCTTTATATACGAGCTACTCTGGCAAAGTAGTTCTGTATTAACCGTCCAATGAGCGCGTAAGCATGGCTATAATTTACAAAAAAGAAGGATATTATAATTGATAATTGAAATAAATCACAAAAATTTTATTGATTTTTAAATTTCCTGATTAATGTAAGAAATTCAGTTAAGGATTCAAGTATGATATTTAATATTTATTTCGGTTTTAGCTCCTATACTTGACATGTTAAATGGAACTGCACTTCTAGCTCTCAGGTCACATTCCTCAAAGTTATTTTCACCAGATGAGTTTGGTAAGTGATTTCAATCTCACTTATTTCTTGATTTTTGAAAAAGCTTGACGTAAGTACACAAATCTTCTTTGAGATAAAAATACGACGAATACGTATCTTTAAGATAAATATGTATGTATTTCTATAGAAATAAAAATTAATTACCGGAATATATGCACAAAAATAATAATATCAACATTCGCAGTTGCCTGAAAATAAATTTAAGGTTACTATTAAAAATAAATTAATATCTAACGCTTATAATTTAATGCAGGATTATACACTTCTCATCAAAAAAATCGAAACACCTTCGTTTTAATTTGTTGAAAAATTGAAACACCTAATTTAACACAAAAGAGTTTTCATTCCATGAAAAAAAACGTTATTGTATAGCTGGCAATCTGGCCATTACAATGGTAAGCGAAAATTCAAAATTCGAAATTAGAATTTAATTTGTTTACACTCTAAATGAAATGAATCACTATTTTGAGACAAATGTGCATCTACACTTGAAGCACATTTCACGTTTAAAAACTAAAAATTTGCATTTATCTTTAACGTTTTTGTTTTTAATTTGTTTTCTGTGACTTTAAGACGTCTGAAAAAAGTTTTATTTCCTAAAACATATGGATACTTCGCCCACAGAAGCCGCCCAAGTGGTGGAATTGCTGGATTCTGGACGTAGTCAGCGTGTTGTGGCTCGAATATTGCATCTAAGCCTGTCATCTGTTCATAAAGTCTACAACCGCTATCGAGAGACTGGTATGTTCACGCGCTGTTCTGGATCTGGCAGGAATCGGGTCACTTCTGAGAGAGATGATCGATTTATTGTATCAACTTCTTTACGAAACCGGCGCCTTAATGCATTCCAACTGCAGCAGCAGCTTCAATTGGTACGGAGGGTCGCTGTAAGTGACTCTACAATTAGAAGAAGGTTGAAGGAACGTGAACTGGTACCACACAAGCCAGCAAATGGACCGAAATTAACTGCAGACCATCGAAGAGCGCGCCTTGACTTTGCACGCGATCACCTAAATTGGTCATACCTACAATGGAGCAAAGTTCTCTTCTCTGATGAATGTAAAATCATGCACTATGTTAACGACGAAAGGAACAAGGTCTACAGAAGATATGGAGAACACTTTGCACAATGCTGCATTGAAGAAAGGGTCAGTTATAGTGGTGGTTCGTGGACGGTTTGGGGAGGAATCAGCGCCGACGGTAAGACAGACCTTGCTTTCGTGTCTGGGTCACGCCTACCTGCTTAGAACTGTCATCGGTACGTGGAACAGTGCCTAGAGCCTCACGTGATGCCCTATGCATACTTTATCGGCAACGGGTTCATATTTATGCACGATAACGCCAGAGCCCACACCGCGAACGTCGTACGTTATTACCTTACCGAAGTCGTTATCTCCATAATGGAATGGCCAGCAAGGAACCCGTATATGAATCCAATTGAACATCTCTGGGATCAACTAAAGAGGCAAATCCAAGCGAGAGATCCTGCCCCAGACTCACTTGACCAGCTGAAAAGTGCCATTCAGGAAGAATGGGACAACATCTCACAGCATGTCATCGTAACTCTCATCCGATCGATGAAAAACCCGATGGAAGCGGTGATAAGAGCTCGAGGAGGGAAAACTAGTTATTAAACATTATTTAATAAAAGTTATTCGGTTATTTTTTTCGCCTACGTGTGTTGTTTCATTCATTGCCTTCGTTCTCCATACAAAATAAAAATGACTCATTAAAGAAAACACTAAACCTATGAAAATTTAATTTGAATTTAGAACAATAACATTAGAATTTGAAAACCTCATAAAACTCACTATTAAGCGACATTTGACATTTATTCGTAAATAATAATAATAACTCATAATCCTTACAAAACATAAACTTGCAAGGTGTTTCGATTTTTTTGATGAGAAGTATAATTAATGATGAAGAAAAGATGTGTAAATTTAGTGACGCTTTATTTCACGCAATTTTATATTAAATACAGTTTATTTTAAGACTAACTGCAGAATTTCTTGGTAATTCTTCTTCTTCTTCTTCTTCTTCTTTGGCTTTAGCTCCCTTGCGGAATTGTGGTAATTCTACAAAATCTATATTCTAAATTGGTGCTAGCTTCACTTTTTATTAAAAATATTAATAATAATTTTGTAAGATGACGATTAATTTTTGAGGTCTATTTGAACAAAGTAGTTATTGATTTTTATTTTGTTTCAAATTTATAAACAAAATGAAAATATTTACAAAAATTCCAATATACTTTTTATAAATTTACTGCGTTTTATATATTTCGTCAGCGAAAACTTAATTGCAATGAGTTTTAAAAACAATTATTTAAATAAATAAAAATGACTCGCTACATGAAAATTAAAAATTAATCCTTAATTATAATCTATAGATCTTTTAAAGTACAGCTCATCGTAAGCTGGCATCGTCGAGGTGAAATGAACGGAATGGTATTTGTGAAAGAAGTTGTGGGCACAGCTAGTCTAGTCTCGTCATGACTATTAGTAAAATTTCAATCGATATTTTTTTCTTATAAATTAAAAAAAGTTAGATTTTGGTAGAAAAACTTATAAACAAAAAAAAAACCTCTGAGTGGTTTTATGAAACCACGGTAAAAGCGAAACTTTTTAAATATTATGTTGTCATTAGTGTCGTAGTTCTAGGAAATGATAAGAGATGGCCGACCATCACGCGACATGCAACACACACACGAAAAAGTTTGAGACGATGTAATAAAAGTTTCACTTTAATTAAAATGGACATAGTTTAAAGTATCTGCATTTAAAATACTACCCTTTCGTAAACTTAAATAGAAACGATTTCCCATAATAGATACAATAAAAAGAATTAGATACCAGGGATAGACTATAGTAATTACAATGAGTGATTTAATTATTTACACTAAAGTATTTGAGTAATTTCAGGAAAAATGAACTCCATATTTGCTTTGGTTGAGAACTTTACACCGCTTGTGTATACAACACTATACACGAAAGTTTACGTAGCGACCATGGAAGTATTACCAGGAGCCGTATTCCTTATAGGATCCTCTCTTACATTGCCTTCTGTCGTTTTATTTGTGTGAGTAGTACGCAAAAATATTATTTTAAGAGGGCGCATAAGGCGAGCAAAAAATCAGATTTCACCCGCGCGCCCGTGACTAATTGATGAAACAAAATAGTCGTGTCAGAGTGCGATAGACGATATAGTTTTGAGCGCATTACGAATGTAAAAAACGACAAATATGTTATTTTGTATATAATTCCGAAACTAAAAGTAATTATATTAAATGCCTCGGCATAGCCTTTACTTATATTTAAATGTAATTAATTATCAAATTTTTGTCTTTATGGTCATAACCATATCGAGTATAAATAGAAAAAATATAAAAATTAGAGGTTACTTCGTGATTATATTTTATCGAGGAAATTTCCTTATTTTATGTTTTTGATACGGGTCAACCCTTGCAAATATCACGTAGTTTGTCATATATTTTTATTTTAAGATTTGGTCTGTAACTTTTTATGTCAAAACAAATAGAAGATTTGTAATTTTGCATTATGCGCGCTCTTAATTCTACAAATTCAATTTCTCCATACATATCATTCTTTACATATGATTTTTAGTTGGCTGTATTGGGAGTATAAAGTAATGCAAAATAAACAGAAGAAAGTTGACAGTGTCGAATTAGCTAATCAAGATGAGTTCACACAAAAAGATAACATTCACCCCCACAATGGAAAAGAAATTAAATTAAAATAACTGCAACAGTATCTAGACGAATGCAAGCACTTCACATATTGCTCCAATATAATAGTTTTGTTATTTACCTAAGAGTCATAGTGTAAATATTTATTAAACGTTTTGTACAAAAATAAATTTATTATTTCAAGAACAATATCTTAAAATAAATAGTCTTGATAGCATTAATCAGAATTCTTATCAATAGCGTCTATTGATATTGCAAATATTTAATTTAATTGTGTTATAAATAATAGTTGTACAACTAAAGTAACTCAGTTAATTCTACTATTTAGTTTAGTTTTCAGAGGTTGCGATGCTAATAAATATAATTTTTGTGTAAAGTTTAAATCTATTTAATGAATATTTAATATTAGGTATTATCTAAAATGTCTAAAATGGAAATAACTAAATCGATTGTTGAAAACAACAAAGAAATTGAAGAAAAAGAACACAAAGACGAAGACACTGAAGAAACTCCATTAAAATGTGAAAATGATGGCAATATTGAAAAAGAACATGTGACTAAAAAAATATCGTTTAAAGAAAGACTTAAAATTATTAAAAATAACATAACAGTTGAACCAATAATGATTTGTTACATTATGCCGAGTATTTTAGCATCATTAGCTACTCAAAACCTAAATTTAGAAAAAGTTTGCCTTGTAAATCTAAATTATAGTGTTGAAATTTGCAACGCCTTAAAATCTAGACAAACGGAAAACTATACAAAATATGAAGAAAACGTTCAAACCTATACAGCTGAAATCCAAGCTTGGAAAAACGTAGTTCAAACAGCAATTCCAGTCTTCATAATATTGTTTGTTGGAGCGTGGAGCGATAAAACTGGTCGTAGAAAGGCCTGTATCCTGATTCCAATTGTAGGAGAATTTCTTTCTTGCATCGGTTTCATTGTTAATACCTACTTCTTCCTCGAACTTCCAGCTGAAGTAACTGCTCTGACGGAAAGTATTTTTCCAGCTATTACCGGTGGTTGGTTTACAAACTTTATAGGAGTATTTAGTTATATGGGTGATATTACTACTGTTGAGGAGAGAACGTATAGATTGGGTATTGTAAACTTATTAATGTCACTTGGATACCCAATAGGTAGTGCACTAAGCGGAGTTTTACTTACTTGGATAGGCTACTACGGAATCTTCTGTGTCTCAGCTAGCCTATATTTATTTAGTCTTGTTTATGGATGTCTATACTTGGAAGACCCGAAAAGGAAGACTGTTGAGAAAGTGAGTAAATATTTGGATTTATATCATTTGTTGTTTTTTTATGGCATTAAAATATGCTTACAAACATAATATACACATAGTGTAGCTATACAGCTGTATCGATCACGATTCAGCCTGTAATATCCCACTGTTGGGCATAGGCTTCTTCTCCATGTAGGAGAAGGATCATATATACAGCTGTATACATAATATAAATATATTTACATTTCAAATTATATTTTACCTATACTTTCATTATGTTTTCACTTTAAAACTATTTATAAGTCTGAACTGTGAACAGAATGGAATATAAGCAAGAGCGAACTTTTAACTTAGAGATATCTTCCAGTCGACACGTGATGAACATGTTATAGTATTCGTTATTATAATTTTTTCATAATTACTATAATTATGTGCAAATATTTTCTTAAATATTTTCAGAAACATACTGGATGTTGTGGTTTTATAAGAGAATTTTTTGATTTTGCTCTCGTGACTGAAACTTTTAGAGTAGCCTTTCAGAAAGGCACTGGTAACAGACGTCTGCGAGTTTGCGTCCTTCTTATAGTAGTATGCGTTGTTTTTGGACCTTCACAAGGCAAGTTTTATTATCAACTCTTTTAAGTAATGTATGTTTTTTCGGTTGATATGTGGTGAATAATTTTTTTTTTTTTTAATTCAGGAGAATTCAGTATTTTGTATCTGTTTACCAGATTTAGATTCAACTGGGACGAAGTTAAATATAGTATTTGGTCAACATATAGTATCGTCACTAATTTAATTGGTAAGTAATACAATAAAAGAAACTATAACAAAATAAAAAGTTAAAAATTTGAGTGTATTTTTTATCTACAGATATACAATACATACAAATAAATAAAATTAGTGTCTCTTTGTTATATTAAAATAACCGCTTTTTACTAAATGCATATGGATGTCATCCATCCATCCATCAGCTCTTACAAGTCCACTGCTGGACGTAGGTCTCCCCTAAATATGGATGATATGGATGGCTGATATGGATGTATACTGGCTAAATATAATAAAATATCATTTTTTATGTTTTGTCCTTCTTCGTTTGATTTAATCCTTCGTTCGGTTAATTTGAATCTTCTTTACAATATTCACCTTTTTCTTTTGTTTTTATTCAGGCACTGCTTTTTCGATAAGCTTTTTTAGCAAGTATCTCAAGTTGGACGACACGTTGCTGGGAATAATATCATGTATGAGCAAAATTATCGCATCGTTCGCCTACGCCTTCGCTAGAAATGATTTGGAAATATACTTGGGTAAGTTTAGATATACATAACTACTACCATATTTAATAAGTATTTTTAAATTTTAATAACAACTAGATGGCCCGGTGAACTTCGCATCGCCTAGATATATTTGTGAAAAATATACACAAAACACTTTCTGAACGCACCTATAAATATTTGACAACCAATTGACAACGTTTTTGACAAAAGACATTAAATTTCCCCGCTAGCAACATTTTGTATTGGAAAATTAAATCATCGTTTTTAGTATTTTCCGTTACATATTAATTGTGTTTCTCACCGTTTAAACCTTCCCTGAACTTCCTCAAACATTTCAAGATCAAAATTAGCTAAATCGGTCAAGCCATTCTCGAGTTTTAGCGAGACTAACGAACAGCGATTGATTTTTATAATATATATAGATATTATATTTAATTTATTTAAAATATCATTAAGAGTTTACGAATTAATTTTGTTTTATAGTTACGGATGTTTATAATTATGTCTACTTTTGTCTTTTCTCGTTATAGAATTAATTTATTTTGCTAATTATGACATTTTATATTACTTCTGAAAACATAATAGATGCTACAATAACTCGAGTCGAAACTAAGTTGAGCACATTCAACTTAAGTAACGGAACGAAACTTTGAACGGTAACTCTTTAGTTGGTAACTGTGCTGGTCGCTATGCAGTTCAGTTAAATTGAAGTAATTAACTAACTTATTAGTTAACTTTGCGGTCAGTTAACGAGTTTGTAAAAAGTTTAAAAAAATTGTTTTTTAAAAGTAAAGAGTTTTCACAGGCAAAGTGAGGTAGCTTCTGCTAAATGGATACTTAATATAAATAATTCGTTTGTAGGTATCTAAGTTGTTTTCCTATTTATAAAATGCTTTTTTCGCGTTTTCGGTGCGACAAAGCCAGCCCTGCGGTCACCAACCCGCCTGCCCAGCGTGGTGACTATGGGCAAAACACATGAGTTCACGCTATTTCTGGCGCGAACTTGTGGAGGCCTATTTCCAGCAGCGGACTGCGATAGACTGAAGCGATGATGATGATGATGATGACGATGATGATGATGAAAATGCTTTTTATATTGGAAACCTGTTTTATTAAGAAAAGCTGATACGTGTGGAGCATTTACCCACTGCTGTGCATACGTCACTTTCCCCATATAGGAGTTACCATCAGTTTATCTGAAATTAATTCGAATTTATTATTGTTTACTTTGCACAGTTTCGAAAGGTGATGATAATATTGAGCACAGACCTCTACTCCTTGTTCAAGAAAGGTAGGAATTTTCCACCACGCTTCGCCACTGCTAGTTGGCGGGTAATTTTCTTATCACGAGTAACGATCGATATAACAACCGGCGCCAACGACATGAAGTGCTATTTGAGGCATGGTGGACTTATAAGGACATTCGCCCAGACAAGAAACTATTTTTGGTTCAAACACAAATATTTTACGGGGCGGGAATCGATTCGTGACCACTGAATTCTCGCACCATTACACTAAAGCGGTTTTTACCATGAATCCAATGTTATTATTTAAATATTAATATTTACATTACTTCTGTAAACATTAATACGTAGATAAATGAACAAATATCACTTAAAACAGGCTGATAATAACAAAGTTACATGAGTTGAAATTATGAAAACAATGCCACTTAAAAGTAAAAAATATATAATATTTAATTTCAAGCAACATTACGTACATGAATAATTGAATAATCATATTTGCTGGTGAAAAATATTGTTTTTGATGTTTACTATAAGTGTACATTGTAGCAGGAATTTTAACAGAAAAATAAATATTTCCAAGTTTAAATATTTTATGTAGTTTATATATTCTATGTCAGACCTAAAAGCTCTAAATTCTTTATAAAATATTGTACCAGATCTCTAGAGAAGGAATAAGAATGAGTTTGCTTCTGCTGTCTGAGGCGTCTGTAGGTACGGTAACCATTTACCATCAGGTGACCGTACGCTTTTTGCCACCCTAGTCATATAGTAAATAAGAATTCGTGTTATTCCCATTAAACAACCTCAGCTATTTTACTTTACGCTTTAAAGAGAAAATTTGTAAACACCAATTTTAATTTATATTTAATTAACTTTGAAACGAAAATAACCCATAATTTATGTAGCGTAACAAAGGTAAGATATGAAAGTATATACACATACTAGCGACCCGCCCCGGCTTCGCACGGTTGCAAAAATTATCAGTGTTCCTCTACTATATGCATGTTTTATACATATAAACCTTCCTCTGGAATCACTCTATTTACTAAAGAAAGCCGGATCAAAATCCGTTGCTTAGTTTTGAAGATCTAAGCATATATACAGACAGACAGCGGGAAGCGACTTTGTTTTATACTATGTAGTGATGAAAAAAACACGAAATAGGTCGGTGGCTATTGGATTATTATTTGATAAGATAAGCTAGAATCTTACGACACAGATAGCAATTAGCGAACTTTTATAAAAAAATAGATTAAAATATAGAATAAAAGATTATTTTATTAATTATTATCTCTAAAAATAATGTCATGGACCTTTGGTAACAGACTTGATATGGCCCACTCTTTTTATCTATTTGCTATTGAAGTAGAAACTGCTAAATAAGACATGAATTTAATGCCTAAAAAGGTAAAGCTAAAGTTTGTAGATAGCATTAATTAATTATTACAAAATTAATATCTATACTAATATTACAAAGAGGAAATATTTGTATTTTTGTGTGTATGTTTGTAATGAATAAATTCAAAAATTACTGAACCGATTTAAAAAATTCTTTCACCATTTGAAAGTTTAGTTATCCCTGTGTAATATAAGCTACTTCTTATCCCGGTAAAATAATAGGTTCCCACGGGAAATTGTTTGCGCACACGGGTGAAAGCCATTGAGAACAGCTAGTGTTATAATAAAATAATTTATAACTAGTTAAAATAACGTAAATAAACACTTCGATAAAATTCGAGATATGCGTAGTTAAGGTTTTTACATCTACTCTTAAACGGCGTAAATACTCTATAGACTCTAATTAGGTACATGTAAGAAAAACAACCCATATGTTATACAATGAGATATCATAACGTACGGAGTAATATCAAAATTTCCATGTGAAGGAAGTTACAGTCAACTAAGCAAGTAATTAACTGAAGCGAATACAAACAAAATATATATATTTAGTTATAATCCGAATATATATATACGCATTTACATATTGGGCGTCCTGATCTTTAAGTTTCATAATAAAAATAAAAGTAAAGATTTATATAAAACCCTTTATTTACTTGGTTATATATGTAATAGGAGCCTCTCTTTGTTTTCGTGGTACGAAGACAAAAGTTGCTAATAAAAATGCGACTCTATGATTCGTTAAATAAAGGCTCGCTCATAGTTTTATACCGAGCCCTATTTTATTACTCGTAAACCTCATATTATGGCTTCAGCAACAAACGCAAGTTAATATCGTAATATAAGTAACGTAAGCCATACAAAAATTTCTTATCTAAATACACTATCGAGTGTTGATTTATCGTTATAATTATTGCTTAGCTATTCGCTTATTGAACAATAATTATGCGAGTACTAATCTTTTACTCCTTAAAAGAATATTTTTATTTTTTATTGTATGTTGCAAAAAATATTATAAATTTTTATTTATCGTATTTTTGACGTTTTAATTATTAGATAAAGTTTTTGTTTTAACTGTATTTCTTTTCTAATTTTTTTTCTCTAATTATACTTAATGTTTCTTTTCAGCACCACTTTTGGAAATCCTCAATGGAACGTCATTCATTGCTATGCGTTCTATAGCAACAAAGCTTGTCAGCGGTGAAGAATTTGGTATGTATTTAATAGTTTTTAGGGATAAGCTTTCGAAAAACGCATACCGCCGATCGATCTGAAATTTGGTATACTAACGTATTTTGAACTCCTAATCATGAAAATCGAAAATCGGCTGGAACGCCATTTTGAATATGAAAAGCGTAGGAATCGACATAATTTCATTACAAAAAAAAAAGATCCTTGGAATAAACCTTTGAGGCTAGAATAGCGCTTGGCTCCGGCACTGCGCGGAGGGAGGGCAGCGCAGCCCCCGCCCGCCGCGCCGTGCGAAAGCGCGTGAACAAATGCGTAGAGGAGTGGCTAAGGCTGGTCGCCGAAGGCTCTCTGGCTCTCTACATAATACTAGTGGTAGCACAGACCAAGACCAGGTGGATAGTGGGGTACCCGAATTCGGTTTTTGGTCGTTTTGTGTCGATCGGCGGTATGCGTTTTTCTGAAGTACACCCGTTTTTACTTCATAAATATTCTAAACAAGCAAGATTGTATACAAATCGAATAATAGAAAAGCTGCTTAAAACTAGTGGAGCGAACAGAGTACCTAAACCATTTTAATATTCATTGACTTGATAGTCCTCTACAAAATCTGTTCAATGTTATAGAATATAATATAACGAAGTTCAGCGACCCACACTATATTCCAACAATAGCTGTCTAATTAATGTGTAGCGATCTTAGGTGTAGTGGAGAGAATTTAAAATCGATTTTAATTAATTACTATTTAATTTGTTAAATTTTGATTTATATACATTCACCAAATGTCTTGTTATTGTGTTACGTCTACTTTCAATAGTGACCAGCCTGATTCCTACAACTATATGAAACCTACAAATGACTGGCGTGCAATTATAAATTGTCCCACCATTGATAATAACAACTCGTGTTTCATTTTTATTTTTAATTATTAAATAAATATATATATATTTTAATAAACAAAGCCCGATCACATACGTCTTTAGCCACACAACAGAAATTGAGAGAGTTTGACAGGGAGGTCTCAATGCATCCAAATAATATAGCCCAGATCTTGCTCCCTCATATTTCCATCTGTTTCGGTCTCTTCACAATTCTTTAGGTAGACTAAAGGAAACATCAAGAGAGGTCTGTCAAAACTACTTGTCGCGTCTTGTAATGAGAAGTCACAACATTTCTATAGCAACTAATGCTGCCTACGAGATTAAAGCCTGCATTATAATTATGTAACATAATTTTCCCTTCATTGACGCATATCTAAACAAGGTATTTAACGTCACTCTCGGCGCCAATTCTAAGCGTTACTGTTTGACACGATTTCACTACGCATATTTTGCCATGTTTTTTTTTTTTTTTTTTTTGAAGTGAAGCTTCTTTAGACGCATGAGGGTTAAAATTTGAGCGACCGCTAACGCGGCAAAGCTTCAAGCGGTCAGTACTTGGATGGGTGGCCGCCTGGGAACACCGCATGACGTTGGCTTTTTGCTCTTTTGTTTTTTTCATAGTGGTATTTTTTTGAATTTTAAATTCGTTTTTTTAACAATTTTTTTTTTTAGTTTGCCAAAGAAGTTTCACTTCTGACATGTATATTTTGTACGCACGCAAATTTTTTCATACCACCAGCTTCATACATTTTCTTAATGAGTAAACTAAAAAAAAATTTATAACTATAGTATTTTCTAGTATAAATATACCGTAACTTTACATTGGTTAACCACATAGTATTAACTTAAGCAATTTCAGCAGATGAGGCGTCGTTAGATAGAAATGCTTCAAGTGCTGTAACCTGATATGACTTTACATTAACCTATTTGAACCTCGTGATAGAAACCAAAATAATGTTAAGCATAATATTTTCTCGTATCTATAAAGTACTAGGTATAGTACGCCCCTCGTGGATGTTGTCTTAATGACTTTTCGCGAACATCATTAACGATGTATTTTCCTTTTTACATGATGTCGCTAATAATGAAATAGTTTTGTTTCCTAATGTTTACGCGAATTTCACTCATTATAGTGAAACAACTTTTTCGGATTTTATTAAGAGGGATAGTCCACCCGTGACCATGGTTGCTGTAAAGTATCCGAAACATTGGGTATCTAAAAAACTTAATAAACCGCGATAAAATCCGAGAAAGTTGTGTCATTATAATGAAATAGTTATTAAATTTATTTTAGCCCTTTCCAACTTTATTAACTTATCTCTCAACTATGTTTGGATTAGACGTTCATGTTCAATTGGCCTTCTATGTAGGTCTGACACTAAACTACTATAATTTACTTCTATATCGGGGGTCCGGAAACATACACAATATACAAGCACAAACACCCAGACCACGGAAAATGTCTGCATGACCAATACGTCGAGTACAAATGTATGGCATGTGCGGGGATCGTAACACGATGTCATCGGTATATTAATTATATGTGTACAAAACTACAGTCTTTAATTTTATTCGTTATTTCTTTTTTATTTTTTTATTTTTTTTAATCTTTATTATTTATAGAGGGTTTCGTCAGTCTGACGATGCCACCCTCATAGGTCTTACAAAAATATTCAACGCTGTCTACACTTAACAGCTACTTTCACAATTTTATACAACATTCTGGCTTCCTCCGACAGCCTCCGAAGCCAGTATACAGTTACACTTGCCAACCTCATACAAATTCACTTGTAAAATTGATCTTTCTACTTCGTTCCGAACACATTCTACCATAACGTGATATACGTCTTCTTATAAATTACATTCAGTGCAATTTGGCGAGTTAGTTCTACCAATAAGATACAAAAATCCGTTTAAAGGGATGTGTCCGGATCGAAGACGTAGGGCGGTTACAATGTCTGATCTAGACAATGTGGATTCGAGAAACCATGGTGACTTAGCTACGTGAGGTTGAATGGTCTTATACCAGATACCCTTAGTCAAAGACCTCTCATCAAAATATACGTTCCACATGTATTTCTTTTTTATTTATTTTTATTGGTATTTTAAAGTCGACAGGTACATAAAGCTATGATATAATACAATAACAATAACACGTCAAAATTTTGCGCAACGTATATCGTCTAATTGTGTTACATGTATACATTCGAAAGCGATTACATATTATTACACTAATAAATTCTTTTGAATCTCATAAATAATAAAACACATATAATACAGTGAAAGAAAATTATTTATTTAGGAATTATTTAGATTAATATGCAGTGGAATATGAATGGTCGTACGTACGGTCACGTGTACACCTTCTGTGTACACCTTATCATTTACATTAAAAACACGTATTCACACTCACACAAATACTATTAAGCAAACGATAATATACAATATGCACAGGAATGTATATGTTTGTGTATGTGTGTGTGTATGTTCAATTGTTCACACTCACACAAATACTATTAATCAAACGATAATATACAATATGCACTGGAATGTATAATATGTTTGTGTATGTGTGTGTATGTGTGTGTATGTTCACACTCACACAAATGAGTGGTAAAGTATCAAATCCCTCTAAAATGACTTTTTAGAAAAAACGACAACATCATTTTTTTTTCTAGAACGTCAACATTATCGAATACATTATATTTTTTTGTATCTTTGTTAACATTTGAGCATGGCAATACCAAATTTAATCTATTATCTGGAAAAAGAGTCTTCTATTTTGAAATAAAACGAAAAACAATTCTCTTTTAGCGGAATTTGAAACTGAACTTGAAAAATAGAGGATTTTGACATTGAACTGTCAAAACTTAGAGGGTTTTGAAGCTGAAAAAAAATATCGGATGGATAGTATTATGCAGACATTAGTAGTAGTCAGTAAAAAATCTTTATTAAAAAAAATCAACTTATTAATTAACTTTTAAAGAAACGTAATACACAGACATGAGATCTTAAACAGAGACACTAACTAAATGTGTCCTATAACTTCACCAAAATTCGGTCCACACAAATCAGAAACATCTTCTTCACCAGTATTGTTGAGAGGATAATCATCACCTTCATTATTTAATCTATCTTCAATGTTTTTGTAAAAGAGCAGGCTCGGTAGCCCTCTCCATTCACTACCAAAATGCTTTTCAAGCAGTGCTGTGACATCAGACATTTTTCTTTGGTTTGGCACAATTTTGTTAGGCTCAATCCTAGTCGGCGAAATCATAGTAATTTTTTTATTTTTCTTTGTTATGACTTTCTTTACGTTTATTTCGCTTCTGTACGCAACTTCACCTTGCACCATGACATTTTCTGACTTTGTGCGCGACAAAAAAAACCGCTTTGTCTTTTGAAATTCAAAGTGCCAAGATACTGTAGGTTTAATTATCGTTTGGTAAGCAGTTTTCCAGTCATAAACGGGTATCGTTGCAAGATCGAAAGCCGTTGCGTTGTTTAGCACCGTAGCAATATAGTCATCTGGTGAACAGATGACTTCATTTTTTTTTACTACTCTTTCGATTTTGGCAAAAACACGGTCAGGTGGTATGAAAGAATGACCAACTACCGGGAATACTAGTTCAATTTTTTTCAAATTTCTAGGAGCGTCAGCATAGAGCCATTTGCCTAGCATGACTATCATCGTGGTATTTTTATTTTGACTAGAACAGCCGTCACATATTATTCTTAAAACAGTTATATTTTCTGAAATCGTACTATTTTTCAAGTAATGGTAAACAGCGCTGGCGATTTCGTTGCTTCCTTTGAGATGAACAGTTTCATCCCAATAGTAAGAAAATACGTTTTCTTTGTCCAATTTTGCTCGTGAACTCCCTTCGACTATAGCAAAGTGATAAAATGAAAATTGCCTACTGAAGTACGCAGATTGATCTGGTAACTTGGGCAAAGCTTGATTCTTTTGACAATCAAAAGATATAGTTTTCAAATGTTCTCTTTCTTCTCGCAGTATTTGATAAAACGCTTTGTATTTATGTTTGTGGATTCTTTTCTCTATAATCAGTTCATTTTTTTTTTTCGTATCTTGTTCTACTTTTATCTTCTCTAGTAAGGAAATACACATTGAACAAACGTCGGTCCTCGGTGACCCAAACCCTAGATTATAAAAGGTGTTAAAAATATTACGGAAATAGCTATGTTTCACTTTAAGACCATCATCAGCTTCATTATTGAACATCCGCCACATTTTTTTAATGGTTAAGTCTGCTGGCAGGTACTGTCTATTAGTTTGTGATCGACAGTAATGACTTTCATTTGCTTTAAACTTTTCTATGAAACTTTGAACAGCTACCTTTTTAGCTTCAAATATTTCAGTTTTCCGATCGCCACCTCTACGTTCTTTTGGAGGAGAGCCATTGGATGAATAAAATCGATTCATCACTCCTTGCACTCTGTCTTTTTTAATTTTCAATGCACCCAAGAATGTCTTTTGACATACTGGTATCAATGAGCCCCCTCTAGTTTGTATATGATATTTAATACTAACATTCCTTCTAGAACCAATAGTTTTATTTTTAGTGTCTTTCACATTACAATGTCTCACTATAAAATTATCCTGCAATATTTTTGTTTTGCATTTATAAAAATTTGTATTTAACCTCCGTATATCTTGACATGATACCTGGGCACAGCGAAACGCTTTTCGATTGTGACCACATTGTGGGAAACTAGGGAGTTCCTTTGACGAGTACCTAAAACAAATACATGCCGTATCAAAATAATTGTGTTTGCACAAACGAAAAAAACCTGACTTAAATTACATCGACAAGTAATACAACGTAAGTAGACGAAAAAAATTAACAGACGCACTAGTCATCAGTACGATTTTCGAGGGTTCCCCTCGATTTCTCTGGGATTCCATCATCAGATCCTGGTTTCCTTATCATGGTACTAAACTGGGGATGTCTCCTTTCCAACAAAAAAAAATTATCAAAATCGGTTCATAAACTATAAAGTTATCCCTGAACATACATAATATATATATATATATATATATATATACGGTCGAATTGAGTAACCTCCTCCTTTTTTGAAGTCGGTTAAAATCGGTTCATAAGCGACGAAGTTATCCCCGAACATACATAAAAAAAAGAAAACCCCCATTGTTTACTTGTTACATCTTGCATAACCACTTTATTTCATTTTTCTATTGGAATATTTGCAGTGTTTTTACTCACCGTTCTTGTCGTTCTACTTCGCGTTTCCATAATTTTTTATTGCGTAACTTCTTCCGCGCCTTGTTAGGTTCACATTTTTTTACAAATTCGGCTAATTCCTCCATTTTTATCTATGAAAATTTGATAAAAACTACAAACACTCGTTGCTTTGCAAAGTGAAATCGCCATACTGTTTTGATGATCAGGTGACGGATTTCAAGCGCTGCTATTGGTCGAATCCATTATAGAGGATTTTGATTCTCACTGCCATCATTATAGCGGGTTTTGCTTCTAAACATTATTTTATTTATTAAATTTACTCATGTTTTAGCTTTTTTTGAAATTGAATGGCCATTGCATTATATCCAGAAATGTTTATACTTTGCCATTGTTTAGCTAACTCATTCAACGTCCAAAGACGTTTTAGAGGGATTTGATACTACACCACTCAAATACTATTAATCAATCTATACAAATAAATAAAATTGGAGTGTCTGTTTGTTATATTAAAATAAGCGCTTTTTACTAAAATGCGTATGGATATGTATACATATTATAATTTTTAAAATAATTTTTTTTTTACAATTTTTGTCTGTCTGTCTGTTTCGGGCTAATCTCTGAAACGCCTAGATCGATTTTGACAGGACTTTCACTAGCATATAGCTGATGTAAGAAGGAGTAACTTAGACTACTTTGATTTTAGAAATTTATATATTTTATAACTTTGCGAACTAAACAATATATTTTTTGTTAAATTCCACGCGGACGAATTCGCTGGCATAGCTAGTCGATAATATATTTTATTTACAGAAGTTACTACATTTCAAGATAAGAGTATATACTTTATATTAACTTTTTTAACCTAATTTCTCAATATTTGTTTATAAAAAGCAAACACAACATGCAAGGTTTTCTTTACATTGTCTTTCTTCTTTATTCGATTAAAAGTTATTGCGATTGGTAATTTTGAGATTCCTAATGTTTCAGCGGTATTGTATATCCCATGTGTTGTGCCGTGACCATGGCGTCTGCAAGTTAACTTAAATAAAATTATTACTGAAGTAGGACCCAACTGAGGTAGAGTACAGCAGGAGATATCCTACCCAAAATCTAGAGCAGCCCGGCTGGGGAAGTACCTCGACCTTACAGTAAATCACAGCTAAATTGTACTGCTCTCAATCAGTGTTGCGTTCCTGTGGTGAGTAAGGTGACCAGAGCTCCTGGGGGGGATTGAGGGTAGGGTCGAAAACCCGCTTGCGATGCTATCGCTTACCATCAGGTGAGCCGTGAGTCGCTTGTTTGCCGACCTAATTTTATTAAAAAAATATATTAATAAGGTTCGTTAAAGCTAAAAAAGCTTAGAAATTGGTACTATTAATAGACTTAAAGTTCACATGGACGCCGCGTTGGCGCAGCGGTCACAGCGCTGGATTGCGATTGGCTGTTGCGCGGGTTGTTGCGGGTTCGATTCCCGCACACGAAAACATTTGTATTGGCCATACAGATGTTTGTCGTGGTCTGGGTGTTTGTGCAGTCCTTGTGGGTCGCCCCACCGTGCCTCGGAGAGCACGTTAAGCCGTCGGTCCCGGTTGTTATCATGTACACCTGATAGCGATCGTTACTCATAGTAGGGAATATATCCGCAAACCCGCATTGGAGCAGCGTGGTGGATTAAGCTCCGATCCTTCTCCTACATGGGGAAGAGGCCTATGCCCAACAGTGGGATATTTCAGGCTGAATCGTGATCGTGATCACATGGACGAAAACACGATCAAACGCTGTATTTCAATTTTGTATGTTAGGAAAATTTTCGTAATCCAAAACTATTTAAAATCATAATACATCCTGATGTATACAGAATATTAAACGTTCAGTTTTTTACAGGTAAGGTGAATTCTCTCTTCGGTCTAGCAGAAGCTATGACGCCGTTGATATACGGTCCCCTATATTCGAGGGTCTACATTGCTACTTTGAGCATATTACCCGGCGCTGTGTTCCTCCTCGGCGCACTGCTTACCTTTCCAGCTGTAATTATCTTCTGGTAAGATAACTTAAAATTTCATGTTCAAATACACCAACAACAAACAAAACCTGACTGGTTAGACCTTAAAGTAAATATCATTATTAACAAAAGTCAATAAGGAAATCAAACAAAGAAATTAAAATAATTGTTTACTCGCAAACGAAAAAACCGATTTCAACTATATTGACTCAACGAGTAATCAACGTAGGTAGTCGTAAAAATAAATAATTAAATACGCATTATTAGAGACGACTTAAATTTCTAACTAAAGATAATTGATAAGATCAAATTGAACCAATAACAAAACCAGCTTACGATTTAAAAAATAATCATCAAAACCTGTAGGTACACCCAGTAAAAAGTTATTAGTTAACACACATAAAAAACAGTCTAATTGAGAACCTTTTTCTTTTTTTGAAGTCAGTTAATAAATACTTATTATATTTAATTTTCAGTTTATTTATTTTTTTCACTCTTAAAAATTACCTAAAATCTTTATGTACCTACTCACACTATCCTGAAATCCGTAGCGTGCATTTCATATAGGCAGAAAGGCACTGCCTACCTTGGCATGCTACTAAAAAGTAGGTATATATAAAACAAAATGGAATAAAAAATTATTTATTGTTTCAGGTGGCTGTACTTTGAGCACAAAAAAGATAGAATCCTGAAAGAAGAAAATACAAATGACACTGAAAAATGCTGAAAATACTAGTTATATAGTTATTAAAGTTTTAAAAAAAATACATATTTTAATATATTATGTAAATACAAGTTATAATCAGCCACTGTGTATGGCATTTGTGGACTACAAGAAAGCCTTTGAAAATTCCGCAATGCTTGAAGACAAGTCTTCGAACAATGCCTGCCTGTTTTGACATACGGTGCAGAAACGTACGTACGTACGTACACTGACGAAGTGACTAGTCCAGAAGTTCAAAGTCGCTCAACGTTTAATGGAAAGGGCTATGCTTGGGGTCTCTCTCAAAGATAGGATCAGAAATGAGACTATCCGCGACAAAACAAAAGTAGCCGACATAGTCTGTAAAATAAGCAAGTTGAAGTACCTAAGTAAGAAGTAAGGCTTGTCACCTCTGTAGTAGGACCGATGACCATTCAAGCGAACGTATCCTGGAATGAATACCGCGTGTTGGCAAGCGCAGTGTACCACGCCCTCCGGCCCGCTGGACCGATGATCTGCGTAAGATCACCGGTGGGGACTAGGTGATGATTGCGGAGAACCGGAAACTTTGGTGCTAACTTGGGGAGGCTTACGTCCAGCAGTGGACTGCGATAGGCTGAAGCGAGCGAGAAGTTGTAAAATTGTCGCCTTAAATTTTTACGAAATATTATTAAAATAGGTTATTATAAAATAATTTATTTATGTAGATCTTTTTTAAGGAAATCTCAGTTTTTAATTTTTGTAACGAATAAAACTGAACAGTATACCTCTTTTTTTTTCATTTTCAAATTCTATACATTTCATACATTGAATTAATATAATATATCTTTATTTTCTTTAAAATTGAATTAAGGGTTAACTTAATAACGTTTTCTGCTTCAAGGGTTATGGTTTCGATTTCCGCCCCGTGCCGCGATCTGAGTGCAATAAATAATATGTAATTACTACAAAAAAAAGTCTAAATCAACCGGATGTTACCTAAAACACAGGTATTAATTTGCCTTAGGAGTTGACGAACGTGTATTTATATTGTTGTATGTATGTTAAGCATAGTTATTTATTATTGATTACAATTTGCACAGTATTTATCAATTAACAAATGTTTAAGCTTCACAATCTTTACGATGGAATAATTTTCATTTCAAGTTAATGTTTTTATCATTACTGAAATGATGAAAATATTTTCAATAAAACTCATTCCTCACTTCACCTCCAAGCGAATGAAATCTCAACAAGAGTAATTTTGGAAGTATTTTGTTAATATAATATAATAAAACGACAATATTTTATTATGTAAATTAGTAATTGAGGTAGCCCACAGCAGTAAATATCGTGCTCAAAATCTGGAACAGCCTGACTGGCGAAGTACCTCGACTATACAGAAGATCACAACTAAATAATACTGCTTTCAAGCAGTGTTGCGTTCCTGTGGTGGAACAGCCTGACTGGCGAAGTACCTCGACTATACAGAAGATCACAACTAAATAATACTGCTTTCAAGCAGTGTTGCGTTCCTGTGGTGGAACAGCCTGACTGGCGAAGTACCTCGACTATACAGAAGATCACAACTAAATAATACTGCTTTCAAGCAGTGTTGCGTTCCTGTGGTGGAACAGCCTGACTGGCGAAGTACCTCGACTATACAGAAGATCACAACTAAATAATACTGCTTTCAAGCAGTGTTGTGTTCCTGTAGTGGAACAGCCTGACTGGCGAAGTACCTCGACTATACAGAAGATCACAACTAAATAATACTGCTTTCAAGCAGTGTTGTGTTCCTGTGGTGAGTAAGGTGACCAGAGCTCCAGGAGGAGATTGTTGGTAGGGTCAGCAACGCCGTATATTTGTTGGCCGAACTCGTATTCAGTCTGTAACAACCAACTGTTGGGCATTGGCCTCTTTCTCCAAATAGGAGAAGGACCCGCCAACCCGCAGTGGAGCAGCGTGGTGGATAAAGCTCCAATCCTTCTCCTATTTGCCGACCTTATTGTATTAAAAGAAACAAAATAACATTACGCATACATTAAAAACAAGAAAAGCTGTTATTAGTTTTCATGACACCACACATACACGAGTATATAACAACATATATTTTTATTTGTTTGCAATTATCTCGTATCTAAACTTAGAAAATAAATAATCTCGAACACTATTTACCCACCTACATTGACGCTAACTCACACAAAGAAATCCTGTTCAAATAGACGTCACTTAATTGAGTAAATTGTAATAATAATAATAATAATAATAATTTATTTACTAAAAAGTTTCTTACAAAAATCCACTAGTGATTGGAGCCTCCTTTTAAGCATGTTGTTGCCTGTACCAGGAGACTCCGCTCTTCCATTAGCATAATATTAAAAAAATAATCTATACATATAATAAAATGGTAGAAAAGTCAAAACTGTACATTGAATATTTTTTTAAAAGAATACTTGGGGTGTGATATACAATCGATACCGAAGCCAAAAATATAGTTTTCAGAATTTTTGTCTGTTTGTCTGTTTGTCTGTTTGTCTGTTTGTCTGTTTGTCTGTTTGTCTGTATGTATGTCCGGGATAAACTCAAAAAGTACTGCATGGATTTACTTCAAATTTGGCACGAATATTGTTAAGAAGTCGGGTCAGAACATAGGCTATATATTATCACGCTATCACCTACGGGGAAAGAGCAGTCAACCTTTATTTCTTCAAATGTATGTCCGGGATAAACTCAAAAAGTACTGCATGGATTTACTTCAAATTTGGCACGAATATTATTAAGAAGTCGGGTCAGAACATAGGCTACATATTATCACGCTATCACCTACGGGGAACGAGCAGTGAACGCACGCAGACAGTGTTGCCAACTTAGTGGATTTTCCACTAGATCTGGTGGTTTGGACACCCCTCTTAGCGGGAAAAAATTGGTTTTAGTGGCTAGTGGATTTTTTAGTGGTTTAGGTTTGTTCCAGTTAGTGGTAAGCTCCGGAGCTTAACACTAAAAATGATCCAGTATTTTTCTAGGTTTTTTTTTAAACATATTTAAAGATTTAGTCACATTTGCTATATCTCTATTAGTTTTACCGCACTCTAACGCAGATGTAGAGCGATTATTTAGTATTATCAACGTAGTCAAGACGAAATAGAGAAACCGAATGAAATTTGATCTCCTTTCTGCAATTCTCACAGTTCGTGCAGGCTTAGCACGCGAAAGGAAATGCTGCAATAAGTAATTATATAATACCCAACAATGTGTTTAAGACCTTGGATTGGGGGAACGATACATCAAAGTCAACGGCGAATATAGCTCTCACCTTCGTTTTGCTGACGATATCGTCATCTTTGCGGAGACTTTGGATGAGCTAGGCCAAATGCTGGCCGGCCTGAACGAGTCCTCCCGATGAGTCGGTCTCGGTATGAACTTGGACAAAACGAAAGTTATGTTTAACAACCAAGTCATACCGAGACCGGTAACGGTCGATCAGTCGATGGCACCCTTCTCGAAGTTGTCCAGGATTATGTTTACCTAGGCCATACAATCCAACTAGGCTGCAACAACTTCGAGAAGGAAGCCAATAGGAGGATCCGATTGGGCTAGGCGGCATTTGGTGGGCTTCGCCGAGTCTTCACTTCGAAAACTCCGCAATGCTTAAAGACAAAAGTCTTCGAGCAATGCGTCCTGCCTGTGTTAACATATGGCACCGAGACGTAGACACTGACGAAGGGGTGGTCCACAAGTTTAAAGTCGCTCAACGGGCAATGGAACGGGCTATGCTTTGGGTTTCTCTCAAAGATAGAATTGGAAATGAGGCTATCCGTGAGAGAATGAAAATAACCGACATAGCCCACAGAATTTGCAAGTTGAAGTGTCAGTGGAGTTGGAGCAGACGTGTCCTGGAGTGGATAAGGATTGCGGAAAACCGGGATGTCTGGCGCGAACTTGGGGAGGCCTATGTCCAGCAGTGGACTGCAATAGGCTGAAGTGATGAAGTGAATACCCAATGCCATAGTTCAAGAACTTGACACTAAAAATTTTTATTATAATTATGCAAAGTACAGATGAAGCTGATTCCTCAGAAGACGATCTTCTTTAGTTAGGTAGTTATGTACTTACCTAATTGTTTCCTTTTTTTTCTGTACAAGTATCTACATTAATTGTTTCCTGTAGTACGTAACTTAAATAATTATTTTATTTAAGACTAGCTGACCCGGCGTACTTCGTACCGCCTAACAGTCGATTCTTTAATTTTTTTACTAATTTTTTCCTTCCCGAAACCCCTCCACTAACACTTAAACTTTATGGTACCTATGGTATTAAAGTTCAAATTGACTTTTAAGTATTATTACGAATCTTTTGTAGGGGAATATAGAAAATTGTTGTTTTTTGACTTATTTAGGGAATTTTTCAAATTTTAGATTATAAAAAAAAGAATTAGCGAAATCGGTTCAGCCACTCTCGAGATTTGCGCTTAGCAACACATTCAGCGATTCATTTTTTTATATATGTAGAGATAATAATTACGGTTGTTGTTTTATTTTCAAATTATTTATTTATTTTTTTATTATTACATTTAAGTAGGTAGCCGTTGTTTTTGGGTTTTCTAGTGAAATTCTGGTGGTTTGAGAGGCCGCTAAGTTTTAGTGGTTTCTGGTGGTTTACACGGCCTCATTTGGTGGGTTGGTAAAAATAAAGTTGGCAACACTGCACGCAGACGACGTCGCGGGCAGCAGCTAGTAATAATCAAAATTAAAAATCAAATAAATAAATAAAAAAAAAGTTACTAGTTTTACAATGTAATGACAATTATTTTGTTCTTTTGTGCTCATTGAAGTCGCCTAAATGTAGTTATGTATGAGGTGAGTTGTGTGAGGTGCGTGGTGTGCGTTCAGGTGGATGCATTATTATTACGTATTTGTGTTCAGTATATACGGGTATGATGTGTAGTGTGTTACATACATATGTATATTTTATAAGTAGCAACACTATTGTCTTTGCTATTGCACTCTGTAGTCGTTGGTGTCATGTCTGCCGCTCGCATAATTAATATCCTGATATTGTAAGTCATAAAATAATAAAGTCTAATACGTCTGCATTACCAAGTTCTTATTATCACGCCCAACAACCCAACATGGTGTCAGAGTGATTTTAGTCAAAAGAGAAGCCTCAAGAAATAGTCAATAGTCAATCAAGTCGCCGCATGCCACGTTACGTTTCGTCAGCGTGCTAAGATGTCGGAAAAGACAAAGTCAGAAGATAAAAACCAGTCATACATAGGAGCCATGGGAGGACTTCTCAAGCCGTTGAACATAAATTCAACCAACATGCCATTAGAGTGGAAAAATTGGCTCACTCAACTTAAAATATACCTTCGTGCCAACATGCTAGAAGACAGCAAGGACAACAGAAAAGTAGCCATTCTGTTGCATCACATAGGCAGAGACGCCTTGAATATATTTTACTCATTTGGCCTTGACATAGACACTGTCACATTTAATGACCTAATACAACATTTTGAAAAACATTTCTTGCCACAAATAAACGTCACAATAGAGCGCCATAAACTGTTCAACAGGCGACAAGGAGATGACGAGTCGATTGAGCAGTACATAACAGATCTTAAAAACTTAGCAAGTCAATGTGAATTTAAAGATCAAGATGACATTCTCCGGGATATATTTAGCTGGAATCTCAATGCGAAAAACCAATTTATTAAAGAGAAAATTCTACAAGAAAAGCCACAGACATTAGACAAAGCAATTGAGATAGCGAAGCACCAGGAAGCTTCTAGAAAACAAGCCAAGATGTTAGAAAGTACACCTACAGCCACAATTAGTGAAGTTAGTAGAAGAGCAAGGATACAACAAGCATCCAGGTCAAGACATACATCTAGAACAAGACAGACATCCCAGCCGAGACAAGACAGTCAATCAAGACAACCTTCATGGAACAGACAACCCGATGACAAGCGATACGGGAATAATAAAGAAATTTGTAGCCGTTGTGGTCAAGTTCACCGCTATAGATGTCCAGCCAATGGAGTCGAGTGGAGGAGTAATGGATAAAACAGGTAGGTCCACAGCCACGTAGTTATATTATCCAGTCACCCGAAGGAACCTTCCGTCGTAATAGGCAACATATCCTAAAACCGAAACAACCTCTATCGTCTCCAGGTCCTTCTAGTCCAATTCCAGACATTGATCAACCACAGTCCAGTTATTCAGCATCAAAGTCTTATTCTTCCTCCAGTCCGGCTCACCAACCTGAAATAAAAACAAACATTAATCAACAAAACACAAACACTACAACAAACATTAAATACTCTTCATATGGTCGCCCTATTATTAAACCCAGTCGATATTGTCAATAAAATAAATTTATTTTAAATGTATTTCTATTATAGATTATAAGTTAAAGTAATAAGTTAAGATTATAAGTTAAGAATGTATTTTGATTTTTGATTTATATTTATAAGAAATGTCACTTGTCAATTGTCACTAATTGTCAAAACCAAATGTCACTAATTGTCATTGTAAAAGCATAGATTAAAATTGTACTTACGATACGTTCCATTTCATGTAACTTGCAAACAATGTAAGACATAGTTTTTTTTTTTAAATTTGCAAAGGGAGATGTTACATACATATGTATATTTTATAAGTAGCAACACTATTGTCTTTGCTATTGCACTCTGTAGTCGTTGGTGTCATGTCTGCCGCTCGCATAATTAATATCCTGATATTGTAAGTCATAAAATAATAAAGTCTAATACGTCTGCATTACCAAGTTCTTATTATCACGCCCAACAACCCAACATAGTGTACATATTTTCGTTCATTTTATATGCAACATATTAAACATTGTAAAAAGGTGACTACCTAATACTATTATATTTAAAGGAAAAGTTTTTAATGTAAAGACAAAATAAATACAGTCTCAACTGGATCGATTGCTAAAAATTATTTACGTGTTAATAAAACTGAATCATTAATTGGTTATGACCTTCTTAGCCAACTTCAAAAAAGCAGAAATCAATCAGCAATCTTTTTTAGGGCTTCTTACCTCAAAAGGAAAAAACGGAACCCTTTTAGGATCACTTTGTTGTCCGTCTGTCTGTCAAGACCTTTTTCTCAGGCGTGGAGGTATCAAACTGAAATTCATATCAAATACTCAGGTCTACTGTCTCTTGGAGCTGTAAAAAACTCAAACTTCTAAGCCAACGCAATCATATCGCAAATCAAAAGATACAGCCATTTATACTGAAAATTTTAGACACGCAAGGGAATCAAAACCTACTGGGTACTTCCCGTGAAATCAGAAACTAGAAATTTGGTACAAAGCAACGTCTTATAGCACAGATAAAAGAAAAATTGCGAAAAACATAAAATTTTAGTTACATCATCATATAAAAATATTTTTAATATTTTTTGCACGGAACCCTCTTCCTTCTCTTACTTGTCGATGTAAATTGACGTCTTGTGATTTGTTCAATAACAAGCACAGCTATATGTCTCAAGTAACAACACACTATCATATCTTTGTCTATTATTTTAGTTATATCTGCGATATCTTTTTCCGTGAAATTCTCCTGTAAGCATTTAATGTTTGTTGCTGTTTAATGTATTTAGTCATTTTTGACATCTCTTGTATATTTATATTATTTTAAATGAAATTAAATCGTAAATATGTCTTGTGATTTTTCTAACTATTACGTATATGACTGACAATGCTTTGCTATATTTATTTATCAATACATAGTATAAAACAAAGTCGCTTCCTGCTGTCTGTATCCTTAGATCTTTAAAACTACGCAACGGATTTTGATGCGGTTTTCTTAAGTAAATAAAGTGATTCCAGAGGAAGGTATACGTATAATACATGCATATTATAGTAGAGGAGTGTGCTGTGTGGTTACGGGTGCTGTGTGGTTACGAGTGCTGTGTGGTTACGGCACTAAAGAATGTAGCCACCCCCTCTCTTCCCGTGGGTGTCGTAAGAGGCGACTAAGGGATAACACAGTTCCACTACCACCTTAGAACTTAAAAAGCCGACGGATGGCGGTATAACCATCCATGCTGGCTTTGAAATACACAGGCCGAAGACGGGCAGCAGCGTCTTCGGTGCGACAAAGCCAGCCCTGCGGTCACCAACCCGCCTGCCCAGCGTGGTGACTATGTGTTTGCCCATGTGTTTGCCCATAGTCACCACGCTGGGCAGGCGGGTTGGTGACTATGGGCAAAACACATGAGTTCGCGTCATAATATCGGGCGCGAACTTGTGGAGGCCTATGTCCAACAGTGGACTGTGATAGGCTGAAGTGGTGGTGGTGGATAGTAGAGGAACACTGGTAGTTTTAGAGGTTTCTAATGTGATGTCATAAATAAACACATTTTTTTGCGATTACGTTACAAATATTTATTATATATTTTATATTTCGTATCAGCATTGCACCCGTGCGAAGCCGGGGCGGTCGCTAGTTACAAATATTTGTGTTTATTTAGCCTAAAGGTTAACAATAAAACGCCTACTATTTCTAAAGTCTACAAAGTTTCGTAAAGTTTTGTAATCAAAGGACGCACGTACCATCATATTTTCTCAATAATACTCGTTATTTGTAAAATCGTCTGCACTATTTTAGCAATATTGAAAACCTTTAACCCAAATTATTGGACTTCGAATCAAAGTCGCAAAATAGCTTTAAACGTTGACCACTTGGATGGGTATCAAAGTAAATACAACTATAATGCTTCTCTTATATTAAATATATTTTATTTATTTATATTTTAGTAATTTCCATAGTGTTTCATAGCATCTTACGGTCTGTTGAAGAATTTACCTAGATCCTGACAATGCTTGAAGATGGGCACAGATGGGATGGTAGTAATCTTTGATAACCCGTCTTTACTGACTAATTTTTCATCTACTTATGTTGTATTACTTGTCTATGTAATTGAAATCGGTTCTTTTTTCGTTAACAAGCTAACACAGTACTTACAACACTTTAAATAAACTGTTGTTTTTTACAACAAATTCATAATTTTTTTATATATATTTCACTATTTTAGTTTGGAATATCTAAGAAAACTCCTCTTATAGGATGAATATGCATAATATCATTTTACAATTACTTTTATATTTTATAAAAGATCCAACCTAACAGCAGGCTTATCTTCATAAGTTTAAACTCGATCATAAGGGATTTATAGGAAGGGATCATATGGAAGTGAAAGTTTGGTATGGCAGAAGAAACATGAAAGCAGAATAAATGCAGTTGAGATGAGAGCGTTAAGAAGTATGATAGGAGTTAAACTGAGTGACAGGATAAGAAATAGTGAGATAAGGAAACGATGTGGTCTGAAAGAAGATGTAGTGACAAAAATTGAGAAAGGGATGCTGAGATGGTTCGGCCACGTCGAGAGAATGAGTGAAGAACGATTGACGAAAAAAGTGTATAAGGCGAGTGTGAATGGAAGTGTTGGAAGGGGTAGACCTAGGCGGACGTTTCAAGATCAAATTAGGGACGTCCTAATAAAAGGCCAGGTCAAGAGTACCCTAAACCGAAGAGCATGTATGAAAGGAATAATGAAAGTGGACGAAACGAAACGAGTATGTAAGGATCGTAGCAAGTGGAAAGAAGTGGTCTCTACCTACCCCTACGGGAAAGAGGCGTGATTATATGTATGTATGTATGTATAAGGGATTTATCGTTATCTTATACACGGATTACAAGTCGTAAATGGTATTATTACTTAATATGACGTAACATGAAATTCGAAAATCCGAATTGACCATACGAAAATCTTGCGAATAAATTAATTACGAGTTTAATTACAAATCCATGCGTTTTATTTTATCGCGTCAGTAATTACTGTTGCTTGTACAAATATTTAAAGAAACGCATAATTACTTTGTCTGATTATTGAGTTAATTATATTGACATTTGAATACGACTGGGTATTTCGATAAATGTTATAGGTACATAATATCATTGTTATGTACTAGCTGTGTATTTTCCATACTTAATTACACATGATTACGAAAAAATTAAAATTAAAAATAATTACTTTTAAAGATAAAAAGTTCAATATGATAGTTTCCAAAAATAGTCATCATCAAATTTAAATGTTTTTAAACGATTTTTAGATGCTTCTTCAAGAAGATATTTTCTTTTTTGTTTAACATCAATAAAAACTCATAAAATAAAGCTAACACAAGCTCTTACAATTCTTATTTGTGTTAAATACTAAATTTTTAATAAAAATTCCTTTATAATACGTCAGACAATATTATCATATCAGTAATAATATTATCAGTGGTAATTTTAATGTGTACTATATTTAACTAATAATACTAGTAGTAATTATATATTAGTAATAATATTGTTAAAACTAACATAAGTTAACTTAGCCTTTTGTGTGAAGGTTGAGTGCAGAGAGGCGTATTGATATATCTGCTAATAATGTATGTCGTAAAATACAGCATAATTCATCTTATGATATACGTAATACTTAATAACGTACTCTCAGAATCTGTGCGTGTGGCTTATTCGCAATTTATTCCGAAGATACATATTATTAGTAGCAATAGCTATGGATCTAGAATATTAATACTAAGGGAAAACTTACTAGTGGCAAAAATACTATAGTTTTCTAACTCCAGTTTTTAACTAAATTTCTAACAATAACTAACGCTGGCTTACAAAGAAATAATTAAAAGCAAGTAAGTGCATGTATGTCGAAACCACGCACGAATACCTACACTATCGGCAACAACTTTCATATTCATTGTATAACGATAAATATAGTTCTTAAGATCCAGCAAAAAACACCATAAAATATTTCTTTAAAAGTTGAAACCAAATATGTAATTGAGTAATACGAGTTTTTGAAGTGAAACTTCTTTAGGCGCCTGATGATGGGTAAAATTTGAATTAGTTTTTTTTGAATTAGTTTGCCAAAGAAGTTTCACTTCTGACATGTATATTTTGTACGCACACAATTTTTTTTTTATAATTCCTATTAAATAGACAAAACTATTATCAAGGTAAATTATTGTAAATTTATTTTGATACTAGCTTCTGCGCGCGACGTCGTTGGCGTGGACTCCGCTCCTATTGGTCTTAGCGTGATGATACATAGCCTATAGCCTTCCTCGATAAATGGGCTATCTAACACTGAAAGAATTTTTCAAATCGGCCCAGTAGTTCCAGAGATTACCGCGTTCAAACAAACAAACAAACAAACAAACAAACAAACAAACAAACAAACAAACAAACAAACTCTTCAGCTTTATATATTAGTATAGATTCACAATATCTTTTAATTGAATAGGAATTTAACTTAAATAGTGAATTTTCGTATTAAATAACCCTTTAAATAACTTTGTTATATGAAGATATAGCACCAAAACTCATAATAATTTATACAAAGAATACAAATTTAAAAGAATAGAAAACGCGTTTGTAAATATGTGTACGAAACTCGACAACGGTATAAAAGTATTTTGTCAATTAAGTAAACACGCTAATTTCCTGCAGAATCAGCATTTTGAACAGACAGAGAAGTAGTTTTCAGTGGATGTCTTACATTGCAATCTGAATTAGACATTAAAAGACATCCAAAGGATTTGCATCTGAGTTCCCAAGTGTGAAACTCTAGACGCTCATTAACGCGTCTGCTACTGGCAGCTAAGGATTCATAATCCGAGGATTATGAAATACTAGACTTGGCTTTTGGTTCTCGTTACGTAGATTTTAGTACGAATCCTTTCTTTATTTTAGTATCTTGACCATTTTACGATTATTGCAATTATTCGCACTTAATTAATATTAATTTTGATGACTTTTTTTCGATGCAGTCCTTGTGGGTCTCCCCACCATGCCTCGGAGAGCACGTTGAGCCGTCGGTCCCGGTTGTTATCATGTACACCTGGTAGCGATCGTTACTCATAGTAGGGAATATATCCGCCAACCCGCATTGGAGCAGCGTGGTGGATTAAGCTCCGATCCTTCTCCTACATGGCGACACCTCCTACGTATATTATCGTAACTGCATATGACCAACTTTACAGTACGACCAGTTAAAGATTTGGAAACAGATTTTTCATGATCATGGTTACAAATAGCACTCTATAATTATAAAAATTGGCATACAAGCATGAAAATACAAATAAAATACTATTCTTTATAAGGTTTTATTTAATTTTATCTAGTTTTGTGTAAAAGTCACATACGATATTTGCCGTTGGATAACATCAATCGCTAACTATCGTATGTGTTAGTTACTGTAGTATACATCGTAAATTATAGGCTGACACATAACGTATGTTATAAATACGATATTTTACGATGTTGTGTCTCAGTAAAATATTATTGTAAGTTATACTTAATATAATAATTAGCGATGGAAAACTCTTGTAAAATCATATAAGTAGTATCTAACCGATTATAGATTACTGGGAAAGATATTTTAATGAAAATAAAAGGGTATATAATTATGTACATATAATAAGTTTTAATAAAAGTAGATAATTGAAGTAACATACTCCAGTCCCTGGAGTGTTTAAAAAGAACTTTATAAATATGTAATACAAAAATTATATTCTTCTAGTAACAGTTTCAGCTGCTAATAAGAAACAATACTAACAAGTTTCAAAGTAACAAAAAATAATATGAACCAGTCTCAAAGTAACAAAAAATAATATTTACTAGTCTCAGAGTAACAAAAATAATATTAGTTCCTAAGTCTCAAAGTAACAAAATGTAACCTTCGTTTTTCTCTTAACTTAGGTATCTAATTCTTTAATTTTAAGCATATTGACCAACTAATCTTAACAAAAATAATCAATTCTCATAACAATTACTAGGTAGGAACTAAAAAAAATTCAAACGTTTTAATTTTTATAATAATAATTAATGAGATCTTTAATTATTTACAATACGTAGCATAATAAATCCTATTAAAATATAATATTCGTCTATTCCTTGGTCTTTATACTTAGAAATGTACCTAAAAAGACAACTAGAGACCTCGTTTGAACCGCGTCTGCCTTGCTTCTCATGCCACATAAAGCAAGTACCTTCGTGTTCAACTAGATTAAAAACAGTGAAGTTGAAAACTGACAACTTCCTTTTATAATATAAAAACACTTATATTGCCATACGGAGCTGTTAAAACTTTCTGGAAAACAAAAGTCGCTACTAACATTTCTCCATTTGACATTTTGGCTACCTACTTCTTTATCTAAGGGTGGATTTAGACCAAACGAACAAAGAGCTAGAGCTAGAACAAGAGCATTCTTTCTTGATTTTTAGATGTAAAAGAAAACTCGTATTCATATATATAACAACGAAAGAATGCTCTACGCCTGTTACACTAAAAGAATTTGATAAGAATTTGATATAGTGGGCATAGAATGAGCATTCGCTCGTCTGATGTAAATCGACCTTAACATTTTTTTTTGACGAGCGACTTTCTTATTGCATTGGTTCTTCTTTGGGGCATGAAAAGCAAGTTTAAAGTTTTCGTTAACGATATCATGATACTGACGTTCCGTATTAACTTTTGAGGGATATACTTGAGCATCAAAGTCAGGTGTAACAGTCCTAAAGATTTACCTGCCCTTTTAGTTTCATTACGACTTTCTACTCTTTGCCTAAATTTCTTAGTGTTTTCCTTTTATTATCTTTCCATTCTTCAATATGTCTTCGTCTTACGTTTCCTTTATCTTTACCGGAACTAATTTCTCGTCTCCTGACGTATTGGGTGACGATTCAGGAAAAGGAGTTAGTGGCGTGCTTATTTGTAGCGTAAACAGTAAATCTGTAGGTATTAGAAGATACTACAGATAATGGTGGCATATCACACACATTTTAAATAAACTGGGGACAAAAATGGTTGTCGCAATCAATATCCAGATGATTAACTGTACAATTGGAGATGGCTGTCGTGTCGTAACAGTTTCTTCTATACCTAGTGGAGAAATCACTAAGTCCTTAAACAAAATATAATAATAACAATATGACCACCAATATAATATCTTAATATAATTAATTATTTAACTGATAAATACTACGGTAATAAGGCATGAGACTATACATACATAAGTATTTATATATACTTACCTTGCTCTAATCCTACTGATGGTATTCGGCTAAAGGATATTTCATCTGAATCAGAATCAGATAAAAAATCCATTATGGTGTTTATTTTTTCAATATCTATACTAGATGGGAGAGGAGAGTCTGCAAAAAAAATCATTGAAATTCTTCGTAAATAATAATTTTCTAGAAGAATATTATAGTAACTTCTATAACATAACGAAGAAAAATATTGTAAGTATAACATACTATAAAAAAAATGATTATGATTCCAGTGTAATATATCGTAAGTTTAGATACAGATCATATTTATGACATATTTCCAAAGTAAAATATCTCAAGTAATACATACGACAGCAAAACGATTGCAAAATTCAGCGTATAATAAAGTAACTTATACTTACGATGTTATACTATGCAATACTTCAAATGCTATTTATTTAAATAAATAACATATTTTTAAATATAGTAAGTAATAATAAATAAAATACTTGTATCTTCCTGAGACGTCTGATCAGCAGGCATAGAGGTAGATCATTTTGCACACCTGTTCGAACAATTAGTCATCGCCGATTTTGTAGAATAAAGCACATTATTACCTGAATCTACCATTTATCTAGCTCTAGACGACATTCTTAATAATATTTGGAATACTTAACCTGAACTAATATTATAATAATGCAAAAATAAAACATTGATCTACAGTGGCACGCGCGTGCGCCCCTCCCGCGTACTCTATGGTAACAAATAGTTACGCGGCGTTCGCGCAGCGCACTCCCCGCTGTATATTGTCGTAACTAATATTACGATACTTTACTGTGGATACATACATACATACTACATTTTACGGGTGCAGTAATGAGGTTTCTATTGACAATTTCATAATTTTGATAAGTGCATCCGATAAAATGTATAAAAAGAAGATCATTCATGGAGAAAAGCGAAATACCTAAAATTGTTGGTTACGATAATTTACGTAGGAGGTGTCGATGGGGAAGAGGCCTATGCCCAACAGTGGGATATTACAGGCTGAATCGTAAATCGTAATTTTGATGACATGTAACGTACAGTCAAACGTAATGTCATTTTCAAATAAATATTGTATCCGTTTTGGAAAATTACGCGGCGTGGTAGTGCGTGTATGCGATTCATTACTGGCAGCCGCGGATTAAATTCCCGCTTGGGATGGATTGTGCTAATTGCTACTGGTCTGGGTTTCTCTTCCTATGAATTTCCCCACAATGGCTTGGGGAGCACAAAAGCCGTTAGTCCTGGTTGTTAACATAGACACCTGATAGCGATCGTTACGCCTAGCGATCTTCGTGTTGTGTTAAGTAATAGACCAAGAACAACATAATATTGCTCTTATAAATATCCCAAGTATTCGTCATTGAAGATTCTGTTCGTAAAGGATGAAAACGAAAGTCTATACAAATGTTTGGTTAGCTACAATTTTTAACCGACTTCCAAAAAAGGAAGAGGTTCTCAATTCGACTGTATTTTTTTTATGTATGTTCGCTCAGAACTTTTGACTGGGTTGACCGATTTCGATCAATTTAGTTTTATTTGAAAGGTTTTGCGTGTCATGTGGTCCCATTTTAATTTAATTGAGATGTGACAAGTACTTTTAGAGTTATACCTAATGATGCGTATTTACTTGACTACTTTTTCGTCGACCTACGTTGTATTATACCGCATAACTTTTTACTCGGTGTACCGATTTTGATGATTCTTACTTTAATCGAAAGCTAATACTTGTCATGTAGTCTTGTTTAAATTAGATCGAGATCTGATCACAACTTTTTGAGTAATCTTTAATAGCGCGTATTTACCTGATTATTTTTTCGTCTTATTACGTTGTATTACTTGTCGATGTCATTGAAGTCGGTTTTTTTTCGTTTGCGAGCAAACACAATTATATTACATGTGTTTCTTCAAAAAATGCTTACAGTTCATTTTGAAGCTCAAAGTAACACAAAACAATTTTCCTTTCAAAGTGTAACGAGCTCACACCGGGCGCTGACACACGACACCGACCTGGCAATATTTTAAGTTATTAATTTCTAAGCGTCATCATCATCGCTCCCCTTTTAATTACGTTTAGTGAATAAGCGAAAATTACCTATTGTTTTATTACGAAAGCTCTTTATTTACGGCGAGTTGCGTCTTAATGAGGTTTTTGAAATTAAAAGGCGGTTTTGAAAATAATAATTAACGAGTTGGTTGAGTGATGCGAGATGTTGAATAACGGTGACTACGGTATACATCAGCAGGGCTTAAAGCCCCGTAGACGATTAAGGAATAGAACAGAGACGATCTGGATGAAAAAAGTGAATGTAACTGAAAATATATTCTGTGGAATATTTATTCGCCTAACTAACTCCTAAGCCTGTTTAGGAAGTAAGAATTCACAACATTGTTTACCTGTTTGTATCAACTGTGTCTGTATTGAACTGTAACAGTAAACTGTAACTATTTTCGTATTATTTTTATTTTTGTGTTACCCACACATGAGGAAATTCGAAAATGTTTTTTATTCTCATATCAAAATTTTTCGACCCAGCGGGTTCGAACCCGCACCTTCCCGACAATCCGTGTCCGGTGCTCTAGCCGTTAAGCTATGGGCCTATTTTATGGGCCTGTAACTATTTTTTAATAAAATTATTATTATTATTATATACATCATCATCATCATCATCATATCAGCCTGTTGCAGTCCACTGCTGGACATAGGCCTCCCTAAGCTCGCGCCAGACATCCCGGTTTTCTGCAATCCCATATATATATCTATACTAATATATAAAGCTGAAGAGTTTGTTTGATTGATTGTTTGTTTGTTTGTTTGTTTGTTTGTTTGAACGCGGTAATCTCTGGTTCTACTGGGCCGATTTGAAAAATTCTTTCAGTGTTAGATAGCCCATTTATCGAGGAAGGCTATAGGCTATGTATCATCACGCTAAGACCAATAGGAGCGGAGTCCACGCCGACGAAGTCGCGCGCAGAAGCTAGTATATATATATACATAATTCTTAAATTTTAAAATTCATTATATCATTATCACATCATCAAATTTCATTCATTCATACAGTCGTAGCATTTAATAAATGACATTGAAAATTCGGTTGTATCTGTTTTAAAAGTGAACTTATTATATGAAGCTGTATCATACATTTTAGGATAAATTTATGTTTCATACAAGATCTTATTCGAGGCACCATAACAGTCTTCTATGTCTTATTCATACCATTGGCGAAATAGTCTTTGTCTAATCGACACAACTTGTTACAGTCATAAAAAGATAAATTAAACGTTATACTTATACGGTATTAATAGTTGTGTTTTCTTGCAAAAGAAACAAAACCGAATTCAATTACATTGACAAGTAATATAACGTATTAAGACGGAAAAATTCTCAAATAAATACGCTATTAGAGATGCCTCAGGAAGTGCTCGTAAGATCTCGATATCGACAAAGGAATACATGATAAGTATCAGCTTTTGATTAAAATAATAATCATCAAAATCGATACACCCAGTAAAAAATTATAAGGTAAATACATAAGAAATATAGTCGAATTACGAATCTCCTTTTTTTGAAATCGGTTAACAAAAAGAAAATTGACATTTTCTTCAAATGTATTTTCAACTTCATAGCTGCTGTATGACAACAATGAATAGGTTTATAAAAGACTAGCTGTGCCCCGCGGTTTCACCCGCGTTGATTTGAGAAAAAAATAGCGTTCCTACTTCTTAAAGCATAAATTCTAAAAGCCTTTCTCTTTAAATAGGCTATCCACCTCAGAGGAATTTTTCAATTCGAATCAGTAGTTCTTGAGATTAGCGCGTTTTAAGTCGTAGCTTGATAGTTATATTTTCCTTAGTTTACAGTGTAAATTTATTTAGTGTAAACTTTACACTAAATAAATTTCTGAACGCATGCATAAATATTTGACAACCAATACTCGTATGTAATATGTCAATCCGTTTTCATTACTGACATTATTATACATTTTTAAAATCTAAAATACGCCAACTATCCGTAAATTGTGGACATATGTTGTCGATTCGAAACCTTTTTTTAAATACGTTCTTGAATTTTAGGGGAGAGTTTACCATATCGACGGGATGTACAATAAATGTTTGACAGTTACGAAACACGAACAATATTTCCATACAAATTTTCATTCCAAGCTTTTAACCCCTTACACCATTTTTTTCGCATTAAAAAGTAGCCTATGTCCTTTCTCAGACTCTAGACTATCTGTATACCAAATTTAATTTAAATCTGTTCAGTAGTTTTGGCGTGATTGAGCGACAGACAGACAGACAGACAGACAGACAGAGTTACTTTCGCATTTATAATATTAGTATGGATTTTATATTTCAAATCTTCATCAATGTGTCATGTTTAATTAATTATTAAGTTTTTAATCTGACTCTAAAAAGCTTGAAAATTGAACTTCAAATATTATTACATTATCATAACGGATTTAAATTATGTCGGAGGTTTATTAAATTATGTTATTAGTTATTACCACTTAATTGATTTTAAGAAAATTATTTCTCTAAGTAGCCAATTTTCAGTTAACTAAATGTTTTACGTTGAAAGGAATGAAGGAATGATTAGGTAAATTAATTATTGTAATTTAATTACTTATCGTTGTGTCCATTATTTCATAATATTGTTGTTCAAATTTAGTAGGGAAGTGGACTAAGGGTGCCAATCAAAGAACCAAATCATAAATTATGTGACATTTCGATCTTTATGATTTGGTTCTTTGATTGGCACCCTTAGTCCACTTCCCTACTAAATTGTAATTTAAATTTATTTTCACAGCCTTATTTTGTTACTTAATTCAGACTCAATTATTTAAAAGAAGAATCAATAATGGGAGTTTATCCTCAGTCTCCCCACCGTGCCACGAAGAGTACGTTAAGCAGTCGATCCCAGTTATTACCATAGATACCATGATAGCGATCGTTACTCTTAGTAGCAATTGGGGATATTATTCGCCAACCGGCAATCGAGAGATGACTGAGCTATGATTTAGTTAATAACCTCAAGCAAAGCTATAAAAACATCTATAAGTGTTATTTAACTCTTAATGAGTTAGGAATTGCGATAACAATAGGCAATTAAAACTTTTTCATTACGATTACGTATATAAATTATATTGCTGTCTGATTTAGTTTGGAGTTTAATATAAATTTACTATCGAAGATTAAAATCTCTGTTTATAGATAAATGAGGTATAATTTTATTGTTTTCTAGTGTTTTTTTATTGTTTTGTAATTAAAACTGAATTCCCGTCTTAGCTATTTCACTCTCTTTCTATGTACTTGAAAATAATAAAACCACATCATAAAAAAATTATTTTACTAAGCTTAAAGTAGTACTACAAAAAATAAATGCTTTTGTTTAGGCAAGATTTCTTATCTAAAAAGGGAAAGGGTTAGAGCTAACGCATTTTTCTCCTGTTCGAATTCTTATGAATCCGAAAGATTTCCCGTGAAAGAAATCCTAGAATATTGTAAAGAAATCAAGAATAGCAATCAATTAACAAGTCCAGAGCAAATGTAATGAAAAAATAAGGTAAACTGCAAAATTCAGTTAAGTACGTCGATCAACTCTTTGACTAATATTATATTAATCTGTGACAAATATAAATATTGTAAATCATTAAATTATTCATTAGGTATGTATTCACTGAATTACTTTTTCATAATAGAAAAATGCTGCGTCCAGTATATCAAAAATAAAAATTAAAAATAACTTTATTCAAATAGGCCCCATGAGCACTTTCGAATCGTCAATTTACAAAATTTTAATTAAAGGTCATTATTAAGTTTTTTTAAGAAGCTACCACCGATTCGGAATGTAGATTCTGCAGAGAAGAATCGGCAAGAAACTCCGCAGTTACTCTTTTAAAAAAAATGTATAAACTGTAATTTTGTACAAAATTAGTAATGTCGTGCATGAAATACAGCGTCACTAAGTCCACACATCTTTATTAACCATGTAATCCCGCACCGAATAATACGCTTTATCTATTAATCTCTTTTTAATAAAAACTTTAAATTTATTTTGAGACAATTCCAGAATTGTTTGTGGGATTTTATTATACATGCGAATACCATGGCCCAGAAAGGAGACGTTTACTTTGCGCAGTCGGCATTCATTGCCTAAATGATATCGTAGAAAAGCAAATATGATACTTACGAAATACGAATACGAAACATTCATGAACTTTAAGGTTCAAAGGGAAAACTTAGCTCTTTTTCTACTAAAATATTCTCTTCACCCTTAGGATGTACAATTTAGAAGGTTTGTTGGTAGAAAGGAGAGATATTAAACGAAATGATAATATTAAAAGCAATAAAAAATGAGATAATAGAAAAAGTAACTATCATTATAATAATTATCTGACCTGGCTAACTTTGTATCAACATTTTTTTTTTCGATTCTACGTCATTTATTATTTTTATTTTTCTATACAAACATTTTTATGATAATAGTAAAGACAAAAAAGGTATTATCCAAATTGATGTAAACGTTAGGAAGTTATGCGCGTACAGAAATTTCGTTAATTCATTTTAATTTATATCTTAAGACAAGTCTTATGTATATTTATGCACTAGCTTCTGCGCGCGACTTCGTCGGCGTGGACTCCGCTCCTATTAGTCTTAGCGTGATGATACATAGCCTATAGCCTTCCTCGATAAATGGGCTATCTAACAGTGAAAGAATTTTTCAAATCGGACCAGTGGATCCTGAGATTAGCGCGTTCAAACAAACAAACAAACAAACTATCAAACAAACAAACTCTTCAGCTTTATTATACTAGTATAGATAAACTTAGAATCAAGCATACATTAATCACTCTTTAGCTTCAAAAAGTTCAAAAAGACTCATTATTTGTCACTAAAACCGTCATGATTGTCTTTTCATCTTAGGATGATATAAATGTGTATAAATTGTATGTATTTGTATGTATATATGCATAATTTTATATTGTATTATCAATATATATCAACTTTTAATAGTGTACAATAAAAAATATTATTATTATTATTATTATTATTATTATAAAAAAATGCTGTATCCCTCAACTGTTGGAATTTTATTGCACTCATTTCTTACTATTGTAGCTTAATAGGAAGATAAAACTTTGCGATGTTAAAACCATTTCCGCAAAACATCGGTCGAATTTGTAATTGAAAGGGCCATTATTTAGATTTAGGCAAATCAGCGCGCGCAAAACATTGCTTTTCACTTACACTCACACCCGTTTGTCTTGGAGTTTTTGGAAGTATTATTAGGTCGTTGTCGTAGTCGAATTATCCCGCTATAATGATATTATACAAGCTTTTATTATACATGCAAAGTATGTACCTAAGTATGTATGTATGTAGTTTTATCACGGTAGAATCTTGCAACTCAATTTTGCCGCATATATCTTCAACCGATTGAGCTGAAATTTTTTACATACGTTAACTTTGGATGACAATACATGGTAAGATGTGTGATGTCAATCTTTTCTATTAACATACAACGTCATTAGGTATATAATGTATATGATATAAAAGCTTGTCGCGAGATTAACTATTTTTCCTTATACATATAGGCCGGCAAACACGCGTACGGCTCACCTGATGGTAAGCGATTACCGTAGCTAATAGACGCCTGCAACACCAGAAGCATCGCAAGCACGTTGCCGACCCTACCCTAGACCTCCATTACCTTACTAACCACAAGAATGTAACGCTACTTGAGAGCAGTATTATTTAGATTGGATCTTCTCAAAGGTTGAGCCACTTCCCCAAAGAGCTTGCTCCAGATTTTGAGCAGGATATTTTTACATATATAATAGTAATAAACCCTTTCCATTCATCGGCTCTCGGAAGGGTGAATATTCTGGTAGTCTGAAAACATAATAGTAGCGCAAACGACACGATGACGACAAACATCCCTAATAATATCCATAATCTATACAAAAACTTCATGAGCGGTGATTGAACAGCTAATATCGTGACTTATGCGACCACTCGTAGTAAAAATCTTATGAGTATTCCTTCTTATGAGATGTTCCGACCAAAAGTAACGTTTTATAAAAATCTGTACTACCTAATTGCTTACGTTGTGTTATAGACAGTTATACAAATTTCATTAGATATAGTCCAAACAAAAATAATAACGAGAGGAAAATTTCAACGAAAAAACAAAAATAATAAAATAAATAATAAAGAGTGCTCCCGTGATCATGGTTTCTGTAAAGTATCCGAAATGTCGGGTATCCAAAAAACTTAATAAACTGCGATAAAATCCGAAAAAATTGCTTCATTATAAAAAATAATAATCTTACAATGATATATAGATATCGGAATTTTACCGTCCCATTGTAAGCGTTAAAAAGTTCTGATTATCTTCAAATAGGTTTTGTATTCAATTATATTAATTTCATATACAATTGAATAAGGAGAATTATAAAAGACTATAATATTTTATTGCTTGAATTAGACGTTAAGAAACGAAGCAATAATAAAATTAATTTATAATTTTTTTATTTTCCTTTGGCAGGACAATTAAAAAAATGATGGAAGAGATTCCATCATGGGATAAGTAGTGCCTTTGTACCAGCGTTGTTTATAAGTGCTATTTCCTATTGTTATTCTAGTGTAAATAAATTGCTAAATAAATAAATAAAACGAAAAACGGAATAATGACCATCTTTGTCGTTGCGTATTATTGGTAAATTGAAATTTATAAATGTTTTTTTACATCAGCACAACATTTTTCCTCGGACGTTATTTTTACACGACATCAAAAACAGGAGGAGGTTCTCAATTCGACTGCATTTTTGTGCGAACCTCATAACTTTTTACTGTGTTTAGCGATTCAAATAATTCTTATTTATCAAAACTGGTGCTAGTACTGACTGAATTTTTTAGAGATCCCTGATAATGCATATTTAATTGACAATTTTTACGACTAACTCGGTAACTACATTGTACTACTTGTCGATGTATTTGAAGTCGGTTTTTCATCATTATTTTTTATTTTGATTTATAGTATGAAATATTATAGTATGACCAATGAGTAATATACTTTACTTCTGAAGTAATTATTTTCCATACTCCATGCGAGAATTAATTAACTCACATTCCACATTATTACTGATTAACGACGTCTTCGAAATTAATTCCGTTTGAGTTGGAATAGAGTTTATTATAAGTGAATGCGCTGAGAAGTAACCGGGCCCTATCTGTTTTATTAAGACGAACTAGGAACCGACGACATTTCACATCAAAATGTTTTATTGTAATGAACAAAAGCGTATTTCTTTAAGAGAATTTAAGCTTGATATCAAATGAATTTGTTGAAAAGTGTGTACTGAAAATGGGTCGTAAAGAAGAATATAAGAAATATATTTATAGAGTTGTTGTTGTTGTTGTTATGTACTTTTTTAATACGAACATTTAAAGTTTTTTTTTTATTACTAACTATTGTCCTCGACTTCGTTCGCATGGAAAATTAATAATAATAAATTGATACTTTCCCTTATGAAATGCACAATTTTCGATCGGATCGAGATCGGACTACATAATATTAATAATAAAAATATTGTTCCAGATTTCTTTATATATATTATTATTCTATACAGGGCTTCCCTTAACGTAACTAATTAGTGAAATTCATTAAACTTTGACTCTTTAATCTGATCAAAAAAAATACTTTCAAGTATTGTAATTTGTAATATTAAACAAGTTATTTTTCATTCAAACTTTTACAACATTTTTACTCCATTAACGGATTTAGGAAGGAAGTCTTTAACACGTTTTTTATTATGTTGTTTTTATTACGAGGTTAAATATCACATTTCATTAACTTCAATACAAAAATGATTGAGTTCTACGCAAACTTGCATCTCTACTTCAGTTCTTTAGAGGATGAATTTTGAAAAATCTATCTTGATCATTCAACTCTACTACTACTCTTGCAGATCATTCAACTCTACTACTGCTCAAATACTGACCCTCTAAATTTCAAACTAATCATAAGTTGGTTTGGCTAGGCATTAATAATATGTATTGTATTTCTTATATATTGTATTTCAGTATTGTGTTCCTGTTGGTGAGTAAGATGAACAAAGCTCATGGGGGATTGGGGATAGGGTCGGCAACGCGCTTGTAATGCTTCTGGTGTTGCGGGCGTTTATAGGCTGCGATAATCGCTTACCATCAGGTGAGCAGTAAGCTTGTTTGCCAACCTAGTTATAAAAAAAATGTTAGTAGAGACATTACTTTTTAGATACAAATATTAACTAAATTTTAACTAAGCACATTAATTTGACCAAAGCGAAATAATACTAAAACGTAGCACAAATTATTCCATTCAATATTTCATGAGTGTTCCGACATCAAAGCGCTAAAAAGTTAATTTCAACAGACAATAACGTCTGCACAATAAAAACCTCGTACGTGTAAAGAGGACAAGCGCTAAAGCGTATTTCCGCATCTTATTAAGCACTTCCAGTCGCGACGCCTCTTCATCCGTTTCCTTGTTAATTCTATTAATACAGGCAATATTTTATACACGTGTTTTATTATTTCAAAACATTTTTGAAGTTATACTTCTTTTGGCGCGTTAGTTAGACAAATAGAGATTAAATTTTTACAATGCGCGTGTGGATACGAAATAGTTCAAGCATGCATGAATAGATGCCGCTAGTTTTGCAGACAAGAAAGTAGTCTTTATCATTTCTAAGAGATGGCGTTGTGGACTATAACAAGAAAGTAGTCTTTATCATTTCTGAGAGATAGCGTTGTAGACTTATTGTCTAATGAAATTTGTACACAAATGTGAATTATTTACAAATATACATATTTTTTTTTTAACATAACCGTGAAACAGATTTCAGACTTTAGCAGTTAGATTTGTAAAGGTCGCCTTTGAATCTATTTGTTAGCCTTTAATTCTGAAGAAGGAAATAATAGGTTGGAGAAAAAGTCTTTTCGTATTTTCTAGTAAAAAGTTGCAATATAAAATCTCTTTGGTTGTATTGTTTCTAACTGGCTGGTTTTGATATCATGAAAAGGTGACATTTTGAAAATGAAATTAAAAAGTAAAAAAATACAATCGAATTGAGAACCTCCTCCTTTTTTGGAAATTTCATTTGTTTTCTGTTCACCAAAATGGGTTCACTAACGAAGAAATTTTTTAATTTTAAAATGCAAAAAATGCGACTTAGGCTGCGAAAAAAAATTGTTACGTTTATGGACCTAATGCAGTGTCAGTAAGAGTAGAACAAAATTGGTTTATGCGTTTTCAGTCAGGAAATTTTGATGTCAAAGATGCATTTCGCTCTGGTCGCCCAGTTACGGATAAATGTAACAAGATTTTTGAAAAAGTGGAGCTAGACCGCCATTTAAGTAGTTTTTTTTTTTATGTAACTAGGTTGGCAAACAAGCGTACGGCTCACCTGATGGTAAGACCGTAGCCTATAGACGCCTGCAACACCAGAAGCATCGCAAGCGCGTTGCCGACCCTATCCCAGTTCCCCCCAGGAGCTCTGGTCACCTTACTCACCAACAGGAACACAACACTGCTTGAAAGCAGTATTATTTAGCTGTGGTCTTCTGTAAGGTCGAGGTACTACCCCAGTCAGGCTGCTCCATATTTTGAGCAGGAAATTTCCTGCTGTGCCCTACCTCAGTCAGAGAGAGAGTAGTTACTAAATTTTGTAAAATCTTACCTTGATTTCTATATAAAGTACGAAGAAAATTTTTTTCCTGATCTTATATACATATACGTAGACAGTTATTATTATACAGTCGAAAAACGATGTTATGGCGCGTTATCTTCAGGTTGGCAGCATTGTCAGGCAATTCGGTCAAGATGGCGAGCAGACGACGCATCGTACGATTGAGAAGATATTTATAAAATTATTAAAATACAGATTATCTCACTGTTCGCCCACATGATGTCTGACGATAGAATAACGCTATCTTCGATATATATTAAATGTTTGACTATTTATTGCAGTCCTTCAAACAGTAGGTCCTGTAGGTGTTAAAGATCTCGTTCTATGTAAAATAAAATCCTAGCCCATTTTAAATGATCTACTCCGGTAAGGTAGTTCTGCATAATCCGTCCAATGAGAGCATAAGCACGGCTATAATTCACAATGAAAGAACGTATTCTATAACACCTACAGGACAACCTTGTATAAAAATATGTACGTATCAAAAGTTAATAGAATAGAGATAAGCAGAATAAAAAAAATAATGCTTAAATATCAAATACAATGTATCTGTACTATTCCATAAGACCCGTTCAATCAGACACGCTTAATCGGAAAAGAAAAAGTATTGAAATTTCTTTACAGAGATCAGAATTTTAATTAAAACTTAAACGAAAGAGACTTGTTTGACAGTCGACACTTTGTAAACCTGTTATATCGTTTGTTAAAGAATACTCTGCTGTTGAAATTTTTAATCTTTATTTATTTATTTTTTTGACGATGTGTTGGAGCAGCGATTATAGCGCTGTCTGTTGCGCTGACGATTGCGGGTTCGATTTCCGCACATGGCATTCATTTGTATAGGCTAGGTCTGGGTGTGGTGGGTGTCGTTAAGTGTGAGGCGTTTATTTTTTTATTCTACAAAATACGAGTATCTATTGGCATTGGCTGTTGGTAACAGTGGTGGCTGCTACCCTTGCGGTAGCGGGTTTGATTTTCGTACTTGATAAATATTTCAATAGGGTATGCAAAGTTTGTCGTAATCTGGGCGTTTGTCTCGAAAGTCAGCAACACGCTTCCAATGCTCTTGGTCTTGTAGTCATCCGTACGCTTACCGTCAAGCTGCTGCTACGTAAGTTACAAAAGGGATTTTTTTTAGTTGAAATAACACGGTAATAATTACGGAAGATGGAAAACCGGAACAGTACGGTTGTAGTAACAATTTGACAGATTCCCTCTAAAGGTAATGTTTGTATTTATACAAATATGTGTTTCTGGTTTAGGTCTTTAGTGGGTCTCCCCACCGTGCCACTGGTACCTATAACTTGAACCTTCCCCTATTGTTGTCTTTTCTCATTGATTCCAATTTTGCAATAGATCTAGTTTAGTAAATAGAAGACAAAAACCTGATTATCGATACCATAATTTTGGCTATGCTTGATGTCATGTTCTTTTCTTCTGTTCTGTGTAAAGAAGTTTTAAAGATATGCGTTTATTTTAAATGTCGTATATAAAAAATCGTCAAATACATAAATAAATATTATGAATAACCATTTTCATTTAAGTTCTTTTAAAAATAACAAATGAAATAATCATAATATTGTATTACAGAAAAGAATATCACAACTGTCTTAAAACAATATAATTTCAAACAAAAAAATTGTATTACTTTCTTTTAATAGTATATTACAACTTATAATTACTGTATGAAGTAAAAAGTAACAACTCAAACACACAAAATTAAAGAACTTGTATTTGAAATAAAGTCTAACAAATATTTTATTAAAGATAAAAAATATACTTAAAATTTCATAAGAAAAAAAAACGCTAAAACAACATTTACTCCTATACAATAAATGTCTTCAAAAATTTACAACGTTAATACTAAAATGGTAGAGTATTATAAGAAAAATAAAATAATCTAGGTATATAAAAAATAAACAATTTTCTTTATCATAAATAACGACTTAATTTTTTAAGACAATTCCAAAAAAGTATTTACTATGTTTATATCAAAACAGATTATACAAAACATTTATCCTTATTTTTCTTTAGAACTTTAGACTGAACAGAGTCCAATTATGTGTTTATTCTATTATTTTTTTAATAATTATTATTATTAATATTATTTATTGAGTTTTGTACACTGAATTATTAGTTCATAGTTTTTTATTTGCTTATTATAATTTGTATTTATATATTATTAACCATTGTGGATGGTGTTTCCGGTGATGAGATCGGCATCAAAGGTAAATCCAACGTTTTCTTTCTATCATCTTTTTTGTGTTGTCTGTAGAACCATCTATAAAAAAAATAAAAGTATAAAATTGTTTTATTCAAAAAATGCAAACAATTCAATTAAATAAATATTTAAACTAATATTTTAAAATTTATTTCAAAATATTATTTTAATTTAGTTTTTGCATTATTGTCCAAAATATAATAAAAGTTACAGATAGAAAACAAATAAATCCGTTTATCATTCATAATTATAATTACAATTTCGTTATACATAATTCAAATATTAAATTTTATCGAAATAATATTAGACTATTTAAATTCTATGCACTCAAAAATAATATGTCTTTAAAGATTGGAATAAGATTTATATCAAAATCTTAAAAATTTAAACACACTACTAAGGAACAAAAGACAAATATAGGTACCATTGCTTAGAATTCCTTTAGAAACACGTAAAGCCTCACGTTCTCATTCACTGAGCACAAGATGAATTAAATACTAACACTTAAGTACTAACAGCGGAATTCTCAAACGCTTCTTTAGTTAAAGCAGCCATTGAGCTTAGTAGCATACTAGAGAACAGACTGATATTAAAAAAAAACTAAGAATACGTGTTAAAACTCTTAGACATTAATAGAATCTAGAAAAAATATGTTGTCCAACAATACGCTCATGTTAAAAAGCCTACCCTAGATCTGATTCCTTTATATCTATACTAATATATAAAGCTGAAGAGTTTGTTTGTTTGATTGTTTGTTTGTTTGTTTGAACGCGGTAATCTCTGGTTCTACTGGGCCGATTTGAAAAATTCTTTCATTGTTAGATAGCCCATTTATCGAGGAAGGCTATAGGCTATGTATCATCACGCTAAGACCAATAGGAGCGGAGTCCACGCCGACGAAGTCGCGCGCAGAAGCTAGTGAATTATTATAGCATGTTCACATTTAAACTATTTTTAAATAAAAATTCTGTGATAGAAATGATGAATTATAAAAAAGCTACACAGTATTTAAGAACTTATTAAAATGTATTTATCAAAACTCACGTAAATATCCCTAACGCTGGTATAGTAGCTAGAACACTGAGTAGGAACGCAGCGCCGGGAAGGACGTGTAGAGTCAAAATATACACGCGGGAATACAGCGGTGCGAATATGAGAGGCATCATGGTTTCAGCAACGCCGAACAGAGAAAACACTTTACCTGTATACAAATAATAATAGTACAATAAACGTTCTTATATGTTGCGATTGATTAAAAATATTTTTCTATCGCTATTTTTAAACAAAAATCAATCAAGTTCATGGTTCTACACAGTGGTGACTTGCGTTGTTTTTCGTCACAATATATTTATTAAGAAAAAAACTAAATAATTAACGATTGTTTTACAATATTTAAGAACTAACTAAAACAGCATTATAAGTAGTTTATATGAAAAAAAAAATTCTTCCACCTCTACTTATTTTTTAAATTGTTAATTATTACTCGTTAAGTTGTAAAGTATACTCGATTGTGATATATTTCCGTTGAACATAATTAAATTGATTTTATCTTTGTCAACATTTCTCTTGTAAGCAAAAATACACTTTTCTCTGATAAAACACTTTAAAAATTTATATTTCGCAAACGGATTACTTAATCAAAAATTATTTTTATACAACTGTAACATTTAAAAAAATCTATTTAGTGCCAAGAAAGACGAAAAAATGTTCATCCTCTTTTTATACACGATACTCAAATATATTTTTTTCAAAAATTTATTGCCACCGATTCCTTTTTACCGCTTAAAATATATTGTTTATATTTTTTCTCTTACTCTTAGGTAGAATAACGTAACATTAAGTCAACTTTAAAATTAACCCACAGCGTTATAAATGTCCTATACTTTAGAGACTAAACACACACATACCTAGCTCTTGGTGAGAAACCAATTTAGATGCGATCGAACGAAGTGCTATTGTCGTCGTCCCGTTCAATATTTCAACGAGTGGTGCTGAAGAAATAAATATATTTATTTTTTAACTTTCTACACAATAATGAGCTCAGTGTGTTATATTCATTTTTTAAATATCTTTCTGAGACTATATTATTTACTTTTACAAATATTTAATTAAAATTTAAATCATATTTTTCGGAATCCTTTAAAAAACCTTATATTTTAATGTTATAATCATGTTTTTATAAAAAATGTTATTAAAATTAAAATATGTTATATTTATAGATTCTACAGTAATACTAAATTTTGCAATGTAAAGAATATAGTCATGTTATTAAAATAATATGTATTTAGTTACCCATATAGACTTCAACATTGTTTCTTGCAAAAGCTAAAACTAGAGATCCGGCTATTTTGCTAGTCGTCGATATCATTCCTAGAACTGCATCATCTACACCCATTTTCTTACTAAACACAGTGATACAGAAAATTGTACCTGAAATTTTTTTAATTATATTAATAGAATGAGCAATCATAAATATAAATATTTTTTAAAATAATATAGACCATCCATTATGTAAAAAAAAAAACTATAATTGTCTAATAGTCATCCCTGATATTTGAATTCGGAAAATGATATTTTTTCATGTACGAGTATGTCATGTAATACTTATTCACAAATAAAATAAAAAGTTAGAGCAAAAGATAAAGACTTAGAGCAAGTATAGGAAAACTCCAAAGGTCTTCTAGATTCTAAATAATGATACTGGAAAACGATTAATGGAATAATAACCAAATTTACCCATAGAATGTTCCTACTTAATTTTAATTAGGTATGTGACATTTAGTAAAAATCGATTATTTTCTTTCTAAATTAAATCGACTCATATTTAAATAGTCGATAATTCTAAAAATCGATTATTTTTACACCCCTACTTATACTATATTAACTGACTTTCAAAAAAGGAGGAGGTTCTCAATATGACTGTATTTTTTTATGTATGTTAGCTCACAACTTTTGACTGGGTGGACCGATTTCGATCAATTTTGTTTTATTTGTAAGGTGTTGCGTGTCATGTGGTCCCATTTAAATTTAATTGAGATCTGGCAAGTACTTTTAGAGTTATATCTAATAAGGCGTATTTACTTGACTACTTTTTCGTCGACCTACGTTGTATTATACCGTACCATATATTGTACCGATTTTGATGATTCTTACTTTAATCAAAAGCTAATACTTGTCATGTAGTTTTGTTTAAATTAGATCGAGATCTGATTACAACTTTTTGAGTAATCTTTAATAGCGCGTATTTACTTGACTATTTTTTCGTCTTATTACGTTGTATTACTTGTCGATGTAATTGATGTCGGTTTTTTTTTTCGTTTGCGAGCATACACAATTATATCGATAAAAAGATCGAACTTACCTATAGAATGCGTAACAAAACTGTAAGTTGAATAAATGCTGTACTTCACTTCGTCCCAATTGAAACGGTAGCGTGCAAAAATATACATTATACTCAATTCACCTGAAACAGTCGAGGACTCCATTAAAAACCGTCGATCCGTCAAAACGAAATCTTCAAAGTGCTTTTTCAGTATCATATTTATTTCGTTGTAATGGGGCTAAAATATTTGCAAATAAAACTTAAAACGCATACAAATTAATGGATATTGCTGGGTGTTGTTCTGTTATTAACAAAATAAATAAAAAATCGTTTTAACCTCTTCTACGATTCGTTATTTAATGAAATTGATTGAACGCGGTTGGGATTTTTATTAATTGCTAAACATTTTTATAACTTCTGGCCGGTTCAGTATTCATGCAATTTTTTGTGCTGCAAAGTTGGCAAATAGGCGTACGCGGCGGTCAGATGATAACTATGGATTGTAACCTATGGACGTTTGCAGTACCATGAGCATCCCAAGTGTGTTGCTGTCCCTGAAGCTCTGATTACCTTTCATTTACATCAGAAACATAACACTATTTAAGACCAATAGTTTTTAGGTTTGGACTTCTACAAAGTAACGAGGTACTTCTCAAATAGATAAGATTACTAGGTTTACGTCATATTTAACATAGTATACACTGGCGGATCCAGGGGGGGTCACGGGGTCATGCCCCCCCCCCCCCCTGGGCTGTGTCCAGGACCTAGGTGGACCACTAATTAAAATTGTTAAGCAAGTTTTTTGTCACAATATAGGTATCTTTAAGTACAGTACCTACATAGATTAATAAAATACCTACTTTTTACCTGTATCTATCATTATAAAAATTAAATTATAACTTCTTTTTACTTGACCACGACTATGTGACCCCCCCCCCCTGGCGCCAAAGCTGGATCCGCCCTTGATAGTATACCTATTCTACAACACTCCGATCGATGGTCATAACATCTTTCTGTTGCATATTAATAGTTTGCTCAATCGATGGTAACGTAAAGTGTAATATGGAGATGATAAATATGCAATAAAGCTATGCATTTCTAAAGGATATAATATATTTATAATCTGTTAAATTTTTATCATGGATTTTAAGACTTAAATTTAAAATATGGTAATGTATTACTTTGACTCTACCACGTTTCTAAATGGTTATCTTTAATGATTAAGACAGAGAAATGCAAATAATGTTTCACTAAATTTAGAAATACTTTGATAATACGGTTACATAGAGTTATATTAACAACTAGCTGTACCCTGCTCGCGTTGCTACGCTTTTTTTTTGGTCGTACCAACTCAGAAACCTTTGTGGGCTCATGTACAACACTTTACTGAAGATCAGGACATGATCAAATGCATAGTTTACGATTCTATAAAGGATATACAGACAAACATTCAGATAAATCATTATCTTAGTTGTTTAACTTTTAAGGTCACTACTTTGGTTAGGGGTGACTCCCGGCAAATGTAACAACGCTGAAATATCAGTTTCCTTTCTACTTGTGATCTCTTGTTAGTTCATAACAGTATTAACGAATAAGTTGTAAGTGAATTAAAAAATGTCAAAAATGCACCTGCGTCGTATTCTTCTGTGGTAATTTTTTCATCAAAGATAAAATAACTATTATTTTATTCCTTAAAATGTTAGCACAATAAGATACAACATTAAATCAGTATTATGGGTGCTTTACTGATAAATACATAATCCTTTTAAATATCTATACACGTGTAAGAACATGTAAATATTAATTATTTACTTAAAGTCAACTTTACGCCCAGTTTACATTAACTGATATATTTCAATTAATTTCTAAGAACATTTAAATATGCACTTATGTCAATTGATCATTAAATAATATTCTAAACGAAAAATTATTTGTTAAGTGTTTACTTATTTAGAAATGTACAAATAACATTATGAATGTTCTTTAGAAATATCTAAAGTAGTAAATATGAGAGTTTGGGCTTCTAGAAAGTTCGCGCTACAAACAGAGCCGATAATAAACAAGCTACGTTTTGTGTTTTCACCCACATAACCATCCTATCCCATGGGAATATTGGGATAAAGGCTAGCTTCTGTATCGTCCTGGATTTCTAGCTATCTACGTAACAAGTGTTATTAAAATTACTTCAGTACTTTTTGCGTGAAAGAGAAACAAACATTCATCCATTTATCCTCACAAACTTCCAATTTTACTATATTAGTAGGATTTATTAGTTCATACATATATTAGTCTACTGTACACTATACAGTCATACACACCTTACACACCTTATTTCTTCTTTTAAATTTTCAGACCCAAAGGTTAACTGAAAGCAAGCAGCACTTTTCTTATTTCTTCACAAATTTCTACTGTATTATTCTGTGAGTCGTATACAAGTAAACATAATAGGTATATATGTATATATAATAATTGCACTTTGACGGCCTTGTGTATAACTGATATCAACAATAAAAATACTACTGGAAGTCATTCAAGCGACATCTTCTAGTGTATATGCTTACAATAAAACAAAAGATCTCGTCTCTGTACATATACCTAAACTAATTCTGTAAATATAAGTTGCAATATCAGAACATATTATCTCGTTTTTTATAATATAGACTAATAATAGCTGACTAGCTATAATATTTAGTTTTTCATGAATACCAATTTTAGTAATCTCCTACAGTCCTCTCAATAACGAAAACAAAAAAATAATAATTTTCTGATTTGGTGCAGTCGTTTGGTAGCTAGGCTCCAAGAAATAAATCTCGATATTTTTTTGTTTTTTTTTTACAGCTAGGTCGGCAAACGAGCGTATAGCTCAACAGATGGTAAGCGATTACCGTAGCTTATAAACGCCTGCAACACCAGAAGCATGACAAGCGTGTTGCCGACCCTACCCCCAATTCCCCCCAGGAGCTCTGTCCACCTTACTCACCAACAGGAACACAACACTGCTTGAAAACAGTATTATTTAGCTGTGATCTTCTGTAAGGTCGAGGTACTACCCCAATCGGGCTGCTCCATATTTTGAGCAGCCTGCTGTGCCCTACCTCAGTTAATTATTTCTAGTAATCACATGTAATAACGCAAAGAAAAAAATATCGATAATTACTACATTATATATTAATAAAATTAACAGGTTTTTAATCGCATAGGTAGCAGTGGTAGAAAATAGATTTAATTTATTAAAATGGCTTTTCCTTATAGCATTCTTTGGAGGAATTGAATTCTGTATTATGAAAGTACAGGACAGCATCACAGCACCTTTTTAAGCACCTTTTTGATTCTAATTTAATATTTTACATCTCTCATGTTCGGTAAGTAGGTTCTTATTACCTCCAAATGGGGCTTGTAGGTGACTCATTAACGCCCTAGGGTAATAATGTAGCTAGAAACGCCCTAGGGCGGTAAGTAATTTAAAAAAAAAAACACTTCTTTCTTTCAAAAAGTTCGCCGCGTACATCTAACCATCATATTGGCAATAGACATCATGCATTCAGCCCAATGACCAAAGAGGTCGCTTTGCTATTCAGCCTTGTCTTCGTGTGAGTATAACGCCGAGTTGCACGAAACAAAATTAAAATTGAACTAGATAGAGATTAAACTAATTTAATCACAAGAATTTCATACAATTCTTGCAATTAAATTAGTTTAATCACTACTTAAATTTTAATTTCTTTTCGTGCAACTCGGCGTAAGTCATCAATTTTAAATATCGAACGGCGAAGCTCAATTTCGATCTTGAAAAAAAAAATTGAAAATTGTTCTCATTTCACTATAAATTTCAACAAATAAAATGTTTTATTCTCGTAATACCGGTTTTTTCTACTTACCTCACAATCGAGATGTAAAGCAGAATAGTTAGCTCGGGTGTAAGCATCAATTGCACCCTCGAACTATAGGCGCCCTCGCTGCGCTCGTGCGCCTAAATATCTCGGGCTGCAATTGATGCCTTACAGCCCTCGGCTACTAATCTACTATTACTGTTTTTGACACAAATTCGTCAAAATTACTTCCCTAAACTGTTTGATAAAAAAATTCAAATTTTGTTTTGTAACTCTCTTCCACTATTTATTACGAATAAATCACTGTATTAAAACAGATAAATTTATCAAATATACACATTATATTGCAAATAATTTCAACAAAACTGGTGCGTTAAATATTCAAACTGTCTATAAGTTCGATATTGCGTTACAAAATGAAAGCTATTCATTCTTCTACTATTCATTTCAAAGCGAAATGAGCGCTGCATATTTTATAAATAAAATATCCGTTTAACAATAGTAAATACGGATAATGTTTAGTAAATGAGGTTCACAGATCTAATGTATTGTAAGTCGTTTGTATAATAAATTAATGGCGGTATTGATTAGCAGCCATTTATTGTAATGCATAAATGATGTTGTTTTGTGCAAAAAATATTTAATGTCTCTTGTTATTTTTAATTATTATTTATACTTTAAGTTTTATAACTTATTTTTAATGTAACGGTAATTAGTCCATTAACAATACTTTAATTTTGTAGTCAAATAATGTTAGAGTGATTTATCTATTCTACTGTATGGCAAGATTCAGATTGATTATTAAATAATGTCATAAGACATTATTAAAAAAAATTATTAACAAATTATTTAAACATTATTTCATTGATTAAGACTTTTATAATTGTTGTAGATATGTTTTTTTTTTATTATTTTGTAATCATCATTATTTGTTATTGTATTTTTATGTATTTGTATACGATTATATGTATATTTGATTTAATATAGATTTAGTAACATCTATAAAATTAAGATACCGCTTAGCTTTTACGATTTTGTGTAATATTACAATTGTTTATTTTCACTGTCTAAGATAGATGGAAGGTTTAAACGGTGAGAAACATAAGTAATATGTAACGGAAAATACTAAAAACGACGATTTAATTTTCCAATACAAAATGTTCCTATATAGCGGGGAAATTTAATATCTTTTGTCAAAAACGTTATCATTTGGTTGTCAAATATTTATAGGTGCGTTCAGAAAGTGTTTTGTGTATATTTTTCACAAATATACGTAGGTGATACGAAGTTTACCGGGCCATCTAGTTAAGAATAAATAATTTTACTACTGTCACATTGAATTTGCACTATTTAATGTCTGCTATATTTGGTTTTATTTTTAAATTGAAAAATAAACGCAATTTTTTTATTATTTCTGTCTGTTACGTTACTGTTGATATTACGGTTTAGTTATGTTTTAGATCGTAGTTTCATGTTACCTATTTTTTCAATTAACACATCATACACACATGACATGATGAAAAGAGTTATTAAGGGATTATATATAGTTTTCTCGATATAATATTTCATAATTTTTTTTTGCATAATATTAGAATGCATAAGTAATAAATAGTTTAAAAAATAGTTAAAAAAATTAAACGGTGGCTAATATAAAATATTTATGTATTAATTGCTACGTGGTTTTCTCAGATTCTATGCATGTTTATAGTAAACATAAATGTATGTACGTAGAGACTGTACCACTGAATCAGGTTGTACTAGGAGAGAATAGCTTAATCTAAATTTGTTTTAAGTATTATCATGACACGACTTGTCGTTTGAAGTTCAATGAAAACCTCAGATATCTAATAAACTAGGATCTTTTGTTAAAGTGCTACTTCAAAACATTATCTCTTTTTAACAAGAATAATACAAACTACTCACATCTTTGAACGATGTTTGTAACTAATAACAGTGTGATATTTTTACTTAGTTTTATATCAGTGATTTCGATCTAAGCTAAACTGTCACTAAGCATTTTACTGCAGCTTGAAATAATTTTCAAACAGATAATATTGCCCCCGGCGAGCGTTTTAAAAACCGTTTTTGTAAAAGTGATGCCAAATATCTGGCAAAAGAAGTTAATGCTTGTACTTTTATATTGTCTTTTTTTTTCTATACTATTATAAAGAGGAAGATTTGATTGTTTGTTTGTTTGCATTAAATAGGCTCCGAAACTACTGAACCGATTCAAAAAATTCTTTCGCTTTTGGGAAGCTACACTATCCACGGGTGACATAGGGCTATGTTATATTTTCAAAGAATTACGGAAAAATATATTTTTAAATTTATATTAAATGCCCGTGCGTAGCCGGGGCGGGACGCTAGTATTTAATAAATTTCTTCATAAATATTTTATTTATTTTTTATTATATTTAAATTTCTTCATATTATTTCTCATAGTATTAAATTTCTTCGTAAATATTTTTGTAGTTTGTCGTCTTCTTTGTAATGTGACGAAATATATTTTAATAGCAAAATACGTTATACGTACCCCATAAAGGTCCAAAACTCAGACAAACGACTGTCAAGATCAGGCATATCCTCAACCTCCTATTATTGGGACCCTTTTTAAATGCTATATGCAACGTCTCCTTTAGACTATGGAAGTCGAAGAATTCTAAAATATGTCCACTGCATCCTGTTCGTTTTTTCTAAAGAAACAAATAGTTACAAAATATAAAGTACATGTGTGAAGTATGACAGTCAACTACATATATAAACTAATTTACATATATCAAAATTATAAGTTTAAAAATGAAGTTCGTATCATTACAACATTTGGAAATCATAGTTTCTTTAATGAAGCGTGTTTTACCTATATTTGTCAAATAATGGACACAAACATTACACAAAATGTATCTAAAGTACATAAGGAAAACCATTTCAAATACGTTTCAAAGGAACAAGTAAAATAAGTACCTTATCTTTATGCTTTAACCATCTATGATCGTCGATGAAAAATATAACATAAAATAAGTTCATGGTTTGGAAGAACGCGGACATAGAAAAAACGCCATAATATCCAGCGTACTTCAACAGCACACCACTCATACCCATGCCTATGGGGAATCCTACTGTCATGCACAAACTCAATATTCCCAAGCGGAATGTTCGCGTTTCCTTTGAGGTAATATCTCCCAAGTAGCTGTAAGTTCCTAACAGCATTGTGTACCAGCCTCCCGTGAGAGATTGGAATATGACCTCCATAAACACAGTTAGCTCCACTGGGACCTGATAGAAGAAATACGTGTTCGTTATATTCAAAAGACACGTTATGATTTCCCCGATGATCGGCAACGTCATACAGATTTTGCGTCGTCCCGTTTTGTCGCTCCAAGCACCTATAAACAGCATTAGGGTTGTGGGTACCGCTGTCAGTATCACACTTCTCCAGGCCTGAACGGAAGCTATTAGCTTTTGTACTTCGTACTCTTCGTATGTGTGATTAGCTCGTTTTCTAAGTCTCAAATGTGTACAAATGATGTCCTCAAATCCCAAATTAACTCGACAAGCCTTGTCTAAATTCAGATTCTGTGTAGCCAACATCGCTAGAACACTTGGCATTACGAATAATGCCAGAACAGGCTCGACTGTTATGTTTGATTTAACATATTTCAATTTATCCCAAAATCTCAGGTTATTTATATCGATTTTCGTTTCGTTTTTCAAAGGCTCCTCTTCGAGATTTTTGCGAGTATCGTTCTCCATATTGGTCACGCAACAAAGTCGTTATGTCAACAAATTAAATAGAAATTCACATTCATAACACAACACAAAAAAGTATAGAAAAATCGAATAAATAAAACAGTTCTAGATTATCCGTTTATGAGATAATAAATCACTTCATTGTGATGCACATCATCGCGAATAGAGCACTCGATGCAAGATGCAGTCGGCGTCGACGCTTGAGGGCACCAAGCGTTCGATTGTTCGACGCCGGATAAACAAACATCTTTATATTCATCATATCAGTTTTAAAATCATCTACAAACACTTCAAATACTTTTCGTATAAACTTCAAACAAATATTCCTTGACTGATTAAAAAAAATAATTATAAAAAATAAATATTAGAGAAAATAAAAGACACTTTTTTTAATTATTATTTATTAATCTTTAAATCGATAACTTATAGTATAAGTCCAAATTAAATATCTTTGTTAACGTCCTCCATTTCATCAACCTGCTTGTTGTCCTTTCGCTGTTCGAAGTACATCCAACTGCAAACAAATATTAGCTAAGGTGAAACATGTGTTTCGTTTCATTATAAGTTTATCTTAAAAAAATAATTGTTATGACATTTCTTTGAAAGCTTCCTAAATTCCTAATCCCTATCTAATTTTGTATTGTTGTATATAAAAAATGTATTAAAAATATACCTGAGCATTTTAACAAGAAATAAGTATATCCATGTGTAAATATTAGATCAAAACTAGTTTAAGTTTCTTATTTGGTTTCAAAAAGGTGTTAGTACACTCCACTCTCTAAAACATCCAAACTATAGCGGTTTGGAAAAACTTCTTTTTTACAGTTCTTAAGCTTATTCTAATATTAGTTTTAAACTCCTTTCGTCATATGTAATAGACAGTAAATCTGTTTTCAAATCATTACTATTCTAGCCTATACCTAAAAAACTTTCATTATACCAAGTCTCTTCTATATCCATTAAATCGTTTTGGCGTAATTAAGTATTAAGGATAGATCAATTTAATAACTTAATTCCGTATTAATAATTGTAACATTAAATTAAAAATGTTGAAAATACATATTTACATAATAAATAAAGAATAATTTTAAAAAAAACTAAATTTTTTAATTTTTATAGCAAATATCATCAAAAATAAATCAGTTCAAAGCCAATTTAGCTTATTTCATTATCAGTTATTATCTGATCTTTAACTGATTAGTGCCATAAAGAGGTTTAACTAAAAAGTTTACTCAGGTTTTATTAGGTGCACTAATTTCTGCCTTCGACGTCCCTCACATTGTTCGAAATGCATACTATCTCATGTATAAAATTCTCGTGTCACAATGTTAGTTACAATACTCCTCCGAAACGGCTGGACCGATTTTTGTAAAATTTTGTGTGCATATCGGGTAGGTCTGAGAATCGGATAACATCTATTTTTCATACCCCTATGTAATAGGAGGGGGGGTTAAGGGGGTTAATAACATATATGGCAAAACAACGTATGTGGGGTTAGCTAGTAACTTTATAAGTGCATTTAGAAATAAAGCTATTATTTATTAGATGGTACATTTATATATAAATGGAAAGTTCAACAGTGCAATAATTGGACTAATGTACTAGACCCATTGCTTTTCAGACCTAACTTCGAGCCAGTGGGTAATCCAATTTTATTTGATAAATATCTTTCTTTCATTTTATCTGCTACATATTATTTTCTCAATATTTTCCACCATTCTGTCTATTTTCCCTACCATTCTTTCCGCATTATTCATTATTCCAGCCACATCCTCCATCACTCCACAAACATTCTCCACCAATCCACCAAAATTTTTTACTGTACCGATACTATCACAAAAAATATCCATCTGCCCCAAACATTTTTTACTGTAGATATGTAGTTTTTTTATACATAAATATATTCCGAAACTAAAGCTTTTGCTAGCTTGAAAGTTTAATGGTTCCACTTCCAAAGATTCCGGTTACTTACCGTCACAAGTAACTGGAATCTTTTTATACTTACCATCACAATATCCACCAACCCGCATCGGAACAGCGTGGTGGATTAAGCTCTGATCCTTCTCCTACATGGGGAAAGAGGCCTATGCCCAGCAGTGGGATATTACAGGCTGAAGCGACCATCACAATATATTGTACATCTTTGAAACCCTAATTCGTTAAGGTATCTATCTATACTAATATATAAAGCTGAAGAGTTTGTTTGTTTGATTGTTTGTTTGTTTGTTTGTTTGTTTGTTTGTTTGTTTGTTTGTTTGTTTGTTTGAACGCGGTAATCTCTGGTTCTACTGGGCCGATTTGAAAAATTCTTTCAGTGTTAGATAGCCTATTTATCGAGGAAGTCTATAGGCTATGTATCATCACGCTAAGACCAATAGGAGCGGAGTCCACGCCGACGAAGTCGCGCGCAGAAGCTAGTAGAAAATAAAGTGCTATTACGGAATATTAAAAAATATATAATGTTAAGTCTTGTCACAAGTTGTGACTCACAACTGGACATTTTTAGTCATGGTGTATTTTGGCAAGGTGTATTTTGGCAAGACTATTATTAGAATCATACTCTTACATGTCTCTAGGTCGTTAGAGTACAGGTCAATTTGAAACTGTACAAGTCTCAAAATCATAACAGGTCATTTAAAATGTACAGATCTCAGAGTCAGGGTACAGTTGACCTCTACGAGACCTGTGATGACTTTACTCGAAAAAGTAAACTCGCAAAAGCCCGGTTTTTTAATGAATATCTAGCGCTATCTTTATCATAATTCCCTCCTCATAGTCAAATAGTTCAAAGACCTCAATAACAATACACTCACAGACAAACCTTCGATAAGATGTCATTATCTATTTATTTACAGAAGTGACAATAGTAAGGTTACTTTAGTTTACGTATAGACACTCAATCTATTAAAACAAATATAATTGACGTTTCTATTTGTAATGTCAATCGTAAAAGTGTATTTAATCTTCTATCATGGGTATTTAATACGATTAAGTTGATTAGTTTACACGGTACCTGTATTATATGTACTATATGTATACCTAATGTATCTTATTGAATTAAGCTATGAAACTAAAATGATTGAATCTCGGAGCAGCTTTACATAGGTAAAGTGCAGGGTTGCGGTGCATCCGGGCACGCAGTGTTCGGGGACGCCGAAAGCCGTATGCAAGGACGCAGTATATATAAATGTATTAATTTACGAATATTACGATTACGACGACGCATTGGCACAACGGTCACAGACTCACAGCACTGGTTTGTGGCTGTTGCGCTAGCGGTTGCGGGTTCGATCTCCGCACATGACAAATATTTGTATTGACCATACAGATACAGATGTTTGCCGTGGTCTGGGTGTTTGTGCAGTCCTTGTGGGTCTCCCCACCGTGCCTCAGAGAGCACATTAAGCCCCGTCGGTCCCGGTTGTTATCATGTACCTGATTGCGATCGTTACTCATAGTAGGGAATATCCGCCAACCCGCATTGAAGCAGCGTGTTAGATTAAGCTCTGATCCTTCTCCTACATGGTAAAGAGGCCTATATGCCCAGCAGTGGGATATTACAGGTTGAAACGTATTAATTTAAGCCGCACTGTTGCGGTTGACCTTTTTCTTTGTCAATCGGTCGCCACTGTATTATTGTAATTACACCCGGGCGCTACATACACTAGAGCCTTTGATTGAATCTAACTCATTATCTTGAACTATTGAACTAATTTTGGCAGAACTTAGTACTGGAGGCAGATAGCTAACATCATATACAGTAACTGAGGATAATTTGATTGTAATTTGCTGTACGTGACATTGACATTTTCTATCATTAAGTCACGTTATAAAAGTACGCTGACTGAAGATGACCCATTACGGTCCCATAGTCAGAGTTACATTTTATAAGAACTATAATTTTTGAATTGTCAAACTAAAGACCTTGAAATATCAATCTATACTAATATAATAAAGCTGAAGAGTTTGTTTGTTTGATTGTTTGTTTGTTTGTTTGTTTGAACGCGCTAATCTCAGGATCTACTGGTCCGATTTGAAAAATTCTTTCAGTGTTAGATAGCCCATTTATCGACGAAGACTATAGGCTATATATCATCACGCTAAGACCAATAGGAGCGGAGTCCACGCCGACGAAGTCACGCGCAGAAGCTAGTATAATATAAAATATAAACTCCGCGTGTCGTAGATAAGATCTAATAATAATAGTACAAATATAATGACTCTTTATTGACTCTTCTCGAGACTTCTTTTATTTTGTTCTTGACTTTCAAAAAACATTCAAAACATAATTGTGAGAGTTGTTTCAGATATAATTATGAATATATATTATAGATATTAAAAAGAACAACAATATAATCAACTGTATCTATAAATCATGTTGTATTTGATTAGTTTTGTTTATTGAACAGAAAACAAAACCAAAATGTTTCAAACATATTCAATAACCAATCAAGGGAAGTAATTACTGGATGTATTCAATTTAACCACCCGTGTCAGCTGAACGCGGAATAATATCTTTTATTCTCAGTATATTAGATCTGAAATCTATATAAATAAAATGTTTAACATATGCGAACTATAAAACATATACTATTCAAAATATAACGTATTCTATTTGTATTGAAATATCGAGTAATTGATTCGCATGTGTACAATAAAATGTATTTCATTCATTCATTTATGGATTATGGATATATGTTGCTATGTTTAGCTATCTGAGACAGCGCTATGGTGTAATGCTGCGTGTACCCTGTACGAGCTTACACACCGCCGATTGCAGGTCCAATTCCATTAGATTATACAAATATTTCTTTGCGATCTGGTTCTATTTTTTTTTTTTGTAACATTGTAACCTTGTAACTTTTCGATCATTTTAATCATGATAACATTAATTGATCACTTTTAGTGTCCTCCGTATATAATTATCATAGATTATGATATCTTATAAAACTGTACTTTTACCTACACGTTATGTTGAATGACACACATTTCCTTACTTGTATAATACATAACAAACACACATATAAATAACCATCAACGACGTTCAAGAATGAAGAATCGTTCATTGTTTACTATCTTTTGTTTCATTTCCCTGCCAATTATTAATGATAATTCGGACCTGCGTCTCCACTGTCCTAACGTACCTAGGACCTAGGTATATACAAAACGTAATTAGAACCTACGAGAACCAGATGCTACTGAGCTTCGTAGGTGACGATCATGATATTGAAGATGTTCATAGACGACGGATGTCATTTAATGTCAGAATGTAAGATCCGCTATTTTGGTACTTTTATTATGAGTAAAAAACAAGATGATATTGTGTCCGTCAGGTGTGAGCTGGTTTTTACAAACTACATCTAACCAATTTGTGATTCCATCTCTCATTTATGCATATACAAGCTGTTTCCTTCAGCTTTGTTCGCGCACAAGTTGCAATGTCTAAAAAGACTCTCAAGTTTAATATATTTATATTTCTGTCGTCAAAAGAACAGACTTTCCATACAAAATTTCAATCCCTATTTCATTCCCTTTGAGGTAGAAATTCTAAAAATCCTTCCTAAATGAGTGTCTAATCAATAAAGTGATCCTGTTACCAAAATTCTAGTGTCTAACTAAATGATGAATCAATCAATTACATACAACAACACAATACAAGTTCTTCTTTATATACAGGTTAAGAAGAATGGATTTTATTTACTTGCTCATTACAAATGAACCCAACATCGTGGGCTCAATCTAAAAGTGACTTTTATAAACTAACTTACCCAAATATCGCCACGGCAGGAACTGTCATTCCCGCACCCAATAGAAAAACTGCTCCTGGTAGAACATTGAGTGTGGCCATGTACACCCTGGAGTATAGTGGACCGTAGACTAATGGCATCATGGCTTCAGCCAGTCCAAACAGCGAGTTTACTTTACCTGTAACCAAAACATCATTTAGTTTTTGAGGGTGGCATTAACAGTTCAAATTTAAGTTTCGGTAGTCTTATTAGGTAACCCTTGGTAGCTTAAATCCATTTCACGACACCAGAAAAAAAATAGTTTTAACATTATACAATTTAAATAGAATCTTTTTTCGTAACCACTAATACAAACACTATGAAAGATACCAGATCACTTCATCATCATGGCATTACTAAAAGATAACTTACGTTGATGATGTTCTCATTTTATTACCAGTCGATTAAAATTAAAGTCGGTTTTCTTTTGTTAGATAACAAAGACATTTCTTAATTCAATTTTTCTTAAGATATGGACAAAAAGAAAAAGTGGCAATGTAGAACAAAGGGACATTACATTTATTACATTTTATACATAGATGACACTAATACGTACGTAATAAATTATTTAAAATTTTTTCGTTTATTTTATTTTTTTACTCAGGTAATATCCAATTGTTCTACGTCATATTCCATTTTTAAAACCGTTGTTATCAAACGATCGTGCCTAACGACTCGTGATTTAGTACTATTTTCATATTTATTGCGCAGTAAATTTTGATATTCAGCAATATTTTAATCATAGTACTACTTTTTATGACGTACCGATTACCATAAAATATTTTTATCTCATATACATATATACAATAATTTTATGATTTTTTGAAATTTGATTATATTTATTAACTTATAACTATATTATTTTATAAATTTGCATTCAGCCAGTAACATCCTACTGTTTGGCATAGGCTTCTTTCTCCACTTAGGAAAACGATTGGAGCTTAATCCACCACGCTGCTCCACAGCGGGTTGGCGGATATGTTCCCAACCCGTAACGGTATTTGTGATAACAACCGGGACCGACGGCTTCACATGCTCTTCGAGGCACTGTGGGGTGACCCACAAGGAGAGATATAACCGGAAAAACATATTTAAACAAATACAAATATTCATCCCGAGCGGGAATCGAACCCGCAAATCGTCAGCGCTTTAGGCGACCACTCGCACCACTACACTAGAGTGGTTGTTATTTTTATTGTTTACTAGCTTCTGCGCGCGACTTCGTCGGCGTGGACTCCGCTCCTATTGGTCTTAGCGTGATGATACATAGCCTATAGCCTTCCTTGATAAATGGGCTATCTAACACTGAAAGAATTTTTCAAATCGGCCCACTAGTTCCAGAGAACAAACAAACAAACAAACAAACAACCAAACAAACAAACTCTTCAGCTTTATATATTAGTATAGATAAATATTTACCTATTACTAATTAAAAATGTATCTCAGTGGTTTACATATGTAGGAATCAGAAGAAAAGGAGGTCACACTGATTAATTACAATGTAAGGTAGCACAAGATAGTTACACATATTAGTTAACAGGAGGGAGGCCGTACCACTTAGTATACGATGGATTTACCGAGCGGGTGCCGGGTCTATCGCGTGGCAAAGGGACAAACTCAGAGCAGTGCCCGGGACTTGCGACCATGGGCGTAGGTTTAGGGAGACGCCCCCTTTAAGATACGTATCAACGCTCATATTACTATCGTATCATGCTCAAGATACCTTCACTGCTCGAGTTGCCCACCCTGTCTTAGTCAAATTATAGATCGTAATACAATATGCAACAATTAATTCGTCTGCACATATTAATTATTGAAAGAATCTAGGTTAAGCTACTAGCAGGATACAACAAGTGCACCGTGCCAAGCCAGAGCCAAGACTGCCTTAGCCGCGGTTGCACCGGTCGCTCCACACACGACAGAATGACTCGACTAGTAGAATGAGTGTGGACAGACGAATATCGACAAAAGTGCAGGTACTGACATATACGTCAAAATGACTTGAATAATAGAATGAGTAGATGAATATCAACAACAGCGCAGGTCCCTACACATATTATATACTGTATATGATTAGAAAACAACTGAGGTAGAGCTCAGCAGGACCGTGGGGGGAGGCAACCTTAGTGTTCGGGAAAGCCTCTCCGCAGTTGCTTATTGCGACGGGCCATAGTTTGAGGGAACGCCGGCAGGACCGCGAAAGTAAGCTGTGTATGGTAGCCAAAATTCCTGTGGGAAGTTAAGGGAATTGTGATGCTCCTGTTATTGCAGGTTACGGTAACCGTTTCACCATCAGGCGGACCAATAAGCTTGATTCTCCCATCTTTGGAATATCAAAACACACTAAATTAAAAAAAGTTAACATAATCGTTTCGCATTTTTAAATTAGGAATGGAATTGACTAGTTATATCACGCATATGCAGGTACCTATTACCTAAAATAAGTTTATATTTTTTTAGAAATCAACCCTAAGTAAGTTTCTTTTATATTTTTTGTTTTTTCTTGCATATTTTATGTTAAATGTATTGTAACATAAAATATGCAAGAAAAAATAAGACAGACTCTAAAACTACCAAAGGTATTTTTAAACGGTTCTCAACAATAGAAAGTGTTATTTTTGGGGAAGGTTTAGATATATAATTTATTATATTTTTGAAAATTAGTAGAAATACGACGATAAATGTTGAAGAGGTCGGAAAAAAACTCGCCAACTGGGAGCTTTCCACGCGAACGCAGCGTAAACTAGCAAAGATATAGTTAAGTATAGTTAGTTCAAGTCATCTTTGCGCGGGGCTCTATGTGTGCGTGCGCTTGTAATTGTAACACTTTGCGCGCACTAGTGACTTTTGTTTAAAGAATTTATTGTCACGGTGACAAAAGTCACTAGTGCGCGGTTAGCCTTAATTTGTGTAGCAGTGACGCGACCGCTGTCATTCGAAATTTCAAAAAACACGTCTTCTTATTGGTCATTTTTCCACCGGTACAGTCGTTAAAGAAAATGTCTAGTTCTTCAGGGATTTTTTTTTAAGGACTCCGGTAAATATTTTCAATGTGCTAATTTCGATATTATTAATATTTACTATTATTAAATAATGTATACCTACATTACTAACTTACTTTAAAAACTATTTTATTTTTAAAGTGAACGTATTATTATTGTTTTAGACTCGTGAAACTATAGCCAAGGTGTTCAAATTTGTAAAAAAGGAAAACATAGTTATATTGCAGCTAGTATAAGTGATCCAATTTGCAGTGCAGGTCCAAAATAATATCAAAATTGAATGAATATTTAAACAGTGTGCGAAAGAGAACAGCAATGGCAATGGGGTATCAGAGAGAATAATAACAAATATATTGGCTGAAGGACAAAAAACTGACTCCAAATTTAAATCTTCATATAAAGACCGCAAAACAGAAATGCATAGACATGGTTGACAGAAAAAAAATACTTATAATGCACATATAAAAAAAATTAAACTGTATGACTTGATAAAAAAGAAGACCATATTTGTCATTTTAAGATTGATGACATATGACATAAAAGTTCTTTGACTACCGCCGTATTATCCTGAACTAAACCCGATAGAAAATGTATGGGGAATTTTAAAAAATTATATTGCTCCGCATAATATCGAACAAAGTGTGACTGGAATAATGAAATTAATAAATGATCGTTTAAGTCAAATTAATGAAGAGATGTGGCGTAATACTTGATAACACGTAAAAAAAGAAGAAGAATTTTTGATATGGAATCTGAAATAATTAATTAAACTCGGTGAAAGCAGCGAATCCGAAAATTCATCATTTTATTCTTCTAGTAGCGATACAGATTAATATGTTCTATAAACACGTATTAACAAATTATTATTATTTTTTTAAATCCATATAGTTACTATTCCAAGTATTAAAGAAGGACAAGATAAAAAGTACCCAAAACCGCCGTGCGTGTATGCAACGACTAATGAATGTTGATGAAGCGTTTTCGCTTAGGTTTGTCAGGATCGTGGCAAGTGTCATTATCTTGTCTCTGCCTACCCCTCCGGGATACAGGCGTGAGTTTATGTATGTATGTATACTATTCGTCACCGAGATATAATTTTTTATTTAAAAATTTTTTTAATAACTTTATTTATATTTTTCACTTTACTGTACCCCTTGTCACGCAACAAAGTCACTGTATATATACAAGGTTTACCTACACATAGCGCCGCGCGCAAAGATGAGTTGAACTTACTATAATGTACTAGCGAATTCAAAATCGTTATTTTCAAAGGTATTTCTCTTTAGTTCAGTATTGATACTTATCCAAATGAATATGTTAGTTAGCTTAGGCATTTAATGCAGATTAAAATTACCCTTTACACTATATCAATCAGGTGAATAGTTTTTGAGATATCGTCGTTAGAAGTAATTAGCAGCGAAACATTTAAAGCTCGGCGAGCCAGCGTTCTTTCCTTGAGATGCTCGCCGCGAACTGAACAATAAATATTTCGTTAAATTCGACGCGGACAAAATCGCGGGTACAGCTAGTAAAGTATAATTGTATTGTATTGTAAGTAAAATGGAATAAAGTGTTTCTTTTTTTCTATTTATTTTTATAACTAAATGGTACTACAAATATTAGAACAGATTCCTTACATATGTGTCTTATCTCAGCGACCGTCTGGCATCATATAAATGTTCTATCCACAGATTCATAAAGACGAATTTAAATAATTTTTGTTTTATATGATAATGAATACACGAACAGTTAATATTTCAATCATAGACAAAAATACTTTGTAATGTTATATTACTATTTATATAAATGTTTTTTTTTTATAAATAAAATACTTTTCGATTTACATAATTTAAATGTAACATAAATATGGAATATACGTAATTATATTAAAAAGGAGTACGTATTATAATTTTAATCCTTAGAAACATACCTGTGATTAAACGTAGCAATCGTTTGTTCCGGAATTAGTTAATTTAGCTTTAAAATGGAGCTTATCTGCAGTGCTCGCAGTAGCCGCTTAGGCTCGGATTTAATTTCATTTTGTCTGAGCTATTTAAGCTGGTATCAAAGGACTTTATGGACATAAAAATATGTATCAAAATGTAAAATTACAATGTCGTACAGTTATAACATAAAATATAAATCATTTTGTAAAAATACTTATAAAATAATTAATTAAGCGAAAACAGTTTCTTACTGTGATAGTTAGGGACTTTAGATCTTTTCTTTCTTTAGACTTTTTTCTTGTATATTATATTGTTAATATATATATTAGGTACTCATACTTGTGTAGTAAAAATATTAAAAGCCGATGTCTGTACATGAAATTTATTAAGGAAAACTAATTATTGGTTATTGTGTGAGCAAAACAACACTGTTACCTATCTGCTATATAATATTATAATTATGTCAGTTTCCAATTGACACAAAATCTGCTGCACGTAATTGGATACAATTTCCAATGTTCCAATCTCAGGCTCGATCCCCACACATAGCGAACATTTGTATTAGCCATACAGATGTTTGTAGTAGTCTGGGCCTGGGCGTTTGTACTTGTATATCGTGTCTGTTCCCAGATCCCCGATACAGGCGTTAATCCTAATTTTTACTATAGTCAATTCGCGTTAAGAAAATAGCAACTCAGCACCGTGTTCAATTTGACCACTTAAAGTAAGCGTTTTAGTCAGGCGTTCGAGTTACTACGATTTAATTTGTGTGACCAAGGCGTGGCTCAGTTAAGTGACAGCGATCACTTACCATTTCCTTAACGCGAATAGACTATAAACGCAAAATTAAAATAAGCATGAAATGTTAACAAGTCTCTTCACTACTTAGGATTCAAATACTTAAATATAAGAAGATTGTGCATTGTGAATATTAAGTTATTTAAATACAATACTTAAATTTTACCTGAGAGGCTTTAGTCGTTGAATATGGATACTCTTTTTAACTATCGACTTGCAAACGTGTTATTTTTTTTTTCAGAATACTATGGTATATATTATATATCTTAAACAAAAGCGATAAGAAAATAAATACAAAAGAAGTAATTAAATTGAAATACATTAGTCGTCAAAGAACTAATTTCTATTTAGAACAAAATTAATTCTGTATTTCTGATAACTGAACTGGAACCTGTTTTCTGATAAGCCACCTATTAAGTACCACTTATAAAGTGCAAGAGATCTAATAGAGATTACAGAGAGGTACATCAAGAGACCAAGTCAGTTTATTCACGTCTATAAACTAACTTAGAACACGTAGGTTTATAGAATTCTGTACATTTTTTTATTATTTGTGTACTTCAAAGTCATTCTTGTGAAAATCCAACCGCAAATCTCTATTTTTCATTCTCCTGTTACGTTTTTAAAATTGTACAGCGAGCTCACCGCATCGCATTGGTAGCTGCTACTGACTGCGGTCATTCGATTTCAATGAAAGTTTCTGTTTTACTAGTAATTACGAATTAATTAAATTGAAATTACAAAAAAGAACGTATTTTTCCGACAATAATTGATAGAATTACAAATTTAATTAGCATACGGTCCGCCAGCGGCGTCATTGACAAGTGAGAGAAATCGATTGGCGAGTTAAAACAAAATAATTGTGTTTGCTCGCAAAGGAAAAAAAAACGACTCCGATTACATCGACAAGTAATACACCGTAATAAGACCAAAAAACAGTCAAGATATTACGTGATACGCGTTATCAAAGATTACTCAAAAAGTAGTAATCAAATATCGATCAAATTTAAACAAGACTACATGACACTTTTGATTAAAGTAAAAAAGTCATCAAAATCGATAAACCCAGTGAAAAGTTATGCGGTCTAATACAACGTAGGTCGACGAAAAAGTAGTCAAGTAACTACGCATTATTAAATATAACTGTAAAATTAGGTACTTGTTAGATCTTAATTAAATTTAAATGGGACCACATGACACGCAACACCTTTCAATTAAAACAAAATTCATCGAAATGGGTCCAATAAAAAGAGTAAAAAGTTCTGATTTATATACATATAGATATATGTGTATATATAGATAGGTACATAAAAAAATTAAAAAATACAAACGAATTGAGAACCTGCTCCTTTTTTGATGTCGGTTAAAAAAAAGTATTAAGTTGCAATTAATGAAATAATTTATTTGAACTTGCTGCATGCTATCTTATAATTGGAACACAACACTATTGAACATCCCCGGTTCCCCCCAGGAGCTCTGGTCACCTTACTCACCAACAGGAACGCAACACTGCTTGAAAGCAGTATTAATTAGCTGTGGTCTTCTGTAAGGTCGAGGTACTTCCCCAGTCGGGCTGCTCCAGATTATGAGCAGGAAATTTCCTGCTGGGCCTAACCTCAGTTACTTTCCCCAGTCAGGTGGGATCCAGATGTTGAGCAAAATATTTTCTACTGTGCCATACCTCAAATAACTAGTTTTTTTTTTCAAAGTCAGATAATATGTTAATATGAAATAAAGAAAGTCAAAACTTCATATTGTTTGCCACGCGTAACGTTAACTCTATAGTGGTTCATTAAACTTTATGTCATCATAATCTTGTTTCCATATAAATTTCTAAAAGCAAATTACTTATTCTGTTTGCTGCGGTACTTTTTATTTAAATAAATTATCGGATTCAATTTTAAAATTTAAGAGTGCAGACGAGGTGAATGGCTTCTAATGCAAATTTCATATCAAATTGGAATTGAAGTATAAAAATCGCATTAAAAAGAGCAAAGATCTATTTTTTCAAGTCTAATAAAAATTACTTTATTTCATTCAAACAGTCTCACAGAGAGATTAATATTTAATTCGATTTTTTATTCCTATAGACAACTACAATTTTATGGTAAACAGTTTTAACTTTTTATATTAGTTTCAGCTGTAACTTTATGAAAATGTTTGCCATGGTATAAGTATTAGTATCATGATATAAAAATATACAAAACGCATAAAGCGTTTACTAAAGAAATTATCGCTTTTAAAAACATGAACTAAATAATCGGCCAACTTAGATTACAAACTCAATTTACTATTACTATTTCCATTTAGGGAAAATAAAACAAAGATTCAATGGTGAAGAAAAGATTTTTATGATTTAACATTGGTTATCTTTAAACTTTAAAGATATTTTATTAATGTTATTTAAAAAATGTATATATATTATGTATATTTTATAAAAACTTACCCAGTTCTTCGCTTGTCACTAATTTAGACGCTATTGAACGCATCGCTATGAATGATGTACCGTTGAATATCTCCACAAGTGGCGCTGTTGAAAAATAAAAATTAATATTTTATTCACAAAAACATTTAGAAATGTGCTACAAAACTACGACAGCTGCTGACATTTCTTTATAACTTAAACACATGGCAAGTAATTCCCAAAATTCGAATCGATATGAATTCCATGTTTCTTGTTATTATAGTTTTAATGGAATATCTTTATAATAATTTAATAATGCGTATTTTACATTATTAATCATAATTCACTTTCATAATATGTTTTTCTGTAAATAAAGAAATATAATACTAGCTGTGCCCACGACTTCATCCGAGTGGAATAGTGACTTTGAACAGCATTTTTTGGATATATCTTTTGTTTTGTATAGGATTATAAACACCATCGTTTAGGTATTTACATGTTCAACGTGGTTCTTTAAATTGACACTACTTTTTTATGTATGAATTGATTGACATGAAACAAACACTAAATATTAAGTGAAGCTTACCACAATTAATTAATGCAAACCGTATCTAATTCGAATAAGCTGTTTCTGATATTAGCGTGAACAAACACATTACATTTAAATTTTTATTATGTATTGATGTTTTCTTGGTTGATCAGTAGCTTACATTAGGTACCTAGCCAAAAAATAATTTATACAAGAAAAAGAAAGTCAAGCACAATTAATTTATTTGCTCAAATATAAAAATAGTCGCCAGTGTCAAAGACTTATATTTCGGTAAAATAATTTTTGAGGTAAATAAACCATTTGATAAAATCAATAAACACAAATTTGTTTAACAAAATACAATTCGTTTAAAAAAATAGAATTTGTCGCATAAATTACACAATGTACTCAAATAAATGAATTTTAAGACGTTTTAGCAACTAAAATACCTAACTGACTACACTACTGGCTTAGTAATACTAGCTATTACCGATAACTGAATACGTTTTTTAATAATTCAAAATAGAAATGTTACAAAATTGTAATTCAGGTGTCTGTCCGTAATTTTTTTAAGTATTCAATCATTGTCGAATGAATACTACAATCTATATACTAATATAATAAAGCTGAAGAGTTTGTTTGTTTGTTTGTTTGTTTGTTTGTTTGTTTGTTTGAACGCGCTAATCTCAGGATCTACTGGTCCGATTTGAAAAATTCTTTCGGTGTTAGATAGCCCATTTATCGAGGAAGGCTATAGGCTATATATCATCACGCTAAGACCAATAGAAGTGGAGTCCACGCCGACGAAGTCGCGCGCAGAAGCTAGTCCCTTATAATTTGATCTATACTTTTATATTAAAAAAATAGTGTCATGAAATACCACAGCCACTGTTGGTGTATGGCGAATATCTTTAATGCACCACACACAGGGATTGCGCTACTAGAAACTTATTGTTCTCGGCACCTCTAAAAAATCAGAACATGACTAAATCGTTGTTATATTTATAAACAAAAATATAATTGCGTCAAAACAATTTAAAAAAAGATGCCATGCATCGTAACATAAACATAAAAATTAATTGACGTAATGTTTGTTTGCGCATAACTTTTAAACGAGTAAATCTAACTGGACAATTCTTGGTTTTTTTTTCGTTATTAGTTTGTAATATTCATTTCTAGCTATATGACAATCCAATTCACAGTAATCACTTTATTTCACAATGACTTTATTAAAAGGTTTCAATGTAATCAATAGTGTCATTTTCACGATCACGATTCAGCCTGTAATATCCCACTGTTGGGCATAGGCCTTTTCCCCATGTAGGAGAAGGATCGGAGCTTAATCCACCACGCTGCTCCAATGCGGGTTGGCGGATAATATATTCCCTACTAAGAGTAACGATCGCTATCAGGTGTACATGATAACAACCGGGACCGACGGCTTAACGTGCTCTCCGAGGCACGGTGGAGAAACCCACAAGGACTGCACAAACACCCAGACCACGGCAAACATCTGTATGACCAATACAAATGTTGTCGTGTGCAGGGATCAAACCCGCAACCGCCCGCGCAACAGCCAATCGCAATCCAGTGCAGTGACCGCTGCGCCAACGCGGCGTCACAGTGTCATTTTAATTTACATCAATTAATAATAAGGTGTAACATATAGTAAATTTTAATCAAGTGAAAAATATTTAATAAACAAAGTGTACAGCGAGTTAGTTGAGCAATAATTTAATGGCGCAATGGATAACTTCCCATTTAGTTTTATAATAAACCATCATTGATAATATAATTAAAATGTTGAAATACGTATAACATTTTATATAATTAGAGTTACAATACAAATCCCATGGCGTAGTCGGCAATGACCCTACTCTCTACGGTGTTAAACGGTTACGGTTACGGGGCCTATAGACGCCTACCCTACCCTGACCCTCCCCAGTAGCTCTGGCCACCTTCCTCACCACAGGAACACAACGTTACTTGAAAGCTGTGATCTTCTGTAAGGATGAGGTAATTACTTAGTTGGGCTACTCCAAATTTTGAGCAAAATATTTCCGGCTATGTCCTAATTCAATTAAATATACACATATTATGTTTATTTACATTTGAATGCGTTTTAGAAATGTATAAAACGGATTTTCATAAAATTTTCAACAATAAACAGAGCGATTCATAAGATTTGATTACATTGTTCATTTATTTACATTATTGATGTAATTTAAACGTTATCTTTCTCCTGTTCTGTGTTAAAATATCATAATTATTCTAATTGATCTATCGACCAGAAGAGTTACAAAATAACTGTTGTCTTCGTCAATCTTAATAAACTTATAATAAACTTACACACCAAGTCTAATGTAGTACATGCAAACTACTATTCCAGGATTCTACACTAAGCTACAAAATGCTTACTTGACACTACTACAGCGCTAGTGTTAATACGTACTGGCACCTGTATAGATCGGCTTGCCTAAAAACAAACGTATGCTGGCATACAAGTATCGCAGTGTGAAAAACATTTATAAGTATGAGATTAGAATTTTATCTAATGAAAGAAGAAGCTTGTTTAAGTTTGCTTGTAATATAAATTATTTTCAAAATGGCTTAAAAGTTAGTATTTAGATTTTTTTTGTATTTCATCCTTTAGCGTTGTAATATAGACTTATTAATTTTATATAGGTACAAAAAAAGTCTTATTTGAAATAAACATTAATTTGAATACCATTTGAAAAACACATCAAAATAGTACCTACACATTAATTATTATTAAAGATACCTATATATATTCCATTAAAAAATGCACAGTTCATAGCGTTTGAGATAAAATAAAATTTTCGATGCGAACGAAGTCGTGGTATATAACAGGCTAATAGTCAGTTTTAATATAAATATAGTTTGCTTTGTATCAGCATACGCTGAAAATTTACAAATTTTCGTTCTTGAGAGGATTACACTAGTTTTGCTTTGCCCCGAGACTACGTGATCGTATTATTTTTGTGTCACTTATATTGTAAATAACAACTGCAACTATAAATTATCCGAATTTTTACATGTACAACTGCACCTCATAATTATTTATAAAGTTAATAATTCCTGAAATGTAAATAGGCACTTTAGTTTTAGTAATTATGATTTTAAATTAAAAATTTAAATTTAAGTAAAAAAAAATTGTATTTGTGGTGTAGGTACACCGTTTACGGATAAACTGTTTAATAAACAATAGAAGCAGAGACAAAAAACACACACACATCCATAATAAATTGTTTGTCTAGATTTTTATATCGCTGGTTACTGATACTGAAATGAACACTCCGATTAACAACATAAATTAACATTTTTTGTAGTCTTCTGCATTTTACGAGTCGTGCTTGCATACGAATACATACATATCATAGGAAAAGATGACCGTGTGTGTATGATAAAAAAAATCTTACTCATAAAAACAGTATTATTAAAGTATTATTAAATCACAATTGTAATAATAGCATAAACATAAAATACACAAGAAACAAAAAACAATTTAAAACTCAATCGATATTTTACTAAACTGTCAAATAATGTCTAATAACTGTAAAATTACTATTATTATAATCTGTACCATACTTACCTATATAAATCTCGGTAGTAGTGCTAGCAAAGGCAAATATGAACGACGCCAAAATCTTGCTGGTGCAAGAGATGATGCCGACCAAGGTATCATCCAACTTCATTAAGTCGCTGAAGATACTGATGGAGAACAATGTTCCTGCCAAACGAAGTATATTTTTAGGAATTATTAATTTCAAGACTGTACATTGGAAAAGCTACTTAGCTAAGCCCGCTCATGTCATGCCTCAAAAATTTAGGCTTTTTTTATATAACGAGGTCGGCAAACAAGCGTACGGCTCACCTGATGGTAAGCGATTACCGTAGCTTATAGACGTCTGCACCACCAGAAGCATCGCAAGCGCGTTGCCGACCCTATCCCCAATTCAGGAACCAAACAGGAACACAACACTGCTTGAAAGCAGTGTTATTCAATTTATTTAAAATTCGTCCTATTCTGAATTCGAGTAGGAACTTAAAGGTGAAAATTGCAAAACCTATCGATTTACGCAAATCTGTCTGCGCTTTGTAAAAAATGTATCTCTAATGTATTTTTGGATCTCTAGAGTGTGATAAGGTTCAAATTCTACTGGGTACCGTTAAGCATTAAACAATTATTTATCTGTTTAGTTATTTTTAATGACGTTAAAATCAATATATTTTTTCAATTAAAACCTCATATCAATCATAAAAGAAACAAGCTGCACTTCATACACTTACCAACTAAATTGGTAATTATACTGTATGTACAGAACATGCTGAACTGAACTTCATCCCAATTAAATCTGTAGCGCATGAACAAGTAGAGCACGTTCATTTCACCTGCAAAGTTAATCAAGAGATTGATGACAAACATAGGCAACAATAAGAATGAAAGATTCACGAATATAAACCAATATTGCTCCCAGCTCATCTTAAAATTACGAAATTGATCGATTGAAAAACTATTGCGCTCCGAATTTATTTTGTTGCGATGGGATGCGTACTGGTGAGGGGACAAGTCAGTTGAATAAATGGGTAATGAAAGTTGTAGTTGCGATGTAAATTATAATTCCTTTATTATATATTTTAATAACAAACCTTTCAAGTACTTGTACTAGACGAGTTGTGTACGGACGAATGGATGCGTAAATTTTACGTTACGGTGTGAATTGTAAGTTCATTACGGTGAAATGCGATGTGAAACGTAATTGAGGCTGTCTGTACTAACAACGAACCTATTCAATATTACAGACGAAAATATAATTTATGCTGTGCTTCGCGATGTAAATTATATTGAGCTCCATACCGTTGATGCCTTACGCACCACAAGTGTAGCGAGGCCGAAATAATTTAAAATAATCTTATAGTTTAAAAAAAATTGCAAAGGAAGTCTACTCGCGTATTAGGCAAATTCTCATATTCATGGACGTCCTCATTACCACAATAACGAATTAATGTATTCCTAACTGCTTCCTTTACGTATTTGTCTTCTGTCTGTTGTTCGTTTTATTTTTGTCGCGTAAATGTACAAAAATAAACAAAATATGTACCGATTTATAAACAGTTTGAGTAAATCTTATACTGTTTTTCATTTTCTATGATCATGCAAATAAGAAATATCCTTTATCGTACAGAAACCAAATCAGGATACTAAACCAAAAGCAATTATTATTTTCAGTGTGTGGTTTTTTGACCATATCACACAACAAATTTAAAGAAGTGCAGCATCTACATAATAAAAATATACTAAACTTTTTATAATACGATTTTGTAAAGAGTTACTCTAAATTAAAATATCATCAACTTACCATGTAAAGGTCCAAATATAACACAGACGACAACGATCAACAATGACACGCGAAGCCTCCTACGTCGTGGACCACTTCTGAATGCAACCGTCAGGGTCTCCTTTACATGTCGAGCATCGAAGAAAGAGCAGACCCAACCTCGACAACCAACCGGTTGTTCCTGAAATATTGTACTTTTCATAGAAAAAAATAGTTATAATCTTAAAGTAGGTAATTGTCAAAACTTGTCATCATCATCAAATAGCTGTAAGCGAAAGGTTGCTAGGGATAATTTATACTAATATTTATAATAGAGAAGATTATCTAAAGAGTTTGTTTGTTGCAGGAACTACTACTCCGATTTGAAAAATTATTTCAGTGTTAGATAGCCCATTTATCAAGGAAGGCTATAGGCTATATAATATTTTAGTGCCTCTTTTTTCTTAAATTAACTTCGGGGCAAATCTAGTCTTAATATGTTTCCTAAATAATACAGTATTATTAAGAACGAGAACAAGATTTCAATTAGTTTTTTGTAACAATTTTTTTTAATGTAGCAAGGAAAGACAAACGTCCGAAATAAATTATTTCAGTTAGTCATCATGTTCTCAATGCGCTATAAGAACAAATCAATATAGCTCAAGCTCTTGTAAGTACCATATTGATATTTAATACCTTTAGGTAAAGACCGCAATATATTTAACGTTCAGAATGCAATGTATAATTTCAACCGCCTTACAGCTGCGAAATTTAACTCATTAATCACTTTGATAGTCATCAAATAAGTGTAATTGATTAATTCTATTAAAACTTAATTATCGTGCTAGTAATTTTTTTCTTTGGAATTTGAAATGATTATTTACAAGTTTATGTACACTTGATTAATTTCCAATGAATTTATTATTTGATATAAAAAACAAAACTTGTTTCCTGTTAAAATATCACAACAGACACAACTTTCCAAATTCATTCATTATATAAATATTGGTCATAATTTTTAACACGAGTAGGTATACATCACATACAACTAAATTTGTTGTTATCTTTTGATAAATCATTTTTAATTTTAAATTTTCAGAAAAACTGATATAGTTCGTGAATCGCAACAAATTTCAAAAGCTCGAAAGCGATGCAATGAAAACATTCATCATTCACACGTACATGTATAAAATGCGTAATTGAAAAAAAAATGTCGATTTTAAAATAGCCACTACATATCAAACGTTCGCAGTTTGAATGGCTTTCGAATCAGATGATAACAGACGTCGCGGATTCACATTCACCATATCTATTTTTCATTGAAACCGAAAAATAAATCATTCGTACAGCATCCGTGGCAAACGGAATAAATTGACAGTCGTATCGCGATAGATCAGTGGCATTACAAATGCAGACACCTATCTGAGCCTCGTGAAAACCACTGATTGCGTTACGATGCTCCCCTTCGTTCGAATTTGCGTAGTGGCACAGAGCAATTTATCACTTAGACGTAGGACCGGGCTCCATCGAATGATGAACGGTCTCAAACTGTACCTTAGTCTACAGTAACCCTACACTTCCGATTAAATTGGTTCAGATACTGTCTCAGCTCCGTTAACTACTTCTTGATAGCCTTGCCCACTTTAGCGGCGAAAATAGTTTACTATCTTTAAATATTGCTTCTCAAACTGGAACTAATAGATAGAATAGAACCCATGAATCGAAACCAGATAACTGTGAGCTTAAATCTGGGCTGGTACCACTGTACTGTCAAACGCTAAAAATCTTATCTCGCATTTGGTGGTAAAGCTTACACAGTGTAAATGCGAATCACCGAAATCTGTATTTTAGTAATTCGCATTGATACTGTGTAATGTGATACAATTTCAACCCTCAAATAGACCAAAGAGGTTTCTACTGGCGTATACCGATCGGTCCTATGTATTTAATCTATACTAATATATAAAGCTGAAGAGTTTGTTTGTTTGGTTGTTTGTTTGTTTGTTTGTTTGTTTGTTTGTTTGTTTGTTTGTTTGTTTGTTTGTTTGTTTGTTTGTTTGTTTGTTTGAACGCGGTAATCTCTGGAACTACTGGGCCGATTTGAAAAATTCTTTCAGTGTTAGATAGCCCATTTATCGAGGAAGGCTATAGGCTATGTGTCATCACGCTAAGACCAATAGGAGCGGAGTCCACGCCGACGAAGTCGCGCGCAGAAGCTAGTAATATCATATTGACAATAAAACTATGCAAAAAAAATACGAAGATACAAATAGTATTTTTAGAGAATCACATTAAAATTACTAATTGTAGCCTAATTGTACGACTAAACTTAAACGTTGCTGATTTCAATTTGACTAATTTATTTTTTATATAAAATTTAATTTCTTAATTATATGTAATGTACATAATATTTTACAGTATACTTAATATAAGTTAGTTCAAATTCATTATCAGCTCAAGGCTAAATATTAATCTTATAAACTTACTCTATGCCTGTCTTCAGGAATGACTGGATCTTTCAGGCGAATGTATCCATAAATTAGACTGGTAAAATACAAGCAGTTTGATATAATAAAGATACCGTAGTAACCAATTTGCTGCAATAATATTCCACTTAACGACATCCCAATCGGAATGCCCAATGACATGCATAAATTAGCCACCCCCACACGAAATGTCCTCATTTCTTTAGTCGTCACGTCACCAATGTAACTGAATACACCAACGCAAACTGTGATCCACCCTCCCGTTAATGATGGGAACAGATCTGACAGGGCCGTGATTTCCAAAGGCAATTCGTAGAAAAAATATGTGTTAAGCATGAAACTTGTACAGCACAGTACTTCTCCGACTATAGGCAAGAGTATGCATGCTTTTCGTTTGCCTGTCTTATCACTCCATGATCCAACAAATAGAATTAATATGCATGGGAATGTTGTCTGTACAATGTTTTTCCACGCCTGCACTGATGCTGTCAACTTCTGCACTTCGGCTTCCTCCATTGTATAATTTTCTGTCTGCCGTCGATTTAACGCTGAGCAAACATCATCACTGTAGCCTAAATTAACTCTACAGGCCTTTTCCAAATTTAAATTTTGAATGGCTAATCCCGAAAACACGTTGGACATAATATAACAAGCGATAATCGGTTCAACTGTTATGTTAGACCTGATCTGCATCAACTTTTCTCTAACACTCATTCTCTTCTTTGGTTCTTTAACGTTCACCTCCGCCCCTTTCTCCACCGTAACACTGATTCCGTTCATGGTCACTAATTGGGAAAAATACTCTCAAACCAACACACTAAAATTAAATAAATTGATGATATTGTTATTTGCTTTTCTCATATTGATGATCTGAATTCAGTTTGCTTAATTTATACATTATTGGTTTCGTTGATAAACGAGATGCCTTCATCTTAACGAGTACTCCATGCTTTTTTGAGAAAATTTTCAGCTTCGACGTGTATCCACGTGTTTTGGGATAAAGCCGTAGCGCGACTGAGAAGACTAACTCGATAATCTTCTTGTCTTAAGTAGATTGAACGGATACGCGTTCGAGTGGTGCTATTTACCAATTTGCTGGAGTAGTGTCGCTTCAGAGCGACAGTATTCGCGGGACTGTGTGGACGGAGCATCACAACCTTGCTCTGTGTTACCGTTTATTCCATTAGACCATTGCCTGTCATTATTGTGAAACAGTAGTGGGTACTTGTCATTAGTACACGGTCAAGGTACGCTTTATGTGGGCGGGAAATATTAGTGTCGTTCGTGTGACGTTTCCAGGCAACATAATTGGTTACTTATTGATAATAATAAAATTATTGTTGGTATTTTACAATCAAAACAAAAAAAAAACTTATTATCTAGAAGTAATACGTAGAGAAATACGAGCTGACAAGTAAATTTCGCTAATAAATTTGGCTAATTTAGCAACGAATACCTTACAGGAAACGTTGTACATTATTAAAGGGCAGTGAGGGACTAATTTTTCAGCGCGAATGGTTTTCTGTCAGGGCCTCCATCCGCTATTATTCTAATAACCTTTCTATTGAGGAAAAATTTCCTTTGGGATTCTGGTGAAATGTTAATTTCCACTACCTGAACTAATTTTATTATAAACGATTTTGTGTATTTACTTAAAGCTATTAATGTCAGGAAAAATGACTTCTTGTTTTAAATACACGTTTATTGTTTTTAACTTTATTTTATACTATTTAAAAATAGTATAAAATAATTGAACATAGTTTTAATTATTATTTGTCAAGTTCATTAAACAATAACATTACTTAACAAAATTTATGTCGATATAAAATTATAATTAAAATATTCCAGGGTTGAGATTCTGAATATCAAAGTGATACAGTTTTATATCGTTGATTTATGCCGCCATTAAAAATGTATAAAAAATCATAGACACCGCTTTTTGTTTTCATGCAAATGGCTCCGTTTTATTACGCGGATACATGAATGGTTTTGAATAAATGGTTTCATATAGGTGAACAGTTTAATATCTCGGCGTTTTCACAACGAAAAATAAATCGTGGACAATGGGTTCGCGTACGGTGTAGCAGGTTTTAGGGTTAAAATTAACTTTATTTTCACGTGCAATAAGAGCCAGCGGTGTATGAAATCAACGCTTACGCAATGTCCGAACTTAAAGACTGTTTTATTATGAAATTTTATTATAGCCTTTCATGTAAATTATTAATATCGAAATTCTTTATCAAGTTATAATTATAATACTATTATTTTTGGAAGTGCATAGCAGGAAATATGTTGCTCCTAACTTGGAGCCGCCAGACTGGGGAAGCACCTCAACCTTACAGGAGACTACAGCTATATAAAACTGTTCTTAATTAGTTTTGTGTTCCTATGGTGATTAAGGTAAGAGCCTTCCCAGGAGCTCTCAGGTCGGGGACGGGGGAAATCGGTTACACTAGCAACGCCCCTGGTTTTTCTGGCGTGCTAAGCTACAACAATCGCTTACCATCGGGCGGACCGTACGCTTGTTTGCTATATTATGATATTACAGCTATAAATTTAGTGAAAGAGAACTAATTTTTAAATTTCAACTCGTAAATTTTTCATTACTTGAACACATCACGTCTATTAGAGAAATCCGCTTTGAGAAAAATGATACAGCCAAATATTTTTAATTACATCTATTATTTATACGTAATTCACATTACACTTGTAGAAAACACACACACACACACACACATACGTACGTAAATAAACGTACCTTTGTACAGAAGGATTATAATCCTTATGCGGTCGAAGCCATGGATTATTTATAGGTATATGCCATGGGTATGACTAGTCACAACTAAACCTGGTACAATGTTTGTGCTACAAATTTACATTTCTTTTAATATTATCATTAGTGTACATGTAAAATATTAATATTTATTTTTTCCTTGTATGATTTTATTGCACTGTGTTTAACATAATATGTAAATACTAGCTTCTGCGCGCGACTTCATCGGCGTGGACTCCGCTCCTATTGGTCTTAGCGTGATGACACATAGCCTATAGCCTTCCTCGATAAAAGGGCTATCTAACACTGAAAGAATTTTTCAAATCGGCCCAGTAGTTCCAGAGATTACCGCGTTCAAACAAACAAACAAACAAACAAACTCTTCAGCTTTATATATTAAAGTATAGATATACTTGCAACCGCTCTGGTGTAACGACCGATCTTCTGTACTGGTGCGTATAGTCACCTAAAACCTCTACGGTTTGCGGGTTCGATTCCGCTCGGGATGGATTTTTGTATCTGTACAAATATTTCTTTCAGGTTTGGATATCTGTCCTTGTGGGTCTCCCCACCGTGCTTCGCGCTAAGCCATCGGTCCCGGTTGTTATCATAAATACCTGATAGCGATCTTTACTCATAGTACCTACAACAAACATATCCGTCAACCAGCAGTGGAGCAGCGTGGTGGATTTACCTCCAATCCTTCTCCTACATAGAAAAAAAGGCTTATGTCCAGCTGTGGGATGTTACAGGCTGTTCTTTTCATTTTCTACATTAGATGTATTTTGAAAAAATATTCAGAGCACACTCTTTAATCTACACTAATTGATAGTCTAAAATTAGATGTTTACCTTAGGAGGAAGGATAAAATATAAGAAAAAATAACATTTAACATTATAAGCTTTCACGATTTCTATTATTATTTCATTTAATGGTCATGATCAAGAGACTCTACCATAGCGTCTCGCAAGTCACCAAAATATCGGAATTCTGAAAATGACGATCGCTGCTAATCCCATCTAAATGAATATATTAGAGAGGATAATAGTCAAAACGCATACTTAGTTGTAAATAATTAATCTTTTTTACCTTTTTCGTCTCGAAATTGCAGACGTCATAACATTCAATTAATACTTAGAATTATGACTTCCTCGTAACTTAAAACCTGAACTTTGGACATACGGCCCTTCTCGTACATTTTTTATCTCATACCTTTAACAAAATTTATGTCAATCGCGAATAAAATTTTGAATGTACATACCTAATTATTTTTGTTGTAGTTATTAACATAAAAGAATTATTAAAGATTTAGATAGTAATGAAGATTAGAAGACCAGCAGTTTCTGATTAACTCTGATTGATTTCTAAATATAACAAGCACATACACTTACATACACACATATATATATCATACTTTTTTAAATATTAAATTAGTATCAACTATGGAATGTAATGGAATAATTTGTTGTGTGTGTTGACTATAAAACTGTTGTCTAATAACAATGTATGGTTGTGAACAATATTTTCACTCAGTCTAGTACCTACGTACAATATCTCAACAATGAAAGATGAAAATAAATCGGCCAAGTGCGAGTCGGACTCGCGCACGAAGGGTTCCGTACTGTTATATGCTCCCTTTGTACCCTTTATTGTCCACCCTGCAACCTCGTCTATCCTAGTCAGCATTCCCCTCTCGACAGCATACTCCACCATACACACCCAAGTTAGTCGTCATCCATCCACCAACCGAGACGGTTCTATTTCCAGTACTATTTCTATTTTATTTCTATTTCCATTTAAGAATTTTATAATAAATAGTGTGAAATATAAAAAAACATTTTTTAAAAACCCAAATTAAATCTACCGTATAACATTTGGTGGCAGCGTAAAGGGATCAACAGTGATCCCCGGATTCGGCTCCGAGTAAAATCTATAAGTGCAGTGCTAAATCATTAAAATATTGTGTGTCTCGTGCTACGAAATCCCGCAGTGTTCAAGTAATTCCGCAATATCCAAGGATATTCCAAAGTCTTCAAGGACATCCCGCAGTGCTCGAGGACACACTGCAGCATCCAAGAACATCCCGCAGTATCCAGGGTGATTCCGCTGTTTCCAAGGTCGTCTTGCTGCATCGTCAACATGCAAGTCCCCATAATCCTGTTATTCAAGTGAGTGTTCAAGTCAGTGATTCTCAAACTTTTGCAAAACTTTATTCTAGGTCATTGCGATTTTCGACTATTTTGTGTGTCTGTGTTTCCGAAACTTTTGTTATTAATTTTAAGTTGTTTAAAATTGTTAACATAATGTCACAAGGCAGAGCGCCGAGCCCAAAGTTTGAAGTTAATGTTACTGAGGCAGAGGATGATAACCTTTGCCCTCCACCTTCGGGCCCTGTTACAAGGGCAGCGTCAAAGAAAAAAATCGCTACTCCCTCAAACACCACTGAATTAGATTTATCCATTTTACTTAAATTTGTTAAACCATATGATGGGTCCAGAGATACGCTAAACGCATTCCTAGTTAACTGCAACAATGCCTATGACTTGGCATCCGATGCTCAGAAAGATATTTTATTTAAATTTATCATATGCCAACTGGAAGGGAAAGCGCAAACGGCTTGCTCTGTTAAGGAGTTTGTAGATTGGGACCAGTTGAAGGAGTTTCTCAAAGCTCAATTTAGTGAAACAAAGCACTATACACATTTGTTGACCGACTTACAAGATTGCAAACAGCGCGCTAATGAGGCTGTGAGCCAGTACGCTCTCAGAGTAGAGACGTGTTTATCCCAATTGTTGACAGAAATGTCAATTTCTCACGGCCACAAAAACAGGGAAATGATAGGGCGTATTGCGGTGATGGAAGAACTAGCTCTCCACCACTTTCTAATAGGTCTCCTTCCGCATATATCCAATATGGTCAGATGTAAGGCTCCCAAAACACTTAATCAAGCCATTAATTTCGCAACTTCTGAAGAAAAGATCCAACACTTCATGTTAAAGCATAACCCTCCTAACACTCGTCCTAATAACATACCTAGACCCAATAATACCAAACCTTTCCAAAATTCCAATCAACCCAGATTTAACAATAATAACAACCGACCTTCAACTTACAACAACGCCAGCTCAGTCCCAATATGTAGGTATTGTAAGACCCCCGGCCACACCCTCGAACAGTGTCGAAAACGTGAATATAACAATAACCGTTTCAAATTCAATCAAAACCCGACTCCATCAGGATCACGTGTCCATTTCGTTTCCGAGATTCCTGAAGGTGAACAGCCTATTGAGCAAATTGAAGATGACGACCATTATCCAAAAAACTAGGAACTGTCTCGTCCCGGTGTCGTGCGGGACCTAAACCCCTAAAAATCGACACTATAAACATAAACTCAAAATCCGGATTGACTCCGCTACATGGAGGTCAATCCATTATTAAATCTCAAAAACTACTAAATCCATTGACTCCGCTACATGGAGGTCAATCTATTACTAAATCTCAAAAACTACTAAATCCATTGACTCCGCTACATGGAGGTCAATCTATTACTAAATCTCAAAACGTACTAAATCCATTGACTCCGCAACATGGAGGTCAATCTATTACTAAATCTCAAAAACTACTAAATCCATTGACTCCACTACATGGAGGTCAGTCTATTACTAAATCTCAAAAATTACTAAATCCATTGACTCCGCTGAATGGAGGTCAAGTTACTAAATCCAAGCTAAATCCTTGTCAGTCTTCTCAGCATGACATACCAAAAACCGATGCATCCACTATTTCCAATGTTTTCGAAATAACAAACGATCCAGCGATAATGTTTTTACCACACGTCCTGATTAAATCCTCTGTGTCCGATCATCCACTTCCTTTGCTAGTAGATTCGGGATCATCTGCAAGCCTTCTTAAATTATCCTGTATACAAAGAACACCGAAACTAAATCCAGAAACAATCCATTTGAAGGGTATAGATTCCTCCAAAGACTCTGTCCAGACACAAGGTCATTTCAACCTCAAAATACGCCTTCATAAATCCAATATATCCCACAAATTCCATGTCATTAATCAAATACACTTACCCTATGATGGCATAATCGGCTCCGACATGTTGAACGCCCATAATTGTAACATAGATTACACTAACAATTTACTTCATATTGCCAAATCATCCTTAAAACTATACTTTCATGATCCTACTTACCTGATTCCTCCTAGAACAGAAGCTGTCATAGAATGTTCAGTAGAAAATCCCGAATTGAAAGAAGGACTTATCTTAGATCAAAAACTATCCAATACATTATTGATAGCCAACTGTATAGTTCGAGTAAAGGATAACAATCGAATTAATTTATCCGTAGTAAACACTTCTGAGGAACCAATTTCAATAAAATCAGACCTAAATCTAACATTAGTCCCTATTGACACTATAAAACCCGTAGAATACCCCGTTAACTCTATGACTTCAGTTAATCCTATATCTAACTGTGTTACTCGAACTGAGCAGGTCCTAAATCAACTACGTGTTTCACATCTTAATAACGAAGAGAAAGAAGTTCTGTTAGATTTATGTTCCGAGTTTTCCGATATTTTTCACCTTCCCGACGAAGACCTGACATATACAAATGCCCTTAAACACGAAATAAAGACTACTACAGATATCCCAATCCATACGAAGACTTACCGTTTCCCTGAGATCCATAAAACCGAAGTTAAAAACCAAATAGATAAAATGCTGAAACAAAACATAATAGAACCATCAGACTCCCCATGGTCATCACCCATATGGGTTGTGCCCAAGAAGCTCGATGCTTCTAATACACGCAAATGGAGAGTCGTAATTGACTATAGGAAACTCAACGATGTCACAATTGGTGACACATATCCCTTACCTCAAATCGCCGAAATTTTAGACCAACTCGGCAATAGTAAGTATTTCAGCACGTTAGACCTAGCATCCGGCTTCCACCAGATCCTCTTGAATGAAACTGACAAAGCCAAAACCGCATTCAACGTCCCAGAAGGACATTACCAATTCCTTAGAATGCCATTTGGGCTAAAGAATGCACCGTCTACGTTCCAGAGACTGATGAACTCAGCCTTATCCGGCCTTCAAGGTCTCAAATGTTTTGTTTATCTCGATGACGTGGTCTGTTACTCTCATGATCTCCGCTCGCACATTACGAATTTGAACTCGATTTTCCAAAAGATGCGAGAGTTCAATCTTAAGCTTCAGCCGGACAAGTGCGAATTTCTCAGAAGAGAAGTTTGTTACCTAGGGCACATCATAACCGAACGAGGTGTCAAACCCAATCCTGAAAAGGTTAGGGCTGTTACTGAATATCCAATCCCAAAATCCGCTAGAGATATAAAATCATTCTTAGGTCTCGTTTCTTATTATCGGCGCTTCATACCAGAATTTTCCAAAATTGCAAAACCTTTGACAAGCCTCCTGAAGAAGGATGTCCCTTTTAAATGGGAAAATCCACATCAACTCGCATTCGAAACCCTGAAAGCTAAACTTACATCCGCTCCACTCCTGATATATCCCGATTTCACAAAACCCTTTGTCCTCACGTGCGATGCATCTAACCACGCCATAGGAGCCGTGCTCTCTCAAGGCCCTGTCGGCAAGGACCAGCCTATAGCATTTGCATCAAGAACGTTAAACAAAAGCGAAACCAATTATAGCACCACGGAAAAGGAGCTGTTAGCTATCCTATACGGTTGTAAAACCTTCCGACCTTACCTTTACGGGCATAAATTCCAAATCCTGACAGATCACAGACCCCTTAAATGGCTCTTTAACCACAAAGACCCAAGTTCCAAGCTCCAACGTTGGCGATTGAAATTAGAAGAATACGAATATGAGATTGTCTACCGGAAAGGTAGATTAAACTCAGCCGCCGATGCTCTTTCCAGGCACCCAGTTAATCCTATACAAATCCACCCTAGTCAAGAGGAACCAGAAAACCCTCAATCCTCAGAACAAGATCTGATTGACTTACCTGTCGCTTCGCCGTCATCCGATCTGGACATCCTTGATATTCCATCTGATGATTTGTTCAACCCAGATGATTTGCTTAATCCAGATGATATAGCATCTCCTTTACCCACTGAACCTTCCAACATTCCAGATGAGCTTAGAAATGAAATTGAAGATGAACTTACTAATGTACCCTTGAATTTAGAATCGGAAATCCAAGCCGATACATTTCCACAACCGTCAACCAGTAGACAGAACACTGAAACCTTACCTGAATCCATAGCCGCTTATCGAGATCCTGAAACACCTTCCTCAACACCTGAAAACATGTCAACCTCTGATGAAACTTATAAAAAATACTTGAAGTCTCCCGCGAAATTATATAATACTCGCCTTATAGAACATAATGAAGACCTGTTAAAAGGAAGTCAAAAGTTATTAGTCATACCCACCTCCATAGATATGGACGAATCCATGCCATATGTTGAAGCAATCCTTGGTAACTGTCCTAATCCCGAACGCGAAGATTTCCTTAAATTAGAAAGATCATTACATACATTTCTACCACTTACCTATGGGAATAAAACTTACCTTTTCCTGTTCACGAAAGTACACCATTTCGACAACCATTCCTATCCTGATATATTTAAAAGCTTAAAATATACGCGTGATCAGATAATGATATCATACCCTACAAGTACTGAAATAGCTATATCTGATTTCAGAAATCCCTTTGATAAACACTCTTTCACTAAAATATATAATATGCTAGCTTACCTTTTTGAGGGCACGAATATAAGTATCAACATTTATCACAATCATATTATATACCCAGCGCCTAGCGAAATCCCTAAAATACTAAAAGAAAACCATGACTTACCCATTGCAGGACACTTAGGTATCTCGAGAATGCTGAACCGAATTAGAGAAAGGTATTCCTGGAAAGGCATGCGTAGTGACGTTGAAAGCTACGTGAACCGATGCCAGTCCTGCCAGACCAACAAGGCATTACGTAAAATAAATAGGGCACCCATGGTCATAACATCCACTTCTACATCTCCATTTGAGAAATTATCCCTAGACATCGTAGGACCATTACCTGAAGCCGGAACAGCTAAGCTAAAATATATATTAACCATGCAAGACGATTTAACCAAGTACTCCCTAGCATATCCCATTCGCGATACTACAGCCACAGAAACCAGTAATTGTCTTCTTCACTTCGTATCACTCTTTGGAATCCCCAAACATATACTTACTGACCAAGGTACTAACTTCACAGCCGACTTGTTTAAGAAAACCTGCGATTTCCTGAAAATAAAACAGCTTTGGTCATCCCCTTACCACCCGCAAACTCAAGGCGCACTAGAAAGATCACACGCAACATTAAAGGAGTATTTAAAATCATACGTCAACGAAAACCAAGATAACTGGCCTCAATATGTGTATACATCCATATTAGCCTATAATACTGCCGTACATTCAACAACACACTACTCACCTCACGAATTACTATTCGGACACAAACCCCGCATCCCAGACTCCGTATATGATGATAACTCGACAGCCACTTATCCTGAATACGTCAGGCTCTTGCAACACCGTATAAAACATGCGCGTGATAAAGCCTTAGAGTACATAAACAAGTCTAAAGAAAATTCCAAATCATATTACGACTCGCATACTCGCCCTGTCGAGTATAAGGTAGGCGATTGGGTTTATTTAAAGAACCACCTCAGACTGCGAAAGGGCCTCTCACCTCTTTGGAAAGGGCCTTACAAAATAGTAAAGATTCATGGTAACCACACTCTATCCCTATTAATTAACAGACGCCATGTAAAACATCACTATGATGAAGTTAAACATGCGGGAACACAAGAAGAACGTTCCACTTGATAAGTACTATTTAACATAAGTTAGTATTAGTCTAGATTTAGGTACTTTAGTTCGTAACTCCGTCTCTTCTCATTGCAGCGTACTGGTCTACAGTCACCAAGAATATGTTTACCCGATCAATTCAAGCCCCGGAATTTATTTCGACCCCATCGGCGAACTTAAGATAAATACGGGCCATTTAGATATAGTTGCCCCGATAGAAATATCTTATATCAAACCTCACATTGAAAATATAAACTCCATTCTGGGCACAACGCGTTTTTTATGTGACCAATTTCAGCTGGAACTTCCCACTCATTTAGGATGCCATGACGTGCTGGAACCCCTTACAGTTAGGTATCACGACATTGTAAGCGAGTATAACTCTATTGCCCATCTCATTGGTACCGACAGATCTCGAAGAGCAGCATGGATGGCTGGCATAGGCATTTTGTCTAAAACTATCTTTGGCACCCTCAATGAAGATGACGCTGTCAAATATGACAACGCCATTTCCAACTTGCAGGACAATCAGAAAAGACTGGGTTCATTAATCAAGGAAAGTGTTTTGGTTACATCATTTACTTTTTCAAAATTTAATGAGACCATTCACAACATTAAAATTAATGAAGCCAGGTTAAATGAAGCTGTTGATAATCTCTCGTGGCTATTAAAAAATATTACTCAAAATTTAAATCATTTAAATGTAAAAACAAAAATAATTTCTATACTGAACAGTTTGGAAGCCACTGTCCTGGCCCTATCATTCAGACTCGAAGACATAACAAACGCGATAATGTTTGTAAAACAAAACTCAATCCATCCGGCTGTTCTACCACCCACGCAACTATACAATGAGCTTGTCAACAACTATAGATACCTACCTGCTAATGTAAAATTACCCATTACTTTAGAATTAAGAAATATTAACATTTTAATGAACACATCTAATGTAATATGTTATAGTACAAACACTAGAATTATTTTTGTAATTCGTATACCTTTAGTGTCGCCTAAAGATTATATTTTATACCATAATATAGCTCTGCCGACCCCCCATAGTAGTATTAAGTCTGATACATATAGTTTTATAATTCCTAGCTCTAAGTATATCGCAATGACCTCAGACAGATCCGAGTACTGTAACCTTGAATCACTCGATGAATGCATACATATGCACGCCCGTGGTTTTATCTGTAATATTATGACAGTGTTCCCAACGAGTGCGCATGCCAGCTGTGAAAGTGAACTGTTAGCAAAAGTAAACAAACAAAAACCGTCACAGTGTAACACAAAAACAATAACCGGAAATTTACATATTTGGAAACCCCTAACGGGAAATAAGTGGATCTACGTTCAATCGAAACCTAACAAAATATCTATAGACTGTTTGGACTCCGTTTTGAATGAACTAACGATTGTCGGTACGGGAATTATCAACGTTCCGAATAGTTGTGTCGTATACTGTAAGACTACAAAATTAATACCTAAATCTAATGTAATTAAAATAAATATAACTGTACCTTCTTCAGACTTTAATATTATTAAGGATCCCTGTTGTATTCTAAGTAGCGATAAGATGTTAATTAATAATGAACCTCGTACTGTAATTCAGAATGTTGATTTGGACTCTTTCACTTCTGATAACAAATTAAAGTTAGATTCAATTGCTAAAGAAACTGATAAAATTTTAAATCAGCATCAAATCATAAAATACGAGGCTCACTATTCCGTAATCTTAATTATTATTTTATGTGTGATTTCTCTTTTTTGTATTTTTAAGATATTTTTGTATTTCAAATCAAACAGCTGTCTCATCCCTCGTTTTTCCGGAACCTTCCGATCAACCCCGATGAATCCTCCAGAACCTACACCCGAACAACCCGCAGTTTCTGAAACCGTAACCCCTCCTAAAATTATTAATAAACGTAGCGTTGAACCAAAGGACCTTCCTCCTCCTAGTATTAGAAGTAAAGTGTAAACACCCTCATTTTTCCTAAACATCGAAATTTTCACCCCGATGTTTAGTCTACCCCGGGGAGGTGTTATATGCTCCCTTTGTACCCTTTATTGTCCACCCTGCAACCTCGTCTATCCTAGTCAGCATTCCCCTCTCGACAGCATACTCCACCATACACACCCAAGTTAGTCGTCATCCATCCACCAACCGAGACGGTTTTATTTCCAGTACTATTTCTATTTTATTTCTATTTCCATTTAAGAATTTTATAATAAATAGTGTGAAATATAAAAAAACATTTTTTAAAAACCCAAATTAAATCTACCGTATAACAGTACCATTGACTAAACTAAATATAAGTAAATTTTCTATAAAATATTTATTCTGTAAAATATTTATTTAATTGTGAATTTTCCTAATTTCTGATAGATGGCGTTTAAGACTAATAAAAAACAAAAATAATTATCCCTCCCCCCCCCCCCCCCCCCCTTAAATATTTATTTTATTTTGTTTTTAGTATTTGTTGTTATAGCGGCAACAAAAATACATAATTTGTGAAAATTTCAACTGTCTAGCTCAGTGTTCCGCAAAGGGTGTACCGCGGCACACTGGTGTGCCGTGGTTGTTTATTGGTGTGCCTCGGAAAAATAAAGTTTACGTTTATTGATTAATAATAAATATTGTTTCAATTATTAATAAATAAATGTTGGTTAATGTCACTTAACAAATGATTTTTCATTTGTGGTGTATCTCCAAAATATTTTCCTATTCCTAGGTGTAACTTGAACACAAAAAGTTTGCGGAACACTGGTCTAGCTATCGCCGTTCTTGAGATACAGCCTGGTGACAGACGGACGGACGGACGGACGGAGGGACAGCGAAGTCTTAGTAATAGGGTCCAGTTTTTACCCTTTGGGTACGGAACCCTAAAAAAAAGAAATAAAGGTATTCCCACGAAAAGGTTAAGGTGTAGCGCTAACATTCTTTTAATCAACGACAATATATCTAGCCTTTTTCATCATCGGATCCAATAACGCGTCTGCGATACACGTAGAAACGTTTAAACAACGCCAAATTGAGTTCGGTTAGTTACAGCAAGTTTTGTGCCGTGTCTCCACTAAATCGCCTGCACGTGACTCCGTTGGTTTATTAGCCTTATCTATTTACCTGCCACGCGGTATTCTTACGACACCTTCTGAAACTCGGCAGTATTAAATTAAAGGTAATATATCGTTTGGAAAGGAATCGGTATTATCGTTTGTGTTTACGAAGTGTTGAGATTAGTTTTCTCTGAATTAACGCTGTATTTTATGTAGGGGATCTTATTGTGAATACGTGGAGCTGTTTTGTATCAAAGTCATGTAAGCAATGTTTTTACAATACAAAATGCTCTAAGACTTTGTATTTGAACAGATAGGTCCATTAATATTATGTAATAAAAAATCTTTTTTAATTTTTTTGTTATGAAAGTGTGGTTTAAAAATGATGATAATTGAAATAGTGGCTATAAATGTTCGTTATGTGGCAACAATTAAACATGTAGGTAAATGTAATACTAAAATCAAAAAAATATTGTAAAGTAATATCTTGACTAACTCCTCGCAACTAAGCTAATAAATTGTAGACAAACAAGAAACAAGCAAGAATCATTTATAAAAACAATTTTTATTGAGACGACAGTAAATATTTTGCTTAAAGCCTGAAGTAATCCTACTGGGAAAGTACCTCAACAGTGGTGAGTAAGATCTCCAGAGCTCCTGGGGATGCGATGTGTTAGCAACAGACTATGATCTGCAATATGATGCCACCATCATGTTCATGGTGCAGGCGTCCGTAGTCTACGGTAACTGCTGACCAACAGGTGGCTGTTAGAAATGTTTTACTGAAGAGTAATTAATTAAGAGGAAGAATACTGAATATTTTTAAAAAGGTCAATTTAACATCTTCAACTTTACTGATTCCCAATAAAGTTTGTAAGGGATGACAAATGTTACGGACGGATTAAAAACAAACTCGTTTCATTATTAAATATTACTGGCACTTAATAATACTGATAGGAAAATAGGCCAGGGATAGGGTAAGAATAGGCTGTATTATATAAATAACTAGTGTATAAAAATATATAAAAATGATGCCCCATTTAGATTTACTCCTACTAGGAGTTGGGGGTCCGGAAACACACATACACAAGCACAAACACCCAGACCACGGAAAATATCTGTAGGCCAATACTAATGTATTCTATGTTTGCTTTTATTCCACAAAAAATATGTGTTCTTAATGACCATTTAAATATTAGAAATATGTTCATCTCCTTTGCCCCTAGGTTGCCTGGAAGAGATCGCTTTTCAGCGATAAGGCCAACCTTTGCACCTTATGATATTTTGTTAAAATCAATCTGATGTGCATTCTGATATTTCTGTTTTGGCGTACAATAAAGTGTATTGTTATGTTATGTTGTTATGTTATGTTCATCGAGCCTGTAAGTAAACCTATTATAGGGAACTGTCGGTCTTATGGAGAATAATGACAAGTGAATTTCAGGAGTTTAGCTCAGTATATCAGATCAGGGTTTCAGTGTAAGTTTATTAACTAGCTAGGGGTCACTCGGGTTTTAGCGTTTGTAGTATATATATGCGTTCATTTTAATCTTAGGTAAATAAGTCAGTTCCGTATCGTTTTAATTAAGTCATCACTACATATTATAAAACAAAGTCTCTTCCTGCTGTCTGTCTGTATACATGCTTAGATCTTTAAAACTACGCAATGGATATTGATGCGGTTTCCTTTAGTAAATAGAGTGATTCCAGAGGAAGGTTTATATGTATAATACATGCATAATATAGTAGAGGAACACTGATAGTTTTAAAGTTTTCTAATGTGATGTCGTAATTAAACACATTTTTGCGCTTAGATTGCAAATATTTATTTTATACTAGCTGTGCCCCGCGGTTTCACTTGCGTTGATTTGAGGGAAAAAATGCTTTCCTTTTTTTTAATAGTATAAGATTTAATTAGCTTGATATATTTTCCTTAGTTTACACTAAATAAATTTCTGAACGCACGCATAAATATTTGACCAAAAAGTATATAACCACTACGTTTTATATTTGACAACCAATATATATTATGTCAATCCGTTTTCATTACTGACATTATTATACATTTTTAAAATGTAAAATACGCCACTATCCGTATATTGTGGATATATGTTGTCGATTCGAAACCTTTATTTAAATACGTTCTCTAATTTTATCGGAGAGTTTACCATATCGACGGGATGAACATTAAATGTTTGACAGTTACGAAACACGAACGTAGTTCCATACAAATTTTCATTCCCACCTTTCAACCCCTTACACCCTTTTATTCGCATTAAAAAGTAGCCTATGTCCTTTCTCAGACTCTAGACTATCTGTATACCAAATTTTATTTAAATCTGTTCAGTAGTTTTGGCGTGATTGCGCGACAGACAGACAGACAGACAGACAGACAGACAGACAGACAGACAGACAGACAGACAGACAGACAGACAGAGATACTTTCGCATTTATAATATTAGTATGGAAGTATGGATTTAGTATCAGCATTGCACCCATGCGAAGCCGGAGCGGGTCGCTAGTTAGAACTATACCTTATAAGTTATAACTGAAATGAATTAGTATGAATTACCAATACTGACCGTTATTATATTTCTTCTTTTGCTACACTTTTTGCTACACTAACATTACTAGCTTAAAACACATAATCCTTATTTGTTATCTGTGAGGTGGATTATCCTCGACTTATCAATAAAAGTAAGTATTTTAGCAACATATTATTATTAATCAATCAAAAACGTACATAACGTAACGTAACGTAAATAAAACATGCACCATCTTGTATATTTGAAAAGGAATTAAAATGTAAATGTTCGTATCAATGTTACCTTTTTAGGTTTTTGTTGCCTCTACAATATGTAGGTACTTGTGTCTAGACAACCTACTCATTAGTATGAGTCTAAGGGCACGACAAAAGCAAGTTTTAATAAAAAAAGGAACTGACGCGTCTCAACTATTTTTCTATCGGAATGAAACTCACAACATATACATATTTTACATTATATGTTTTACTGAATTAAATATAACAGGTACCTATAAATGAAAAACAGAACCTTTGTTGTCAATGTATCGCCATAAATTTAAGATAAGCTAAACTAAATTAATAAATTTAAATATTTTTGTTAAGTACAAAGTTATAATTTTGCTTAGAATTTTATAATATTATATAATTTATAATTCAAAACACAATATATTTTTATCTAACTACTATAATAATTAATTATATAGAAAACACAAAAAGAAACTGAAATTTCGAATTTGAAATTTCAACCTTAGTTTAATTATGCATTCAACAATATTTATTCTCCTAACAATGTTTTAATAAAAATCAGACCTTGCGTATACAATATACAATACAAACGACGACTAATCGCTTATTAGCAACTAAACGATATTATTTGTAAGGCAATAAATACGTTCATAGGAATTGCCATTAATTTCTTCTCAGGCGCTCATTCCGAGTCTGCCCAACCATCCGTAATAATTCTATAACCTGCAATTAATTGGGTAGTTGAGTGCTCAAGTATTCTACATCAGTAAGTTGACGGTGAAAGAGGAACACGAAGACCCTCGATATTTTAAGTGCAATAAACATTATTAACTATTTTTTTAAATATTCTTTTAGACTACGATATACCAACAAAATGTATAATTACTTAATTGTAATTCAATATTGAGCTTAATAATTCTTAAACCGTAACAAGACCAACTCTGTACATAGATAATTATGATAATAATACGTATGAAATGATATTTAAAAATATTCTTTTGTCGAATTATATTTATTCTATAATTATCAATATCGAAGCTGGAATCGTTTCTTTTTTTTTTTTTGTTTATTTATATTTTAATCTGTGTCTGTGCCTTTACCACATAACTATTCAAAATATTGAACTAAAGTAAGCACTAGATATCTTGTGTTCCACAATTTAATACGGTTTAAAAAATTAGACAGTAATATTTTCCACATTTTGTTTTGGCTATACAAAGACAATAAAAATAAAACAATACATTCATCTTAATATCTAGACTAGGTCTAGAAGAATAACTGAATAAATCTTACTGAAAACCAATCTTTTAAAGTTTTATTATTAAAAAGTAAAATGTGAAGGAAAAGCTAATGAACTACGTAATTTAACTGACCAACTAACTTTGACAAGTACAACAAAACAAGGCGAACAGTTAACGAGTGTTTAAAAGTAACTAATTAACATTCGAAACCATAAAATCACGCGCAGTTCGACTAAGATTAATAACTTTAAACTTGAAGTGAAAAGTTTGAATTAAGTTTTATGAAGTAGGTCGATAATGGGACAAAACGAAAATGTATACATATTTAAATGAGACTTTTTGGAGTTTACTCCTTAAGAATTTATTTTAATATAATATAAAGCCCCCATTATGAAAAAAATATCAGGAGTAAAATATACTGATCCTGAAAATATGACCTCGTTACGTTTCTCGTAACGCCATCTATCGGAACCAATAGGGTTCCGATTGATGGCGTGACGACGTTCTCTAATAACGCCATCTTAGATAGATAAATGGATGATTTGATTCGTTTATTTACCATTTGATGTGGTATTAATCCTTTTCTTAGACTAGTAATCCTTTTTGTGCCTATTTAGACAGTCAATGAAAAGGAGTAAACTCCATTCGTGCGTCGGAGCTGACACACACACTTTTTTTTATACAACTAGGTCGGCAAACAAGCGTACGGCCCACCTGAGGGTAAGCAGTTACCAATTCTTACAACCAGTGGCGTAGCTAGGCAACCGAAGGCCCTGGGGCAAAATATAAACGAGGGCCCCAACTAAACTATTTAAAATCGTTTGTTCTGTAGTCGTCCTGTTCCGAATTCGACATACTCCAAATTTTTCGTTATACGTAAAGTCGTAAGTCTCATTTATCCTATCCTTGAGAGAAACCCTAAGCAATAGCCCGTTCCATTACACGTTGAGCGACTTGTCGACCAGTCTCTTTGTCAGTGTCCACGTCTCGGCTCCGTATATTAACACAGGCAGGACGCATTGCTCGGAGACTTTTGTCTTCAAGTAATGCGGAATCTTCGAAGTGAAGACTCGAAGAAGCCTGCCAAACGCCACCCAGCCTAACCGAATCCTCCTATTGGCCTCCTTCTCGTAGTTGTTGCGGCCTAGTGCGGCGAGAAGGGTAACATCGATCGATATGCCTTGGTTATTAAGCATAACTTTCGTTTTCTCCAAGTTCATACCGAGACCGACTCGTCGGAAGGACTCGTTTAGGCCGGCCAGCATTTGGCCTAGCTCATCCAATCTTGTACTCTGGTCTTGGATATGAACGGTCATCGTTGCCGCATCGTACATACATCTCAGTAACTCGATGTATCGCCAGTCGATGTGAAATATCTGCAGAGAGTCCAGGACAGCCCAGGTTTCGCCATACATAGCGGTTGATTATATTCTTCTGTCTTTTGTATAATCTGCCGAACAGTATGGATGTGGTTTACGGTGCTGTAGCCATTTCGAAACCCAGCCTGCTCCGGTGGTTGGAATTCGTCAAGTCTTCTTGTGAGACGATTTGTAACAACCCTCCAAAACAGCTTATAGACGCAGCTCAGAAGTGAGATCGGTCTGTAATTCTTTAACAGAGACTTATCGCCTCTCTTAAAAAACAGTACTACCACATTCCTGGACCTCGCCTCCGGTATGGTACCTATCGGTAGATAACGGCGTTAAAGAGTCTCGCCAAGGCTTTTAGGGCAGGTCACCCTGCGGCTTCAAGGAGCTCAGTCTTAACTCCGTCATCCCCCGGAGCCCTTCCGTTTTTAAGCTGCCCGAGCGCCGCACTAATCTCATCTGCTTCAATGTTCGGGATGTCTTCCGAATAATAGCTCAACAATTGTGCACACGGATCTTTAGTGTCCCAAGTCTCAGGCTTGCGTGCGCTCGACGAGTACAGCTGTCCATAAAATTTCTCGACCTCTTCTCGGATCTGAGGGCGAGAGCAAACGGTCCTGCCATCCGCTGTTTTGAGCTTCGCAAAAAGGCTTCACCAGAATGGTCTTTGGAAAACTTTTAACCCCATATTCTGGTCAATAAGAATAGTAATCTCTCTCCTATTTGAGCAGCGGAAGTCTCCGTATCCTCTTGGAGAGCCTTCTGTTCTGCTGAAGCTGCTTGAGCAGCGGGCAACTCGCACCTCCGCCGCATCAGATCCAAGGCCTCGGGAGAAAGTTTGTACTGCTTCGTTGACTTCGTCGTCAGAAAATATCTGCGATCCAGTATACACACCGTCTTACCACGTTGTCGCTCATCTCGTCCACGTCGCTAGTAGTTTCCAGCGAATCGAATCGGAGTTTTAGAATTAGGAGTTCCAGTTGGAACAACTCGGAGCCACATAGTATTTGGGGCAGCGTAGCTCGGAGAGTAGATTTCATCAAGCGGGTCCGCTCTTTTCGGGGACATATATTCAGAGTGCCAAGCAATAGTCGGTGGTCGCTGCCGGTGTTAAACCTATTAACTACTGAGACATCTCTGAAAATAAGCCTTTTATCTGCTATGATGAAATCGATCTCGTTCCTCGTCACAGTATCGAGGCTTTGCCATATTCACTGCTTTGGGGCTTCTTCTCGAAAATGAATTAATCAAGAAGAGCCCCCCCCCCTTCCCCGCTTGGAGGATGTTGACGATTATCTACCCCCTGCGATTCCTGTGCCCCAATCCGTGTGGTCCAATTCTCGATTCGCTATCCCGACATCGGTCGGCTTCAATAGTTCCAAGGTGGTAGTGGAACTTTGTTATCCCTTAGTTGCCTCTTACGACACCCACGGGTAGAGGGGGTGGCTAAATTCTAGACTGCCGTAGCCACACGGCAAACCCCTTCAATGACATCGACAAGTAATACAACGTAAGTAGACGAAAAAAATTGTCAAGTTAATGCGCGTTATCAAAGATTACTCAAAAAGTAGTGATCAAATTTCAATAAAATTTAAATTGATACAAGACAAGTATCACTTTTCGAATAAAACAAGAATAATTAAAAATGCGGTATAATATAACCTAGGTCGAGGAAAAAATAGTCAAGTAAATATGCATGATTAAGTCGAAAAATGGTTGTTAGGGCATCTCAAATTTGTTGCGCGACAGCAGCGCGGTGGCAGCGCGGCTGCAGCGCTACTTTGTAAGTCTATGTAAATAAAAACGCGCAGTTGCCGCGCTGCCGCCGCGCTGCTGTCGCGCTGCAACCGCGCGTTGTTATTTACATAGATTTACAAAGTAGCGCGGCTGCAGCGCTGCGGCCGCGCTGCTGTCGCGCGACAAATTTGAAGGCGCCCTTAGATCGCAATTAAATTTAAATGAGACCACATGACAAGCACCACCTTTCCATTAAAACAAAAATCATTGATGTTGTAAAATTGATTATTTAACTGACTGCAGAACGTGCATTTAACTGAGTCATTGTTTTTTTTTTTTTTTATTTATTTATACTTTTGCACACCAATACATACTCGTAATTGACAAAATAAAGAATTACATTGTTGTGTCTAGTACATTATTGAAAACAGTAATTTATTTGTTTTGCAATCGATAATCTGAAGATAATTCTTCAAAATGTTTTTTACCCCCAAGTTTCAAACAAAGATGTTCGAGACTTGTTGGAAATTACTGTGTAATTTTTCATATACGTGTGGGATGCGTAATTTTTAAAGACGATATGCATGAAAGGGAATGTAAGAGTGAGCGTGAGTGATGAAAAGAATGATTGACATCGATAGACGAATGAGTGACAGCGGGGAGTGTGTGCCGTACTGCTAAGAAGTTAAGACGTGTGTAATCATATAGCTCTGTGTTCTAATAAACCTGTGTTATAATTTTGGATATCCTTCATTTTCTATCCCACAAATTTTGGGGGCTCGTCCGGGATCGGGTTAGGTACCATTATTAATTTCGCGTTCATGGAATCTGGTTTATTTTTATTCTGAATGTATGAGAAATTTTCATTAGTTAAATTTATAGTTTGTAAGTCCGAGTCCGAGGGGCCCCCTGAGCTTGAGGGCCCCGGGGCACCGCCCCGCCTTGCCCCTTAGTAGCTACGCCACTGCTTACAACGCTTGTAACAACACAAGCATCGCAAGCGCTTTGCCAACCCTACCCCTAATCCCCACCAGCAGCTCTGGTTGCCTTACTCACCACAGGAACACAACACTTCTTGAAAGCAGTGTCAGTTAGCTGTGATCTTCTGTAAGGTCGGAAGAAGGTACTTCCCCAGTCGGGCTGCTCCAGATATTGAACAGGATATTTCCTGTTGTGCCCTACATCAGTTTTTTTTAAACTATAATAACAAAAAATATCAATAAAAGACCACTAAGGTTTTCACATGTATTATCGTAGTCTATTTATACATATTTATCTTATACTATTAAACGAGCAATTCTTGTATATATATATATATATAGAATCTGAATCTCGGAATCGGCTCCAACGATTTTCGTGAAATTTAGTATGCAGGGGATTTCGGGGGCAAAAAATTGATCTAGCTAGGATTCATTTAAAAAAAATGTCGTTTTATCCCTGTTTTTAGGCAATGAAAAAATATCATTAGAATACGAAGCTTAATTTCACTACATGTCATCATAGCTGTATTAGCGTAATTAGGAAATCGGCGTGTGTCAAATCGTGTTGACCCGGGTTCGAATCTTAGTCCATATAAATTTTTTGTCTTTTTTTTTAATTTCTCTCGTGATTTATTATTTAAATAAAATTAAAATATAAAAATACCGAGGAAAAAAAAAACAAAAAAAAATGAAAATACCGAGCTAGGCTCGGTCGCCCAGGTACTTATTTATTAATGGTCACAGACATAATATACCACTTCTCTTTCAATACTTAAAATATTAACAAAAATATGAAAACCATTTATAATGTTTATATAATTTAAGTAATTTTTAACTCGAAATGTTTAAGTACATAATGTTGCTTTAATTTAGTTTTAATTTTAATGCACAAATATAATATAAGGATAGGTTGTTAATGAAGTCGAGTTAACTTAAAACAAGACAAAAGCTTCTTGAATACAAACATTTTTGATGGATTAATTTATTAATCAATTTGTACAACTTTTTTTGATACTAAAACCTTTTTATTATTTTAATAAAAGTACACATTATTATTATTTTGTTGTAGTGTAAACGTCGGTCGGTAGAACCTACGTAGTCTAGTTGAAATCAGCTTGCAATAATGTAATATACGACACATTTGTCAACGCGTTCATCACAAGGTCTACCTCATGTTTATGGTCTACCAAATTGAAGTTATTTACTTTTCCGTCGTGTGACTTAGTAGTATACAGTCCATGACCAGCTATATTAAACAATGAACCATACATATCAACATTCTCTCCACCAAACGGAATATGAAAGAATTACTTTTTTATACTATAAGAGTGAAAAACAAGTGTACAGCCCACCTGATGGTATACGTTTACTACAGCCTACACATACATCGCAAGCGTGTTGTTGACCCTACCTCAGACCCTCCCTAGGAGCTCTAGTTTCCTTACTCAAGACAGGATAAAAACATTATTTGAAACCAGTATTATTTGGTTCTGATCTTCTATAAGTTTGAGGTACTTCCTCAGTCGAGGGCTACCAATTTTAATCACAATATTTTCTGATATGCCATACCTCAATAATACCTAGATAACTTGTTGTCATGTACACCTGATAGCGATCGTTACTCATAGTAGGGAATATATCCGTCAAACCGCATTGGAGCAGCGTGGTGGATTAAGTTCTGCTCCTTCTCCTACATGGGGAAAGAGGCTTATGACCAGCAGTGGGATATTACAGGCCGACGCAAGTTATTTTGAAATTTTGTGTTAAGAATGTATAAACGTGGGCATTTCTTAATATTTGTGTCGAAGTTATTTTAAAATTTTGTGTTAAGAATGTATAGGTAAACGTGGACATTTCTTAATATTTGTGTCTTCAGTGTAACTCAAATGACGGGTTATGAACACAACATAAGGATCGACTTGTTTATCACGAGGTTCGGCTCATAAAGTATGTTTACGGTCTGCCAAATTGTAGCCGCTGCCCTTTCAGTCCCGACGTTTAACAGCCGTTCAAAGAGTTGCTTGAACAATCAACTGGCTATATTAACACTTGTTTTAAGTTACAACTAGCTGTTAGCCTTAAATAGAGTTTCCTTCGAATGTTTTTCCTTCTGTCTCCCGCCAATTTTTTTTTCCTATCTTAGTTTTTGTTAAAATATTTATAACTGTGTGTCTCAAAATATGGAGCAGCCCGACTGGGGTAGTACCTCGACCTTACAGAAGACCACAGCTAAATAATACTGTTTTCAATCAGTATTGTGTTCCTGTTGGTGAGTAAGGTGACCAGAGCTCCTGGGGGGATTGGGGATAGGGTCGGCAACGCGCTTGCGATGATTCTGGTGTTGCAGGCGTCTATAGGCTACGATCTTACCATCAGGTGAGCCGTACGCTTGTTTGCTGACCTAGTTACATAAAAATAAAAAATAAAAAACTTAATAAAAAAATTTGAATGTTAGAAATAATAAACTTAATATGAGATATCAATAAATATTTATATTTTTCTCTTTATTTTAAATATAAAAATACAAGCGACAAACCCTATATTACGGAAGCAAACTAATTAAAACTCCCAGGCCACATGTGCGGTAAATTCGCTAAAGTAAATAAGTTTGGGATGATATCGAATTTGGAAAATGTACGTTTCCTTTCAAATAACAGAAAAGGTCGTTTTGCATTCTCAAATTAACAAAGTGATAATAACTTAAACTAATGTCTGAAATTTTACTTGAATACAATACGGGTGAAAATTATTGGCAAAAACCTATTAAATGGATAACGTTATAAAATCAATTCAACTGGATAATAAGTTAAAACCGGTAAGACTCAATTTTAGTCTATTTCTGTGTCAAAGAAAAACATACACACTAAACGGTTTATCATAGGTACAAATACCTGAACATGTAATTATATAAACCACATTTATATAAACACATCTATATAAATACAGTTAGGTATTACAGTAAAAAATACTAATTCAATCAATATCAATTAGGAAAATTGCATTATTGTTTTCGATCAAATATGAAACATGTGGAAAATTGATGTATGCCTGGAGCGAGATTCATAATTACATCTGCCTGACAGACGTTTGACGTGCCTAATCAGTACGCAACCGCTCTGCGTTTTAACGATATACGAAAAATATCATAATATGTGTGTGTGTGCAAAACCGATAAAACCGATTAATTTGATATTGATTCTTTTTTAATAAACTTACCTAATTTGCTTGCTTTATCTGTGGCCTGTACGACTGAGTGGAATCTTCTTTGTTTAACCGTTGCCAAAGTAGTAGGTAATAAAATAAACTTTTCATTCTCAAAACCCCCAGAAGAATACGAATTTGTAAGAAATCTGCACAACATGTTCAGACCTTGACAAACACGTCAACGATTCATAGAAAGATTTTTCTTTAGTGGTAAATATTTTTCATGTTTAGTCCAGTGCAATACGAAATAAAAATAAAAAATTGCGTGCGTACAAAGTACACATTTCAGAAGTAAACTTTCTTTGGCAAACTAATTTAAAAAAAAAAACGAATTATAAAAAACGAATTAAAAAAAACGAATTTAATCTGTACTATTATTATAAAAAGGTAAAGTTTCTAACTTTGTTTGTTTGTAGGGGGTAATATTCACAAATACTTATCCGATCATGAAAATTCTTTCACTAACAAAAAGCTACACTATTCAGGAGTGATATAGGCTATATTTTATTGTTATTTAACAAAATATTCAGTGAAAAATAATAGTATATGTAAATCAAGTCGTTGAAATGCGAGTGAAATGAAAACTTTACTAAGTATATAGGTATTTGCATCACAAAAATAATAATTAACGCTTAACGAATGGGCACAGGTCGGCTAGTTATTTATAAAAAGAACAGCACCATTAATATTTATGTTCAATACTATCAATGCTTGTGATTAAGTGATTAAAGTATTAATATTGAATATATTGAACCCTTCTGTCTGCAGAGTTTGAACAGAATTATAGCATCGCCGTTTCTTGTTAACATTTATAGCCCAACTATACGATTTAGTAATCAATTTATGTTCGGAACTTCGTAGAACTTTCGCTTAATACACGGTACTTCCTTTAAACAACTGAATATATTCTCGAAAAACTTTCCATTGTGAAAATGGTAAAATATTTCTAAATAGGCTTAGTTAAGACTATTTTTCCAGACTTAAATACGCTAAAAATAAAGTATTACGCTCATCGGATTTATATTTCCCGAAGTTCATCAATTTATTCATATTTTTTATCTTCTTGAAAAAGATTAATTTTATATTTCATTTTTATATAAACTGTTTATTTTTACCTTTTTAAAAACATATTAAGTTATTCTTGAAAATAATATAAGGTTTCCTTTATCAAGTAAATAAAAACATCAATACACAAAAATATACCTACAGTGTCATTAATTATATTAGAGGTCTTATAGATCAAATTTCGCATTTTTGAGGTTACAAACTCATCCCGGCCGTATCCATATTTCTTATCTATATATATAAATGAGATTTCCACCCATATATTGACTCATCACGATATCTCTGGAACCATAAGGCGTAGAGACTTGAAATTTGGTAGGAATATTCCTTTCTCCGAGTAGAGGTCAGCTAAGAACGGATTTTATGAAATTCCACCCACAAGAGAGGGTTGCGGGGGTTAATAACATATATGGCAAAACAACGTTTGCGGGGTCAGCTAGTAGGTAATATTATTATCAAGTATCCTGCAAATAAGCTTTGCTTACTGTCTTTTGACACCATGTTGATTTACATCGTTATGACTTTTCGACATTTTGCAATTCGTCATTTAAAATTATTTCAATATCTGAAAAAAAATTCACCAGCCTATGTCACCAGTGGAGGCAATAAGACGTGTAGTATGATTTATACCGCTACTGAAGTATAAAGTCAACTGTAAATAACTAAATATACTATATATTATTGTAAAATTTCTAAATTTGGTATTCCTATTTTAAAATTACCTTAAACTTTACTTCTGCACAGAAGTTCTTGGCAAAAAGCTCGAAAAAAAAAGATATAAACTGTGTTTTTTATACAGGTAATATCTTGCATGAAATACAGCGTCACTAAGCCCACACATCTTTATCATTTATATAATCTTGCACCGAATAATACCGAATAAGCTTGAAATAAGCTTTAGCTACTTATTTTTTTTTTTCAATACAAACTTTTAATTTATTTTTAGACAATTTCAATATCATGTGTATGTGTATTTTTTACATGCAAATACCATTATCCTCATTTAATATATTAATATTCAAGATAAACTTTAACCACCAACGTAAAGACTCAAATGACCCAGACTCATAATAATTATGTTGTTTAGAGACAACCCTATCACCACTTATTCGCATCTTGACACAAAACATTTCCCATATCTTTCAAACATTCCCTAAGCGTAGCAAAATGTTGCCGACTATCAAACGTTTTCTAAGGATTTGTTACAAGGTAATCTGAGATCGCTGTGTATCGATAATCTGCTTATAGATCATATTGCACTGTATTGAAAGGAGACGGTTTCGCTCGAATAAGTATCAACAAGATACAGGATACGGCTTACAGCCAAATTCAATAATACTTTTTCCCAAATAGTGTTATGTTCTTGTGGTGACTGAGATGGCCAGAGCTGCTGGGGAGGATCGGAGGTACGGTTGGAAACGCGGTTGCGTTGTTTCTGGTGTTACGGGCGTCCATAGGCTACAATCAACAGCTTAACAGCAGCAACAGCAACAGCTAATGGTAAGCCATTAGGTGGGCCATATGCTTGTTTGCAACCCTTGGAGTTTAAAAAAAATAGTCAGGACGAGAATCGAAGACACAATCCTTGGGCAAAAATTACAGTCATTGCCTACTACGCTAACGGGGTAGTCCATAGTGATCTTGTGTTGCTGCATCTAAAAACTAATTTTTCTTACGACTTATAATTTTTTTATAGTTATTGAAAGTCTTCAAAAAGCAATCTCAATAGTCATTATTTTTCATTTACCCAACTACACTCATTCATATATCTTGTTTAGTATTAGAAGCCACCCACAAGGACGTATCGTATATGAAATTAATTTCACCTATTTCCAGTACACGAACTACGGAAGGGATTACGGTTGACTGATGGGTGCGTCCCTATTCGAGTAAATCCTATCTACGACGTCATACAGAGGCAAATCCTGGACGATTTCGGACGATCCCGGGACTGTATGCCTATTACATAATATTACTTGTTGCTCTAAGTTTAGTATATGATGTATCTACATCTATACAAATAAATACCATGGTACATATACCAAAATAACATTTTTTTTTACAATTTTTATCTATCCGTCTGCTCTGAAACGGCTGGACCGATTTTGACGGGACCTTTACCTACTGGCCGATTGCTGATGTAATAAGGAGTAACTTAGGCTACTTTTATTTTAGAAGTTTATTTATTTTATAACTGCGAACTGAACAAGAACTTTTTTGTTAAATTCCACGCGGACGAAGTCGCCGGCACAGCTAGTTTGTAATAAATTGTAACTGACCGATTTCTGCGTGTAAGAGATTTTTGGGAAAAATTAATTACTAGAGGTTTAAAAGTCTATACCAAGCCAATAGAAGTCAAAATTATATTTAGAAATCATACCTTACTGCCTGTTTTTTCCTTGTGTTTATCACGTAAAATTCATTGAAGAAAGTTAGATATAATATTTTCAAAAGTCTAATTCAAAATATGTACGTTTATTTTCCATTGAGTTCATACGACTCTATAAACAATCGAGTTCCTGGGGGGGATTGGGGATAGGGTCGGCAACGCACTTGCGATGCTTCTGGTGTTGCAGGCGTCTATAGGCTACGGTCTTACCACCAGGTGAGCCGTACGCTTGTTTGCCAACCTAGTTACATTAAAAAAAAATCGTAATGAAATCATAAAAAATCATCCGTATCTAGATACCATAGATGAAGAGTCGCAAGGCATAGCTAGTTTGAATTAAATTCTTACCTTATAACAAGGATATTTATTGAAACACAAAGGTGAATTTTTGTTATGATGAAATCGTATTACTCCAATGCAAGGTAAAGTATGAAACATTTTACTAGAGAATTTTTAACTCTTAAATACGTTATTATAATATTTTTTATTTCATTCCGGTTTATGATGTGTATTAATTAGAATATTTTAAAAGAAATTACTGAAAGAAAGGCTACGTATATATATTAAATAAACATAAAAAAATATATTTGTCATTCTTGTGAACAATTCCTTATCGTAGTCTCGTCCGATGAAGGGATTTGTATGAACGAATCCCGACTTGTACCCGAGCAGTCCCGGCTTATTTACCCTGCCTTACTCCGCAGCGGACCGAGGAGCATCATCCTTAAACAAATATAAATAACATTTGCCTTCACATTCTCATGTAAATATAAGACCTATCTGGATGTGATTTTAAAAGAAAACGTTTATTTTTGTAAAATAATAAGACTGGTCCATTGATGCAGTTGGCAGTGGATCTGCTTTCCTAGGGTTCTAGATTGGGGGTTTATATTATTACTAGCCGACCCGTGCCCACTTCGTTGGGCGTTATAATCCATTTCACATAAGAAGGGTACGGTGAAATTTGATATGTTCCAATACACTCTCACTATTTTCAGCAAATCAGATAAATATAAATGTTTTAAAATCACCAATTAATTTCTAAGGCAAATAATAATGCTTGATTAGATTGAATTGTTGACACGGCACGTCAGAGGGCGCAGGTTCAAATCCTGCTGATTTAAAATCTTTATATATTTTTATCTTTTTCCTTTTATCTTGTCACTCCTGAATAGTGTAGCTTTCTGTTAGCGAAAGAATTTTCATGATCGGATCAGTATTTGCGAAGATTACCCCGTATATACAAACAAAGTTATAAACTTTACCTCTTTATAATATTATATTAATTATTATATGTAGACACTCATAAATATAACATATATTATTTATTTATTTATACTTTATTGTACACCACAACTACATTTTAAACATTAAACACATTTAAAGACATTTACAGACTGTGAAGTACAATGGGTGGATATTAATATATTATGTACTTATTAAATATTATACACGATATGTGTGTGGTTTTCGATTAGTTTACGTGTTAATAAATAACACAGGAATTAAGTCATTTAACTTAGAAACACGACCGTTTTTATATGTATATAAAAATGATTATTACGTTTTCTTTTAAAATCATATTAAAATGTAGTTGTGGTGTACAATAAAGTATAAATAAATAAATAAATAATATATGTTGTATTTATGAGTGTCTACATATAATAATATAAACCCCCAATCTACAACCCTAGGAAAGCAGATCCACTGCCAACTGCATCAATGGACGACTCTTATTATTTTACCAAAATAAACGTTTTCTTTTAAAATCATATATTTATATATAATTGTATAATTAGTCATTGTCAATTTAAAACGCAAATTCCTGCTTATACAAATAGCCCACTAAACTCTATAAAGCATAGTAAATTCTACTATAAACTACAAGAAATTATCAAACTATGAATTCCACCTCTATTTCTCTATTTTTATTCTCAAAACGAAATTCTCAATAAGTAATAAATTGCCGTTTCATAGAAAATGAGTAAAAAACATTAAAAGGTTAATTAAAGACTTGGACAGACTATTACAGCTCAAATTAAGTATTTCTGAAGTCAACGTTGAAGTTCACACTTCTACCTAATTTGAAATTCCATTTCATTGCGATATTCCGCTGCAAATAGTTTTAAATGTTTTGTATTTTAAAAATAAACAAATAAATTAAAGACAAGATTGGCAATATTAAAAACAGAATGCATAGGGACGACATAATATGATCCGAAAAACAAAATTATAAAACACAATTTGTAAGTTCTGAACATTTCGGTATTTTCAAAACGTACGTCTCCCCTCTGTTCATCGTAGAGCAAGGAAAGCTGTCGGTAGGTTGTTATCATAGACATCTGATAAAGATCGTGTAGGTACTCATAGTAAATAATTGTGTTTGCTCGCAAACTAAAAAAAAACTGACTTCCAATACATCGACAAGTTTTCATTACTTTTTAGAGATAAACAAGCAGCTCCATCGAGACTTGGCTAGTTTTTTTACAGAATGTTTTTGGTGGGATCAAAGTTTACTCAAAAAGTAGTTATCAGATCTCGATCAAATTTAAACAAGACTACATGACAAGTATTAGCTTGATTTAAATAAAAATCATCAAAATCGGTGCACACAGTGAAAAGTTATGCGGTATAATACAACGTAGGTCGACGAAAAAATAATCAAGCAAATACGCATTGTTACGATAAAATTGAAAAAGTGCTTGTTAGATCTCAATTAAATTTAAATGGGACCACATGTCACGCAGTACCTTTTGATTAAAATAAAATTCATTGAAATCGGTCCCTCCAGTCAAAAGTTCTAAGGTAACATACATTTTTATAAATACAATCGATTTGAGAACCTCCTCCTTTTTTGGCAGTCGGTTAAAGAGTGTATCAGAATGATAGATTAAGCTGATTCAACAATAAAAAAATTAGAAGTCACAATAACACAAGATAACTAGCATTAATAAACACACGCGACAAAGATAGCAATAGCAATTAAAAACGGCTGCACGCAGCAAATCATCGACACCGCCATTGAAAAGATCTAGTATCTTTGACACGCGGGGAAAACCTTAAATTACAAAGTTTCAAAGCCATTGCGGAGTCTTAAACAATACAACTTCGAACTATTCAACTAAACTTCGATCGAAACTTCTAGAACCGATAACAATTTATAAGTGTGGCACCGCTTCGCTGAAGTATTAACTTTTCAAGAGCAATAATGTACACTAATAGCGAAATGAGGGAGACAGTAATTGTAATACTTTTTGAATTGATTGATTTTAATTAATTGAATTAGTTACTGAATATTAACTTCACGACAGAACAATAATCTATATATATATACAAATAAATAAAATTGGAGTCTGTTTGTAATATAAAATAACCGCTTTTTACTAAATGCATATGGATGTACCTATGCATATATCAAAATAACATTTTTTACAATTTTTGTATGTCTGTCTGTCTGCCTGTCTGTTTGTTCCGGTTTGTTACGAAAAAATGAACTAACCACGAAGTCAAAAAACTGATTTAACAAAAAACTTATTTTTCTTAAATTAAACTATGGCTACTTGTAGAAATGAGTGGGTAGTAATAAAAGCAATACATACTACAGAGACAGAGTTATAGTAGTATCGTGTAATTAATAGAAATTACAGGAGGGTATCGAAATAACGATTAAAGACAACTTATTTAACAAAACTTTAAACGCAATGAAGATAGAGTCACGGTACACGTCTAGTGTTAACGTAAGGCTGCGTTTTCACCAGAGATGTGCGAGGAAAATGTGTCGTACGAGGATGTGTAGCGGAGCTGTGAAAATGCGCATTAATGTGCGGTGCTGGTGGAAACGCAGCCTTAATCCTAAAATAACGATAAATTCCTCGTCGCAAAGCTATTTATAACATAGAGATACCCTTCAGGTCTAAAGGGTTCGAGCATAATCCGATAATTTTTATTCTTCCCAGACAATATCAATTAATAACACATGCTTTAGATTTTAGCTAGGGATAACGTGCAAGTCGTAACTAATAAACGTTTTACAAGGATATAGGTACTTACTGATTCCGGAAATGGCTTTATTCGATTTTTGAAATGAAACTTCTTTAGGCACATGAGGGGTAAAATTTAAGCGATCGCTAACGCGGCAACGCGTCGCGCAGTCACTACTTGGATGGATGACCGCCTTGGAACAATGCGTGATGTTGACTTTTTTTTCAGTATTTTTTATGTATTTTAAATTCTTTTTTTTAATTTGTTTTTTTATTAATTTTTTTTAATTAGTTTTTTTTAATTCGTTTGTCAAAGAAGTTTCACTTCTGATATGACTGTGTAGGTACTTTCTACGCATGCAATTTATTTTATCTTACTACAACTGTGAAGGTTCAATTTTTTACATAGAAGATTAGACATTTCGAGACTATAATTAATTGAACGTAATATACTTATATTTTTATTTTTGTCTATTGTATCTTAGTAACCCATAATTAGTACAAGAAATAAATATTGAAAAACGATCTAAATATTAAGGAAACCAAAAATATAATAGGAATTCTCTATAATAATAACACTATGTAGATTACATAGATAAATAAATTAAAAGTAAAAACCATTTTTAAAAACAAGCTTTTATTAGAATGTGCTAAAACGAAAAAAATAATTTTTTTCCTTAAAACTTTTACTATCTATACTAATATTATAAAGAGGTAAAGTTTATAACTTTGTTTGTATATACGGGGTAATCTTCGCAAATACTGATCCGATCATGAAAATTCTTTCGCTAACAGAAAGCTACACTATTCAGGAGTGACAAGATAAAAGGAAAAAGATAAAAATATATAAAGATTTTAAATCAGCAGGATTTGAACCTGCGCCCTCTGACGTGCCGTGTCAACAATTCAATCTAATCAAGCATTATCATTTGCCTTAGAAATTAATTGGTGATTTTAAAACATTTATATTTATCTGATTTGCTGAAAATAGTGAGAGTGTATTGGAACATATCAAATTTCACCGTACCCTTCTTATGTGAAATGGATTATAACGCCCAACGAAGTGGCCACGGGTCGGCTAGTCTACTTATAAAGTCATTACACATAATATATATGATAGAAAAGCTTGTCGCGAGATATGAGTACTCGTATTTCTTTAATTTGGAAAATTTAATAGTTCAAATCAATCACATCAATTTATTTAATTTACTTGTTTAGAAGCAAACTCGCGACAAGCTTTTATATCAATTATAGATTATGTGTAATGACTTTATAAGTAGATAGTAAAAGTTTTAAGGAAAAAAAATATTTTTTTCGTTTTAGCACATTCTAATAAAAGCTTGTTTTTTAAAAAGATTTTTTACTTTTAATTTATTTTTGACTTTTTAGTCGGTTATCAGTATCACGTCACTTTATTCTAATTATTCTTAGCAAGCCCTTTCATTTGATACCCATATTGTAGAAGTGCACTAAAAATAACTAGTCCGCACTCTTAGATATGCCGCCATATTGGATTTAGAATGACGTCACAAAGTTAACCACGCATTGTCATCCAAATTGAACCTGCATACAACATTTCAGCTCGATTGGTTGCTTCAAAATTGAGTTGCAAGATTTTACCCGAACAAACATACATACATACATGCATACATACAAACCACGCATTGTCATCCAAATTGAACCTGTATACAAAATTTCAGCTCAATTGGTTGAAGATATCTGCTTCAAAATTGAGTTGCAAGATTTCACCCGAACAAACATTCATTAAAGTTACATACATACATACATACACTGCAAGTTAAATAAAAGCTTGTAAAATATAATCCAGGATTTTAATCAAAAAGGTTCGTTCTATCTGACCTTTGAATATTATGTTAGTGGGCTTAAAGTAAAATAAGTTTCAGTATTAATTAATGTTATAAAAAAATCCATGTCGTAAATAATAATAGAAGAATTTCCATTGAATGTAGGTATTATATTTCAATTTAGATGAAAGAATGTATGAAACTACTAGCTTCTGCGCGCGACTTCGTCGGCGTGGACTCCGCTCCTATTGGTCTTAGCGTGATGATACATAGCCTATAGCCTTCCTCGATAAATGGGCTATCTAGCACTGAAAGAATTTTTCAAATCGGCCCAGTAGTTCCAGAGATTACCGCGTTCAAACAAACAAACAAACAAACAAACAAACAAACAAACAAACAAACAAACAAACAAACAAACAAACAAACAAACAAACAAACAACCAAACAAACAAACTTTTCAGCTTTATATATTAGTGTAGATTAGTATAGATTTATTTTATAAAACTTGTTAGGTAATATAATTGAACAAGTAATCTAATACACGAATCGAGATAAATTCTCTTTCCCTTCTTAATAAAAAGACCATATCCAAATATTTACGTAGAGTAATATCGCTTCATTTTACTCTATTTCCGAAAGTAACAGGTTAAAAGTGCCTTATTAAAGCGGTCGCTTTAAAATATGTCAGGTTAGAACGGCAAATAAATAATGCCGGTGGCCGCTTGGGCGCTATGAGTACGGGCGGTCGGTTTGCCTATACAAAGAAACTAAAGTGGATAAGACTTAGAAACTTGCCCCTAACTCAATCTCAAAAGACCTGAACATTATTGTTAGGTACATTACGTTCCTTTGAGTTTTGTATGTTAAAAAAGCGCTTTGAAGTCAACCTCTTATGTTCTTAATGAGATTGAATTTATTTAAATATATAATTATGTATTAACTAGCCGACCCGCGCCCATTTCGTTGGGCGTTAATTATCTTTGTGATGCAATTATGTTGTGTAGTTCTTAGTACTGTTTTATTAGGTTCATTGTTTAGAATTCGACGTATAAAATCGTAATAATATCGTGTATTTATTATTTTAAATTACAGAACCAAATAATTATAAATAAAATGTTGCTCCAACGCCATCTATCAAAAAGCGAAAAAACTTCGTCGTCGGTAGTCTAAAATAAGACTAAATAAAATAAATAGACTAATAAATAGCGATAGATGGCGTAAGTTCTCTGTCATTTTTATAATATATTTTAATATTTTTCTTATTTACTGAATTTTTTGTACAATTACAATAAAATATAGCCTATGTCACTCCTGAATAGTGTAGCTTTTTGTTAGTGAAAGAATTTTTATGATCGGATCAGTATTTGCGAAGATTACCCCGTATATACAAACAAAGTTATAAACTTTATCTCTTTATAATATTAGTATAGACTAGCCGACCCGTGCCCACTTCGTTGGGCGTTATAATCCATTTCACATAAGAAGGGTACGGTGAAATTTGATATGTTCCAATACACTCTCACTATTTTCAGCAAATCAGATAAATATAAATGTTTTAAAATCACCAATTAATTTCTAAGGCAAATAATAATGCTTGATTAGATCGAATTGTTGACACGGCACGTCAGAGGGCGCAGGTTCAAATCCTGCTGATTTTAGATTTAAAATCTTTATATATTTTTATCTTTTTCCTTTTATCTTGTCACTCCTGAATAGTGTAGCTTTCTGTTAGCGAAAGAATTTTCATGATCGGATCAGTATTTGCGAAGATTACCCCGTATATACAAACAAAGTTATAAACTTTACCTCTTTATAATATTAGTATAGATAAGCGTGGCTGATGTCGTAAAGAAATAATATGTTAATTTAAGAACGAAGTATTGGTTAGGAAATCATCTTACGTGCCTTTACTTACGTCGTACCGTGCGATTTTTACATAAGGTTTCTATTTAGAAACACGGTAAAGAGGAAAAAATCAAAGCATCAACCTTACTTGCAGGCTTTTTCTTCCTCATCCCCGTAGCGGAGCGTAATACCTGTAGCAAAAGTAATATTACGTGTATTCATCCAATCTTAACCGTGATCCTTTTTATCGCTTTATGAATATTTCAAAAGGTTCCAGACGCAGGTTTCTGAGGGAGCGTCTAATGATCGACTGCCTAAGCCTGTGATGTTAGTTTTTGACTTATAAATATGTATGCGAATCTTGAGTACAAATATGATTTCCCGATAGACTCTAGAACACGGCGCTGTTAAAGAGAAAAATTTCATAAAAATGTCTGTTACAGAAACATTACGTATTACCTTTGTCTACTTTTATATTGTAAGCCATTTGATTAATCGTATGAATGATATTTTTATATTTTTACCAGTATATTTTTACGTAGAATATAAATCATCTGGGGATAAGACTAAAAACTCAGAGTAAAAAATAATAAAGTAATATTTTTTCGTCTCACCCGCATCATACACGGACAATTTAAGTCACAAATTACTTGGATTTGGAATACTATGCGACCTATACCAAGCGTGTAAATTGGAAATTTTCATTTACTTTTAAATTGTCCTGTCCCATGTGCAAATTACTGTATATTAGCAAACTTTCGAAAAGGATCCACACTAAGCCATAGTCCCTTGCTGGCACCAGTGCTAGCAATGGCCCCTGCCGTCCGCACCGTGGAATTTACATCGTGTCCCATATACTATACACGGTCGAACATTAAATTCGATCCCCCGAATTATGAGAATAGAGTCCTCAAACTTTATGTCCCACTAACTGCGGTCTAGTTTTCACTGGATTTAAAATTTGATTTTCAAATTTTATCAAAAAATGCATATTCATGGAATTTATCTAATAATTTTATTATTTCATGAACGTCATAACAGTACTTTGTAATAATTGTAAGCTTGCTTTAGCTTCTTGAGCTTTCGTTTAGTTCAGCGTTTTTTTTTTCAAGTAAAATGTAACAAACGTTTTGCAGTGGCTTTTATAAAATAAAATAGCTACCACTGTAGCAAAATAAAACGTACTTTTTCATAATAATTTTTATTAAAATTTGTATATTACAATACAATAAATAAATTGAGTATAATAATACTGAAACCTATACCTATAGACGCCGCGTTGGCGCAGCGGTCACAGCACTGGTTTGTGGCTATTGCGCGGGTGGACCTCGTAAGGTCATCAAAAATTGTTTTTTTTTTTTTTTTTTTTTTTCTTTTAGTCAAAGTCAATTGTCCTACAAATTGCGTGGTACGTTATCCCGGTCCTACGCTCACTGCTGCTCTATCTCCTGATAACTCCATTATCTACCACAATCGAGAGTTTTCGAAGAGGAACTTTTTGGTCGTCTTATCAAAATGAAGCTACTCCCGGAAAATTAGCTTGTTACTAATCAGGTGAAAAATATGTACTAGGGATCCCTACCTATTACGTATATATTTGACATTATAATTATGGTATTATGTTATCGCTCTTGACTTTGCTTTTATGATAACGAAAAATGTGACCAAAATTACTATTTTTAATTTTCATTTATTGAAATAAAAAATAAAATCATAAAGAGATAATGATAAGGATACGAGGAAATATCAAAAATTATACGGACCCATCTCATTTAAAGAGGACATTTGGCAAAATGTCTCGGGAAAACAAACATTAAAGGGTAGAGCTGCAGCGCTATTTCCCGTACGTCCTTTGTGGCGAACTATGCTCACTAAAGAACTGTTTATGTGCGGAAGTATAAAAAGTTTAACGTTGTTGCTGTACGGCCTCGCTTCTGTGTGCATCAGGGTGAATTGCGACGACTGACTCTGCCCGCAAGACGAACACGGCTATCGTAGGGCTGCTTACTTCACTATTACTAAGATATACGTAAATAATATTGCATAATAAGTATTTCGTGCGTGTATTGTTTAAAAACTATTGGGTTGAATTAAATTACTTTTATAGAGTTTACTCCTTAAAAGAATCGATTTTCATATAAGGCCCCCGGTACTAAAAAAATATGAGGACAAAGATCTACTAAACGAATGACCTCGTTACGTTTTTGTGCGCTATCTATCTGCTACGACGTTTACGACGGTACCGGCTACGACGGTTACGACGTTATCGGTTACAACGTTTTCTAATATTGCCATCGATACATTACGTTATTTTGATTCATTTATTTACAATTTGATATGGTATTAATCTTTTTCTTAGACTATAAAATCTTTTTTGTGCATATTTAGAGAGTCGATCTGATGAAGTAAACTCCAGTCGTGCGTCAGAGCTGAAACACACACACTTTTTTTAGTTTTATTTTTTGCACATTATCAAAAAGGGTTATAATATTTTATTTACTATGAAGTTTATCAAATTGTATGCAACAACTACTTTTACTTTTTACTAAGTAGGTACTTGTCAATACTAATATCATAAAGGTGGAAAGTTTGACTGTTTGTTTGTTTGTTTAAACGCATTAATCTGAGAAACTTTTGGTTCGAATTGAAAAAATATTTTTGTGTTGGCTAGCAAATTTACCGATGAAGGCTATATGCTATTTTTTCCTCAAATTAACGCATGTGAAACAGCGGGGCAGGGAAAGTTTTAAATAACATTTTTAGAATAAATATCATTAGTAAATGTTGAAACACTTGGAAATTTGTCCGTTAGTTCTCGAGAAGAGTAAATTTTCAGACTTCACATAAGTTTGAAAAATTGATAATGAGTAACTTGTGTTCTAACTTTCACAATACCTATGCTGATAAAGTATGATTTCATAAATTTTCTAATGTTAAATTCTTACAGCACCTTTTTCCTTTTTTAACCGACTTCCAAAAAAAGAGGAGGTTCTCAATTCGATTGTTTTTTTTTTTATGTATGTTACTTAAGTTGTGGAATAAAGGTGGTGCGTGTCATTTGGTCCCTTTTAAATTTACTTGAGATCTGACAAGTACTTTTCGAGTTATATCTAATAATGCGTTTTTACTTGACTATTTTTTCGTTGACCTACGTTGTATCATACCGCATAACTTTTTACTGGGTGTACCGATTTTGATTATTTTTAATTCAATGGAAAACTGACGTTTATCATGTGGTCACATTTAAATTTCATCGCCATTTGATTACAACTTTTTGAGTAATCTTTGATAACACATATTTAATTGACTATTTTTATACTACTATTACAGTTTCATCACCGTAACTTTTGATCCCGTGGGAATAAAATATCAACTTATGTATTATTATGGATCCGCATTTATCTACCAATCTTAATTACAATCAATTACGTAGTTTGTGCTTGTAAGAGTAAAAAACATCCATCTTTACAACTTTTGCTTTTATAATATTAGAAGAAATCTCTAAATAAATGTTTAAGTAAAGGTGTACTGAGTATAGTATACTCCCATTAGCTGTGGAGTTAGGTATTGCTGAAAAAGAACACTTTAGTTTCGTATCAACCCTATCTAAAAGGTGGTTTAAGTGTAGAGCCGGTCGTATCTCTACGACGATTCACTGGACTGTCTTTTCCGACGAAAGAATACAGAAAACAGATACTAAAACAAAAACAAACCTTATATCCAGATAAAAAGAATTTACTATTGCGTTAACTCAAATAAAACAAGGTGAGTCGCGCATGTTCTCGAGGTGTGAGGTGCAATAATAAATCTTAAAAACTGAAATTTTAAGAAGAAGTAGTTTAATTTCCTGTGTACATAAATAGCGGGGCGTCCAGTTGTTAATTGAAGGAGCCTGGTGGTTTGGATTATGTCGAGTTTTTGCCTCGTTCCGGTATAATTACTTCGAGTGTTTCGACTAAGTCTGGGAAGTTAAGGCCAGTATTTTATAGAGGGTCGTTAAAATTCTATAGACTGGTATTTCTTATACCAGTGAAGTTTGTCTTTGAAATATGGTGAAAATTTCGCTCTTAAATATAATTCACTAGATTCCGAAACTAGTGTTCATTTGTTCCTTTTACACACAAATTGTAATAGGTTAAAAGCGATAATTCGTATTTTTCAACTTGCTACAACAAACAACACATGATACAATATAAAACAATTTATTTATTAAATATTAAATTATAATACACAAATAAAACACGCGTTTCAACAATGTTTGTCTTAAAATAAAAGAAATAAATCAATTCTACGAAACAAAAAAAATAAAAAGAACAAATAACAACAAATTAATCTGTGTGTACAAAATTTATGTTAACTGTACTAAAACAAACTTTCTATTATAACTCATTTCTTATTATGTGTTTTATAAGATTTACTGTATGTTTCACTTTAGGTACTACTCAAGTACTCAATTGAACGTTTTGTCAAACAGAGTACATCACTCGTGTCTATCGCATGTTAGACCATAATATCATCATTCGCAGTCATCATATTTCCTAGTAACGATGTTACAGTATTTTCTGTTTAGCTGTAATAATAACACAACTCTGTTCCTGTTCGTTACTAATGCATATTGATTTGTTTATTACGTCAAGCATTTCTATCAAAAATTTAAGCACGCTTCCAGTCAAAGAAAATTATAAATGTATTGCTTTAAACAACAATCCCACTGCGGAATTTCTTGAAATAGACATCACAAACGTATTTATATCCAACTAGATCGGCAAACAAGCGTACAGCTCACCTGATGGTAAGACTGCACCACCAGAAGCATTGCAAGCCCTTTTCCGACCCTACCTTTTTAACTGAGGTAGGGCACAGCAGGAAGTTTCCTGCTCAAAATATGGAGCAGCCCCTCTGGGGTAGTACCTCGACCTTACAGAAGACCACAGCTAAATAATACTGTTTTCCATTAACGCTAACCATTAGAAACTTTTATTTCACTTTAGGCTTTAGTGAGATATTTTGCACACATAGCACAATCAGAGACGCTCTTTACACACACATTCCAACTTGATATATTCTCTTTACAAATACATTCCTACTTGATTTACCTCAAAATTTATCGCATGTATTACAATATTTTAGAATTAAATTAATGTAAGTATATCAAAATTTTAGTGGAATACTTATTTGTTAATACTATCATTTAAATCATATTTAGATCAATTATCAAACGATATTTCTAGTAAGCTCTTCTTTTGAATTTGAGATTTATTTATTGAGTAATGTTTATTTGAGAGGAAACACTAACGAGGCTTTATTCTATCTTCAAAACACTTAATAAGTGAAATTCTAAATTAATTGGCTAAATAGTCTTAATATAAATATATTTATTAAACTAAACATTTTTCTAAAACTTATTTCTTCTTTTTGTCTTTCTTCTTTTTTGGTTTTTCAGGCACTTTTTCTGGTTCTGGTGTTGGTGGCAGTTTTCTATCTGGCCACAACCGTTGTATCATTTCAACTACACCTAAAAATAATAGTCACATTATAATGTATACTAATTGAATAAATAAATAATTATAAAATAATTAAAAACTTATTACTGACACAAATTGTTATGTATATGTTTAAATTTCAGTTAATATACTGTAGTAATGAGTAACTAATGTGATGTAAGTGTGTTTAAAGTATTTGGTGATGTTGAATGACCCATTCAGTTTTTGTTCAAAAAAATACATTTGAACCGTACAGTCGAGACTAGTCACCAAAAGTGATCAACAATCAAAATCTGATAAAGTAAGCAAGTTAAGCATGGTTTCTCCGTGCCTACAAAAAACCCTCCTAGAATAATAAGGTAGAGTCAGAGTTTTTTCTATTTTTATATACATACTAGCTTCTGCGCGCGACTTCGTCGGCGTGGACTCCGCTTCTTTTGGTCTTAGCGTGATGATATATAGCCTATAGCCTTCCTCGATAAAAGGGCTATCTAACACTGAAATAATTTTTCAAATCGGCCCAGTAGATCCTGAGATTAGCGCGTTCAAACAAACAAACAAACAAACTCTTCAGCTTTATTATATTAGTATAGATTAACTAGGTCGGCAAACAAATGTACGACCTATCTGGTGGTAAACGGTTACTGAAGCCTTTTTTTTTACGTGGGGAAAATCCATCATGGATGTTACGTCAGACTCGTACTGACTAAAATTCACCACGTGTAAGCCGTGTGTCCGCCTGGGTGGGACGAGATGGGGTCGCGCTAGCAGTCGCCACCTCAACGGTTACCGGAGCCTATAGCAGCCTTTAACACCAGAAGCATCGCAAGCTCGTTACTGACCACCCTATCCTCACAGAGAGATCTGGTCACCTTACTCACAATCACAAAGGAACACAACACGACTTAAGAGCAGTATTATTTAGCTGTGATCTAATGTATGTTTGAGGTACTTCCCCAGTCACTCCAGTCAGCTCCAAATTTTGAGCAGGATATTTGTGCCCTATATAAATCACGACACGCTGACATGAGATTCAAGATAACAATTAAAGTCTTACGAGTACATCAGTACATGTTCTTTTCCTAACGTAAAACTAAATTAACGCTTCGGCCTGTAATATCCCACTGCTGGGCATAGGCCTCTTTCACCATGTAGGAGAAGGATCAGACCTTAATTCACCACGCTGCTCCAATGCGGGTTGGCGCATATATTTTCGTACTATGAGTAACGATCGCTATCAGGTGTACATAATAACAACCGGGAACGACGGCTTAACGTGCTCTCCGAGGCACAGTAGGGAGATCCACAAGGACTGCAAAACTAAATTATTTGTTCAATATTCTTGTACTTCAAACTCTTCTTTAACTTCAATAAGACATAAAAATCGATGAAGTTTTAACCGACTTCAAAGAAGGAGAACGTTCTCAATTCGACTGTATTTTTTTTATATGTGTTACACCATAACTTTTCACTGAGTGTGCCGATTTTGATGATTCTTTGTTTAATCGAAAACTGGTTCTTTTCATCTAGTCACACTTTAATTTTGATCGAGATTTTTAAGTTATATTCGGTACTAATAAAATTTAATTTATTATTTTTCGACTACCTACGTTGCATTACTTGTCGGTGTACACCGAAGTTGTTTTTTTTTTTCGTTTGCGAGCAGAGACAATTCAACGACTCAAAACTGCGTTACAAACGCTGTTACTACATAATTATATGTCAATATTTGTTCAAAAATTACAACATTAGATAAAACAAGATAAACGACGGTGGAAAATGAATGAAATACTTATATTTATACTTAAATTACTTTAGCAAACAACAATGGAAAAGAGAATATGACAACGTGAACACGATAATTAAAGCTGGTAATAACTGTTAATTATAATTTCAATATCACATAATATGACGCCTATTGATTGTCAAAACTGCGAATCGAATTTTACAGTTATACATTAATGCATATTAATTACTAAATTTACTAGTCTAATATTGTGGTACAATACCATAATGGTCAGTAGAAATTAAAATAAACGGTTTATCTATACTAATATTATAAAGAGGAGAAACTTGATTGTTTTGTTTGCATTGAATAGGCTCCGAAACTACTGAATCGATTTGAAAAATTCTTTCACTATTTGGAAGCTACAATATCCGCAGGTGACATGGGCTATACCTATTATATTTTCAAAAACATTAGGGAAAAAAAAATTTTTGATATATATTTTTTTTAATTAAATATCCGTGCGAAGCCGGTGCGAGTTCTCTATAAAAATATGGCGGTTCAAAGTAAACCTGGTCCGCTAGTTTAGAATTTAAAAAAAAAAACTCGTTCACTCAGACATGAAAATAAGCATAGTAAGGTAACTTGTATGACTCAAAAGGAATTGTGAAGTACGTCCATCCCGAGCCTTAGAGAAACGTCGTAATAAATTACGCTTCAATCCTTCTTCGTAACAGGAGGCGAAGCTTAGGAATATAATAGATAATATACTCGTAAAGTTTAATACAATAATTTCACGTAAATTAATTCTCATCATTTTCTGTATAATCGATAAAATGAGATCGAGAAAATATTTTTTTCAACCATTACAAATAACATAATTATATTAACTTCTTAAAAAACTCTTAAAGACAAATTGGATGGTAAACGACAGACAAATTGTCTGTTCATCATTCACATTTTAATACGGCAAATCTTAGTAAATTTCTACCTTTTTAGCGTTAGGTTTATTAGAAGACTAGCTTCTGCGCGCGACTTCGTCCCCGTGGAATAGGACCAATTCTGTCATACATGATTTGTACGAACTTTAACCGTTTACGCAGCGGAAGCTCTCAAAAGGAAAAAAACCCTGATTGTGAAACATTCTTCATTGGTGCTACGCTCCTATTGGTCTTAGCGTGATATACAGCCTTTAGCCTTCCTCGATAAATGGGCTATCTAACACTGAAAGAATTTTTCAAATCGGACCAGTAGATCCTGAGATAAGCGCGTTAAAACAAACAAACTCCGCAGGTTTATTATATTAGTATAGATTTATTTTACAGCTATAAAAAGAATAAATCTAACCAGTTAAGTCTAAGGTTTTCCCTCCTTTATCCAATTTAGGGCCAGGAAATATATCAGTAAGACCTACAACTAAGTCCTCATCCAATGGTGTTCCAGCTATCTTCATATCGCGCAAGATCTCTCTCGGCTGTATATTATCGCATATATTTTTCTTTTTAAGAAAATAGAGCCTTAAATCAAACATACTAATTAATAAGCAAAGTGAAAATAGTAAAAAATGTGTTATAAATTGATCAGGTTCTAATAATGTTTAACTAAAAATCAAATTATATTAAGATCTTCTATGGAGCTATTATGTAAAAAAGTTCGATCACGATCACGATCACGATTCAGCCTCTAATATCCCACTGTTGGGCATAGGCCTCTTCTCCATATTATAGGAGAAGGATCGGAGCTTAATCCACCACGCTGCTCCAATGCGGGTATTCTATTAAAAGTATTTTTTCGTTATCAATGCAATAAACAAATGAAATATTATTTAATATTCATAATAACTATTTCATAAAATAAAAACCAATTTTTTTTTAAATTTCATGAGAAAAAAAATTGCGTGCGTACAAAGTACACATGTCAGACGTGAAACTTCGTTGGCAAACTAATTAAAAAAGTAGGCGGTATCATAATTAGAAAACTAATTGATTAAAAAAACTAATCGGGGGGCACGGCAGTGCCCCCGCCAAGTCGAGCGCGAAGCAAACACTGCCGTACCATCCTTTACCCGAACCATTTCGCCGCATTTTCAGGCCCCTATTTGAGAACCTCTGGATAAGACCAGAACGCTGAAATTTTCGTCATCGAGTAAGCTACAATCACATACTTAAAATCCAAAATTTTAAGTCTGTAGGTCATTTAGTTCAGAAGTTAAGCGAAAGCAAAGTTTCGCATTTACGACACTCACTCACTCATGATCATCAAAATAGAACTAGTACTTCCCAAAAACTCAGAGAGCTGAAATTTGGTACAGAGTTAGGGTTTAATGGCTACATAAAGGGAAAACTATAAAAACTAGGATAATCGAAGATCTGGAGTACCTGGTGACCCTGATTAAAAAACACAAGAGCCCAATCAAACTATTAGAAGAGATCGATATACCACCTTTACATAAAATATAATGCGAAAAACAGGGTGTAAGGGGTTGAAAGGTGGGAATGAAAATTCGTATGGAAGTATATGTATATAATGTTCGTGTTTCGTAACTGTCAAACATTTAATGTTCATCTCGTCGATATGGTAAACTCTACCCTTAAATTAAAGAACGTATTTAAATAAAGGTTTCGAATCGACAACATATATCCACAATATACGGATATTGGCGTATTTTAGATATTAAAAATTAATAATAATGTCAGTAATGAAAACGGATTGACAATTGACATTATACATATTGGTTGTCAAATATTTATTTATGCGAGCGTTCAGAAATTTATTTAGTGTAAACTAAGGAAAATTATCAAGCTACTTTAATATACAATAAATAATAAATGTACAAAAGAATTAGATTACAAAAAAAGAAAGTTCAATTGATTGAATTAGATACAAAAAAAAAGTTCAATTGATTGGTCTCCTTGAAAAATTCCAGATTATTCTGTCAATCCAATCAAAGTCTTAAATCATATAAATATTTTCGCCGTGGAAGTGTAAAAGATATGTTTTATATATTTTAATCTGTACTAATCTGTACTAATATTGTAAACCTGAAAGTTGAATTGTTTGTTTGTTTGTTTAAACGTGCTAATCTCAAGAACTATTGATTCGAATTGAAAAATTCCTCTGAGGTGGATAGCCTATTTAAAGAGAAAGGTTATGCTTTAAGAAGAAGGAAGGCTATTTTTTTCCTCAAATCACAGTGGGTGAAACCGCGAGGCCTAGCTAGTTGGTACATAAAAAAATCGACTGTCATTGCAAAAATCAGATCACATCTTCTAATTTAATCTAGCCTATAGCGTCCCACTGCTGGGCGAATGCCTCCCCTCTGCCTGCTCTCTTAACTTAATTCTACTCGAATATTACACAAATTACACTAATATATTAATTTCGCTCAAAATTTGGTCAAAATATAATGCATTGGACTAAGAGTGGTGGTGATACCAACACGTCAAGTACAAGAATCAGAACCGGAAGAAAGGAAAAGAAATATTTGTATTGTAATAATAAAAAAAACTGTTACTAAAAAGAAAAAAATGTGTCAAATAAGAAATTCTAAAAAATAAATCAATATGCCTGAATATGCCCACGTTTCTACTTTCTACAAAAAGAAGTGAAATCCCACCAAAAACATTCTGTAAAAAAACTAGCCAAGTCTCGATGGAGCTGCTTGTTTATCTCTAAAAAGTAATGAAATCTAGACAAAGTCGTACCAAGTCTAAGGTTCATTACTGCGATTTCTTTATTATTATAGTTAATGTTGTGTGACTTGGCCGTTGAAGGGTACACTAGGGTACAAAACCAGGTGCTACATGACACCATTGCACCAATCTGTCGCCAGAACCGCTACCCATTGACGATGGAAAATTGCCACTTGGAAAACGTTGATTGAATAACCAGTCAATTGTAGGCTTGATTGAATAAAATAAATATAAAAAAAAAATATTGATAAAGCTGCGTATTTCAATAATACTTTTGTATAGGCAAGCCTGAAACAAACTGTATAAAAAATTATTTCCAGTACCAGCGGACTTCTAATCATTGATAGAAGTCCGTCTGTACGTCTATTTTATGTTAGATCGGTGGTCGATTTAACGCTCCAAAAATAAGAGAACAGAAGTCAGCATTGTCAATGCTGAATTCATGTGTTATCAACAACCGCCTAAAATGAGACACTAGTGTCCAATTACCAATACCAATATGGGATATTATTCTTAGTTTTGTACCCTTGTGTACCCTTTAACGGCCAAGTGACACAACATGAACTATAATAATAAAGAAATCGCAGTAATGAACCTTAGACTTGGTACGACTTTGTCTAGATTTCATTACTTTTTAGAGATAAACAAGCAGCTCCATCGAGACTTGGCTAGTTTTTTTACAGAATGTTTTTGGTGGGATCTCTATATATATAAATATAAATCGCTGAATGTGTTTCTAAGCGCAAATCTCGAGAGCGGCTGAACCGATTTCGCTAATTCTTTTTTTATAATATTTCTTGAAGTACGAGGATGGTTGTTACGGAGAGAAAAATTAAAAAAAATCCCTGAAAAAGTCTAAAAACAACACTTTTCTATATTCCCATACAAAATATTCGTAATAATACTTAAAAGTCAATTTGAACTTTAATACCATACCACAAAGTTTAAGTGTTAGTGGAGAGGTTTCGGGAAGGATTAGTATTAAAATAAAAATAATAATTAAAGAATCGACTGGGCGGTACGAAGTACGCTGGGTCAGCTAATCGAAAATAAGAATAAATACTAATTGAAAAAAAAGCCTACGTCACGCGGTGTTCCCACGTGGTCATCCATTACATTACTGACCGCGTGACGCGTTTCCGCGTTAGCGGTCGCTCAAATTTTACCCCTCATGCGCCTAAAGAAGTTTCACTTCAAAAAATTACAAAAAAAAAACATAATGCTGTAGACAATAAACAAAGAACAATGTAATATAATCTACATATAGTTTAAAATCTAAAAAAAAATAGAAGTAGCTTTAAAAATTGCAATATTATAAAAATAAATCTTGCATTTTTTTATTCTTAACAGTAGTAGGTATTTTATACTGTATTATATTATAAAAAAATACAGTAAACTAACGCGATGTCAAGTTGAATTTTCTTAGAACCATGAGCGGTGAGGAAATCCATCCTTTTCAGTATTATCTCTCTGATATCTGGTACTGAGAGGGTGTAATCGTGCTTGACGTTTCCGTGCGTTATATTACACTTCTTACGATAACTTAGTTCTAATACCTCTCTATATTCCTGTGGTATATTAGCGCATAGTGATTTTAAAATAAATTTAATTCATTTGTTTAAATAAAAATAAATTTCAAAATGTGTTGCTAAGCGCAAAACTGGACAATGTATTATATTTGTTTCTGGTCTTAGGCCGCGGACACGAAACTTGCGACAGCGGGGCGACGGCGACAGCGGGGTGACGGAAACAGCGGGGCGACGGCGACAGCGGGGCAACGTGAAACAGAGCGATCAGGCAGCGATATCTCGCGCGAGCACGAAACAATCTGGCGGTCAATACAACACTGTGTACCCGTGCAAGCGACAAAACCAAACTAGGTTGTTCTCGTCGCTTCCGTGTCGCCGTCGCTCCACCATCGCCCGTGCATCGCTCGATCGCCCCGCTCCGCCGTCGCCCGTTTCGTGCTCGTCGCTATACTGTGCAATGCTTTTGAATACATTTCCGTCGCCCCACTGTCGCAAGTTTCGTGTCCGCGGCCTTAGAGTCTTAGAACTACCGTGTTCGTCGTTTTTGTTGATAGGAAAATTATACCTCGCAGTGGAGTGCCGTAGTAGCCTAGCAGTGAAAAGTTCAAAGCCCATTTTAGTTCAGTTCAGTGGCAGTGGTATATAAATTAAGTTTTTCAGAGTGGTTACCAATTACAATTAAAACAATATGACCTATAAAAATTAAAACCTGTGTGGTTTTATGAAACCACGGTAAAAGTGAAACTTTTTTTCACATTATAGACAATTAACTAAAAAAATTTGGAATAATATTCCATTAAGGAAATAAAAATCGCTTTATCAATCTTACCGCGCGGCCGAACGTCACGCGACATGCGATATACAGACTAAAAAGTTTGAGACGATGTAATAAAAGTTTCACTTTAAAAAACTCGAGACAGACTCTGATCTTTTTTATCTGAAATAAATAAATATACCTTAACAAATTCCCTATTGACTTCAACATTATCCATGAGCAAATTTCTTAGCTTTATCTCCTTATTTCTTAACTTATTTACTATAGCGAAGGCTCCTTCTGCGGTGATAGGGTTAAACGATAAATCCAGAGTATGAAGACTCTTTGCTAATTCAAGGTTACTGGCTATTGTCGTTGCTGCTAACTTTCCTAACCTATAAAGTAATAATAATGAAATTTGTATAGTATATAAATATATGCGGTGGCGCAGCAGTCACAGCACAGGGTTGTGATTGGCTGTTGCGCGGGCGGTTGCGGGTTCGATCCCCGCACACGACAACATTTGTACTGGCCATACAGATGTTTGCCGTAGTCTGGGTGTTTGTGCAGTTCTTGTGGGTCTCCTCACCGTGCCTCGGAGAGCACGTTAAGCCGTCGCTCCCGGTCGTTATCATGTACACCTGATAGCGATCGTTACTCATAGTAGGGAATATATCCGCCAACCCGCATTGGAGCAGCGTGGCGGATTAAGCTCCGATCATTCTCCTACTTGGGGAAAGAGGCCTATGCCCAGTAGTGGGATGTTACAGGCTGAAGCGTGAAGCAAATAACTCCATACATCTCATCACGACACATTCGTGACACATATCACTTCATGCGATGTTGCTGTGGACACTATTACACTTATTTATAAAACTTTCACGTTTGTACCTCTGTACTTTAAACTTTTCGAGTTTCATCCTCGGAAAGTTTATCGTACCGATAGGAATAACAGCTATATCTAGACGTCCGTCACTCTTTTCCTATATTTTCACAAATAGAAAACATTTTTCAATTTTTTTTAATGTGTTAACTACCGTGTTACGTTATATAATATTAATACGAGTTGTTAATTGCTTTTATTAATTGTTTTTAAAAGAGGATCTCATGAGTAATCTAATTTATTAATTAAAGAGTAACACCAAAATTAGGACAAAATTACCGCTGAAGAAGAAAAACAAGAGTCAGAGTAGTAGTCAATTTTTTTTTTTTTCTTTAAATAGATATTATGATTATTTATTGATGATTTTCTTAGCAAGCGCACAGCAGCACAGACCGATCTTTGCTTTTATCAGGATGCTAAGGTGTCTACTGGAACCACTACACCAAAACGGCTGTCAATATTGTAGTAGACATAAGAAAGAAATAATTGTGTTTGCTCGCAAACGAAAAAACCGACTTCAATTACATCGACAAGTAATACAACGTAAGTAGACGAAAAAAATTAACAAACGCACTGGTCGATATTACGATTTTCGGGGGTTTCCCTCTCTATTTTTCTGGGATCCCATCATCAGATCCTGGTTTTCTTATCATGGTACTACCCCTGGGATATCTCCTTTCTAACAAAAAAATAATGATCAAAATCGGTTCATAAACGACGAAGTTAGAGCCGAACATTCATAAAAAATATATATTATATACGGTCGAATTGAGTAACCTCCTCCTTTTTTGAAGTCGGTTAAAAAAATATATAGTTGTAACAGAAATAAACTGTGTCGTGTCGGACCGGCATGTCCTAGCTTTTCTAGGAAACCTAAGACTGCTGGTTGAAGTGCCACTGTAATTAACACTGGCAACTAAGAGCTTGTGGATGTTGAGTCACCAAATAAAAAAAAGAAACAAAAAAAACGTTAAACGGCTGTCAAATACATTATGCTACTAGCAATAAAATACTAAAAGCAGATAAAATAAACCGTTTCAAACTTTACCTGTTGTTGCTCAGATCCAATATACGAAGCGTTTGCACGGCAAGCAGTCTCCTGAGGATTCTGCTTATTTTAAGACTATTCCAGGACATATTGAGCTCTACTAGTACTTTACTCTCACCAAGGCGTCCGAGCAACTCGTTTACGTCTGAGAATCGAACAAAAATTTACTACAGTTTTAAAATGTAAGTTTATAAAGAATTTACTCAATCTAGCGGCAAAATCTATACATATAATAAAATGATAGGAAAGTCAATGTATGTCCGGGATAAACTCAAAAAATACTGCATGGATTTGCTTCAAATTTGGCACGAATATTATTAAGAAGTCGGGTCAGAACATAGACTACATATTATCACGCTATCACCTACGGGGAACGAGCAGTGAACGCACGCAGACTACGTCGCGGGCAGCAGCTAGTTAAATTATATTGCATAAACTGTAATAGAATTTCTAGGCTGCCTATATACCAAATATCAGTAAGCCGGGGCACTAATTTGGGCACAAGATATGCTTTTATTTCGATTTATATTTTGTTTTTATCTGGTGTTTTATTTACGAACTAGCTGTTCTCGCGACTTCGTCCGCGTGGAATAGTGATTTTACATGTTCAAAGTGATTCTTTAGCACAACTTTTTTTATTTATGAACCGATTGACATGAAACAAACACAAAATTTTAAGTTAATCTTACCACAATATATTAGTGAAAGACACAACTAAATCGGATAAGCCTTTTCTGAAATTAGCGTGCACAAACGCATAGACAAACAGATAAAAATTCTAACAATCATTGTTTTGGGTGCTTATTTGCGTTGATAAAGGTCCCAATTGATAATATATTTTTTCTCATATGTCTTCCATGTATAGACAGCAATCCGCTATATTTTTATTATATGTGTTTACTACTGTTGCATATAGCTTAGAAGTTTCATATACCTACATTATACTTTCATAAGAAGAAAGTAAAAAATAATAAGTATTAATTCTCTGAAGTTAAAAACTTATCGAGTCCCGATAACGTGATCTTTGTAAACGCAGCTATTTAACAGAAAACAACTCGATTGACAATTACGCAATAAATAAACTTTACACGACAGGGAAGCGAAATGAGGCACCTTGCGAATACTTTAAATTAAACGTCCTTTTGCATTGCGCCAAACTTTTATAACTAGCAAACTTCGTGCCCTATCTGAATCGTTCGGGAAGGTGGATAAACGCATTTTATTCGCTAATGAGTTCCACTTGCCTTTAAGCGAGAACATTTTGTTCCAGGAAAGGTCCAGGTGGGTTGTCTTGTTGTTGCCCTCGATAGCGGCTGCGAACGAGGATGCAACCGCGGAACTTAATTCGTTGTAGCTTAGATTCAACCTTTTAATTCAATTGATTCAATTAATTAATGTTTATGTTTTATCATTTTCTGTCATTATTAAAACATTTTTATATATTACTAGCGACCCGCCCCGGCTTCGCACGGTTGCAAAAACTATCAGTGTTCCTCTACTATATTATGGATGTATTATACATATAAACCTGCCTCTGGAATCATTCTATTTACTAAAGAAAACCGCATCAAAATCCGTTGCGTAGTTTTAAATATCTAAGCATACAGATAGCGGGAAGATTGCGATTGTCTGTTTCGCGGGCGGTTGCGTGTTCGATCCCCGCACACGACAACATTTGTATTGGCCATACAGATGTTTGCCGTGGTCTGGGTGTTTGCGCAGTCCTTGTGGGTCTCCCCACCGTGCCTCGGAGAGCACGTTAAGCCGTCGGTCCCGGTTGTTATCATGTACACCTGATAGTGATCGTTCCTCATAGTAGGGAATATATCCGCCAACCCGCATTGGAGCAGCGTGGTGGATTAAGCTCCAATCCTTCTTCTATATGGGGAAGAGGCCTATGCCCAATAGTGGGATATTACAGGCTGAATCGTGATCGAAACATGAAGCAAAACCAACACTCAAATCTATACTAATATATAAAGCTGAAGAGTTTGTTTGTTTGGTTGTTTGTTTGTTTGTTTGTTTGTTTGAACGCGGTAATCTCTGGAACTACTGGGCCGATTTGAAAAATTCTTTCAGTGTTAGATAGCCCATTTATCGAGGAAGGCTATAGGCTATGTGTCATCACGCTAAGACCAATAGGAGCGCAGTCCACACCGACGAAGTCGCGCGCAGAAGCTAGTTTATTATATATTTATTATATGTATAAAAATTGATTACATATACTATTACTTTTCACTGAATTTTTTGTTTAATAACAATAAGATATAGCCTATGTCACTCCTGAATAGTGTAGCTTTCTGTGAGTGAAAGAATTTTCATGATCGGATCAGTATTTGCGAAGATTACCACCTACAAACAAACAAAGTTGAAAACTTTACCTCTATTTAAATGTATGTACATTATAATGCTATTTCAAACACATTGCAATCGACGTGACGACATGAATACCAATAACGTCACTAAGATATTGTACACACATTATACAGTGATGACGAAACAACGGCTGTGCTTGGATCGAAATGGCTAACCTGATAATTACGAGTTTCGACATAGTGCAGCCGATTTCCTAATAATTTTACGATAGGATGGAATTTCGATTACCATTGCCATGCATATTGGCAGTAATTTCCTATTTTCAACGCAGCTTAACATAGCTGGACTGTGTGTTGATAAATTTTCATAGGCTTTGAAAGCGATAAGTTCAGGTTTATTTTGCTAAATGCCTATTATAATTCCTCTATTGTCTGTTTTCATTTCATTAATTGAAAAGGTTTGAGGAAAATATTAGAGATAGAACAGATAATTTATTTACGATAGATGCAAATACAAGCTGAATAAAATTTTATGACAGTTATGAAAAGCGTTATATATAATACTAGCCGACCCGTGCCCACTTCGTTGGGCGTCTTTTTCTTTGTGATGCATTACCTATGTTGTGTAGTTCTTAGTATTATTAAACCACTTAAATAAATAATATGTTGCTCCAACGCCATCTATCAAAAAGCGTAAAAACTTCGTCATCGATAGATTCAAATAGACAGTAAATAAAATAGAGTATTAAATAGTTAAATCTAACAGCGATAGATGGCGTTCGTTTCTTTGTCATTTTCATAATATATTTTAATATTTTTCTTTTTTACTGAATTTTTTTGTACAATTACAATAAAATATAGCCTATGTCACTCCTGAATAGTGTAGCCTCTCACTATTTTCAGCAAATCAGATAAATATAAATGTTTTAAAATCACCAATTAATTTCTAAGGCAAATAATAATGATTAGATTGAATTGTTGACACGGCACGTCAGAGGACGCAGGTTCAAATCCTGGTGATTTAAAATCTTTATATATTTTTATCTTTTTCCTTTTATCTTGTCACTCCTGAATAGTGTAGCTTTCTGTTAGTGAAAGAATTTTCATGATCGGATCAGTATTTGCGAAGATTACCCCGTATATACAAACAAAGTTATAAACTTTACCTCTTTATAATATTAGTATAGATATAACTGATATTGTTTGGAGCAGTGATTATAGCAGCTATCTGTCGTGGGTTTTATTCCCGCCTTTGAGAATTATTTGTACATTTACAGACGTTTATCTTATACTAGCTTCTGCGCGCGACTTCGTCGGCGTGGACTCCGCTCCTATTGATCTTAGCGTGATGACACATAGCCTATAGCCTTCCTCGATAAATGGGCTATCTAACACTGAAAGAATTTTTAAAATCGGACCAGTAGATCCTGAGATTAGCGCGTTCAAACAAACAAACAAACAAACAAACAAACAAACAAACAAACAAACAAACAAACAATCAATCAAACAAACAAACTCTTCAGCTTTATTATATTAAGTATAGATTTCCAGACGTTTATCTTATACTAGCATCTGCGCGCGACTTCGTCGGCGTGGACTCCGCTCCTATTGATCTTAGCGTGATGATATATAGCCTATAGCCTTCCTCGATAAATAGGCTATCTAACGCTGAAAGAATTTTTCAAATCGGCCCAGTAGTTCCAGAAATTACCGCGTTCAAACAAACAAACAAACAAACAATATTTAGTCTAAAAGTAAAGTAAGTTTTAAAATATTACAAACTTCTTAATAACGGCTCCTTTAACCAACTGATGAGCGAGGTGTTCGAAACCTCTATCTCCGATGTCGTTTCGAGATAAATCTAGCTCTTCTATGGATCGAGAAGCGAAAAATATCACCAGTCTTTTGACACCCTCCGCCTGAATCCTGCGTGAGTTATGTGCTGTCATTATTGGTAATGTTTTGTCCAAAAATAGAATAGAAATTCTTAAGCTTTGAACAACTTAATTTTACTAAAATTGATAGTGATGACGATGAAGTGTGAACTTTTATAAAATACAAGTAAATAGCTGTAGATATAAAGTTAGAATAATAAATAATCTATACAATAAAAATGAATGTTGCTAAGCGCATAACTCGAGAACGGCTCGACAGATTCGGCTAATTTTTTTTGTATGTTCCTTAAAAATCCCACGGAAGCTTTTTATGCTAAAAAACACAGACAGAACGAAGTCCGGGCAGCTAGTAATTAATAATTATGTTTGCTCGCAATACGAAAAAAACCGTCTTCAATTACACCGATAAGTAATACAACGTAAGTAATAAACGACAAAGTAGTCAAGTAAATTCCCTTATCTTATTATCAAAGATTACTGAAAAAGTACTCATCAGATCTCGATGAAATATATTAATATATAATAATAAATGGGAATATGCGACAAGCACCAACTATTGATCAAAAAAAGAATCATCCAAATCGATCTGCCCAATAAAAAGTTATGAAGTGTAATACAGCGACGGTCGACGAAAACATGTTATTACGCTAAAAAGTACTAGTCAGATCTCGATTTAATTTAAATATGACCACATGACACGCCCCACCTTTTGATTAAAAAAATCATCGAAATCCATCTACCCAATCAATGGCTCTGAAATAAAAAAAATACAGTCTAATTGATAATCTCCTCCTTTTTTGTAGTCGGCTAAAAACGATCTCAAAGTTAGAAGTCAAGGATGCATTTTGTTCAATGAACCCACGTCCCACACTAATCATCTGGTAATTAAAAACGAACCACTTTCGTTTATTTTTGGAAGATAACTATAAATATTGAAGCGTAAATATTACAAACATGATTTTTTGTTTGATTCAGATTTGCTTCAAGGTTTTTTAAATATACCTACCTTCCGCACAATCACATTTACACCTATCAACAGAGAGTTTTAGTTAAGAATAGAAGATATCTATGCGGTTGCTTTTTTGACATTAAAATAATTTATATATTTTAACTTATTTTTTATGTCTTTCTAGTCATATATATACTAATACTTACGTATAGCAATTATAAATAAATAAATAAATATCTACACAATACACACACGGTCGTCTGTTCCTAAAGTAAGCAACTTAATGCTTGTGTTATAGGTAACAGCCAACTGGTCTAGCTACATTTTTTTTCGATAAACATCATCATCATTTCCTATGACCCCTGGATGGGGCAGAGGGCGTTCACAGTGCGCTGCCATCTCGTTCGGTCTTGGGCTATCAGTTTAACCTCGGGCCAGGAAAGCTTTTTTTTCGATAAACATACATATAAATAATACATATATAAATATATAATATAAATATGTATATTACACCCAGACTCGGGGTAGAAATCGAACCCACAACCCCCGGAGCAGAAAGCAGGGTCACTACAAACTGCGCCAACGGACTAGTCAAAAAAAATTATGTTTAAATAGCTCTGATATTATACCTGCATCCTGATAATATCAGTTCTTGAAGAATAATATTTTCTCCCAACATTTGACCGAGATGGTAACAAGCGTCGTCGTTCAGAAAGTTCGACGAAAGATCCAAACGTCTAACGTAGCTATTATTCGTTAGAGCCATTGTCATTGCTCTTACGCCATTTGGGTTTACGCCATAGTACTGAGAAATATGAGTTGCTTTATAAAATAATATCAGGATAACAGAAGGTACCAGGATGTCTAAACAGTGTATGGTTGTGTCATGGGAGATATGTAAACGACTTAATTCGTTTCTCTACCTACACACTACAACAGTAAGAACATTAAGAAGCCTAAAATTAAAATAGTAATTGACTAATTAGATAAGGTGACTGACTAGGTGGGGGACTAAGGTGGGAGACAAGGAGACAACTTTTTGGAAATAATATTGAAAAATAGCTGTGATTTTAACGTGTTAATTCATTCATTTCTGATGTGAGTTCAATGGTGTAATTATAGTGCAAGTTATTTTTACCAATGTTTTGTTAGATGAAAACAGGTAGGTAAGACCTGCTTTTCAAGATTTCAAACTTTAAGATTATCTTATCTCTCATATTTTTAAAGCATTGTGTGTGCATAAAGTGAATGGAAATGTAGACAATATTTCTTTTTCGTTTTTTTTTTTTTTATATATATAACTCATTCAGGAAGCAGTGTAAAATCTTAATATTTTTCTTGAGCAATGTCTAAACTAGAACTTTTAACATGACTGTCTGTACTGATTTTATAGATAGTTTTATCCAAGTCGATATTAGATTTTCATGAAGTCACTATACTTATAGACTACTCCTTTAATACTCGATTGTGTTAAATTGATGTCTTGGAGTTTTAATATTATATTATTTTCTAATTTAAAACTCAATGCTATATAATATACAGTGTCATACACAACAGTAGCCACATTAGGCAATGCCTGCCGTCTACGTATTCCGTTCCACTACTGTATACCTACTAACAGTAACAGCCTTTTTTTACCCAGAGGAAACCTTGCGAGCCCTAAGTGGTGCTGAGCACTTGCGAAGGCGCACTTGAACACATAAAATGCGCCTTCCTCCTCGGGGCCGATTAGCGCGGACGACGGGTCCCCCGACCCACCGCCCGCCGCCGGCCCCGCGGGCGGGAAGTAAGGCCCACACCCACACACAGGTCCACTCCGAGTACCAGAGCAGTACCCGGAGCGCACCCTCCTCTGCTGATTTTGGTCCGCGGGGGTCCGAAGACCCCTACCACCCGTAAGCGGGTGGCGTTCCCCCCTCCGCCACCTGGGGACGCACCCAGTAGGAGGTTCAGCAACTTCCTTGGGGACAGTAACAGCCTGTTAATAACTGCTAGTCAACCCTTCAAGGAATTAAAGGTTTTGGTAATTGCGTCTACTAAGTATGTTTTCTTTTACCACCAACAATAGAATAATTTTAAGCCACAATAAAGGAAATGCTTATCTAAATTAAAGCCGTCGCTCCTCCGTGAGATCCAGTTTTCCATTTAATAGGCGATCTCGATTCAATAAAACAGTTTATTTCCATTATTACAGATACTTATATGCATCTTTTACGGGCTAGTGTATCAGAAGGCAATAAAGATTTCTATCCTTTAAATGGTCTGACTTCTGCTTGAATTGTAAATAATGGTACTTACTTTCAAATCAATGACTTCCCCAAGCAACCCTCGAAGGAAACTCCTCACTGGAATCACTTTCGTTTCTTCACATAAATCCAAATACAATTCTCGCCCATCGAGTGAGTAAGTTTTTATAGGCTCTGCGTTTCGTACAATATGTTATTGTTATTTATATTATTAAATTGTAGATTTTACTAACTTAACTAAGACCATTATTACCGACCTATAATTGGGAGTCAAATCATGACGTTTTATGGCTTGAAACCTTCTTTAATAAAAAGATCTTCAAACGCAACTTTTTACCAACAATACATCATCATACATCACAAATTAATAAAATGATGTTAAAACATACGTCTAAAATTATCGCACTCAAACAAACGAACTATTTTTACTATATCAACATGTTGTATCATATTCGTTGTTCTAACTAAAATTGACAATATTTTAAAGACATCTTTGTCGAAAATTATGTAAACAACTGCACAAATTAAAGTAGATACTAATAAAAAACACGGTTAACACAACAAGCAAGTAACCCAAAGATATTCAGCATATTTCCGACCCTTTCAGAAAATTTCATGTTTATTGCATCGGAATGCCGAATAGCTTACATCGAAACAAATATGTTTATAGATAAACAATACACTTAGGTATATTTTATATTTCCATTACGGATTCTAACACTGTATAAAATGGTTGGGGAAAGAACGTTTTAAATCACTTGCTCGTCTTGAAGATGTTGTACAGTAATATAGAATACCTAATAACAATATAACAATATTTGTTGTTTGTGGAGTCCTTGTGGGTCTTCCCACCGTGCCTCGGAGAGCACGTTAAGCCGTCTGTCCCGGTTGTTATCATGTACACCTGATAGCGATCGTTACTCATAGTAGGGAATATATCCGCCAACCCGCATTGGAGCAGCGTGGTGGATTAAGCTCCGATCCTTCTCCTACATGGGGAAGAGGCCTATGCCCAATAGTGGGATATTACAGGCTGAATTGTGATCGTGATCGTGAATATAACAACCGCTTTTGTGTAGTAGTACGAGTAGTCACTTAAACGCGACCAACGTTCGTTTCCCGCTCGAGGCAGATATTTGTATTTCAGTAAATATATTTTCTGGTATAGTATAGGTTCCCAATCCCACGCTGCTCCAATCCGCCAACCCGCATTGGAGCAGCGTGGTGGATTAAGCTCCGATCCTTCTCCTACATGGGGAAGAGGCCTATGCCCTACAGTGGGATATAACAGGTTGAATCGTATAGGTTATGTTCTTGTAGCCCTCCCCACCCCACATCAGAAAGCATGTAAAGTTATTGGTCTGAGCTGTTATCATCGCTACCTGATAGTGATTGTTACTGAAGATTGAGAAACAATCCACCAACTACAGTGGAGCAGCATTTTAAAGAAGAGCTCTTTGCCTTGCAGTGTAATAAGTATTTAAAAATATAATTCAATTTAGTTCAGATAATAATATTAGTAACGGCAAGAAATCCAAACGAAATTAATAATAATAACAATACAAATCACAAGCTATGAATCTTACTTATGTCGATATAACATTTCAATCCCACATCCAGTCGACAGCATCCGAGCCTAAAGATATAATAAAAAGCAGACCCTACGAACTTCGTATTGTCATTTTTTGTGAATATATTGAATCAATATATTCACAAATCAATATTATTGATTTTATCTAATTTTTTTTTATACAAACTTTTCTCTGACAATAACGAACACAAAATAAAATTAATTATCAAATATCATCATATTCGTCATTCATATCAGTCGTTCGGAGTTTTTGGTCGTACATACGTTTCAGCGATTATTTTTTATGTAGATAAATAGAACATTATACCTAAATATCTCAAATATAAAGGCCACGTAGAGGAATTTATATTTGCGCTGTTCAAAATGGAAGCACTTGAATCGTGGAGACAGGAACAAACTCTCTCTTTAGAGTTTAGAGACTCTCTAAAAAACTCGTTGTTTGCCTCGTTCAAAGGATAAACTTCATAAAACAAGGTAATTTTGTTAGTATTTTTTGGAACTCGTTGCATTAAATTGAAAAAGACTTATGATTTGCAGTGAATTTAAAATTATAATTTTCCGCGAATGTGTATGTTGCGTTTACGTTAATTATTTTTATTTTAATATTTTAATCTAGGCTTAAAGAATTATTTTCTCACTGGCTGATTCACCAGTTCAGAGACTAAACTTTTGAACGTAGAAACTTGCGGATTAAACTATTTCAACTAAAACTATAATACAAATACAACATATGGGCATGTTAGGATTATTAAAAATTATAAAATAAAATACGTGTTGAGTGTTTTTAATCCATTCTTTTAAGTAATTATTAATATTAATCACTATTTAGTTAATAAGAAATAAATAAATACAGAAATACTTGTGTAGTAGGTACACATTTGTCATATATACATACATATATTTTTAAAACTTGACCATTAAAAATACAAAGTGAAGAAAAGGGCTTCTACAAATTTGAAGCAAGAAAAATAGACTTTTTTGGTTTTCGAAATACAAATAAATAATTTACTATTATAAACTAACCTGGTTCCAATAACGCCTCCTTAATACCCGGGTCCTTAATACCAGGGTATGCATAATACGGGTGTCGGATTACTGTGCTATCTGACATTGGAATATATTTAGCACAAATCTCCCTACTACCCGGGTCATATAGGCCTTGTTTATACAGAGTCATTTTAGTGTTTTCACTTGAAGACAAAGACATCCAGTCTTCTGTAGGATCCTCAGACGATGATGACGTCATCAAAGCCTTATAAAAAAACTTCACTTCTGGAACTTTTTGTTCCTGCGGTGATCCATAACTACTTTTTGACGACATTATTTCAATACCTGTCTTTTATTCTAAAATCTAAATAAATAACTATAAAATAGTATGTAGCTAGATATACTGATATTACTTCTGTGAGAGTATTTTAATTTTCATGATAACGAAATTTATATGTCTCGTTATTATTATTGTCATTGAACGTCTGCCATATGTAGTAAATAAGAAAATTCAAAGAGGAAAATTGTAATAAATAAAAGGAGGTTATACATTAACTAGCTGACCCGCAAACATTGTTTTGCCATATATGTTATTAACCCCCGCCACCCCCTCTTGTGGGTGGAATTCCGTAAAATCCGTTCTTAGCTGACCTCTACTCGGCGAAAGGAATATTCCTACCAAATTTCAAGTCTCTACGCCTTATGGTTCCAGAGATATCATGATGAGTCAATATATGGGTGGAAATCTCTTTTATATATATAGATTAAAAATATGTGAATTATCACATAATTATATTAAACGTCACGTCACGGTTTTTTCAATCGCACTCCGCTGTTGAAATTACTAGATCAATTATGATGTTTTTTGTGTATATTTGTTACGAGAATTGGGACAAAGCATAGTTATGTTATACAAACTACCCAAGAAAATCCTAGTTATATTTTGAAAGCCTACATAAAAGAAGAGTCATTAACTTTTGTTTTTATAAAAATCTGATTTTAAGTTGTGAGGTGTTGGATTAAAAATAGAAATGAATATCAAATAAAATCGTGTGAAGAAATAAATATATAAATAACATTAGCTTACATTAAAAATTGTGTATTACGTTCGGAGTATACCACGCAGGTAACTAATTTTAAAGTATAATAAATTGGACTAAAACCCGTGCTATTTTAAGAGTTTATGCTTATATAATGTGTTTGCTCGCAAACGAAAAAAAACCGACTTCAATTACATCGCCAAGTAATACAACGTAATAAGACGAAAAAATAGTCAAGTAAATACGCGCTATCAAAGATTACTCAAAAAGTTCATCAGATCTCGATCAAATTTAAACAAGACTACAAGACAAGTATTAGCTTTCGATTAAAGTAAGAATCATCAAAATCGATAAAGCCAGTAAAAAGTTATGCGGTTTAATAAAACGTAGGTCGACGAAAAAGTAGTCAAATAAATACGCATTATCTATACCAATATATAAAGCTGAAGAGTTTGTTTGTTTGGTTGTTTGTTTGTTTGTTTGAACACGGTAATCTCTGGAACTACTGGGCCGATTTGAAAAATTCTTTCAGTGTTAGATAGTCCATTTATCGAGGAAGGCTATAGGCTATGTGTCATCACGCTAAGACCAATAAGAGCGGAGTCCACGCCGACGAAGTCGCGCTCAGAAGCTAGTTATTAGATATAACTCTAAAAGTACTTGTCAGATCTCATATTTAAATGGGACGACATGACACGCAACACCTTTCAATTAAAAAATTCATCGAAATCGGTCTACCCAGGCAAAAGTTCTGATCTAACACACATTTAAAGAAAAAGCAGTCGAATTGAGAACCTCCTCCTTTTTGGAAGTCGGTTAAAAATAAATGTAAAAAGGCCGCAATCATCTCAATTTCTGAAGCTGTAGAAAATTACGATTCCGAGCGCTTTCATGGTATTTAGTTTTTTCAAAGTTTTAACGAAGCTTCGTTTTAGCATCATTTTAGTAACATTTCAGTTAGCTCAGTGACTATTTATATTACCATTTTTACATAATATGTTGATATAGCTACCGCTCCTGTATGGCTTAGGATTTCCTCTAAAATAGGAAAAATTTGAAGAAATTCAGTGAGATGATAGCCCTAGTTGCGTTATAAATTACGAACTAAAGTCTCATCTAAAGTAGGACAAATTTTAAGAAATTCAGTGTGGACCAAGGGGGCGGGATTCATAAAAACGCCGCATTGGCGCAGCGGTCACAGCACTGGTTTGTGGCTGTTGCGCGGGCGGTTGCGGGCTCGATCCCCGCACACGACAACATTTGTATTGGCTATACAGATGTTTGCCGTGGTCTGGGTGTTTGTGCAGTCCTTGTGGGTCTTCCCACCGTGCCTCGGAGAGCACGTTAAGCCGTCGGTCCCGGTTGTTATCATGTACACCTAATAGCGATCGTTACTCATAGTAGCGAATATATCCGCCAACCCGCATTGGAGCAGCGTGGTGGATTAAGCTCTGATCCTTCTCCCACATGGAGAAAAAGGCCTATGCCCAACAGTGGGATATTACAGGCTGTAGCAGTGTGATGGTAGCACTTCACAGCAGCCATATTGTACGGTTTACGGCATCATCTAAACTAGGACGATGAAACTCAATCAAATGGCAGCTCTAGTCGAGTCTTGACTAGGAAGTTTTTTTATGTAACTAGGTTGGCAAACAAGCGTACGGCTCACCTGATGGTAAGACCGTAGCCTATAGACGCCTGCAACACCAGAAGCATCGCAAGCGCGTTGCCGACCCTATCCCCAATCCCCCCCAGGAGCTCGGGTCACCATACTCACCAACAGGAACACAATACTGCTTGAAAACAGTATTATTTAGCTGTGGTCTTTTGTAAGGTCGAGGTACTACCCCAGTCGGGCTGCTCTATATTTTGAGCAGGAAATTTCCTGCTGTGCCCTATCTCAGTTAAAGTAATCTAAAGAACAATCTCTAGAAAAAAGTTGGAGAAATTCAGTCAGACGGCAGCCCTAGTCTAGTCTTTAAATGACGGAAAATGGCTTCGAGCAAAAAACATCACGTGGTGTGCAATATCGCGCCGTGTCAACATTTGCGGAAGCCGACGGTTTACCGATGCTATGAGTTTTCAAATGGGTGTCGCTAAATACACGAGCATGAACACACCCACGTTATATAAAAATCCCTATAATTGAGTTGTACGTTTACATATAGCGTTTTTAATCTATATATATAAAAGAGATTTCCACCCATTGACTCATCGCGATATCTCTGGAACCATAAGGCGTAGAGACTTGAAATTTGGTAGGAATATTCCTTTCACCGAGTAGAGGTCAGCTAAGAACGGATTTTACAAAATTCCACCCACAAGAGGGGGGGGTGTTAATATTATTTATGGCAAAACAACGTTTGCGGGGTCAGCTAGTTTGTTTATAATTGAGTAATGCTTTTTTTAAGAGTAACTACAGTCTTATCGATTTTTCTCTGAAGAATCCACATCCTGTAGTAGGTAGCTACACTAATTCATGAAAACAAATAAGTATAATTTTAATTAGAAATAATAGTACTTTTTTGCCCCGTTCCACCATTGATTAGTGTTTAAGATTCTAAATGCTGTTTTTTTTTTTCATTTTTCATTTTTTATTATTTAAATTTTATTGTATTCTTTTAGTTTTATAAATATTATTGTTCACTGATAAAAGTAGCCTAGGTTACTCCTTTCTATATCAGCTATCTGCCAGTGAAAGTCCCGTCAAAATCGGTCCATCCGTTTCAGAGATTAGGTGGAACAAACAGCCAGACAGACAGACAAAAATTTTAAAAAATGTTAATTTGGTATATGTATCGTGTATACATCCATATGCATACACGATGTATTTAGATATATATTTTAATATTAGAAACAGATACTCCAATGTTATTTATTTGTATAAATAAATGTGGATTCAGAAGAGCTTTTGAAGTCTAAATGTACAAAAAAATAAGGAAACATTAATATAACGAATGAAAATTAATGAAAACAGAATCTATTCTAATATTAAAATTATATAAAGTTTTGATCTCTGCATATGTTTATATAGTTATAGACCATACAGATTTTGGTCTGGTAGTTTGCTTTTGTATATTGTGTTTCCGGACTCTCTACACAGCTAATCTTATTTCGAGCCTCTAAGATGAGCCATTTATTAACTTATTTACAGAAACGAAACGACTCATCGTAACCGATGTTCCACTGCACATGTCAGGAAGCTCCTAGTATGGTATACTTAGTATATTTCGAATGTATACAACCAGTGCTTTATACGTATATACGACGATGTATGTTACATATTGTATACATATATGCAAACCAACATAGAACCTCTTATTTAGAGGGTGATTAAAATCGCGAACTTTGATTTATAGCAGAATGATTACAAGAAAATAAATGAAACCAACAGAATTAAATAGTCTATATAATTCGTTTTTATTTTTATTTTTGTGTTACCCACACATGAGGAAATTATAAACATTCTAAATCATATCAACCAAAAATCATCATATCAAGAATTTCGACACGGCTAGATGAGGATCCATTGCTCAGTTGGCAGAGCGCTGACACGGCACGTCAGAGGGCGCGGGTTCAAATCCCGCTGGGTCGAAAAATTTTGATATGATTTAAAATGTTTATAGTCTATATAATAAAAATGCATTGCATAACTGGAAAATGGCACGACCAATTCGGCAATTTTTTTTTGTATGTTCCTTAAATCCCACGGAATGTTTGTATAATAAAAAAAAAAAAAAACAAAAAAAAAACATAACAGAACGAAGTCTGTCCGGGCAGTTAGTCTCTATACATCTCTATAATTATATATAAAAATGAATCGCTGAATGTGTTGCTTGAATGTGTTGAAAAAGCGCAAATCTCGAGAGTAGCTGAACCGATTACGCTAATTCATTTTTTATAATACTCCTTGAAGTATAAGGATGGTTATTACGGAGAGAAAAAAGTAAAAAATTCACTGAAAAAGTATTAAAAAAATTCTATATTTGAATACAAAAGATTCGTAATAATACCTACTTAAAAGTAAATTTGAACTTTAATTAAGTTTAAGTGTTAGTGAAGGGGTTACGGCAAGTATAAGTATTTAAAAAAAAATTAAGGAATCGACTGTTAGGCGGTACGAAGTTCGCCAGGTCAGCTAGTCTCTATATATATAAAAACTAGCCGACCCGTGCCCACTTCGTTGGGCGTTATAATCCATTTCACATAAGAAGGGTACGGTGAAATTTGATATGTTCCAATACACTCTCACTATTTTCAGCAAATCAGATAAATATAAATGTTTTAAAATCACCAATTAATTTCTAAGGCAAATAATAATGCTTGATTAGATTGAATTGTTGACACGGCACGTCAGAGGGCGCAGGTTCAAATCCTGCTGATTTAAAATCTTTATATATTTTTATCTTTTTCCTTTTATCTTGTCACTCCTGAATAGTGTAACTTTCTGTTAGCGAAAGAATTTTCATGATCGGATCAGTATTTGCGAAGATTACCCCGTATATACAAACAAAGTTATAAACTTTACCTCTTTATAATATTAGTATAGATGAATCGCTAAATGTGTTGCTAAGCGCAAATCTCGAGAGCGGCTGAACCGATTTCGCTAATTCTTTTTTTATAATATACCTTGAAGTACGAGGATGGTTGTTACGGAGAGAAAAATTTAAAAAATTGCCTGAAAAGTCTAAAAACAAAACTTTTCTATATTCCCATACAAAAGATTCGTAATAATACTTAAAAGTCAACTTGAACTTAAATACCATAATTATGATAAAGTTTAAGTGTTAGTGGAGGGGTTCCGGGAAGGATAAGTATTAAAGAATCGACTGTTAGGCGGTACGAAATTCGCCAGGTCAGCTAGTTATTAATAAATATGGATAACGTCACGATCATCATCTAACAACATCAGAATTAAATGACTATTATTTTAGTCGGCCAGAATCACGTGATAATACTTTATGTAACAACTTTCTTATTTCGAGGTAACCGATGTTATGATAATGGTTTGTTTAGCGCTCCAATAATGACTTTACAAACTTTTTACGCCCGATGCTGTCTGATTTTATTGCGTTTTGCTAAAGGTTTTCTCAGTTTATAGAAGTAATAAACGTTTTATAAGGAAATCGTAACGTTAGATTACTTTTCTTTTTTAGACGAAAAATTTGAAAATTTCATTGACTGTCATTAAAATAATATTGGTCGATATTTACAGCAGCTATTATAATATGTGAAGAAAATTACAATTACTATAATACATGAAGTGTTTTAATAGTAAAAAAGGAAGCAATTAATGCCAATATTTTTAGACATAGGTAGGCTCTACCGCTCTAGGTATTAAAATATAATTATATAGACACATGATATATAGGTAAGGCTGATAAATGTTTCAAGTGCCTAAAAACGTTTTAAATTATTTTAACTTTACATTAAGATATGTACGGTCTATATAAAAATTATCAATATAAATATTTTAGTTTTAATTATTATTTTTTTAATAAACAAAAAACTTCTTTAAGTAATAACAAAGTCCCGCAAAACTATAAAAGAAGTTTGACTGTGGAATCGTGAGTTTCGGAACATAAATAATTATATAAAAACATAAAGGTATTATTACTATATTTTATTATTATACATTCTGGCTAGCGTCACGAAACTCTAGTTATACGTATAAAGCAGTGAATCGTATAATGACACGGGCGTGAAAAAAATATCTTTAAAACAGTGAGACTGAATAACAAACCCTGAACAATGTAGCTTCGTTGATGGGGGCGGGATTCATAAAAACACCATTACAGCGCCGTTAACAGATCCCCCGTGTAAAGATAAATAAGCGAGAGAAATACTGGAATACTCGCACTTGGAGCGCCTGACAGGTAATACTTTATTTACGACTCGATTATCTTCGTGCTAGGAGACTATCTTGGAATATTCACAGAATAAATTCTGTATTTAGATAAGTATAGTATTACGAAATAGAGTTGCCTAGAAATAATAAACCTAATTTGTATCAGTCATGATATACCTACACTGAAATTATTGAGGGTTTATTTGTTTTATTTTAAATATTTATCATCACAAATTCATAAAGTCATTTTCGTTAGGTTCATTTCAACTGAATTTTTAGTTCGTCAAGAGATGTTTTATTTCTCTAGGTATTTTTATAGTTTTTCTGTTGAGGCATCAGGACAACTATATATATATACAAGAATTGCTCGTTTAATAGTATAATAATTAGATAATTATGATCGTCACATTCAGTTAATAGTTAACGTCTCCTTTGTCAAAATTTTATATACCTACATAGGTACTTACCTAATAGGTATACATATCTACATAGTAAAACAAATTTTGAAATATGAAATGGCCTCCCAATACATATTTTTTAAAATTAAAACAGTACAATTCAATTGGATAACGTATTTGCTTCGATAAAAATTCTCCACAAACTGCATATTATGCGCAGTCGAATGTTCAATTTCATAATGTAATCGTTGTCTGTAGGACATTCGTTACCGAATGCACAAATAAATAACGCACACAGGGGTAAAACAAACAGTGACTCTTCGATGAAAAATAAAGAACATAAATTCCTGGCAAATTGTCGCATGAATCTGGCACAAAATGAATAAATAAATAATAAGGAATATGAATGTTCCGATTGCTTTTTTTAATAAATACTGTATCTATTATCTTTATATTCAACTGTTAAAATATGAATTTAAATTGCTTAACATAACAATTATTGCATAATTTTATACGATATTGATGTTATTTTTAACTACAAAAATAACGAGTTTTAATCAACAGTATAAATAAAACAAATGGTTAGTTAGGTACTATAACAAAGTTGTTTTTGATTTGTGAAGTTATATTAATTTTTTGAAAAGGCACCTAAAGTACACATTAAGTTACACTCCATATACGTAATTATTAAAACAGACCTCTATTTCACATCCTCTCTTAATAACGAAAAATAAATTACCTATATAAAATTTATACGTTGACTTTTAATTTTTTGAAAAGCAGTGGCGCGGCCTTAGGGGGTGGCGAACGGGGCAATCGCCCGGGGCCTCGCTCTTGCAGGGGCCTCGCGCAACAACCCAAGCAAATTTAAAATAATATAGATTTTTAACTGTATTTTTCTTTAATTATTAAAACATATTTGCTGTGTTGTGTTGTGTGGTTACGGCACCAAAGAATGTAGCCACCCCCTCTCTTCCCGTGTTTGTCGTAAGAGGCGACTAAGGAATAACACGTACAGTTCTACTACCACCTTGGAACTTAAAAAGCCGACGGATGGCGGGATAACCATACATGCTGGTTTTGAAATACACAGGCCAAAGACGGGCAGCAGCGTCTTCGGTGCGACAAAGCCAGCCCTGCGGTCACCAACCCGCCTGCCCAGCGTGGTGACTATGGGCAAAACACATGAGTTCGCGTCATAATGTCGCGCGCGAACTTGTGGAGGCCTATGTCCAACAGTGGACTGTGATAGGCTGAAGTGGTGGAAAACATATTTGAGCAATTCGATGACACAAGATCGGCTTTCAGTCATTATGCTATTCCTTCAATCAAAAATGACGGCTCATTCGTTAGATTATTGTGCTTTAATTAAAGATTTTAGTCTTAGGAAAAGCCGAATAGTCTAGTCGACAAGTGAATGGTCCAAAATAGAGATACTGCTCTTAAAATTATGTGTGATAGCTCGTTGGATTCGGAATGACGTCTAGAAAAATGCTCTAAAAGCGTGTATTAGCACATAAAAAATTGCTATAGTTGTCACAAAATAAGAGGCCCGTTTGGACGTTTAACAAATACCCTAGAACGTAACTTGGTACGAAACTGTAAGAAACAATAAAAGAATTATTAATAACATAAAGTGTTTTTAAAACATACGTAAATTTTTTTGGCGCGTTAAATAATATGATAGAATATATTGGTAAAAAGTATAGTGTTCTTTTTCGGGCTTACTTTATAGTAGCATTCAATTTATAATTATTACGAAACGTCTCAAAAACAGTTACGTTCTAAGTCTTTTTGTTTTTAAATACTAGTGTTGTAACTAGTTAATTACTGAATTTCACCAGCATCATTCGATTTTAATAGTAAATCGATATATTGTGTAGTGATCTCTACTGAAAATATTTTTATTGTATTTGCTCGCAAACGTTAAAAAAACGACTTCAATTGCATCGACAAGTAACGCAACGTAGGTAGACGAAAAAATAATCAACTAAATACACGTTATCAAAGATTACAGTCTTTACAGCTACCATGGTCACGGGAGAACAATGTCCTCATGTAGAGAACCTAATAAAACGCGATAAAACATGAAAAAGTTGGTTCATTATAATGAGAGAAATTGGCGTAAACATTAGAAAACAATAAAAAAAATAGATTAAAGACAAATTGATCTTTTGTACCATTGTATCATTTCAATTTACCTACAATAATAAAGTTTAAGGTACATTTTCTAATCAGAAATTTAATTCAATATACTTTACACTACATAATCAAATCGATCAAATACTCATGCAAACTTGAATCGATTTATCGTGAGTATCGAATACCGAGTCGTATGGTTACTTCCCTATTTACGTCTCGATGACATATGTCCAAACGGGCCTATAATTTTGCGATGACTATAAAAATTTAAAAATAGGAATAAAATGGCATTCCGTTTTTTGCCAATATTTCTACTACCTATTAATATTTAAGAAATTTCAAAAAATTCTAAAAAGATTCAAAGAGGACGACATTTTTTGGAAAAAATCACCAGCTTTTGTTCAAGTACAAAAATTATTTATTATAAACAAAGTATGAATATATTTTTAGCTTTTATGGCGTGGTCTTGTTAATTATAATTATGTATATAAGAAAGGCTCTACGAAGCGAAAAAATTTTACGACAATAGGGTATTCCACTATGTTTGAAAAAGTACTTCAAAATGTTGATTTTCTAATAAAATGCCACAAAAATATATATTTCGGCAAAATAAACACGCTTTCATGCCATAAAATTAAATTAAATTTTAAACCTTTTTTATTACCGCGAAAACGCTACAGCCATTTTGGTGACGTAATATGTGCAATAACAAAAGTGTTTGACGCATGTAAGAGAGTAACATAACCTACAATTACTATGACAACCATCAACAAATTAGTAATGAATGCATATTATTGCAGTTGGAACAAGATATGAAGAGTTATTATACGAAAGAACACAACTATTACTCCTTGAAGATAAAATTGATAGATATTATTGATATAGATAGCTGTTGACGGCACTGACAGAACTTTGTTATTGCCAGTATGACGTCACACCATGGCGGCTCGTGTTTTAGGTCACGTGATATACAGATTAAAATATACGACTTTTAATTTCAATATAATAAATCAATAATGTGCTTTTATGATTCCAAATCAGAATATTTAGGTGTATTTCTATATAAATTTTAATTTTTATCAAATTTTATAATTTATTTTTCACTACGGAAAGTACTCTATTTACAATTGAGACGGAATTTCGAGAAAATTTTGCTAATTAACAATCGTTTAACTTGTTGAAAAATTAACTTTAAGTAAAATATCCAACGGGAATTAAGTATTTATAGTGTTCAGAATACATACACCATAATTTTTTCAAATTTATAAAAACTAGCTGACCCGGCGAACTTCGTACCGCCTAACAGTCGATTCCTTAATTTTTGATTTTTTTTAATACTTATCCTTGCCGTAACTCCTCCTACTAATACTAAAACTTCATGGTGTGGTATTAAAGTTCAAATTGACTTTTAAGTATTATTGCGAATCTTTTGTATTCGAATATAGAATTTTTTTTTAATAGTTTTTCAGTGAATTCTTTAAATTTTTCTCTCCGTAATAACCATTCTTATACTTCAAGGAATATTATAAAAAAATAATTAGCGAAATCGGTTCAGCCACTCTCGAGCTTAGCAACTCTCTTTCCACTCTTGCGCTTAGCAACACATTCAGCGATTCATTTTTAGGGTTCCGTACCCAAAGGGTAAAAACGGGACCCTATTACTAAGACTTCGCTGTCCGTCCGTCCGTCCGTCTGTCACCAGGCTGTATCTCAAGAACGGCTATAGCTAGAGAGTTGAAATTTTCACAAATTATGTATTTCTGTTGCCGCTATAACAACAAATACTAAAAACAAAATAAAATAAATATTTAAGAAGGGCTCCCATACAACAAACGCGATTTTCTTGCCCTTTCTTGCTCGATATCAATAATGACAACAGGTAGGCACTTGAAATATTCACAAAATACTCAGTTGTATTTTTACTTTAATAATAAATAATAAAATTATAATAAAATTAATATTTAAGGGGGGCTCCCATACAAAAAACGTCATTTTTGCCTACTTTTGCTCTCATACAATAAAAGTGATTTTTAGCCGCTTTTTGCCCGTTATTAATCAATGTACCTAGTCAATGGTACGGAACCCTTCGTGCGCGAGTCCGACTCGCACTTGGCCGATTTTTTATATATATAGAGATAGAGATATTCAATACCATAAATAAATTAACCAATGTGTCCCATAACCAATGTAATGTGTACTCGCTTTTGACGCCGCGCGCGCAACCTAAAAATGTCACGCGGAGACCGATTTTCAGCATTACTTAAATAAAAATTATAAATAATGAAGATAGAGTTCCGAGGGTAGGAAGTTTTTTATTGGAAATATCCTTCTCTTCCAGAATCTTTTTTTGAAATTTCTTAAATATTATCTAATAATTTATGAAATATTGGCAAAAAACGAATTACCATTTTTTTCCTTTTTTTAATTGTTTATAACTTTGCAATTTTTTATGTGCTAATTTAATACACGCTTTTAGAACATTTTTCTAGGCGTCATTCCGAATCCAATGAGTTATCACACATAATTTTAAGAGCAGTATCTCTATTTTCGACCATTTTTAACTTGTCGACTAGACTAGAAGGAAAAAGGGCCTCGCAAAGACATGCCGCCCGGAGCCTCGCAATGGGTAAGGCCGCCTCTGTATGAAAAGGCACCTAAATCATAGTGGTTATATACTCTTTGCACCTAAATTAGGTACACATTAAGTTACACTCCATACACGTAATTATTAAAACAGACCTCTATTTCACTTCCTGTCTTAATAACGAAAAATAAATTAAATCAAATTTATACGGTGACAGCAGCCCCGGATCTTCAATTTTTTTTAGGCGGGGCAAAAACTGAAAAATGCCGCCCCCGCCCACTTATATTTATTTTGTTTTTACCTTTATCATGCTTATAATTTCAGCTATCAGATGTCCACTATTTTTTTGATTGAAATTTGGACATAGCCTACATAGGCCTTTCGGAAATAATGCATCCATCGCTGTTCTTTCTGTGTTAAGCCTATTTATTTACACATACATCGGTACATAGACATAAACGTGTAGGATATATATTTTATATACAGCATAGGATACGATTTAAAATAAAAATATGTATAATAAAAATAAAAATCAAATATTGTATTGCATTTGTGAATTGAAATTACAATTTTACTCTTTTGTAGGTTCTCTTTGTACTCTCTCTTTCGCACGCACGGTAACCAGACGCGTGCTGCCGCGATCTGCGATTTCTGCGGGCGAGCGGGCGCGTATTTTTAACCCCCGACGCAAAAAGAGGGATGTTATAAGTTTGACGTGTCTGTCTGTCTGTGTCTGTCTGTCTGTGTCTGTCTGTCTGTGTCTGTCTGTCTGTCTGTCTGTGTCTGTCTGTCTGTGTCTGTCTGTCTGTGTCTGTCTGTCTGTGTCTGTCTGTCTGTGGCACCGTAGCTCGCGAACGGAGGACGCGATTTCAATTTAGTTTTTTTTTGTATGAAAGTTACGGGCGAGTGTTCTTAGACGCATGTTTGATGAAAATCGGTTGAGTCCTGAAAAAAATCTGGGGGTAAAACCGAGGAAAATACCCAATATCTGCAAATACATGTGGTGGGGAGAAAATGAGGATGGAAATCCGAATATCAGCAAATTTATCCAAGTAGGGTTACAAATGAAATAGCATCACATGCACTTTACAAAATTAATAATAAAAATAAATGAATGGTAACTACCCATAAAAGTATAAAATAAAAATTAAATTAAAAACAAAAAAAAACCGACACAGTAACCTGAGTTCCCTTTAAAAGTAAAAAATAATGAAAGAAACTCAATCTTAAAGTACCTAAGTATGTACGAGTATTAATAATTCAAAAAAAAAAAAATTACATCGCGTTGCGGGTCCGCTCCAAAACTAACAGTTCAATTACAAATAGTCTAAATAGTCCAGTCATTTGATAGTTTTACCTGGAAAGTTTTCCGGTAGTTTTGAAAGTTGGTGATTTTATAGATTTCGACGTGCTCTTTTCGAATTTTTACTTTGCCACCTCGTATCTTTGCCGCTCGCGTCGCCATATTGAAAAAATGGCGCTCAAATACAGTTTTTTTAAAAATAACTCCGTTCCAACTCATTTTACGATAAAAAATAATTGTTATGTAATAAATTAAACTAAAGAACCTACAATTTATGTAGTAACCTTTTTTTTGTAAAATCTATAGTTTCAGCGTACGAGAGCTGCAAAGTGCACTCTAACACGAGTTTATTTCGTAAGTCCAGTTGACAAGTTTTGTTTTTTTTTTTTAATTTGAAAAAAATATGGTGTAATCTAAACACTATAAACATTTAATTCCCGTTGGAAATTTTACTTAATCTTAATTTTTTAACAAGTTAAACGATTGTTAACAAACAAAATTTTCTCGAAATTACGTCTCAATTGTAAATGAAAAAAAAATGTTTAAACATTGTCGTAAAAAATTTTCGCTTCGTAGAGCCTTATTTATATACATAATTAACAAGATCACGCCATTAAAGTAAAAAAATATTCATAGGTTGTTTATATGGTCCAGTTCAGTTTATTTAGGTCCTTATGGTTCCAGAGATATCGTAATGAGTCAATACATAGGCGAAGGCGAATACATAGACGAAGCGAAAAAATTTTACAACAATGTTTAAACATTTTTTTTCATTTACAATTGAGAAAAACAACAAGAAAATTTTGTTTGTTAACAATCGTTTAACTTGTTGAAAAATTAAGTTTAAGTAAAATTTCCAACGGGAATTAAATATTTATAGTGTTTAGAACATACCATAATTTTTTCAAATTAAAAAAAAATATTCAAAACTTGTCGACGGGACTTAACGAAATATAATTATGACACGTAAACGCGTGTTAGAGTGGACTTTGCAGCTCTCGTACGCTCAAACTATGGATTACAAAAAAAAAGATTACTACATAAATTGTAGAAAATGTTCTCTAGTTTAATTTATTACATAACTATTTTTATCGTAAAATGAGTTTGAACGGAGTTATTCTCAAAAAACTGTATTTCAGCGCCATTTTTCCAATATGGTGGCGCGAGCGGCAAAGATACGAGGTGGCAAAGTGAAAATTCGAAAAGAGCACGTCGAAAACTATAAAATCACCAATTTTCAAAACTACCGGAAAATTTCCAGGTAACCCCCTTTTTGAGCACCAAATGATTGTACTAAAACTAAGCAACATAAATTTTTATAAAATTACTTCAAAATAAGCGCGTTTTTTACTTTTTAAAGGGGACTCAGGTTACTGTGTTAGGGTTTTTTTTAATTTTTAATTTAATTTTTATGAACTATGCCTACGCGCTTCGCGAATAATAAATGTTCGTGCAGCATGTCTCACTCTGCGCTCTGGGTATCGGTCGAGTTGATATGGCCATGAAATTTCTGTACTTGTAGGAACTATTATTTATTCCGTGGTCAAAGTTAAGTAAATGATGAGTTGTCCATTCGTCTGTAAAATGTGAATTTGGCCGCCCCCTGAACTTGCCGCCCGGGGCATGGGCCCCGGCTTGCCCCCCCCCCTAGATCCGGGCCTGGGTGACAGGTAAAACTATTACATAGTGCAGATACAAGGATTTCGATGATAAAATACCTTATAAATACATGTGTATTAAAAATATATCCTAAATGTCTTGTTAGTTTTTCTATAATAAATCCAAACGTCATTTTAAAACTTTGAAAGTATCCATACACAAAGTTGGCGTTATATTTTGCTTGTGCTTCAATAAAAATATATTTATAGAGCTGTTTCAAAATGTAGTTTTCTTGGGGTCGTCGGTGTTGGTAAAAGTTTTTTTAATTTAAATTTGTATCCGCAGACAATAGCGAACAGTGCCGCTTTGCACGTGACAAGTAAAAAAATTCAAAATACACTTAATAGTTGCAAGCTTTTTAAAGTATCTTTGAATTATTGTCGTTCCGAAGCGTTGAGGTGGGTACTGCTGTGACTTCACGCAAAACAACTAATTTTTCAAACTTAAAATGTCTCTATTTATCACATATTGCACTTGTAAAATAATATATTATACATACACATATCAAGAAAAAACACTATTTTAACACTCATAATATTTTTGAAGTGAAACTTCTTTAGAATCGTTGTGATTTCAAACCGGATGCAACGGAAAAACGACAGGGAAGGGCGCGCCGAGCTGCGGCCACACGGCGTGCAGTGCGGCCGCGCCGCGCTGCACGCTGCGCTACTTTGTAAATCTATATAAATAATTTTAAATTAGTTTGCCAAAGAAGTTGCTATTCTGACATGTGTACTTTGTAAGTTTGTACACACGCAATTTTTATATGCTATTTTCAAGTAGTTAAAAAAAATTGCGTGCGTACAAAGTACACATGGCAAAAGAGAAACTTCTTTGGCAAACTAATTTAAAAAAAACGAATCTTTAACGTTGTAACTTACAATGAGGATCAGTAAAGTTCTAGCAAATTCAATAGAACTAGTATCCACGTTATTCTCTATGACATAAGAATGATATTTCTTTTTGAATTATCCAAATCGGACCATTACTTACGAAGATATTAAGTTATAAACATTATGCCGTTCCTGCCGCTACGTCAGTGTACGCGGGATGCGTGTGACGTCACTCGGACGTTCCATGCCAGTTAGCCCATAGTAGCGACAAGCTGTGATGGTGTTTTCATTTAAACTATCTGTCCTACAAAAAATTTGTAAGGACATAATTTGTAGCAAATTGCTTTGTCTACAAATATGTTCATATAACTTTTTGCCGAAATTTAAAAATTAAAGAAGTTATAAGCAAAAAAGTGAGAAAATTTCTATAAAGATTTTCTTTCTTGCTCTTTAACTTTTTTTTTATACATTTCACAAAAAAATACCTCGGATCAGTCTTGTAGATGGTTTTTTGAGGAAAAATTTTCTCTACAATTTTTTGAATTTCATTCATTTAAAACGCTGTTACAGCGCTCCAAAGTTGACCGGGTTCGTCAGTGCTCATGAGAATCCGGTCAAAACGAAATGTTTAACTTAGTTTTATGATCCGGAGTGAGTTTTATGAGTCGGAGTGATGCCACACGCATCCCGCATACACTGATCCCGCTTACATAACGACGCGTTGGCGCAGCGGTCACAGCACTAGCTGTTGCGCTAGCAGTCGCGGGTTCGATCCGCGCACATGACAAAAATTTGTATTGGCCATACCAGGCCATACAGATATTTGTCTGGGCGTTTGTGGTTGTGTATTGTGTGTGTTTCCGGACCCCCGACACAGGAGAAAATCCTACTGGGGGCCGTTGAGTGTGAAACGTTTATTATTATTATTACTGTTTATTATTATTTTGTAGGACAGATAGTTTAAATGAAAACACCATCGCAGCTTGTCGCTATTATGGGCTAACTGGCATGGAACGTCCGAGTGACGTCACAGCCTTCCGCGCCGGCCGGTTAGTAAACTCCGCTAGTAATTTGATCATAACTTCGTCAATTTTTGTCGTAGAACAAAAATTTTTGCACTGTATGTTAAGGATTTCTTAGTTCTATAAATCTGCATTCTCAACTAAAAACGTTACGGATCCTCATTATTTAAGTTTTTTTTAGTTTTTTGTTCGAGGTTTACCACATCTATGACTAGATGGCGCTAGTAGTAGATTAAATCGCGCTGGTAAAATTATTATTTTTTGTTAATATAAGGACACCATACATTAACCTCATGCGGTGTTCCCAGGCGGTCACCTATCCAAGTACTGTACGTCATTATCATTACGCTGCCGCGGCCCGCGTTACCGGTTGCTCAAATTTTACCCCTCATGCGCCTAAAGAACTTTCACTTCAAAACTGTTTAAAAAAGTTCTGTCTTGGACGTCCGTGTGTTGTATGTGCGGATCCTGTATTTGTCACGATAACGGCGAAATACTTCAATAATTGAATTTTTATTTTCTCTTACACTTCAATATGATTGGGAATAGAACCCTATTACATTTCACGGTCTGATTCAATGTGGTTTAATTGTTATTAAATTAACAAAAAAAAAATCGACTGTTCTTCATAGTTGATTATGAGGCGTGCACTTTTGAATTTTCAAAATTTTTACTTTATTATTTTGAATTAACAGTACTATTACCACTAACTGGGAAAGTAGATTTCACTGAGAAAAAAACAAGAAGCTAAAGAGAAATCAAATAGGAATCTATTCTTTAGTGTATGCCTGTATGATGCTTCCAGTTCCATTTTTAATTTTTTTTTTTTAAGGTTTACCAGCAGTTTTGAATCCGTGCGTCGTCCGTGCCTCGTACGAAGCACGGCTCGCGCTCGCCACGGTCTAGCATAAATCATCCCTTATGCGGAAAAAATGTTTTTTAGGAGCCAAATACAAACATTCGCAACTTTAAATAATCGTATCTCTTTAACCAAAACGTTTCTGTAAATCTAATAAACGCTAAAAAAATTGCCCTTGCGTCGATTTCAATTGCCCGCTAGTTAAACCTGAAAAATATTTATGCATTATAATTTAAAAAAATAAAATCTTGTTAAGTAAAAAATGAGCCTTGTGCGGTGTTGCCAAATCGCGGAATCAAGAATATGAAGTACGCTCTACTCTAACGCCTCTTCTCTTTTTTAAAACGTTATTCTTGTCTAAAAATTCAAAATTCAGTAGATTGTTCAATATTGTTTCTGCGAAACTAAAGATTTGCGCCTAAATATATTTTCATATAAGCTAGAACGGGGGGATGGTAATTACCGCGGTTGCTCACAATGTCAAAAGCATTGCAATCGCATTGCTTCCCTTACCCCTGACTGACCTCCTATGAGCTCTCGCTATCTTACTTAGTGCATGAACAAAACAATAGTAAAAATTGGTATTTTCGTTGTCGGTCTGCTTCAGATTTAAGCAAAATGTTTCCTGCTGTGCCCTACCTTAATACAGTAATATTAATATTTAAAATGGGTTGGATTTAGAATCGTTTGGCACGAATTTTAAGGGGGTGACGGGGTGGAGGGGGGAGGGGAGGTCCCCCCCAACCCCCCCGTACCACTCGCGATACAAGGTAATGCGCCGTTCTTGAAAAAATAGAAAAAAGAAATCTTACATACCTAACCTCCAAATTCGACAGTTTATCGTCATAATTTCTATCTGTGACATCTCCAGCACTGTGGAAGCCTTTTGCTGATGCGTTTAAACACTGGTTCAATAATTGTAGAGAGGCTGTGGTAATAAACCAAATAGATAAACAAATATACGATGGAAAGTCCGGGGAAGACGGTCCAAATAGTTGAAAGCAAATTCGGGTATCGAAAATATAACAAAGGTATAATCTAATTATAACTACAGAAACTACTCTTTAGATTAAGACCCGCATCGGTCTAATTTTGAATTAAGATAGGTTAGGGTTGTTTTTTTTTGTTTTAGTAACAAAATCATGCCGATAAACAGTCTAATTTTGAATTTAGATAGGTTAGGGTTATTTTTTTTTTTTTTGTTTCTGTGACAAAAATATGCCGGTAAACAGTCTAATATTGAAATTAGATAGGTTAGGGTTATTTTTTTATGTTTGTAACAAAATCATGCCAATAAAGTCTAATTTTGAATTTAGATAGGTTAGGGTTATTTTTTTTTTGTTTTTGTGACAAAAATATGCCGGTAAACAGTCTAATATTGAAATTAGATAGGTTAGGGTTATTTTTTTTTGTTTCTGTGACAAAAATATGCCGGTAAACAGTCTAATATTGAAATTAGATAGGTTAGGGTTATTTTTTTTTTTTTTTTTTTGTTTCTGTGACAAAAATATTACAGTAAACAGTCTAATATTGAAATTAGATAGGTTAGGGTTATTTTTTTTTGTTTCTGTGACAAAAATATGCCGGTAAACAGTCTAATATTGAAATTAGATAGGTTAGGGTTATTTTTTTTGTTTCTGTGACAAAAATATGCCGGTTAACAGTCTACGGGTCTTAATCTAAGACTTAACATAATTATTATTGACAAAACAATCAAAACATGATGTCTCCAATAAAACATTTCATTATATTTAATTCCGTTTCAGGTCGGCAGGTAAGATTTCTTTTTTCTATTTTTTCAAGAACGGCGCATTACCTTGTATCGCGAGTGGTACGGGGGAGTTGGAGGGGACCCCCCCTCCCCTCTCCACCCCCTCCCCCCCTTAAATTCGTGCCAAACGATTCTAAATTTCAACCTTTAAAATGTATATTTCTTACTTGAGAATTAGAAAGAATTTGATTTTGTGACCCTATAAAAATTGGGCGTGTTTGGCCGAAGTAAGTTCTTACTAAATTTAGTAAGTCACTCACTAAACTTACAAAATTTTCGGCCAGAACACAAAATAAGTGCTAACGCAGTAAGCATGTCTTAATAGACGGACGCCATTTTGCTTATTGTTGATGTAAATAAAACCATGACAGAAACTCAGATCAACAGTTCAGAACTATAAATACGTCTACACAAGCACTACTAAAATAATTTTAGACGTAAAAATGAGTGATAATTCTTTAATCGTATGTTCCTATGTTCCTATGTTTTTTGTTAATATAAGTCAGTAAGTGTAAGTCTGTCCTGGCCGAAAAGCGCTTTATTCAGCCTGTAAGATTTTTAATTTTTTTATGCTTACTGACTTAGTAAGTTTAGTAAGAACTTACTTCGGCCAAACACACCCATTGTTAAAACAGTCTCTACTTTTTATATACACAAATTACGAAAAACATTTTCCCTTTTCGAACGTTTTGACTGATTACGTCATGATGCTACGTCAAACTAACATTGACAATCACATTTCACAAGTCAAAATTGTCACATAAAGTCACATTTACATTTTACACATATGCTGATGTATTGAATCCGGAATATTAATAAATTAACCAATTACATACATAAAGTAAATTATTTATTATATTTTTCGAAGTTTATTCTACATTTTCCATTTTACTATGACCTGGGTTTAGGTTAGTATTAAAGCTATGTTACTAATTCCGAATTGGTTATGAAGTTGACCCTATTTCGTACAGTTTTTCAAAATTTTAAAGTTAAAATGTCTACTTCAACAAAGTCATTGTTGATACCGATTGGTGTTCGTGGCATGAAAAGTCTCGACCGTGAGAAATTCAATCGTAAAATCACTGCACCCGTTCTTAAAGTACCAGAAGACAAATTGTCCAAAGTAACTCCAATATGCAAAGCATACTTTTTAAAAATGGCAAATTTTAAACCAGTGCAAAGCTCAGTTGACCAGTGTAACGAAAATTTAAATAAGTGCATTTATTTTGACCCTGATAAAGTGACAACTTGGACTGATTTTTCTGAAAATATTCGCACATCACTGAAACAATATGACATAAATGAGAAAAATTTCGATTTATGTGATATAACATTGATTTATGACAATTTTAAGTTTGATACAATTTTCAAAGCGGTATTACCTGAAAATGAAGAAATTGTAAGCAGTTTCTCACACATTGGTCACATTATACATCTTAATTTACGCGATCACTTATTGGACTACCGTGGCCTTATAGGACAAGTTTTACTTGACAAAGTTAAAAATTGTCGCACAGTTGTCAATAAAACCTATGTCATTGACAACACATACAGAAATTTCAGCATGGAGGTGATTGCCGGAGAAGAGGACTTTTTAGTGACAGTTAAAGAAAACAAATGTAATTTTCAATTTGATTTTTCAAAAGTTTACTGGAATCCGCGATTATGTAAGGAACATGAAAGAATCCTTGAAATACTGAAACCCAGAGATGTTCTATTTGATGTATTCTGTGGCGTCGGACCCTTTGCAATACCAGCAGCAAAAAAGAACTGTAGAGTATTTGCTAATGACCTCAATCCGGAATCATATAAATGGCTTAATTTTAATGCTAAGCAGAATAAAATAAAAACTGATCTATTTAAATCTTTTAACATGGATGGCAAAGATTTTATACAAGAAATTTTCAAAGACTTTATATTAAATGTTTGCAATGAAAAAGATAAAGTAGGCGATGGAGCTAAAATCCATATAACCATGAACTTACCAGCAATTGCTGTTGAATTTTTGAAATATTTCAGAGGTTTAATTCAGGAAATAGATTTAAAAGATAAATTTAATTTGGACATTATTGTACATGTTTATTGTTTTACAACCGGAGACAATCACAAAGCAATAGCTAAGCAATTGGTTAACGATAATTTCGGTGTTGAAGTATCACCTCACTTAGTTGATGTTTTTGCTGTAAGGAATGTATCTCCTAAAAAGGAAATGATGAGAGTCTCATTCAAACTTGCGAAGGAATTTATTTTTAATACTAACTGTATCACAGAAGAGACAAATGAACCTCCATGTAAAATTAAATGTACAAGGAAGACAGAAGAGTAAATAATTTTATTTATGTTATGAAATAAATACACATGTTTATTTTGATACCAAATTGTTTTTTTTTTTTTTATGTGCATGACTAACAATTCAAAACTGGAGAAATAAAAACTGACTTTAAATACATATTCACATAAAATTAACCTTCCTTTAATAATAGTTTATTTTGAAATGAACTTAAAAATTAAATTAAAAGAAAATACTTTAGCAACAAATCTCACAGTTTACCATTTTTAAAATGTTACAAATTACAAGCACATAGACCGATATGCTAAATTTTAACATGAATTTATTAACTAGATTTAACTTATTTTAATGATCTCAGCCAGTATCTATCATAATAACATATTACATTAAAAGTATTCAAATTATTAACTGAAATTTTTTATTGCAGATCACAAGAAAATAAAACCATCATGGATTTGGAAGATTATTCTTCAGTCCTTGAGGAAACTGAACAGGTTATATTTTGAATATTTTTAATATCATATTAAAAAATTCGCTCCAGCGGGGTTCGAACCCGCACCTTCGACAGACCGTGTCAGTGCTCTAGCCAATTAAGCTATGAAATGATGTACCTAATGTTATGTACCTTATGTATGTAAGGTTATATTTATTACTATTCAATCAAACTAAATTTTAGCTTTAACTGCCAGCTCCAGTCTCTTGTTTACTACTTTTTTTGTTCTAATATTTCTTTCATCAAAGATAACGAAATAAAATAAATAATATTTTTCAAGTCTTATCATTTTATAAATAGGTATAAAGTGTTATCAAAATGTATCTAATGAATTTTACATAATGTGTAAACAATAAATCACGGTTGTGTAATAATTGTAAAAATTGTATTAAGTATACTTATATTCTTATGATAATTAGGTGTATAATATTTTATATCTATGATAACACAAAATTCTTAAAAATAAGATAAAGCAAATAAGCTAAATATATAATTATATATATTTCTTTTTTTTATGCAACTACAATGATGTACAACTTTAACATGATAATTATTAATTACTAATAAATAATACACTTAATTTATGGTAGCCCCATATTCAAAACAATATTTTAAATTTAAACAAATTTAAATTTATTTAGAGAATTAATTTTAAGTAAATCAATACTTACTTACATTTCCATCTTAAAAAAAATAATTACACTCATTAGATGCCATGCTTCAATGAAATCTTTAGAAAACAAGCGCCATCTATTGATTTTAATTGTCAATGATAACATTTTAGGTACTTAGGGATCAAATCAATTTATTATATTATAGTTAAGAGAAAATTTACTAATCGAATATGAGGTGTTTTAAAATTAAAATACTGTTGTATTTCGTTTAATTTATACTTACACAGTGCTACATTTTCACTATTATCAAGAAATCTAGATCGTTTTAATATTCTATTTTCTAAAAACGTATTTTAATTATTAAAATACGTTTTGCATTCTACCTTGCTGTATTAACGCGTGTTTAAAAAACGCGGGTATTACCTACTTAATAAAATTCATTACAAATAGTTTTTTAATGAAATTTTGCAGGTTATCCGAGAATGCTTCACTAAATTTCAAATAGACGAAGTTTTTCTATCTTTCAACGGGGGAAAAGATTGCACTGTTCTATTAGACGTTACAATAAATATATTAAATGATATATATAAAAGAGATGATATAGCAGAAGATCTGAAAATATTATACATAAGAACGGTAGGCCCATTTAGAGAAATAGAAAATTTTGTGAATGAAATAGAACAACATTATGGTGTTCAATTAATAGTTACCGAAGGGGAAATGAAGATAACGTTACAAAGAATATTAGAACGAGATAGCAAACTAAAGGCGTGTTTAATGGGAACGAGGCGAACAGATCCGTATAGCGAAAATTTGAAATTCATGCAGGTAACTCGACAATAGAGAATTCAATAAACTCTATACACACTATAATTCAGGAGATACTTAATTTTCAAAACTACCCACGACTCACACTTCTGCCTGTAATATCCCACTGCTGGGCATGGGTCTATTTCCCCATGTAGGAGAAGAATCAGAGCTTAATCCACCACGCTGCTCCACTGCGGGTTGCCGGATATATTCCCTACTATGAGTAACGGTCGCTATCAGGTGTCTATGATAACAACTGGAACCGATTGCTTAACTTTCTCTCCCAAGCACGGTGGGGAGTCCCACAAGGACACAACCAGATCGGAAATAAATATTTGTACTAACACAAATATCGACTCCGAGCGGGAATTGAACCCGCGACCGTCGGTGTTTAGCCACCGCCGACACGGCACACGCACCATTACACCAGAGTGGAGTGGTACAACCACGAAGTATATATACAAGGAGTCCGAAAGGTATAGGCTTTTCCATAGTATATACAACCAGATCTTAGTTCTCTTTTCTGCCACTGACTGCACCTGAATTTAGGACGTACCGACACTGTTTCCACAATGAGGGGAAATTTGCCTTTTGGGGGTAAATCAGGGTCCAGAGGGGGAAAAAAGAGCAAAGGCATGAAAAGGGGAAATCATGGGTAAAGCTAGTGTTACCGTATAAAAGAGACAGTGGCGACACCTGCAGGTTTTATATATTTCTGGTCAGATGGTTTATATATATGTTATATATTTCTGATCTGGTTTTATATATTTCTGGACCGTCAAATGACTGTACTTAAGGTCTGGTATTTCAAACTGATTTTTCATTAGATGTAGAAAGCTTGTTCACGTTCGTTTCAAGCCAGATTTTACGCACAGGATTGATCCTGCAACTGTTTCACTATCGAGCTTATTACGTTTATCTGTTTTAATATTTTTTTAAATTACTAATTAACCAAAATGCTGAGAAGGGGAAATCTCAATTGAGGTGTGGGGAAAGGAAATTATTGAAGTGGAAACACTGATAAAGATTTAAACGAGTACCTACTTCTTGATGAATGGCGCGCTCTACCGGCAAAAATTAGAATGAATATTTGGTCGTCAAAATTGAGACCATTCGTTTAACATTACGTTCGGACGTCTCCTTGTATCTTTCGTTCGGACTCCGTATACTTCGTGGGTACGACTTAAAATGATGTTTAAGGATTTTACATAAAATTAAACTCAATTTGAAAAGAATTAAATTAGTTCCAATACTACATGAGTGTGCGTTTATAATAGCCTATTAGACTTGTTTTTTTTTTTACAAAATAAAGCTTATTGACTGGTAATCTAAAGAGAAAAAAACATCTATGCCATATACTTTTTAATCTTCTAGAAAACAGATGCCAGTTGGCCACAGATGATACGAGTGTCACCGTTGTTGAATTGGAGCTACCACCAGATATGGAGTTACATCTTACAAAGACAAGTGCCTTATTGTAGTCTATATGATAGAGGGTGAGTGACTTTAAAATAAAGTTTAACAAGAATTTGGTGCAAAAAAGTGTTTAAAATAATTGTATATTTATACGAGTAGTTTCATTATTATTAACTGTTTTTGTTTTAGTTTTATAGGCCGTTGATGTTCTATAAATCTATAGTTGAACCTCAAAAAACCTTTTTATCTAATATTATAAAGCTGAAGAGTTCGTTTGTTTGTTTGAACGCGCTAATCTCAGGATCTACTGGTCCGATTTGTAAAATTATTTTAGTGTTAGATAGCCCATTTATCGAAGAAGGCTATGTATCATCACGCTAAGGCCAATAGGAGCGTAGCACTAATGAAGAAGATTGCAAGAATGTTTCAAAATCGGGTTTTTTTCCTTTTGAGAGCTTCTGCTGCGTAAACGGTTAAAGTTTCGCACAAATCATGTATGACAGAGTTGATCCTATTCCACGCGGACGAAGTTGCGCGCAGAAGCTAATATAATATATTGATGTACAGATTAAAAATAGGAAACAAGAAACTACAATTTTAATAAAGCTTGTTTTTTTTTAACTTTTCGTCTTGTGTTAAAGTTGTGGCCACCTTTTTCAATAAGACGGTGCTTATGTAAAGGAACTAGATGAAAAACTATTTGTTTATTACACAAAAATTATATGCAGTCTTACTTGTTCCTAGTTGTAGTCTACACTGCCTTATGGAAAATATCTCATAGACTCTCATAACTCGGTATGAGAATTTGGTCTGCAATTGTCCATGATATGTGAGTTTTTTGTTTTTTTTCATAGGGTGAGTGTATTAAACACTATGGCATTTTGTCCACATCTATTTAAAAATACAATAAAACTGAATTTGTATATTTTGAAATATTGACTATTAATTTACAGGTATACTTCAATTGGTAGCATACACAACACTTGGCCCAACCCTTCCCTTGCCTACAAAGATGAAGACGGTCAAATAGCCTATAGGCCAGCTTGGTTGCTAAAAGATCCCACTGAAGAAAGATCAGGACGAGGCACAAACAAACATAATAAAGGACAAGTATTAACAGTACAGAATTTAGATAACGGCAATTGTATAGGTGAAATTAAGTCAAATATTTGACTAACATTTACTTAAATTCATAATGTATTGATTACTAAAACAAATGGTTGATGCAGTGGTCATGACAAATATTTGTATTGATATACAAATATTTGTCGTGGCATTTGTATTTGTATTGCCTGTTACCAGATCACAAAAACGAAATTTTCATTTGTAGTAGGGTGCGTTAAGTAAATTTCGTAGTTTACTTAATTACCGTTTTCTTTAGTTATTATTTTAAATTCACCAAGGGTTATGGGTTGTAATGAGTAGATATGCACTTAATAGTTTTTTTTTTAGTAATTATCTATATTTGTAACAGTGAAAACGAAAACGTAAAATCCTTGTGATATTTAAATTATTTATATTTTTATTTATTTAATATTACCGTGTCTGGTGTTCATAACTATATTTTGCTCATTTGCGTTTTACCTACATTTTTTATTTATAATACTTTTAATTTTTTTTTTAATTATTATAATTATAACGAATGTATCTTTAAAACGTCAGTTTTGACTTGTTTAGTTATGCAGTACCTACTTAAATCTTAGCACATTAATTAGTTAGTAAATTGTTATTATAAACAATTTAGATTTAACACTGTTACTTATGTGGGACTTACCGCCCGCCGACTTAGTATGAAACTATAACCTGTTATATTATCTTTTGCTTGTCTTTTGAAACAACTTAACTATGATTACAAGGAATCCGAACGTAATGTTAAACGAATGGTCTCAATTTAGACGACTGAATTTTAGTTCTAATTTTGCCGATAGAGCGCGCCATTTTTCAAGAAGTACTCGTTTAAATCTTTAATCGGTACGTCCTAAATTCAGTGGCAGAAAAGAGAACTTAGATCTGGTTGTATTATTGTGTACAATGAATACTATGGAAAAGCTTCTACTGTTCGGACTCCTTGTATCTATACTTAATGCTACTGCTTATAAAGGTTTATAATTTAACGATTGGCACTCGATGAAACTGACAATGGTCAAAAATTAGGATGCTATGAATTTACTAGGTTTATATTTTAAAAAGAAGTAATTGCATTAAACATGTTATATTATATATAGCTTAATAGCTTTACTCAAAAAAAAATCTGAATAAAGATCTCGAAGTGTGAACTACTTAATTTAATATAATATACTACTTATTATAAAATTAGCAGCAAATTTTTTATTTAATTAAATGAAAAAAATTATTTATTTTTTAAATTTAAAATGGCCCGAATGATCAGTTGCTCATAGAGCTATCTAACGTATAACGGTATCCAGCGGATAATTTTTTTATATATTCTACTCTTTCGCCATCAATATTCACTTCATCTAACTGATATTTCTATTTGTAATCTTTAAAACCGTATGAACAACCAATCCAAAAAGCCTATTTTTGATCCTGCTGATAATATCTCTGAGATTATCGGTATTAATGTACGTGATAAACTATCAGCAACCTGTGAAATTGATTCTCGAAACTTAGGATACCATACACTATGTGTCAAAAGACAACCAGTTTCAATTTAACCATAGTCACGGATTTAACTGAATTCAGAATTTATAGTAACCATAATCTATTTTAACCCCCGACATCGCAGTTGTCGAACGGCTGGACCGATTTTTATGAGGTTTTTGAGTCTGCGATGGTACTCAACTGTATGGTGAATTGTATGGTGTATAACAGTTTGAATTGTAGCAGCTCCTTTCCAAAATAATAAGTATAAAATGGAACTATATACTTTTATAAGAGTTGGTTTTTTTATTCTGTTGCGTCGGTTTTTTATTTTAATTTTTTTAACTTAATAGTTACACTTGTTTGTCATTAACCTTTTGAGCGCCACGCCTCAAATCCATTCCCGTGCCCTGTACGCCAAGGCATAAATTAAACAAAAATACCTACGAAAAAAATAGTGCTGCCAAGAGTCGTTATCGAGTACCACAAAGTGACTTGTTTATGTTGATTTTTATGCAATAAATGACTACATATATAATCTAGGATGGTTTATTCTTTCAATATTTTTCTTGTATTATCTTGCACTCGTTATATATACTTACAATAACATAAATAAAAAACAAACATTACAAAAAAAATCATAGTAAAGCACAACACCATTCTCTATCGTCATGACGTCATTGTCACAACTGGAAGACTACGGCGCAGCTGACCTACGGTTTTAATACTTTCAGAGACATGTTAGAGATGTGCTGTGTGTGCCGCACGCTGTATATCGATTTCGAATCGAATCTATATACATATAAATGAAAAGTAATTTAAAAAAAATAACCGAATTCAAATTTGTAATTTTTTTTATTATATAATAATTGAAAAGGGAGTAATAAAACTGCAATATATTAAAAAATCTAAATTACTTACCTAAATATGCCTACTATTTATTAAATCCAGCTTTAACAAAGTAAAACTACAATACTACAATATTATAATAAAAATATTTAATATGTCATAATGTTCCTTAACATCTCGCAATGACGGCTATTTGCGCATTATTGTTACTCATTTAAGAAGACAATAGACGCACCGGTCATAAAACATTTTGTACTGCATTTTGACAGAACTCCTTACTTTCAAACAATAATGGCTCTTGATGTACAGCGATAAAGGTGAGAATTACATTAAAAATCTTTTTTGAGACCATAAATTATATGGAATTCTCAAAAGTTATAGAAAAAAATGTTTTTTGCAATCGTGGGAATGTTTTTAAAAAGTTTATGCAAATATTGCGTTTTAAAATTTCGTTTCTTTTTTGCTATCGTTTTTAGAAGTTTCGTAAAAATCCTAATAATATTAGTTTAAAGTAATGTAATTCACGTGAAATTCGTTCAATGAAATATAGAAGTTGTTATTAAAATAGAATATATTTAAAAAATCCTTTGTAATGGAAATATTGTTGTAAATCTATGTTTTTTAGTCTAGTAGGATTTTAAACAACTTTTGTCTTATAGAGGTTAAACTAGATTTATAATATATAAATTCATATCTTACATTTATATTTGTGCCTCTTGCGTCACATCACTAGCGGTCTGCTATAGACGACAACGGCGTACAGGACATATCATTTACGTCGAATAAGAATGCATGTTTTTATTTCAATGTTTCTCAGTACGTGTAGCTCTAAAAGACTGGTTTTTTATACTCAAATGTTGCAGGGATATTCTATTTTGAGAGATGTTGAATTAAAATACTAAAAATATTTTTTTAATAATTTTATTTAATATTTTGGTGGTCCGGGTTTTTTGTCACATATAGACGTCGTTGGCGCACAGAGCTCGCAAGTGCTTGTCACGTATATGTGTCTTTGGCGTTCAAAAGGTTAAACATGCACCTGTTAACGTAGTAGATGTTTATTCACTTTGAAACGGGTAGAATTTGCCTTTGGAATCGGCTTTAAACTGTAATTTTTATTTTGTTTATACTTTGATATGTGATAAGCTGATAAGAATAAAAAGAGATATTTTAACTGGTGCTAATAAACAAGAAAGGCAAGAAAGTTGTTTTTTTAACCATATACTGGCATATATAATAACCTACCTATATATTTTCCTACCATGGGTGTCATTGCTATCAGGTGTCTATGATTATAACCAGGACTGACACTGCACAAACAGAAGAACAAGTACAAACAAAACAAATAGAAGAAACAAACATTTATATTAGTATACATTTTTGTCTCTAACCAATTTACCTAACATGTACAGTCAATCGGGGTAACTTTGACAGATCATTATTGTATTTTTTTAGCTAACTTTGACAATGTTAAATATGAGACAAGAGTTAATTTAATATGTGCTCTCAGGTTGGTTTTCATACTCAAGTTATTTAACGTCTATAAAAATCATAATATGCATCAAAAACAGGCAATTTTGTTGTGTTTCAAAGTTATAACCCCTTTATGGGTAACTTTGACACAGGTGAGATGTACTGGCAATTTCTCGTATCATTAAAATGGTTATAATAATATAAGCTATGATTGAAAAAATAAATAAATAAATAAATAATAATCTACAGATAACGCTGTACATTCATCATAAAACCATCTGAAACATTTATATGTGTTCTTTAGTAAATTATTAGAAATAAACCATTCTCTTAAGAAACAGAAGGAAAAATATTTTTTCAAATTTTAAAAAATGGTTATATAAAAGAATACATTGGGTAAATTAAACACTAACAATAAAAATAACGTAAAAAGTTAAAAAAAACATCTATTCATAATATACAGATCTTATTTAATTTAAGTTTTAACGTAAAAAGTAAAAAAAAAACGTCTACTCATATACAGATCTTATTTAATTTAAGTTTTAACGTAAAAAGTAAAAAAAAAGTCTACTCATATACAGATCTTATTTAATTTAAGTTTTAACGTAAAAAGTAAAAAAAAAGTCTACTCATATACAGATCTTATTTAATTTAAGTTTTATTTTCATTATTATTGTTAAAATAAGGCAACATTCAATTTTTATAAAATAATTTTTTAATCTATGGTGTCTCCATATAACTAGTCTGTGGTACAGTACTAAGATGTCTGCTTCTTGTGTGTAAAAGTAAAACTGCCTCTGTAACTAGTAATACTTAAAATTAATAATAAACGTTCTTTAGACCTTAAAAGTGTATCAATACAATCCAAGTTCACAGTTCTACTGCACGAGCACATACTCATGCGAACAGGTTATGGGCCCAGAATACTGGATTGGAATAGATACAATTTCGCGGTAAAGTGTGGTCGGTAAGAAAGAACGGGCCGGGTTAAACGGTATAGATATATAAAATGGAGGCTACATCAGAAAATCAAAACTTATTATTACTGGAAGGATTATCGAATTGGATGTCATGGAAATTTCAAATCCGTGTAATACTAAAAGCACAAGGATTATTTGGAGTTGTAAACGGATCAGATATAAATGACGGAAAAGATGAAAAATGGCCGACACGAGACGCAAAGGCACAATCTATAATTGTAACAAGATTGAACAATAAAAATATTTTACAAGTATCAAACTGTGAGACTGCTCAACAAATATGGGAAAAGTTGTGTTCAATATATGAATCAAAATCAAACACGTCATTACATATATTGCAACAAAAATTCTTTGAAACTCAATACATTAAAAATGAGGAAATATCATTATATATAGCAAAGTTAGAAGAATTAGCTAACAGAATAAATCAAGCAGGTGGAAATATACCCGAATCTATGCTCATCACTAAAATTATTAGTTCTTTGCCAGAAAATTTTAGACATTTCATATCAGCTTGGGATTCAGTTCCTATGGCAGACAGAAAATTATCTGAACTAATATCCAGATTGATGCTAGAAGAGCAACGAAACAATGATTATGAGGAGAAAATGGCTTTATCTACACAATCAAGGAACAGTGAAAGAAAATGTTTTAAATGTCAACAAGTTGGACACTATAAAAAAGACTGTAAGAAAAATATGAACAATTATAACAGTAGTAAAAATCATAAACAGTGTAAAATATGTAAAAAGTTTAACCACAAAGAAAAAGACTGTTGGTTTAGAAATAAAAAGAATTCTTACCAAAAAGATGACAACGTAAAAAGTAAGACAAATGCATTCATTACAACAGCAATTAACTTTACCTGTGCAAACAATCTTCAAGAAACATCGTGGGTGTTAGACAGTGGTGCCTCAGAACATATGTGCAAGAATAAAAATATGTTTGTAAACTATAAAACTTTATCAGTGCCAAAAGATATCATAATTGGTGATGGTTCAATCATAAAAGCTCTTGGTCAAGGTGAAATACACTTAAGCGCTTACAACGGAAAACAGTGGATACCTACAATCTTATACAACGTTTTATTTATACCAGAAATAAAAGTAAATCTATTTTCATCAACGGCAGCAATGGATAAAGGTTATAAAATGAGGTGTGATCAAAAGACATGCACTTTTATAAAAAATAATTTAATTAAAGCAATTGCATACAGAAAAGGTAAAATGTTTTTAATGAATTTTAAATATGAATCAGATACTGCAATGATTGGTCAATCAAATAGTGAACTCGCTGAGTGGCATTCAAAGTTAGGTCACCAGAATATTGAGCATGTGAAGACCATTCTGAAACAAAACAATATTGAGTATAAAGAAGGTGATTCAGAGATATGCACGTCATGTTTACAAGGCAAACAACATAAGTTACCATTTAATAATAGTGACACAAGAGGTGAAAAACCAGGAGATTTAATACACATGGACATATGTGGACCAATGGAGTGTGAGTCGCTGGGAGGTGCGAAATATTTCCTTATATTAATTGATGATTACTCAAAATATAGAAAAATATATTTTTTACGAAATAAACATGAAACAGCAGAACATATCAGGAACTATATAAAAGAGAGTAAAAATATAACAGGCCATACTATTAAAGTCATGCGAAGTGACAATGGAAAAGAATTTGTCAATAAAATTGTAGAAAAGTTATTAAATTCTAAAGGTATTAGACATGAGAAAAGTATTCCATATCTACAAGAACAAAATGGTTGCGCAGAACGTGAGATACGCACAATTGTGGAATCTGCTAGATCTATGTTAGCAGAAAGTCGTCTTGGAAAAGAATTTTGGGCAGAAGCAGTAAATACTGCAACATATATATTGAATCGAACAGGAAAAAGTAGAATAAAGGACAAAACTCCTTATGAGTTATGGTATAAAACGTCGAAATATAATATAACTAATCTGTACGTTTTTGGAGTAGACGTGGCAGTTCATATACCTAATCAAAAGAGATTAAAATGGGATTACAAATCAGAATTTGGTAAATTTGTTGGTTATGGAGAAACAAGCAAAGGATATAGAGTATACTTACCGAAGAAAAATGATGTAGAATTAAAAAGAGAAATTGTAGTAATTAAAAAGAAGTATCAGACACATAATAATAAAAATAAAGAAATATATATACAAAAAGAAGACTTACCAATAAATGACTCCGAAGAAGAGGAACAGGAGGATGGTAATATAAACTCATTCTATGAAGAAGGTTCAATCCAATCTGAAACAGAAGAAGAAAACACAGAGTGTGAATTATATGAAATGCCAGAAACAGATGAAATAAATTCACATGAAACAGAAAATAATATCTTACCTGAGGAAGAAGATAACACTAAGGATCAAACACAAAAAAGGAAAACACAACGACCGAATTGGATGAAAGATTATGAAACAAACTTTTCTTGTCTAGGCGAAATGCCAATATCTTATGAAGACGCAATGGCTAGTCCTGAAAAAACAAAGTGGGCTGAAGCCATAGAAAAGGAAATGAAACAACTGGAAGAAAATGAAACTTGGGAAGAGGTGGAAAATATACCTAAAGAGGAAGATGTAATTAGCAGCAAATGGGTTTTTAAAATAAAAGAAACAGATGGCAACAAATTATACAAGGCCAGGCTAGTGGCAAGAGGTTTTGAACAGAGAAACTGTGACAACAATACATATACACCCGTAGTAAGTTTAACAACGTTCAGAACTATGATGGCAGTAGCAGTACAAAAGAAGTTACCTGTATTCCAGATGGATGTCGTAGGAGCCTTCCTACATGGTGAAATTAAAGAAAAGGTATTTATGAAACTTCATAATGATAAAATAGTAAAACTTAAAAAATCTTTGTATGGTTTAAAGAAATCGCCCCGTTATTGGAATGAAAAATTTAATGACTTCATGTTAGAAGAAAATTTTATTAGATCTAAAAATGACCCATGTTTATATTTTAGAAAGAAGCAAAATGACAAGTTCTTATACTTATTGTTATATGTAGACGATTTAATTTATTTTGGAAATGATGATATAGAGATAAAAACATTTAAAAGTTCATTATGCAGTAAATTTAAAATGAAAGATTTGGGAATAGCAAACGAATATTTAGGTATAAGTATAAAACAAGATATAAAAAATTTTGTAACAGTAATAAACCAAGAAAAATATCTTAAATCATTATTAATTAAATACAATATGTATAAATGTAAAACAGTGTCTACACCACTAGAGCAAAACTTTAATTTTGAATTGTTAAAGAGAGATAAACCAGAAAACAAAGAAATTGAGAGTAATTGTAGAAGCATATTAGGTAGTTTATTATATGCATGTTGTACAAGACCTGATTTATCATTAGCGATAGGATTTCTTAGTAGATATTTAAACTGTGCAAGTATTGCATTATATAAGTGTTTAAAAAGAGTTATGAGATATATAAGAGGTACTATTTCTTTGTCATTAGTGTATAAGTATAATAATGAGAATATAATATTACAAGGTTATAGTGATGCAGACTGGGCTGGGGATATAGCCGACAGAAAGTCAACTTCTGGATTTATATACTATATATTTAATTGTCCTATTTCATGGGGTACAAAAAAACAACAATCTGTATCATTATCGTCTTGTGAAGCCGAATATATTGCATTGTGTTTAGCTATAACTGAAGGCTGCTGGCTTAAGCAATTATTAACTGATTTTGGATATAATGTTAATATAAATATCTTGGAAGATAACTTAAGTGTAATAAAAATTTCATCATCTAGTGACAGTAATAAAAGATTGAAACATGTAGATATAAAATATCATTATATAATGGAAAAGGTTTGTAACGGTCAAGTTAATATTACATATGTTAATACAAATGAGAATGTCGCAGACATGTTTACAAAATCATTGGGCAAGCAATGTTTTGAGAAGTTTAGGGATTGTATAGTCAAATAAAATAAGTAATATATATTTGTTATTCATTTATAAGAAGCCAGTCAAAGAATAATTTTATTTAAATTGTTAATTAAGTTTCTTAACTGTATTTGTTAAGGGGGTGTCATGAAAAAAAAAAATTGTTAAGGGTGTAATATAATAAAATAAAAAAAATAAAAATTGATGTTGAGGGGGTGTGTTAAAATAAGGCAACATTCAATTTTTATAAAATAATTTTTTAATCTATGGTGTCTCCATATAACTAGTCTGTGGTACAGTACTAAGATGTCTGCTTCTTGTGTGTAAAAGTAAAACTGCCTCTGTAACTAGTAATACTTAAAATTAATAATAAACGTTCTTTAGACCTTAAAAGTGTATCAATACAATCCAAGTTCACAGTTCTACTGCACGAGCACATACTCATGCGAACATGCTTTGCAATGAATTCTTGGAATGCGGCAACATCTTCTCTCTTGTCATCTGAAAATTTAAAAAAAGATTGTGCATTGCTTGTTCTATTAATCCATATTCACAATTTGCTTTTCTGTAGAAGTACAGATTATTATGAGAACTCTATGATAGCTAGACACTAGACCAGGGCCGGATCTACGATATGGCTTTTTGGGCTTCAGCCCAGGGCCCCGTGGATTCAAGGGGCCCCCAGCTAAGTCAATTCAAAGTAAAAAATACGAAATACGACAATACGAAAGAATCAATAATTTTATTAAATTCTTTATTCTTATATTACTTCGAACTGACAGTTAAATTGTTCGGCTGCCATTACACATTCATTTCAATCGTGGTCAAATTTGGTGGGCCCCTAATTAGTATTAGCCCAGGGCCCCCTGACCTCACGGTCCGGCCCTGCACTAGACAATGAACTTAAGAAGTTTTACCAGCTTCAGGGCCCACATAGAGGAACATAAACTTACCTTGTTCGGGAACCTGAGTTTCAGTACCCTCATCGTCACTAGAACTCTCGTTGCCGGGGTGTTTTAAATACATGTCACTTATCTCCCGACCGCCCGCCACTTCTTCTATTAACTTCTTCTTGTCAATTACTGTGTCCGAATCGTCTGGAATATTAAAAGTACTCATTAAATATCTGTATATCGAATTGACAAATGGCAGCCATTTAAGTATTTTCAATTTGCAGTAAATAGGTATGCACTCGATCGACGTTCAAGGTCGTAACCTGACAATCTTGTAATGTGTAATCTCTAATAATTTAATCTTTTTTTTATATTAAATTATGGGCTTACTCTTGACCCCAGTCTAGCTCTAGGGCAGAGACGAGGTCGAAGATGGAGCGAGCTCGCCCAGAAGTAGCCTGTTCACTCGCGCTTTAAATAAACTCGAAAATAATAAAAAATCTCTTTAAATAATCTTATACTGTATATTTATTAAGACCAAATTGGCCATTTTTTTCCAAATATACACATAAAAGTTTATGTAACTGTACACAAATATGACAAACTTCACACAACAGAGGTCTTTAACTACCAAGATTGTTGCATCACAAACAATCAAAGTTTGAGTATAAAAGGCAAATATCCGTCATGCTATAAACATTTTGCCATTTATTATATTTATATAGGCTTACCTTTATGACCTTTTTTCATTTCTTCTTCCTTTTTCTTTTGTTCTTCTAACTTTTCTGCACGCATTTTTAACCAATCGGCTTTATATTCTCTAAAAGAAATAAAATTTCCTTTTTATACATCATTCTTGACAGTATGATGTCTTATTAACTAATTTATTTTATTGAACTATTTGTAATTTACATATATTATTTTTACTTACTTTTCATACTCTTCGGCTGCATCATCAACTAACTTGAAAAATTCATCAATACCCTGCAGAAAATAAAATATATAATTATATACAGATGTTCGAATCCTGAGTTCCTTCAAATGGGGGTTCTGTAAGTGTAATAGATCACTTATTTTTTAATCTCTATTCTTCAGGTCTCGATCAAATTTAAATAAGACAAGGACTGTCCTTCAATTAAAAAATGAATCATCAAACTCGGTAAACCCAGTGAAAAGTTATGAGATAGCACACAAAAAAAAATAAAAAGTACATTCATATTATTTTTATTTTTGTGTTACCCACATATGAGGAAATTCGAAAATGTTTTTTATTATCATATCAAAATTTTCGATCCAGCGGGATTCGAACTCGCACCTCCCGACAATCCGTGTCCGGTGCTCTAGCCATTTAGCTATGGATCTATACCCAGCGGAATCGAAATTCTTGATATGATTTTATTCGGTTTTAAGCAACCGTGGTGCCATCTATAGCGAATCCTTTACAGTCCTACTTATTTGAGTCTCCAACTTTTTATAAAGTTGATTAAAAAGACTGTATTTAATGTATGAATTATACATACATCTCCAGTGTGAGCACTAACACCACAGCACCGCAGGTCTGTATAGAAATTGTCGAGTGCTAACGCCATGGACCGTGTGAGGTTGCCGATGTAAGTACTGCCTTCACCGTCCCCATCAGCGTCTAACGCTTCTTGAAACGCCTCGAAATCTCTCATCCATTCAACTGCGTAATTGTTGTCTACTACGTCTGTCTGTAAAAATTTAGATGCTTAAATTAATTAATTTACGTTGCATTAATAAGCATATTTATTGGAAAAGGACATATATTTGTTTTCCAAACTAAAAAAAAAAACTTCAAATTATATCAATCATTAATATTAAATTAATACGCATTATTAGGTATAACTCAAAAACTACTCATCTGTTTTCATTGAAATTCAAATGTCCTAAGTCTAGTAACGTTTTTATAGGCCTTGTGGCCTCCATGGTACCTTCATATCAAACTTTACGATTTTGTCAAGATGAACATCATCACTATAACTAATAAAACAGTCACTTCCCGCTGTCTGTATGCTTAGATAATTAAAACTACGCAACAGATTTTGATGTGGTTTTCTTTAGTAAATAGTGATTCCAGAGGAAGCTTTATATGTATAATACATGCATAATATAGTAGAGGAATACTGATAGTTTTTGCAACCGTGCGAAGCCGGGGCGGGTCGATAGTCTATATATAGAAAAATGAATGTTTATCTGTATGTCCTTAATAGAATTGTAAACTATGCATTTGATCATGTCATGATCTTCAGCAAAGTGTTGTGCATGAGCCCACAAAGGTTTCTGAGTTGGTATGACCAAAAAAAAAAAAAATTAAGTGTAGTAACACGAGCATTTAAAATGCCAATTCAACAGTGCTTTTAAAGGCCACTTTAAATAAAGGGATTATTGTTTGGTTTCATTGAATTGACTTACCTTATTCATAACAACAATAAATGGTAACCTCGTCTTATACAATATGGAGCAGGCGTACAACATATTGGACATAAATGTGACTGGGGACACACTTCGTACTGTATCCATAACATATACCACAACTGTCGGACACGATGACGCTAATGTTTCAGTCACTATTGTTCCTGACGCAGACCATGTGAATACTTCTATTTGACCTGTAAATAAATAGGATACATTGTTGAAGTGAAACTTCTTTGGGCGCATGAGGGGTAAAATTTGAGCGACCAGTAATGCGGCAGCGTCAGGGACAGTCAGTACTTGGACGGGTGACCGCCTGGGAACACCGCGTGATTTTGGCTTTTTTTTCAATTAGTTTTTTTTTTTGTATTATATTAAATTAGTTTACCAAAGAAGTTTTACTTCTGACATATGTACTTTGTATGCACGCAATTTTTTAACTTGTTCATCTATACTTACTAATATATAAAGCTGAAGAGTTTGTTTGTTTGTTTGTTTGTTTGTTTGTTTGTTTGAACGCGGTAATCTCTGGAACTACTGGGCCGATTTAAAAAAATTCTTTCACTGTTAGATAGCCCATTTATCGAGGAAGGCTATAGGCTATGTATCATCACGCTAAGACCAATAGGTGAGGAGTCCACGCCGACGAAGTCGCGCGCAGAAGCTAGTAATATACAATCAATTATTACTTTGCTTATGAGTAACTTTTTAAACTATATATACAGCAAAATTAATTAATATAATTATAACCACACCATGTCTAAACAAGTTTCATACATAAAAGATATATGTAGAAAATAAATTAAATAATCATCTTCACAAGAATGCAAATTGAAACAAGTACTTTAGAATTTTTATCTGTTCATCTATAATCATGTAAAATCTGTAACATGATTTTGGATACGGCTTACACAATCAGGACTATGAAAGTTCATTTTAGTACCTAGTATGTGTATGTCTTGATGATGATGACATGTCTAGAATTGGAATAATTTTATTATTCATATTGTGAATTTGTGATACCATTGACTTTATTTCTCTCTTCTTGTTAGTATTTGTATTAATGTTTATTTTTACCTACCTGGAGTATCTATAATACAGTATTTGTGTTTCTTGCCAGCTTTTTCTATCAAGTCCACAACTTGTCCAAATTTAGTTGAGAACAAGTTAAGTGCAGTTACAATACCACCGTTTGGTCCTAGACCATACTGTTTCATCACCTCTTTGTAATTTACTGTATCTCTTATATCTGAAAAATAATTAAAATATAAAAATAATCACTCTTTATCAAAAAAATATTTTTTTTAAAAGAATAATGTTTGCAACTTCATTTCTAAACACAAATGTAATGTGTGTTTGTTGAATGAATTAATATATTAATCTTATTGCTGTAAAATTTTGGAAAAGTATCAATTTTTACCTATATTGGCTGGATAAGGTACTTCACGACACGCCGGATCTAAGTTAACTAAATACGGTCTAGATCCATTTATAATTTTACTTGATAGACGTCTCGTAAAAGAAGTTTTTCCAGCTCCCGCCATCCCTGAATAAATCAGTAACAAATTTACTATATTTCTGCAACTAAATAATAAATTATATAAAATAATAATCAAACCCAATAAATCATTCTAACCTAAAATGATTAGGCACACAGGCTTTTGCTGTTCTTCCATTTCTATTGATATTTCTATCACACTTATTCAAATCATAACATTTATTTCTTAAAATCAAAGCACTTATATTTATTCCTTTATAATTGGAAAACGAAATTTTTGCAAATACAACATGAAACAATATTTACGAAAAATCGAAAATATCAAAACAAACTTCGTTGACGTTCCGTCGTTCGTTACTTCTAGTGTTGGGCGATATAAATCGATATTTCTAAAAATATCGATACATGTACGCGATATATCGCTTCAATCCGATATTATCGAAACATCTAGTATCGAATGTAATAACGATATATTTCATCCGATATATCAAATATCGTGTCACATTCCATTTTTTCTATAAATCGACTTATTCCTTTAAATCTGCGACATTGTCAATTTGAGTAAAAATAAAACGAAAAACCCCGTATTATTGAAAACTAGCCTTTGCAATAAGGCATAATTATTATAACTAGTGGTCGCCCAGAGGTCGAAATTCCATCATAATTAAAAATTTTAATTAAAGAAAACCAAATAATTATGAAAATACAAAACCTTTTTAAAAAAAATTCAACTTGACTACAGACTTTGACAATCAACAAAAAGATGCGTGCCGTAGTGTGTGTGATGCTTTTTTTTTATTAATTTAATGTACCTATACTTAATAGAGATGCCACGAATAGTAATTTGGCCGAATACTGAATGTTCGGCGAGGTTCTTAGCCGAAGCGCTAAACATTCGGCAGCCGAATATTCGGCCACACTCAGTAGATGTTAAATAGTTCTTTTTTTTTTGTTAAATAAATATCTTTTTGAGTAATATTTTCAGTTCTTTTTTCATAATGTATTTGGTAATATTTACTTTATTTTATCACAAATACGAAAGTAAATCTGTTTATCACGATTTCACACCAAAACTGCAGAACCGATTTAAATGAAATTTGGTACACATCTGTCTAAGGCTCTAGAGTATCTAATCTAAAAGCCTTAGAAAGGACATGGGCTATACTTTACACGGATCAAGTCGCGGGAAAACAGTTAGCAATAAAAAAATAATAAATAATTTGCTATTCGGTATTCGGCCAAAAGGTTAACCATATTCGGCCGAATAGCGAATAGCGAAATAAAGAGGCCGAATAGCCGAATACAGAATAGTTGCCGAATATTCGTGGCATCTCTAATATTTAATGTATAATTTTAAGAAAATATTAGCATTCCGCACTCCTCCTCTATATAAACTATAAGTGTGCGAAATATCATACTCCTACGTACGCACAATTTCCGTAAAAAGGGATACAAAGTTTTTGCTTCACGTATAAATATACAGATAACACATATTATTTTGCAATAAATTATAATAATAATAATAAATAAGAAAAGCTGCTATTCTTTACGCGCAGATGCTAATGTCGTATGGCCTTGGATTTTTTTTGAGGACAAATGTATCGATATTTTAAAATATCGATATATTTATTCGATATATCGCAAAGTATCGATATAACACTACGATATATTATATCGAAAAAAATATCGATATTTTTTTACATGAGCATCCCTAGTTACTTCGTTATATTTTTTACAGTTGACAGAACAGAAAATTGTTGCCAATACTAAAATCATGAAATAATCGCACAGCAAAATTAGATAATAAAGAAAATAGAAAGTTAAAAATAATGAAGTTATAAAATGTTTACATTAAAAAATATTCTTAAATATATCATTTTAAAAGTTTAGTTAAAATTATTTAGAACGTGACGTTATTATGGCGTTTGGCCGAACTAGCCATTGCACTTTGCAGCTAAATTTTAATTTACTATAAATAAACAGAAAAAGAGTAAAACCTTGAAAGTAATTACAGAAATGTCTATTTATATTACATTACTAGCTGACCCGGCGAACTTCGTACCGCCTAACAGTCGATTCTTTAATATTTTATTTTTTTTAATACTTATCTTTCCCGGAACCCCTCCACTAACACTTAAACTTTATGGTATGGTATTATAAAGTTCAAATTGACTTATAAGTATTATTACGAATCTTTTGTATGGGAATAAAGAAAAGTGTTGTTTTTAGAGTTTTTCAGGCACTTTTTTTATTTTAGATATAGAGATGTGTCATTATTTATTTGAAGATCCTTCTTATTATTTACTTGTTGCTGGAACTTTTAAGCTAATGTTAATATTGTTGTAACTGTACAAAGTATAGTAAATTCATACTCATTATTGTATTCGTTAAACTGTAAGCACATGTTTGTTTTCCGACTTTACTAATTTTAAAAAAATTTAAAAAGAAATTTATTTCTTTTTCAGGGAGGAACATAGAAAAAATATATAACATTGCTATCTAAGTTGCATCTATACATAAAATTGGAGTGTCTGTTTGTAATATTTAAATAACCGCTTTTTACTAAATGCATATGGATGTACATATACACGGTACTTATACCAAAACAACATTTTTTACTCTTTTTGTCTGTCTGTCTGTTCCGGCTAATCTCTGAAACGGCTGGACCGATTTTGACATGACTTTCACTGGCAGATAGCTGACGTGATAAGGAGTTACTTAAGCCTGTTTTACGCCGAGGCAACAATGTGCGTCATTGTGGCATGCGGCATTGACGCATGAAAAATGTCGCACGTTGTGGCAAGAACCTTGCGGCACGGCAACACCTTGCGTCATGTGGCAGTGTCGCAGCTTGTATCCGATCACGATGGATTCCGTGCGACAATTTTTGATGCGTCAAGCCAGTTTCTAGGTTATGTTTTGATTGTACTTATTTATTTTATTTACAAAATGAGATAAATCGGACATGGAGTGGTGTAATGATAATTATATTTGTTAGCAAACGAAAAAAACCGACTTAGATCACATCGACAAGTAATACAATGTACCTACGTAGACGAAAAAAATTAACAAACTCACTAATCGTCTGGTATCTCTAGAAATTGTACCCTTACTATAGAAAATCTAAAAAAGAAATATATAAAATCTACTTTTTTTGTTTTTTTGTCTGAAGAAATTCTAACCAATCTCTATCAATCATGTAGGCAGACTAAAATTTGACAGCACGACGCTTAAAAACTGTTGCCTTGGCATAAAATACGCTGTCGCATGCCACATATGCCGCAATTTGTCGCATGCCACAAGATGGCGCACGCCACAATATGTCGCATGCGACAATGCCGCACGTTGTTGCCTTGGTGTAAATCAGGCTTTAGGCTACTTTTATTTTAGACATTTATTTATTTTAAAACTCTGCGAACTGAAAAATAGCTTTTTTGCTAAATTCCACGCAGACGAAGTCGCAGGCAAAAATAAAAATATTAAATTAATAAATCAAGTTTAGTAAATAATGTTTGTGAACTTAGCAGATCATTGTCCAGCAGATCAAAAAAAAATGTGAGTTCTTATCGCTTGCAGCTGAGTTCTATAGTTCCTGATACTTTTTAGAAATAGTTCTGGCGTTTTTACCTTAAAAAAAGACAATTGACAAAATGATCTGCCAACTTCACGCAGCAGATCATTGTCCAGCAGATCAAAAAAATGTGAGTTCTTATCGCTTGCAGCTGAGTTCTATAGTTCCTGATACTTTTTAGAAATAGTTCTGGCGTTTTTACCTTAAAAAAAGACAATTGATAAAATGATCTGCCAACTTCACGCAGCAGATAATTGTCCAGCAGATCAAAAATAAATGTGAGTTCTTATCGCTTGCAGCTGAGTTCTATAGTTCCTGATACTTTTTAGAAATAGTTCTGGCGTTTTTACCTTAAAAAAAGACAATTGTCAAAATGATCTGCCAACTTCACGCAGCAGATCATTGTCCAGCAGATCAAAAATAAATGTGAGTTCTTATCGCTTGCAGCTGAGTTCTATAGTTCCTGATACTTTTTAGAAATAGTTCTGGCGTTTTTACCTTAAAAAAAGACAATTGTCAAAATGATCTGCCAACTTCACGCAGCAGATCATTGTCCAGCAGATCAAAAAAAATGTGAGTTCTTATCGCTTGCAGCTGAGTTCTATAGTTCCTGATACTTTTTAGAAATAGTTCTGGCGTTTTTACCTTAAAAAAAGACAATTGTCAAAATGATCTGCCAACTTCACGCAGCAGATAATTGTCCAGCAGATCAAAAATAAATATGAGTTCTTATCGCTTGCAGCTGAGTTCTATAGTTCCTGATACTTTTTAGAAATAGTTCTGGCGTTTTTACCTTAAAAAAAGACAATTTACAAAATGATCTGCCAACTTCACGCAGCAGATAATTGTCCAGCAGATCAAAAATAAATGTGAGTTCTTATCGCTTGCAGCTGAGTTCTATAGTTCCTGATACTTTTTAGAAATAGTTCTGGCGTTTTTACCTTAAAAAAAGACAATTGACAAAATGATCTGCCAACTTCACGCAGCAGATAATTGTCCAGCAGATCAAAAATAAATGTGAGTTCTTATCGCTTGCAGCTGAGTTCTATAGTTCCTGATACTTTTTAGAAATAGTTCTGGCGTTTTTACCTTAAAAAAAGACAATTGACAAAATGATCTGCCAACTTCACGCAGCAGATAATTGTCCAGCAGATCAAAAATAAATGTGAGTTCTTATCACTTGCAGCTGAGTTCTATAGTTCCTGATACTTTTTAGAAATAGTTCTGGCGTTTTTACCTTGAAAAAAGACAATAATTGACAAAATGATCTGCCAACTTCACGCAGCAGATCATTGTCCAGCAGATCAAAAAAAATGTGAGTTCTTATCGCATGCAGCTGAGTTCTACAGTTCCTGATACTTTTTAGAAATAGTTCTGGCATTTTTACCTTAAAAAAAGACAATTGACAAAATGATCTGCCAACTTCACGCAGCAGATCATTGTCCAGCAGATCAAAAATAAATGTGAGTTCTTATCGCATACAGCTGAGTTATACAGTTCCTGATACTTTTTAGAAATGGTTCCGGCGTTTTTACCTTAAAAAAAAAAACAATTTTGACAAAATGATCTGCCAACTTCCCGCATCACTCATGAGTAGGAAAATACTGTTTCAGTCGTTTTAAATTATTGTGAAAAGCTAGAACTCTTCCGTTTTTCACTGATACGCATCGGAAATTTAATCTCAAACCCGAATCGAGTCCAGAACTCACGTTTTAATGCCAGCAGAGCACGTTACAGCGGTCAAAAAGTAGTAAAATACCCTTTTCGACGTTTCAAATCAATGTGCAAGGCTAGAACTCTTTTGATTTCTATAGATCCGTATTAAAACTAATATCTAAAACTCGATTCAAGTCCACAACTCATATTGAAATGCCAGCAGATCACGGTAGAGCAGCTCATGAGTAGGAAAATACTGTTTCAGTCGTTTTTTTTTTTTTTTTTTTTAAATTTTAAGTTTTTACGTATTATTATCACTCGTGTAGAGTTGTATCGTCGTGTTTTACGAGGCCCGACTTCGAACACCTTAAATTAGTTCAAAAATTATCGTATACGCGATGTGCGTTTACATATATATTTTTAATAAGGTATCTTAGCTTTCCATTCGTTGATCGATCGGAATATTATATTAATTGTATTTAATAGAATAAAATAACTTTTAAACTGGACTCGAGGTAAACGTGTTGAACTATATCGAAATTAAACGTCGATATCTTTCGCTGTAAGCAAACTATTAAAAGAGTAAGACTCCAATCTGAATCACAGGCTTACGAGGTACCTATATTGCTCAGTGCCATCGATCGTTAAACGTACATAATAAAATATGAAAATATATTTATATACTTTATTGCACTCAAAATAAAAAATACATGTAGAAACAACATAATAATAAAGTTTATGGCAAAGGTGGACTTATCTCTGAAAGAGATTTCTTCCAGTCAAGCCATGGTCATGAGTAAGTGCGAATATAGCGAGACAAACAGTGCAAGAAGTATTTATTTAAGAACAAGAAAAAGAACACAAAAAAAAAAATCTAATAAAATAAAAATTAAATAAATTATCGTATTTAAAAATAATTTTAAATAATTGTAATTTATAAAAGAGTTATTCAGGATTACAATTCAAAAAAAGAAAATAAGAAAAATAAAATAATATAGTCGCAGTACCTACTTGAAAGTTCATCACAGGGTATCAGTTTTATCGATTTTTTTTTGAAGGCTTATAACACGAAAAGTACAGGACTTAAATTTTTTTTTATATTTTTCTAGTAACTGTCACTACTTATCTTATCTCCAGTTTTCGGCTTGACGTTGAGTTATGGGACACCCTGTATATTAAAATATTTTTTTCGAATCTTCTAAAAATGAGATTTTCAAAAATGTATAATACTCATTACTTTACTCTTCAAGATTTTTAGCTATATCGTTTTGAAATTGTAAACAAAGAAGTTGAATTTTTTCATTAGTAAAAACGGTTCACATTACTTCGTGTAAAACAATGTATTTGCTCCAAAAACATTTCTTACATAATATTAAAGTCTGACTATCGAACTATGAAATAAAGTTAATAAAGTAGCCTATTTCTGTAATTGGTAAAACTGATTTATGATATGCCTTTGTTTAGCCATATTCCACTGTGCAGCGTCGCTAGACAACTTCTCGTACGAACGTTGAAAACTTTTCACTAACAGGTATCTTTTTAAATACGATATTTTATTTAATTTTTATTTTATTAGATTATTTTTTTTGTGTTCTTTTTCTTGTTCTTAAATAAATACTTCTTGCACTGTTTGCCTCGCTATATTCGCACTTACTCATGACCATGGCTTGACTGGAAGAAATCTCTTTCAGAGATAAGTCCACCTTTGCCATAAACTTTATTATTATGTTGTTTCTACATGTATTTTTTATTTTGAGTGCAATAAAGTATATAAATATATTTTCATATTTTATTATGTACGTTTAACGATCGATGGCACTGAGCAATATAGGTACCTCCGACCTCGTAAGCCTGTGATTCGGATTGGAGTCTTACTCTTTTAATAGTTTGCTCACAGCGAAAGATATCGACGTTTAATTTCGATATAGTTCAACACGTTTACCTCGAGTCCAGTTTAAAAGTTATTTTATTCTATTAAATACGATTAATATATTCCGATCGATCAACGAATATACCTTAACTAAGATACCTTATTAAAAATATATATGTAAAACGCACATCGCGTATACGATAATTTTCGAACTAATTTAAGGTGTTCGAAGTCGGGCCTCGTAAAACACGACGATACAACTCTACACGAGTGATAATAATACGTAAAAACTTAAAATTTAAAACAAAAAAAATAAAACGACTGAAACAGTATTTTCCTACTCATGAGCTGCTCTACCGTGATCTGCTGGCATTTCAATATGAGTTGTGGACTTGAATCGAGTTTTAGATATTAGTTTTAATACGGATCTATAGAAATCAAAAGAGTTCTAGCCTTGCACATTGATTTGAAACGTCGAAAAGGGTATTTTTCTACTTTTCGACCGCTGTAACGTGCTCTGCTGGCATTAAAACGTGAGTTCTGGACTCGATTCGGGTTTGAGATTAAAGTTCCAATGCGTATCAGTGAAAAACGGAAGAGTTCTAGCTTTTCACAATAATTTAAAACGACTGAAACAGTATTTTCCTACTCATGAGTGATGCGGGATGTTGGCAGATCATTTTGTCAAAATTGTTTTTTTTTTTTAAGGTAAAAACGCCGGAACTATTTCTAAAAAGTATCAGGAACTATAGAACTCAGCTGCAAGCGATAAGAACTCATATTTATTTTTGATCTGCTGGACAATTATCTGCTGCGTGAAGTTGGCAGATCATTTTGACAATTGTCTTTTTTTAAGGTAAAAACGCCAGAACTATTTCTAAAAAGTATCAGGAACTATAGAACTCAGCTGCAAGCGACAAGAACTCACATTTTTTTTGATCTGCTGGACAATGATCTGCTGCGTGAAGTTGGCAGATCATTTTGACAATTGTCTTTTTTTAAGGTAAAAACGCCAGAACTATTTCTAAAAAGTATCAGGAACTATAGAACTCAGCTGCAAGCGATAAGAACTCACATTTATTTTTGATCTGCTGGACAATTATCTGCTGCGTGAAGTTGGCAGATCATTTTATCAATTGTCTTTTTTTAAGGTAAAAACGCCAGAACTATTTCTAAAAAGTATCAGGAACTATAGAACTCAGCTGCAAGCGATAAGAACTCACATTTTTTTTTATCTGCTGGACAATGATCTGCTGCGTGAAGTTGGCAGATCATTTTGTCAATTGTCTTTTTTTAAGGTAAAAACGCCAGAACTATTTCTAAAAAGTATCAGGAACTATAGAACTCAGCTGCAAGCGATAAGAACTCACATTTTTTTTTGATCTGCTGGACAATGATCTGCTAAGTTCACAAACATTAGTAAATAGACATTTATTAGTAAATAAAACACAAACATAAAAATCATTTAGGCACTTTATTTGTTACATATTTACAAAATATATTACAAATAATCTCAACTATCTTTCTCAAGATTCAAAAACATTATTGGGTACATATGACCCAACTTTGAAATTCTTTTCTGTATAATTAATCTTAATGTATCTGTGTATGTCGCTGGTGGTTTGCAAGTGGAGGGGTCGCGCCAATGAAGACCTATAAAAAGAATAATTTTTTAAAGATAAAGAAATAATACACACTACATCTCTAACAGACCTACCACAAACTATGGGACTCATGGAAAAATGCCTTTTCATTGTATCTATGTAGACCAAGGGTGAGCAACCTTTTTAATCAACGGGCCAATTTCAATTTAATTTTTTTTTTTCGCGGGCCTCATAAATTTACTCATTCTGTCATTCATAATTTACAAAACTTTATTTATAACAAACTAGCTTCTGCGCGCGACTTCGTCGGCGTGGACCCCGCTCCTATTAGTCTTAGCGTGATGATATATAGCCTATAGCCTTCCTCGATAAATGGGCTATCTAACACTGAAAGAATTTTTCAAATCGAACCAGTAGATCCTGAGATTAGCGCGTTCAAACAAACAAACAAACAAACTCTTCAGCTTTATTATATTAGTATAGATATGAGAATAAAAAAAGATTAAATTAAAACAAAAAAAAAAGTAGTTTCCATATACAAATTTTAATGCATGATAAAAACAAACAAGAAAGGCCGAATTTATTTGAAATTTTTAATGAGAAATTTGGCACTGTTTTGCCGCATAAACATGTTTAGCGTGCCGCGGGTTGCTTATCCTTGATGTATACAACCTTTTTTTAATTTTATACTAATTGAAGTAATTAAAACGTTGCTATAAAAAAAAACTGAAATTCGACTTAAGTCCGGTCCCTGAAGAGAAGAATTTCGTACACCGAACCCTCATCTTTTGTCTTTGTCACTCACGTATAAACATATTGCCGTTGCATGTTGAATACGGCGGTCACTTCACCTGTGTGAGCGCAACGGCAATATGTTTATACGTGAGCGACAAAGACAAAAGATGAGGGTCGTTGTACGAAATTCTTTCTCTTCAGGGACCGGAGTTTACACAAATTCTTGTAAAGAAATCACCCCTGATGATTTACAGGGGAGTTGAGTAAGGCGTTTATTTTAATACTAGCTGCTGCCCGCGACGTCGTCTGCGTGCGTTCACTGCTCGTTCCCCGTAGGTGATAGCGTGATAATATGTAGCCTATGTTCTGACCCGACTTCTTAATAATATTCGTGCCAAATTTGAAGTAAATCCATGCAGTACTTTTTGAGTTTATCCCGGACATACATACAGACAAACAGACAAAAATTCTAAAAACTATATTTTTGACTTCTGTATCGATTGTAGATCACACCCCAAGTATTCTTTTAAAAAAATATTCAATGTACAGTTTTGACTTTCCTACCATTTTATTATATGTATAGATTATATTTTTATTGTCTACTTTTTTTTTCTGGTAACAGTTTATGAACTTTTTATAATATATAAAGTATACCTGAAGAATCGCATGTAAATAGCGCAGGTGAAGGCACGTGATCTCTGGTGTAATTCCATATACAGTCTCTTAGAACCTGGACGATCTGAAAATAAAATATATGTTAAACAATTACAGCTTATTTAAAAACATAATATACAAAAAAAAAATCCTTTAAATATAAATTTAAAGTGACATGCCGTATATAAAGATTGGCCTATGTACTAAACAACATGTCTTCTTATTAAAGATCATCTTAAATTCTATATGAAATTTTTATTTATAAAATCTTTTTGCACATACTAACAAGTAGAACAAACTAATCGTCCGAATTTCAGATTTTTTTGTTAATGATCTTTCAAACATTATGCAAATCATTTTTGATATGTTTTATCAATATGATTATATGTATAGTAAACGCTCAAAACTTCTGGGAACGCGGTGTGTTAATAGCGTTACGGCTTACTATCAGGTGTACGCTATTTGTCACCCTAGTAAAAAATTTTTACCTCACTAGGTGTCAATTCTGGCGCCAATTCTAATATATGACTCAACGGATGTGGCAACAATTGTCCCAACGTCATCAATGACAGTAGCTCTGTCAGTGCTGCCAGCTCTCGAGCCATTTCCGCTGATTGTGTGTGGCGATCTACAAAAAGAAATATGTTTTAAAAACACCCAATTACTTGTAAAATTTAACTTAAAAAACAATATGTGTTATGTATACTGTGATAGTGTGTGATTATATTATAATAAATAGAAAACAGAAACATACAAAAAAGGAAATATATGAAATATAATATGGGAAACAAACATATTTATATATGTGTAACCGCTATAGTAATGTGGAATATAATAGCTATTCTTTGAGACATTACATTTACTACACATACAACATATTATGATACAATTTTTTTAATACATAATGTAACTGGCTAACATGCATTGCACACATTTAAAAAATTGTAGCAGAGCTATAGAACAAAAATATATGTAAAAAAAAAGAAATAATTACAATACATATTTAAGTGACGCAATTTCAATAATAAGAGTAAATACTCTCTCAAGAGAAGAGAAATCTTCCTATTTCTATTTATCCCAGGTGTCCCAGGTGGTCCCAGCCCCCAGGTGCCTATATTTTTCCTCCATTTGTTTAATAGGAGTAAATATATTATACATAATTATATAATAGAACAGTAAAGTGGAGTTGTGAATTAAAGTAAATTAAAAGAAATGTTGAGCGCCATCTATGTATTAGTGATTATTTTCATTTTGCTGGTTTTATGTTACTACTAAGAACTTTGTATATAATTAGACATCTCTGAAATAAAATAAAATGAAGACATTCTAAATAACGCAACTTTAATGTAGACACCACGAATTGGTGAACTATGAATGAACTACTAATGGGTTTTTTCCTACGAGTTAGAATTTAAAAATATTTTTGTTAATTAGAAATCACGTATATAAAAATTACGTCATATTGATAGTCCATAACTATTTGCAATAAAATTTTAGAATAGTAAACTTTTTAAACACAATATGTTTTTTTTTTACAGACATTATGACTATATGTTTTTTTAATTCAGTTTGAAAAAATCCATATAATTATATCGACCATCAACACAACAATAATTATAATCAAACATGAAAATAATCACACCAAAGAAATAAAACAAAACAAGGGTAACAGACAACACTGTAACATAAGTTAAATAACAGTGTACGATAGCACGACAAAAGGACGGTTGAGTTTTATTTAACACGATGGGACAATGGGGCATTATGTGACATACCTATAAGGTGGAACGACAGTGGTGTGAATTGGTGAAATATAACGCGGAAGGACAGCGGGCTTTTATTTGACACAGTGGGACACTGGGGCATTATGTGACATATAAGATGTAAGGATAGTGGGGTGATATATAACGCAGGAGAACAGTGGATGCAAAAGGACACTGGGGTATTATATCTATCTATATATATAAGAGATTTTCACCCATATATTGACTCATCACGATATCTCTAGAACCATAAGGCGTAGCGACTTGAAATTTGATAGGAATATTCCTTAGGGTGCCTTCAAATTTGTCGCGCGGCGGCAGCGCGTCTGCAGCGCTGCTGCCGCGCGACTTTGTAAATCTACGTAAATAGCAACGCGTCGCTGTCGCGCTGCAACCGCGCGTTGTTTGAAGGCGCCCTTACGCCGAGTAGAGATCAGCTAAGAACGGATTTTACGAAATTCCTAGAGGGGGTTGTAGGGGTTAATAACATATATGGCAAAACAACGTTTGCGGGGTCAGCTAGTTATTATACAATGTGGGGATGACAATAGAACGATAATTGAAAACACCGTTAGTACTAGTATAAAGAAGTATTTCAAAACCATCAGATAAGTCCTAACATCAAAATCAAAAAAAAAATTTTTTTCATACAAACTAATACAATTTAATTTAATAAAATTTTATAACATCATTTTTGTAACTACAGGATCACTGACCTGTTACACGCGTCATGGCGCGTGTAACAGGCGCGTGACCTTCTTTCTACGCGGCAAAGTCGCTTAGAAGTGGTATGTGCTTGTACGTACAAAACTTCATTATTTTGATTGAATAAAAAATAGTAAGTTAGAAAAGTAAATTAAAATAAATTGTTACGCATTTAAAATTAAATTGAATAAAAATAGTAAGTTAGAAAAGTAAATTAAAATAAATTGTTACGCATTTAAAATTAAATTGAATAAAAAACTATTTGGTTTAAATTTTCTCAAACCATCAATTTTTTTTTTAAATATGCAGAACTGATCAGTAGCCGATACTGAATAAGTTATTTTTTTTTTAAACATTAGTTATTATAATATTATTTGGTCTGCGAACTGTCACTAAATGGAAATGATTAAAAATTTTGCCTTTTTTTTGTGGCAGTCGATCCCATATCCATTATTTTTATGCTCAATCTTTTTAAAAATAATAATAGCTGTCCTTGAGTCGTTAACCGCCGGTTTTAGGGTAGGTCAGGTCTTTAGTCTAATACATACGTAGAAATTTAAAAAAATGAAAAATCATAATTTGTGACTAAACTACTGGATGTATTTTATTGATTTTTTGTATGTGGGCTTGGAATGTCATTACATATACGCTGTCCAAGTTATCGTTGTATTATAATCCCCACCCTGTATAAGTCGTGAAGTTTCGTCGCGGGACAGTGGAGCTCACAAGTCAGGAGCAGGTGACAGTGAGATATTGTACACGAGAACACAGCGGGAGAGACGAGGTAGGAGCGGGTGACAGTGAGATATTGTAGACGAGGTAGGAGCGGGGCACACGAGGTATGCTCGGTGGCACCCAACACAGTACCGAGGTGCGCACGCGCGCGATGCAGCAGCGAGGCGGCGGCGGCGCGCAGCAGCGCGGAGGCGAGGCACAGCGCGGGCCGCGCGCGAGCTCCGCGCCGCAGCGCCGCGCGCGCCGGCCCGCACCGCACCACCGCCGACCGCATGTACAGCTCGCGCTCGATGCTCACTTGCTGGAGGGGAAATTAAATCAAATGAAAACATTTATTCTGGATCCGGCTCGAAGGACCAAAATAAATGTATGGAACATTCCATGGTTGAGTGAGAGATGACATGTGAGGGAAGGTCATGAGGTCATAATGTCCAAAGCCAATGAAAGTCGATCTAACACTAAGTTTATTAAGATTATTTAGAGTATATATATAGGCAGAAGTACAGACGTCATTAGCATCAAACAAATAACAATTTTATAAGAAATCTACGTCAGGCAAATGTCAATTTCGTAATAAATAAGCAAAATTAAGGTTATTAATTTGCAAGACAATCATATGTACTGCTCAATATGCGTTGATCCGTACACATAGAAATAATACAGATCTAAGTATATCAATACAAATATTACAGCCAGGCTCAGGCGGGGATTGAACCCGCAGAGCTGAAAGTAGGGCCACTACAAACTGCGTCCACAGACTAGTCAAAACTGTTTGTGTTTTCTCCTTAACTATAACTAATTGAGAAAGAAATATAGCAATGTATATTTGATTTTGAGTAGTCACCGACGAGTTCGATTCCATAAAGCATTTTATCCCGATTCTTTTTATAGACACCCATAAATACGTGCGTTACTCATAACTCATGTTAGAAATAATAATATGCATTTTCTTACATAGAGATGGGACCTTTGCCCGTAAGTGGAATATTTACATACTAATTTAACATAATGCCCTATCAAACTTTACAACGTCAAGGTTAACGCTGAAACACCATGTACTGTGACGAAATCGTGAAAAAGGACAACCAATACTTTCTATTACAAACATATATATATCAACTATTTATTTATTTATTTAGGATATACAGAAGTAGTAACTACAGCATATACATATGTATAAAAGGCCCCATAAACGATCAAATAATTTGTCAAATTTTTGTTTGACAAACGTTGACAAACAAATTTGACAAATTATTTGATCGTTTACAGGGCTCTTAAGACTTAACGCCAAGTATCACATTTTAAAAGAAAATTTTGGGAAAATACAAATCGAACAAATAGTGCAGTTTCATTCAATTTTAATCGTCAACTTATATCATAAAAATCTGATAAATAATCACTTTGGTAAAATCCTCATCCGGCCAGGGTAGTCCATTGTACATGACATCTGGTGAAACCAATTCCACGAGCAGTAGGGATATTGATGTTGAGCCTTCAACTATGCCACTGTTTCCATCCTAATAAAAAAAAAACATTCCAATCACAACATGTGTATAAGTTATATACAGGATAAAGTTTCATTAGCAGGAGATAAAACAGACTTGTAAATGAAAATATATGATAGACAAAACGGATTTGAATTAGGATATATTATATTATACAAAAAAAAATCTGTCGAATACCGTCAGTCAGACAGCTCTATCACCAACCAGTATAATAGTCTTTTTTATAAATAATAAAAAAAAAATTATAACTTCTAGGAAACGATTAACAGGATAATCACTTTTATTGTGATTTGAACATCTTATTTTAATTTTTTTAAAGTAAAACTTTTATTTTATTGCACCAAATTTTTTTGTTCATCTACCGCATGTCGCATTACAGCTAGCCGCGGGAGTAGGGATAAAGTGAAAGGCGCATGGCAGAACAGCCAAGGCCAATATGGCGGCGCCCATATATTATATATAAAAAATATATATATCAAAAAAATAAAAAGATGTATTTTATTGGTAACAAATAAAAGTTCAATTCACACTTTTACAATATTAAGGTGCTATAAAGAAATATATTTACAATTACAGTGCACCTGTTATCTGAACTAGTTAAATAACTGTATCTCAGAATAACAGGGTATACATTCTCACTTATTGTGAAAGTGTTGCGCGGTATTTGTGTTTTGATCTGTGTATTAATGTAAATGTTTTTATTCACTAAAGTTTCACTTGCATCGTAGTTTCGTAAAACCAAACAATTCTCTTTTTAACTTACCATACACGACATAAGCCCCCCCATGAGTAACTCATTGTTAAGTGTGAGTACGGGCGGTGCGTCCTCCCCATCTTGACTGCCGCGTTTACGAACACCCTTCCCTATTATACCCGCGTGGAACACTGATGTGTGACTTTGTGTCAATTGGGTTATTGGACCCTGAAGAAATAAAGTTTACAAATATATATTCTATTACAAATGATAAAAAAAAACGGCTTCAATTGTATCAACAATATGTGGGTAGTCAAAAAAATAATCAATTAAATATGTATGCATTAAAGATAACAATAAAGTAATAGTCAGATCTTGGTCAAATTAAAATGCTTTCGATTTTAAAAAAAAGTAAGTAAGTAATTGGTAGTTAAAAGTTATAACACACAATAAAATTCAATCGAATTGACAACATCTTCTTTCTACCTTGATTGATAGATTCCATACAACAACGGAAATTCACTTTAAATCCGATTCAAAAACAGGTTCACCATTTGCAATTTAATTATGTTCAATGTGATCATCAGTGTTGAGTTTGCAATAACTAAAATTGTAATACTTAAGCTTAATGTAATTGATGTCTATTGTAAACTTGTTTGTGGTTCCAATAAATTAAAAAAATAAATAAAACTATCGACTCACATGTTTCTGATTCATATAAATCAGTAGCTCCTCATTGTGCCAGTCTCTGGGCGACGCTATTGTGTTAGCGACTACTGTTCTACTGCCGAACACTTTATCTTCCCTAAACATGGCGGTCTCCAGTAAATCTCTCAACGCCACGGCGCGGGCCAGTTTACTGTGTAAACATAGTTTACGGAGTAAGCGACTTGCGGTTTGTACTCCTCGAATTTTAGCCATTATATCTGAAATTTAAAAAAATATTATCAATTTTTATTATTAGATCAACAGAACCCAGTTATTTTTGTATGTTTGCCTCTATGATTGTTTATGTATACAATTGATTGTAATTCTGGAGGTCTTAGTTATAATCTGATTCAGGTTTTACACCGTTTAGGCGTTATATAGATTGCCATTGCCTTTACAATGAAAACAATAAACAAATTCACAATTACAAAATGCTTAATTGTATTACAAAGCATGTTTCATCACACATCACATTATTATGATTGCTGCAGACTGCAGACTATTAACATTATAACAAATAAAATGGTATAGGACGGTTAGTTGTCGATATTATAAAACTAGTGTGCTTTAGACCACATGACTGAAGTAAAACTTCTTTAGCAATAGCACAATAGGCCTGAACTGCGTCTTAGATATACGAAAAAAAAAAATAGGTTATAAAAAATTTCCATCTTACCTTTTTCATGTATGCATCTGAAGAAGTATTGTACGGTTGCCTGTACTACTTTTAAGATAACTTCAACACTTGGAGGTGGAGATTTCGTTCCCGACATGTCTATATTGTCCAATACCTGTACATAAATGAAAAAAAGTCTCTAATTTATTTCTCGTACTAAAATACTAACAATACAACCACTTTTTAATTTTCTATATATAAAAGATTTCCACCTATAGGTATCTTTGGAACCATAAGGCGTAGAGACTTGAAATTCGGTAGGAATATTCTTTTCGTCGAGTAGAGGTCAGCTAAGAACGGATTTTACGAAATTCCACCCACAAGAGGGGGTTGCGGAGGTTAATAACATATCAAAACAACGATTGCCGGGTCAGCTAGTAATTACTATTTGTTTTATATACAAAAAAAAAATAAAAAATAATGAAACTAACTGACCTGGCGGCTGGCACGAGTAGTGTCAACAGCCACTCACGCAGAATATGTGCATGAAGACGTCGAGCTGCGGAAAATGGCCCGTGCTACAAGTACAAGTAGTTGACCTGGCGAACTTCGTACCGACTTATTTTTTTTCTTAAATATAATAATTACATATATCAAAATAAAATATAGCCTAGGTTTAGGAGTCCATCGCAGACAAACAACGTGACGCGTAATTTATATAATTAAGGAGGGGGGATCTAGGGGGGGGGGGTTAATAATATATATGGTAAAACAACGTTTGCGGGGGGGGGGTCAGCTAATAAATAAATAAACACCTCGGCGAGAGCGTGGCAAGTGGGCATGTCTGGCGCGGCGGTGGTGGGGGCGGGCGGGCGCAGTGTGGAGGCGCGCGCCCGCAGCGCCGCGCTCAGTCTGCCCACGGCGGCCTCCGCGGCGCGCCCGGCCCAGCGCGTGCGTAAACAGTTATCGTTCAATACTCACCTCGGCGAGAGCGTGGCAAGTGGGCATGTCTGGCGCGGCGGTGGTGGGGGCGGGCGGGCGCAGTGTGGAGGCGCGCGCCCGCAGCGCCGCGCTCAGTCTGCCCACGGCGGCCTCCGCGGCGCGCCCGGCCCAGCGCGTGCGTAAACAGTTATCGTTCAATACTCACCTCGGCGAGAGCGTGGCAAGTGGGCATGTCTGGCGCGGCGGTGGTGGGGGCGGGCGGGCGCAGTGTGGAGGCGCGCGCCCGCAGCGCCGCGCTCAGTCTGCCCACGGCGGCCTCCGCGGCGCGCCCGGCCCAGCGCGTGCGTAAACAGTTATCGTTCAATACTCACCTCGGCGAGAGCGTGGCAAGTGGGCATGTCCGGCGCGGCGGTGGTGGGGGCGGGCGGGCGCAGTGTGGAGGCGCGCGCCCGCAGCGCCGCGCTCAGTCTGCCCACGGCGGCCTCCGCGGCGCGCCCGGCCCAGCGCGTGCGTAAACAGTTATCGTTCAATACTCACCTCGGCGAGAGCGTGGCAAGTGGGCATGTCTGGCGCGGCGGTGGTGGGGGCGGGCGGGCGCAGTGTGGAGGCGCGCGCCCGCAGCGCCGCGCTCAGTCTGCCCACGGCGGCCTCCGCGGCGCGCCCGGCCCAGCGCGTGCGTAAACAGTTATCGTTCAATACTCACCTCGGCGAGAGCGTGGCAAGTGGGCATGTCTGGCGCGGCGGTGGTGGGGGCGGGCGGGCGCAGTGTGGAGGCGCGCGCCCGCAGCGCCGCGCTCAGTCTGCCCACGGCGGCCTCCGCGGCGCGCCCGGCCCAGCGCGTGCGTAAACAGTTATCGTTCAATACTCACCTCGGCGAGAGCGTGGCAAGTGGGCATGTCCGGCGCGGCGGTGGTGGGGGCGGGCGGGCGCAGTGTGGAGGCGCGCGCCCGCAGCGCCGCGCTCAGTCTGCCCACGGCGGCCTCCGCGGCGCGCCCGGCCCAGCGCGTGCGTAAACAGTTATCGTTCAATACTCACCTCGGCGAGAGCGTGGCAAGTGGGCATGTCTGGCGCGGCGGTGGTGGGGGCGGGCGGGCGCAGTGTGGAGGCGCGCGCCCGCAGCGCCGCGCTCAGTCTGCCCACGGCGGCCTCCGCGGCGCGCCCGGCCCAGCGCGTGCGTAAACAGTTATCGTTCAATACTCACCTCGGCGAGAGCGTGGCAAGTGGGCATGTCTGGCGCGGCGGTGGTGGGGGCGGGCGGGCGCAGTGTGGAGGCGCGCGCCCGCAGCGCCGCGCTCAGTCTGCCCACGGCGGCCTCCGCGGCGCGCCCGGCCCGGCGCGTGCGTAAACAGTTATCGTTCAATACTCACCTCGGCGAGAGCGTGGCAAGTGGGCATGTCCGGCGCGGCGGTGGTGGGGGCGGGCGGGCGCAGTGTGGAGGCGCGCGCCCGCAGCGCCGCGCTCAGTCTGCCCACGGCGGCCTCCGCGGCGCGCCCGGCCCAGCGCGTGCGTAAACAGTTATCGTTCAATACTCACCTCGGCGAGAGCGTGGCAAGTGGGCATGTCCGGCGCGGCGGTGGTGGGGGCGGGCGGGCGCAGTGTGGAGGCGCGCGCCCGCAGCGCCGCGCTCAGTCTGCCCACGGCGGCCTCCGCGGCGCGCCCGGCCCAGCGCGTGCGTAAACAGTTATCGTTCAATACTCACCTCGGCGAGAGCGTGGCAAGTGGGCATGTCTGGCGCGGCGGTGGTGGGGGCGGGCGGGCGCAGTGTGGAGGCGCGCGCCCGCAGCGCCGCGCTCAGTCTGCCCACGGCGGCCTCCGCGGCGCGCCCGGCCCAGCGCGTGCGTAAACAGTTATCGTTCAATACTCACCTCGGCGAGAGCGTGGCAAGTGGGCATGTCTGGCGCGGCGGTGGTGGGGGCGGGCGGGCGCAGTGTGGAGGCGCGCGCCCGCAGCGCCGCGCTCAGTCTGCCCACGGCGGCCTCCGCGGCGCGCCCGGCCCGGCGCGTGCGTAAACAGTTATCGTTCAATACTCACCTCGGCGAGAGCGTGGCAAGTGGGCATGTCTGGCGCGGCGGTGGTGGGGGCGGGCAGGCGCAGTGTGGAGGCGCGCGCCCGCAGCGCCGCGCTCAGTCTGCCCACGGCGGCCTCCGCGGCGCGCCCGGCCCGGCGCGTGTGTAAACAGTTATCGTTCAATACTCACCTCGGCGAGAGCGTGGCAAGTGGGCATGTCTGGCGCGGCGGTGGTGGGGGCGGGCGGGCGCAGTGTGGAGGCGCGCGCCCGCAGCGCCGCGCTCAGTCTGCCCACGGCGGCCTCCGCGGCGCGCCCGGCCCAGCGCGTGCGTAAACAGTTATCGTTCAATACTCACCTCGGCGAGAGCGTGGCAAGTGGGCATGTCTGGCGCGGCGGTGGTGGGGGCGGGCGGGCGCAGTGTGGAGGCGCGCGCCCGCAGCGCCGCGCTCAGTCTGCCCACGGCGGCCTCCGCGGCGCGCCCGGCCCGGCGCGTGTGTAAACAGTTATCGTTCAATACTCACCTCGGCGAGAGCGTGGCAAGTGGGCATGTCTGGCGCGGCGGTGGTGGGGGCGGGCGGGCGCAGTGTGGAGGCGCGCGCCCGCAGCGCCGCGCTCAGTCTGCCCACGGCGGCCTCCGCGGCGCGCCCGGCCCAGCGCGTGCGTAAACAGTTATCGTTCAATACTCACCTCGGCGAGAGCGTGGCAAGTGGGCATGTCCGGCGCGGCGGTGGTGGGGGCGGGCGGGCGCAGTGTGGAGGCGCGCGCCCGCAGCGCCGCGCTCAGTCTGCCCACGGCGGCCTCCGCGGCGCGCCCGGCCCAGCGCGTGCGCAGCGCGCTCACCCGCCCCGACCGCTCCCACCTGCAGGCACACACACAGATAATTTTAATTTTTTTTTTTATAAATAAACCTTTCTCCAGCAAACCAAAAACACTACTGGGGGCCGTTGAGTGTGAAACGTTTATTTATGTAATTATTAATAAAAATAATAAAAATAAATATCTTGAACATTCACACACGGTCGTCTGTTCCTAAGGTTAGCTGGCAACTTAATAGGGCCTCATAAACGATCAAATTTGTTTGTCAAACTTCAAACAGAGGCAAATAAATTTATGACTCCTAGAAACCAAAACGAGAAATCTGTACATCTATACAAATAAATAAAATTGGTGTCGGTTTTTGTTATTAAAATAACCGTTTTTGAATAAATGCATTTGGTAATAAGTGTATCTATACACGGTACATATACCAAAATAACATTTTTTACAATTTTTGTCTATCTGTCTGTTGGTTCCGGCTAATCTCTGAACCGGCTGGACCGATTTTGACGGGACTCTCACTGGCAGATAGCTGATGTAATAAGGAGTAACTTAGGCTCCTTTTATTTTAGAAATTTATTTATTTTATAACTCTGCGAACTGAACAATAACTTTTTTCTTAAATTCCACGCGGATGAAGTCGCGGGCACAGCAGCTAGTAATAAATATTGTTACATGTTAGGGTTCGAATGATGTGGAGAGAAAGACCTCCTGACTCTTTTAGAGACATTATTCACTAGCACTAGGTCCGACACAAAGCACTAGGTACAAACACTACGCACTATGTACAAACACTATGTACTAGGTACAAACACTAAGCACTAGGTACACACACTAAGCATTAGGTACACACACTAAGCGCTAACGATGTCCGAGGTCGTAGCCAATGTCGTAGGTTTCCGCTGGTATCACTCTTGATCACTAGTCTTCACTTCGAAGTCAAGTTTAAGTAACAATATAATAATAAATATAAATATCATATAAAATTACTAGTACAAGAAAGTTGGAAAATATTGGCACTACAATTTAGAAATACACGGAACTTTGATAACTGCAATGGAGCTGTAGATAGTAAACATATCAATTTACAAAAACCTGAAAATTCAGGTTCCTATTATTATTATTATAAAGGAATACACAGCCATTGCAGTTGTGTTCTCCATGGTTTCAAGGCGATAACAGAGATTTCATTTGACAAACACAGCCGCACACTATCAAACAGGTTTGTCAAACACACCTTCAATCAAAATTTCCATCAAACACGTCAAATATTTTCATTGTTTGACAAACACATCAAACAAGCCCGCACGAGCAAAACAAACACGTTTGTCAAACAGAAATTTGATCAAATATTTGATCGTCTACGGGGCCCTAATGCTTGTGTTATAATACAGCTACTTTTTTTTTGCTAAACAATACCAAGAACATAAATCATCATTGTCTTATTAAAAAAGAAAAGTAAGTTGATTCATAAATTTAAACATAAAATATTAAACAATCATACAAACCTTAACAACTTAACAATATTCAAACAAAAATGATGCAAATAAGTTTTAGTATCCTTTGACAACGAATCCTCAATAAAAGACTTTTTTATCTGTGTATCAGATATCATGGCGTCTCGTAAAGCATACTCCACACCTGTCTTGATAAAGTTTTGATATCTATCTGTGTCCATGTGTATGTCAGTGCCGTCTGCGGGCGTGTGCATAGAAATTGTACCGGACACTATACGGACTAGGAGTGCTAATGTTGTATCGTTTCTGGAATACTGCAGCAGATAACTGATTGTGCTTACGAATTCTGACGGCAGGTTGTAGCCTGAAAAAAACAAGTAAACTTTAGACCACACGACTGAAATAAAACTTCTTTAGCTACATTTTGAGAATGTCATTAGTGTAGCTGTTATGCCGTTGTCGATATTCAAGCAGAAACCAAAGAGGTCTTAGGCAAATAAAAAAGTCTATAAACAAACAGAAAACCAATTCAGACAGTTGTTACCAAATATAGACATTTATATTGATATCTAAATGTAAACAAAAAGTGACAATAGATACAAAGATCAAACTACAAGCAAAAGACATTGTCCTGTAAAAACTAAAAACGCATGCACGAATGCACGCACATTCTTCAGAAAACTGATTCTTATAGCAAAGTTTTATTTATTAAAGACATCGTCCAACAACTTCATAATACCTATTTTATTTACAACTACTCTAAAGAGTAGTCATTTTAGTTACAGTTACTTACTGACTAAAATAAGTATCCTAGCGATAGAATACTGCTCGAGTTGATTGCCTATCAAGAGCTTTTCTCTTATTATGTTTATTTCCTCGGCAGCACTCATCACTAGCGGTATATTCGCATCAGGGAATAGGCATTCATATTCTAGCTTCTGCAACAAATATTCTGAAACAAAATTTACGTTATAAAACAAATTTCATCACACAAAAAACCTATATTACGCAGGCACGCACACATGTACGTAAGCACGCAATCAGACACGCACACACAGAAATAAACAAAAAATATATATGTATTTGGAAAATTTCACCAAATAAGTTGCCTTTTAAATAAATTCCTGAATCTGACTCAAACGCAATAAGAAACAGGTTGCAACAAAGCTCGCAAGAACACAAAACACACTATGAAGCGCCTTAGAACTAAATGTTTAATATGTACTATTACAAGCTATATAAACAAAATAGATCGCTAGATTAGATTAAAGAAATAGAATTAATGTATGTACGTGATAATTTCCTTATTATTTTTTTATTGTTCGCTATTATCAAGACAAAGTTTGTTTAAAAAAAAATTAAAAATTCATGAAAAAAAAATTAAAAAAGTCACCCAACAACTGCCTGCAGAAAAGATTCCTCTGCGCGTGTCTCAACAGCAACAGGAAACAATGAACATCGGATCGCAGTAGAAGTGCTACGAGTGACGACGGGCCGACGCCCTCCCATGCACCGCTGTGTCTGTGCGTAGCGCACAAAACACATAGCCTATCCATTACTTCGTCTGTCACTGAAAACAATATTTTGTACTATTATAATTATGAGCAATATTTATGTGTATATTTGTAATTATATTCTTAAAAACTTCTTAAACGATTTTGAACACTCCTAACGAATCTTTATATTTAAAGTATGTGTCTTCTATAGGAAGTAAGAGGTCTAAGACCAGCAGTGGGATTTTACAGGCTAAATTAATGAATCAATCATCAATCATATATCAGTGAAAATTCTTTTTATCTATTTGCACATGAAAAGTTTTGCTTAAAATATTTTGTAAAATTGCTGCCGTTGGCGATTTACAAGGTGCCGTCTGTTGATGTGAATACTAAATATCAACTACCACAGTGAGTCTGGAAATGCACTAATTTATCAACACTAAAAAGTAACCGAAAGTATCTCATTACTGCATAAATACATTAAATTTATTTAGAAAATACGATCGACTTTAAAATTCTCAACACAGTACTAATCAATGAGGTCATTTTGAAAAAAAACTTACAAGTTTGTTCAATGTCTTGTGTGAGTGCTTTTAAAACAATATCAGATTTGGAAGCGAGGTTCAAAAGATACGGTATCACTTCGCGTTTCTTATCTGCTTTGCTGTCTTCCTTTATAGCTTCCTGGAATTACAGAAATTACGACTTAAATTTGCCCCAAGTGAAAAATATTAAAAATTAAATTATTGAAAAATATTTTGTAATTGGCCAGTAGTCTATTATATTTGAAAAGACCAAATATTGGTGTAAATAGCCGTTCCTTAAGGACGTCTGCTAGGAAACAGTTTTAACATGTAAAGTAGTCTAGGAACCAAAACAAAAAATCAGCTTTGATAATTTTTGTAGACGAAAGATAATATTAAGATAGGTAGCATTGACATCTTCCATTTATGAATTTCAGCTGTTAAACAGAAGCAGTGGACAACGCAGAAGGTAATAAAAAACCAGTGAAAAAAAACAATAATTTCAAAATGGATAACACACATAAGTGAATTATTATATAATTCCACTACAGCTAATAGCAATGTTATTTGATACATTTAGAATCTGTTGCACTGGCAGTCGCGGGTTCGATCTCCGTACACAGCATACATTTGTATTGACGATACAGATGTTTGCCGTGATCTGTCCGTTTGTGCTTGTGCCTGTTTCAGGACCTCAACACATGGGTAAAACCTAGTGGGACAGTGGCGAGTATGAGGCGTTTGTTTTTTCTTATTATTTATTCATTCCTTCAAAAACCAAAAATAATTATTTTATAGTATACATTACGTTACTCACTTGAAACAAGTCAACAAGCGCAGCTCGGACATGGTACAGAGCCGGAGGGTGATTAGCGAGATGAGCTAATACAGCTCTCGCAGCATCCGCACCGAGAGCAAGTGCCCGTGGAGCAACTAACGCAGGCTCTGCACGACCGACCCACCCCACTGCCCAGGAACAGGCTCGACAACCTTGTAAAAATAATAATTGTAAATAATTAATGACTTTTTATTTATTTAATGTATTTTAATGCATATTTTTTTAAAAAATATGAGCCTTCTGCACTATTTCTCTATATAAACTATAAGCGTGCTAAATTTCATACTCCTCTGTCCGCACAATTTTCGTAAAAAGGGGTACAAAGTTTTTGCTTCGCATATTAATATATTGTTATGAATACAAAAAGTAAAGGAGCTGGCGCCATCTAGCGTGGAGCGGTGGAACCACTTTGTGTGCTGTATAAAGACAACATGAAACCTCCACTCAATACTAGATGGCGTTAGAGGACTTATATAGAGGAATAGTCTCGAAAACCGAGTACATGCGCGAACTTTCCAGAATGGTCTGGGAGTAGATTCGGCCGATATAAATAGCCGCAGGTAGGCAACCGAGTTCAGTTCAGTTTTTGAGCTAACGACGAAGCGACTTCGAAGTGAAGACTAGTGATCAAGAGTGATACCAGCGGAAAACTACGATATTGGCTACGACCTCGGACATCGTTAGTGCTTAGTGTGTGTACCTACTGTTTAGTGTGTGTACCTAGTGCTTAGTGTTTGTACCTAGTGCTTAGTGTTTGGACCTAGTGGTTTGTGTTGGACCTAGTGCTAGTGAATAAAGTTTTTAAAAGAGTCAACATGTCTTTCTCTCCAAATCATTCGAACCCTAACTCGTAACAATATCCTTCTCCTACATGGGGAAGAGGCCTATGCCCCACAGTGGGATATTACAGGCTGAATCGTGATCGTGATATTAATATATAGATAATGTAAAAAGTCCGAAAATTACATATCTAATTATTTAATTATTATTTTTGGAGTTTACTCCTTAAAAATCGATTTTCATATAAGGCCTCCGGTATGAAAAAAATATGATGAGTAAAATCTACTGAACGAATGACCTCGTTACGTTTTTGTAATGTAAATCGGCTAAGAAGTTTAAGACGGTATCGGTTACGACGTTTTCTAATAACTCCATAGATGGCGCTATTTAATTCGTTTATTTACCATTTGATATGGTATTAATCTTTTACTTAGACTAGTAAGTTTTTTTTTGTGACTTTAAACAGTAGTTCTAAAGGAGTAAACTCCAGACGTGCGACACACACTTTTTTTTACCCTATGTGGTAGTATTTTTTTTTTTTAAATTTAATTAAGTACAAATCCTACTTTTTAAAAATCAGCTAATAATTTTTTTTTCTGTGAGAACACTCATCTACATGTTTAAAGTCATTTACTAAGTTACTACCACACATTATTGAAATTGCAATGGTACACTTATTCTGCTTTCAAGGTTCAATTTTTGGTTGACAGGGGTACATTATACTATAACACACAAAATACTAATTTCTTTATGAAATACTAGCCACTTCGTTGCGCGTTAATTATTTTTGTGATGCAAATATATTATACTAGCTTCTGCGCGCGACTTCGTCGGCGTGGACTCGGCTCCTATTGGTCTTAGCGTGATGATACATAGCCTATATAGGCTCTGACTGAATAACAGCGCCTAGCAGTATATATTTGCTGCTAAGCTATGCTGAGGCAGAGACCTAGTTGGCCTTCATGAAGTTGTTCCTATGTTTTTTTTTTATGTTGTTGTGTTTTTATAATTTTTTATTATTTTTTTTATTTCTTTTATGTTATTCATTTTCTTATTAGCCGCTGTAAATATACCTACCTTTTTCTCTTTTTTTTAATTTATTACTTGTTTTAATTGTCTATCTGCACAAAATGTAATAATTTTATTATTTTTTTATTTAAGGCCAATAAATAACTTTTCTTTCTTTCTTTCTTTCTATATAGCCTTCCTCGATAAATGGGCTATCTAACACTGAAAGAATTGTTCAAATCGGCCCAGTAGTTCCAGAGATTACCGCGTTCAAACAAACAAACAAACAAACTCTTCAGCTTTATATATTAGTATATATAGATTAAAGTTTTGATCTCGATCACATTTCTCCAACTGGATTTACATATAACTACTATTATATTTCACAGATTTTTTTTTCAATAACAATAAAATATAGCCTATATCACTCCTGAATAGAGTAGCTTTCTGTTAGTGAAAGAATTTTCATGATCGGATCAGTATTTACAAAGATTACCCCCTACAACCAAACAAAGTTAAAAAACTTTACCTCTTTATAATATTAGTATAGATTTTTTAACTTTTAAATAACGAAAATTTAATGTTTTTTTTCACTTTTAAAGCAATTACTTACCTAGCATCATATCAATACATTTAGCTCTTTCTTCAGCATTCAGCAAAGTCAAATTTTGAGTTGTTATGTCTAACAAAACTCTCACAGGATCTGTATTTTGTAGTGTAGCATCTGAAATTTATGATAGATTAAAAAAAATTGTACTTTAATATTCTAAGAAACAACATTAACACGTCGAACGCCATGGGGGCACCACTTGGGCCTCACTTATTTAGCCCAGGGGGCCAGCAATCACTTATTTATAAAAAATTTATGACAAGTTTTTATTTCACTACCATACCTATTCTTAAAGCATTTACTTATTTTTACATATCTGACATATTTTTCTGTCATATTTCGAGTATTCGATTCTGGCTTGCGGTCATGTAAGCAACGAAAGTAAAGAACTTTCTTGAAATCCAATTAGTTATAACATCGATTTTATGAACCATCTTTAGCATATTTCTACATACCAAAAGAACACTACTAGATTTATATAAAAATATTTTATTAATTATTAAGTTGATTATTTAAAATTGTGATGACCTCTGTCTGTCCTTATTTTTTACACGATAAGTAATCAGTAATCACCAACATATCACACCTATACTTAAACTGGCTGTCCCCCACGGCATCAACGGAACAAATTGTGTGTCGACTACATAGTGTCCCCCATGGCCCAAACAGAAAAACTAAAAAATCAAGGCAGCGTTTAACATAAAACAACACAATATACTCACTTGGTAAGTTAGCTTTTTCAGTAGCTATATCCATAATCAAATTGATGCACCACGGTGCTATGAAAGGCGCCCAGGACTCCCCCATATTGCATAGCTCCGGTCCAATCATGCTGACACTTTCCAGTGATCCATTTGCAGATGTATCAGACTAAAAATGATTAAAAAAAATTATTACACACAATTATAAATATATTAGAAAGACATATATTATTATAACATACACAAAAGTTATGTAAGTTGTGTCTTCTGCAATCTAAGTAAAATTTGTGAAATCAGTATTTTGACATTGTTTGAAATAAATAATATAAAGTTATTATTTATTTAATTAACAAAAGTGAATGAACACAGTCATGTAAGACACAAATAATATAAATAATAAAATTGCTGACCCCGCAAACGTTGTTTTGCCATATTTGTTATTAACCCTCCCCCTTATAACTTAGGGGTATGAAAAATAGATGTTGGCCGATTCTCAGACCTACCCCGATATGCACACAAATTTCAATAAAATTGGTCCAGTCGTTTCGTAGGAGTATTTTAACTAACATTGTGACACGAGAATTTTATATATAAGATTGCTGTAAGTTTTTATTAATACTTAATTGCTTGATGGAACAATATAACTCGATAACTGAGGTAGGGCACAGCAGGAAATTTCATGCACAAAATATGGAGCAGCCCGACTGGGGTAGTACCTTGACCTTACAGAAGACCTAAATAATACTGTTTTCAAGCAGTATTGTGTTCCTGTTGGTGAGTAAGGTGACCAGAGCTCCTGGGTAAGGGGGTCGACAACGCGCTTGCGATGCTTCTGGGGTCTTTAAGGTACGGTAATCTCTTACCATCAAGTGAGCCGTACACTTGTTTGCCGAGCTAGTTATTCAAAAAAATGGTGTCTTGATAGGTAATTCAATTCATTTATAGTTAAGTTCATATAAATAAAGAAGTTGTTCAATTTCAAAATGTAAGTTAAGTGTTATTTATTGATGCTATTGCACCTTAATACTTCACTTTATCTGATAGACAAAAACTTATCAGTAACTTATATTTAAGATTATTATATGTATAGATAATATATTGTGAAATAAGCTTTATATGTAAACAAAATATATATTATATACCTATACATCTAATGTAAACACACCTCGTAATCAGTTTGGTTGACTGAAACATTGACAGCGTCATGGAAAACCATGGCAAAGTACTCCAACACCGCATCTCTAGCAGCAGGAAAATTCCTCAATAGAGAAATACCGATTTTAGTTAATTCTGGTGCATTTTGGAAATTCCTTCTTGACACTCCATAAATAAAGTTATTTAAGTCAGCAGATAAAGCAGTCGATTTATTTTGAGTATTCATTTTATACTCGTCACATTAATGTATATAACTTGAATTCATTAACTCAATAATATTAAAACAGCAATGTTTTACACGCCGACAAATAAATTAAAAAATCATGGAGACATGGACGCGGTGACAGTGACGCAACAGTCACGGTGACAAGCACAGATCAGTGTTGCAAAAGTGTAAAATAAAAAATCGGTATATTTGGCTCCGAAAAATCGGTAGAAATCGGTAGATTTTTACTCGGAGTAAAACAAAAGTATTTTAAGTCAATAATGCGTTCATTTATTTAAATTTGTTCCGTTAAATTAAATCAAATTCTTTATTTGCATGAATATAGTTAATACATCAGGTGTTATTAGTTACATTATCTCATATAATCTACCTTAAACGGCGTGCACACTTTTGTTCCATTTATAATGATAATTATTTTACATTACAGAAAAAGAAAATACTCAAAATCAATACGTTTTATCACTAAGAAACATTAATTATAAAAGTAGTCCATACAATGGAGACAAAAAGAAGTAATTTATTTATTTATTTTGTTTATAAAACCAACAGCCTTATTTACTAAACATATTACTCCTCTCACTCACACACTCACTCTACAATCTTATAGTAACCTAATAACAGGTTTTCCTTAATTATCAAACAAATCAAAGATAATAATTTCATAATTTCATTCCTCGCAGCAACTACTAAATTGTTAATAATGAAACAGATTATTGTATTCCCGAATTCCCGTGGGTGCAACAGAATAGCACGTTGCCGCTAAAGAAGTATGAATTAGCGATGAATTCGCTTAACACTTTCACAAAATTTCGCAACTACATTTAATTTGTTAAATGCGAATTGAATCTTCCCATGTCAATAATGAATCCGAATACTAATCCTAATCCATTGATATAATCCAAAACTAATCATCACTCGAAAAATATCCATCACTAGTCCTATACCTAATTCAAGAAACAAACCCGAAGAAAATTATCTTCAGGGATTTTCCCTTGTATACTCATCAGACAATAATAAGCTCTATTATATGACGTGTTATTACAATTTGTTTTAACACGCCGCGGATTTGAACGGTCATATTCGACGTGGTGGGAAGAATTTCGAGAAGTCCCCGTGCATTGATTTTGTGTTACCGTTTTCTTTTAGTGTTACCGTATTAAGAATATTATTTTACCTTTTTTTTAGAAAATTATTTTACATTAGTTGAGAATTCGAAAATTCGGTAGATAGCACTGCTAAATCGGTATATCGGTAGACAAGGGCCAAAATCGGTAGATCTACCGATAAATCGGTAGCTTTTGCAACACTGGCACAGATTACTTCACTGTATTTAAATTTTTAATTTTAAATAAAAAATCCACAGATAACATTGGACTGACATAAGTCTTTGAACAAAGGTCTGTAAAGAGCCATCTGTTGAGAGTTGTATTTATGTAAAGACGTCGAAGTTCTGGGGCCAATAACAGATGGAGACTCTATCTTTGATAAAGCCATTCTGAAGGGATGTGTCCCCCCCCCTGGATTACTTTAGATACCAATTAGATACTACGTATGTGACAAAAGTCACCTAGTAGCCAGGGATGTTAGACGGCCACTCAAAAATCATTGTACCGAACTAGCTAAAAAAATGGTACTGGCAACAAAAACATGGTACGCCAACACTGATGTATGATAATATTAGTTACTGTACTCTGTGGATAATATATGTATAAACTGTGTCGCAAATCACAGCCTATAATTATCCATTCACCTAGCCATTCACAGCTTCCTTCATCTATGCATTCACAGTTATTTTACCTCTGACAGATGTCTTGAATCTTGATACCTATGTTTTCTTTATGTTGGCGTTACTGTCGTGTCGTCCTGAGAAGCTCTTAGTGTTTTTCTGTAATATTTCTGATATTTCATCTGTTATCATGCCGAAAAGTATTCAAAGTAGTGGAAGAAATGTTGTATTATCAGTGCGTGATTTTTGTGAAAGATAAAAAGACATTATGCTCCTTTAATTCTGTTTAGAAATGTTCGTCAACGAGTGGCCGCCATGACAGCTGTGTAAAATAGGGATACCAGTCTTTAACAATTTACCCAATTTAAATTTTATTTATGTTTTATTTATACCTAGTTGAATCAAAATCTCTGTACTCCTTTTTACGAAAATTGCGCGGACGGAGGAGTATGAAATTTCGCACACTTATAGTTTATTTAAAGAAAGAGTGCAGAATGCTAATATTTTATAAAAAAAATATGCATAAAAATACATTAAATAAAAATGAAAAACATTACACACACTACCATGTATTTGACTCAAACACGCATATGGTATCTACTCTTTTGTTTATTAATATATTTTTTTGTAGAAGTATAGTCTGACATATTTAAATTAATGATGGTCGAATTTCAGTCACGAAGATTCATCTGATTGTGATTATTAATCATTGGCAATCCAAATGAATCATGCTTATTCAAAATAAATATTTTTATTATAATTAAATTGCTGTTTATCATTTATATTTATATAATTTATATAATAATTAATATATGACACTCATGTAATTTTGATTGAAAAATTACTTCTGTATATCAAATATAACAAAATTTAAACTATCATAACCAAATTTTGGTACAACTGAATTGATTTCTTAAAGAAATAAATTAAAATGTTTAGTAGTCTCGATAACAAAAGATTTTAATACAAAACATTACAATGTTATCGCGTAAGAAAATATAGGTATAGTTATTATTAAGAATAGGTAAATAATATATATATATATATATATATATATATATTATAAAAAATGAAATTTCGTATAAGGGAGTCATATAAGCTAAATATGGCAACATGTCGCTCGGATTAGCCAACATAACAGCTAGAGGTACAATAACTGTGAACGCACTGTAGTGAAAAAAAATTATATTTCAATTTCGTGTACTCTTAATAGAAAACAAACCTTTCTTTTTTTGATATTATAATAAATTGCTGTACGTACGTATGTATATCACGTACCATGTACCATGACTATTTGTCATGGTACATGGTACGATTTGCATTATAATGGTACGTCTGACATCCCTGAGTAGCTGTGGTCACTAGTGCGCGCTTACCGCTTAGCCCTAGGCAGTGTTGCCAGATGCACTGTAATTACAGTAGATCTACCGTATTTTCAAGCCGTCTACTGTACACTGTATTGTTATAAATACAGTGTATGGAGAACACTGTATTTTTTAGGAAACAAGTTTCATTAATTTTGTAATAATGAGTGCCACTGTAATTGAAATTTTTAAAATCATGAACGCGACTTATCGCAAAAGTACGAGTAGGTATGTAAATGTAGGGGAATCCCTATTCAGTTTTTCATTAACAAAACAGTATATCACCCGGCTAGAAGGAAAAAACAACTTAACAACTACAGTTTGATGTAAATAGTGTGTCTTTTTCAAATTAGTTAAGTTTTAGAGGATCGGCGAGGGAAGTATTGTTTTTATTAGTTTCAGTTGTTATACGTACGTGCAAGCGTGTAAAAAAAAAGATTTAATTTGTTTATCTAATTAAAACTTCTAAATTAATCATTACTTCTTCGGAAGACAATAATAGTGTACCGTCAACTCCCAAAAAAGCTAAGAAACGGCAATTGAAACAAAAATTCTGAAATTAGTGGCTCAGTGACATTAACCTTAAAAACTAGCTTCAGCGTGATCCAAACGACCCCTATCGTGCAATTTTTGTGTTATGTGATACAAAAATGTTAGCTGACAGAATTGCTTAAAGGCATGGCGAAGGAAATAAACATTAAAAAAATCTAAACCATTGCCATCTCACCCATCAATTACCACAGTGTTTGAAAAGACGACTTTAAAATCGGAAGATAAACGAAAAATGGCTGAAATCAAATTGGCGGCATTCAAGGCGGAACATTAAATCGCGAATTTTTTTTTTGTTTTATTTGCACTGTAAAATACACTGCATTTTGTTTTTGTTTTTACTGTATTTATGACAAAAACACTGTAATTTTTAGTAGGTTACACCGTATTATCAGATTGTCCATCTGGCAACACTGGCCCTAGGATCAAGTATCAAGATATACTTCATCCTAGGCTTAGCCTAAGGCCGGCTCCACACGTTGGCCCCAACGCTCGTACCAACGTTGGACTGCATATTCGGAGAGCCGTACACACGTTGGCTATCAAACTAGTTCTGTCCCGTCAGGGCCAATGTGAAGACGTCCGATATAGAAATCGAAATTGCTCTGAGCGCTTTTATAGTACTGATTGCACATTTATATTTGTTATTGAGAAAAAATAAAAATCCACGTCAAAGATCGAGTAGAGTCACTAATTTTTTTTCTGTAAAGGCGATATGTGCTCATTAATGATTCTCGCTTTTTTTTTTAATCTTTAATTGAGAAATTCATTCCCATATTCTGTTGAATGGTGCGCCATGCATCAGCTAATAAATTTTTATTTTTATGATCCTTTCGAGTAGCGTCCCATATTATTAGATGTGAAAAAGTCATGGAATTTATTGAACTTTATCAAAAGTTCAATAAATTCTATGATTTTTTCATTTGTCCATGCCGGTGGCGATTTTGTGGATGAGGAAGCCATTCTCGCTCGACGTACGCACTCGCTGCGTGTTGCAACAGAACTGAGCAACGCGCCAACGTGTGGACGGATCGCGAACGTTGGCGCAGATTCCTTTGATAAAACCGACACGAGCCGGCGAACTACCAACGCTCGCCCCAACGTTGGGACGGATGCCATTTTCTAGCTCCACACGTTGGACGAGTAACGTTGGGACCTATGTTGGGGCCAACGTGTGGAGCCGGGGTTACACCCTAGTGATCTATCAAAATAATGCATAATGTATTTAAGGTACTTAATTGGATAACGATTAATGCTGTATTGCTCAAATCGCTTCGTTAATTAGCTATTAACTACATGTCGTAAAAAGTAAAGGATAAAAATTATTGTGGGTTATCCCTAAGAGATAGACATATATACCAGCGCGAACTTTTTATAGACCTTTAGGTACCTATACAATACTGTAGTACATTATTTTGATCTATCTCGTAGGGTTTAGACAGCGTTTGCAATGAAGCGCAAATAAATGTGTTTATTTACGACATCACATTAGAAACCTCTAAAATTATCAGTGTTTCTCTACCGTATTAAGCATGTATTCTACATATAAAACTTCTTCTTGACTCACTCTATCTATTTAAAAAAAAACGCATCAAAATCCGTTGCGTAGTTTTAAAGATCTTAAGCATACATAGGGACTGACAGCGGAAAGCTACTGTTTTATAATATACCTTAATAATAATAAATAATAATAAATATCTTATAACATTTACACATGCCACGCCGCGTTGGCGCAGCGGTCGCAGCACTTAATTGAGGCTGTTGCGCTGGCGGTTGCGGGTTCGTTTCCCGCACACGACGATATTTCATATTTGTATATATTAAGATAGCTGACCTGGCAAACTTCGTACCGCTTTATTTTTTTTTCTTAAATATAATAATTACCTATAGGTATCAAAATAAAATATAGCCTATCTTTCAAGTTGGCTCAAACTGCACACGGTGTTCAAATTTCATTAAAATCGGTTAAGTGGTTTAGGAGTCCATTGAGGACAAACATTGTGACACGAGATTTATATATATTAAGATTGGCCATACAGATGTTTGCCGTGGTCTGGGTGTTTGTGCAGTCATTGTGAGTCTCCCCACTGTACCTCGGAGAGCACATTAAGCCGTAGATCCCGGTTATTATCATATAGGTACACCTCATATTCCTGATAGCGATCGTTACTCATAGTAGGGAATATATCCACCAACCCGCATTGGAGCAGCGTGGTGGATTAAGCTCTGATCCTTTTCCTGCATGGGGAAAGAGGCCTATGCCCAACAGTGGGATATTAAAGGCTGAAGCGATTCACACATACCTACTCGTCTGTTCCTAAGATATGCTTGTGCTATAACTTATAAGGTAATAACAGCCGGCTGATATAGCTAATTTTTTTTTAATTATAAATATACATTGAAATAACATATATATATATATATATATATATATATATATATATATATATATATATATATATATATATATATATATATATACAAACATTACACCCAGACTCAGGCTGGAATCGAACCCACAACCCGCGGAGCAGAAAGCTTGGCCACTACAAACTGCGCCAACGGGCTAGTCAGTGTAATACATATAATATGTATTTTATTTTAGTGATGAATGATGATGATACATAAAAATCTTACTCTTATTTTAACTTTATGGACGTTTTTTACCGACTTGCCGGCTAGGGTACCCCCACAGAGTACTTTGTAATAGTAGGGAAGGTACCCCTTCGCAACGCCCCATAAGGAACTTCGTTCCCAAAAAAAAATAGTCGTCTTAAAACAATCAGAAAATTTATGTAAGTAAAACGAGAACTATTTTAACAATCTCCTTCTTTTTTAAAACCGAAACGTATCAATAACAGAGCTATTCACTCTCCCTAAAGAGATAGAATATAACATCCTCTTTAGTTCATAGATCGATAGTAACATCTAGGTATACATCACAGAGTACAAGGTATACATAGAGGTTGAAATGAAACGCGTGGGGTACTAGGGGCGCATTTAAATCAATAACGACTGCGCACGCGATCAACGGACTATCCCCGGGTTGGGTGACCGTAGGTACACATTACATAATTTTCTTTTCGATTGTAATAAAATTTAATAATGTGTCAATATAAAAACAAATACATATATTGAATGGAAACATTTTTTATAGCGTAAGTGTAACGTATACAATTAGCTAATTACTACCTTTGCTTTGATTTTAATAAAAAGTGCATACCTGAACTGTATAGTTTCTGCACAATATATTACGTTTTTATTAGGGTTCCGTACCCAAAGGGTAAAAACGGGACCCTATTACTAAGACTTCGCTGTCCGTCTGTCCATCCGTCCGTCCGTCCGTCCCTCTGTCACCAGGCTGTATCTCAAGAACGGCTATAGCTTGACACTTGAAATTTTCATAAACTATGTATTTCTGTTGCCGCTACAGCAACAAATACCTAGGTACTAAAAACAAAATAAAATAAATATTTAAGGAGGGCTGCCATACAACAAACGCGATTTTTTTGCCTTTTTTGCTCGATATCAATAATGGCAACAGGTAGGCACTTGAAATATTCATAAAATACTCAGTTATATTTTTACTTTAATAATAAATAATAAAATTTAAATAAAATAAGTATTTAAGGGGGGCTCCTATACAAAAAAACGTAATTTTTGCCTATTTTTGCTCGATATCACTAAATGGTAAGAGGTAGGTACATACTTGAAATATTCACAAAATACTTAATTGTATATTTACTTTAATAATACCTACTTAAATAATAAAATAAAAATATTAGAGTAGGCTCTCATACAACACAAGTGATTTTTGCCGCTTTTTGCCCGATATTAAAATCAATGTACCTACTGTTGTTTACCTAGTCAATGGTACGAAACCAGCGTACGTGGTGCGCGAGTCCGACTCGCACTTGGCCGATTTTTTTTAATACCTTAACTTTTCTGATCAGTAAGAAATTACTCTGTTATTGAGGTGTCGAAATTTCGAAAACGTGACCGCGTATGTCATGAGGCATGTATCATTCATGAGGCTATGAGACAGTCATGTAAAAGTAAGTAATCAATATTTTAGGTCAACATTTAATTGTTTTTGTTAAAATAAGGCAACATTCAATTTTTATAAAATAATGTTTTTTATCTATGGTGTCTCCACATAACTAGTCTGTGGTATAGTACTAAGATGTCTGCTTCTTGTGTGTAAAAAGTAAAACTGCCTCTGTAACTAATAATACTTAAAATTAATAATAAACGTTCTTTAGACCTTAAAAGTGTATCAATACAATCCAAGTTCACAGTTCCACTGCACGAGCACATACTCATGCGAACAGGTTATGGGCCCAGAATACTGGATTGGAATAGATACAATTTCGCGGTAAAGTGTGGTCGGTAAGAAAGAACGGGCCGGGTTAAACGGTATAGATATATAAAATGGAGGCTACATCAGAAAATCAAAACTTATTATTACTGGAAGGATTATCAAATTGGATGTCATGGAAATTTCAAATCCGTGTAATACTAAAAGCACAAGGATTATTTGGAGTTGTAAACGGATCAGATATAAATGACGGAAAAGATGAAAAATGGCCGACACGAGACGCAAAGGCACAATCTATAATTGTAACAAGATTGAACAATAAAAATATTTTACAAGTATCAAACTGTGAGACTGCTCAACAAATATGGGAAAAGTTGTGTTCAATATATGAATCAAAATCAAACACGTCATTACATATATTGCAACAAAAATTCTTTGAAACTCAATACATTAAAAATGAGGAAATATCATTATATATAGCAAAGTTAGAAGAATTAGCTAACAGAATAAATCAAGCAGGTGGAAATATACCCGAATCTATGCTCATCACTAAAATTATTAGTTCTTTGCCAGAAAATTTTAGACATTTCATATCAGCTTGGGATTCAGTTCCTATGGCAGACAGAAAATTATCTGAACTAATATCCAGATTGATGCTAGAAGAGCAACGAAACAATGATTATGAGGAGAAAATGGCTTTATCTACACAATCAAGGAACAGTGAAAGAAAATGTTTTAAATGTCAACAAGTTGGACACTATAAAAAAGACTGTAAGAAAAATATGAACAATTATAACAGTAGTAAAAATCATAAACAGTGTAAAATATGTAAAAAGTTTAACCACAAAGAAAAAGACTGTTGGTTTAGAAATAAAAAGAATTCTTACCAAAAAGATGACAACGTAAAAAGTAAGACAAATGCATTCATTACAACAGCAATTAACTTTACCTGTGCAAACAATCTTCAAGAAACATCGTGGGTGTTAGACAGTGGTGCCTCAGAACATATGTGCAAGAATAAAAATATGTTTGTAAACTATAAAACTTTATCAGTGCCAAAAGATATCATAATTGGTGATGGTTCAATCATAAAAGCTCTTGGTCAAGGTGAAATACACTTAAGCGCTTACAACGGAAAACAGTGGATACCTACAATCTTATACAACGTTTTATTTATACCAGAAATAAAAGTAAATCTATTTTCATCAACGGCAGCAATGGATAAAGGTTATAAAATGAAGTGTGATCAAAAGACATGCACTTTTATAAAAAATAATTTAATTAAAGCAATTGCATACAGAAAAGGTAAAATGTTTTTAATGAATTTTAAATATGAATCAGATACTGCAATGGTTGGTCAATCAAATAGTGGACTCGCTGAGTGGCATTCAAAGTTAGGTCACCAGAATATTGAGCATGTGAAGACCATTCTGAAACAAAACAATATTGAGTATAAAGAAGGTGATTCAGAGATATGCACGTCATGTTTACAAGGCAAACAACATAAGTTACCATTTAATAATAGTGACACAAGAGGTGAAAAACCAGGAGATTTAATACACATGGACATATGTGGACCAATGAAGTATCAGACACATAATAATAAAAATAAAGAAATATATATACAAAAAGAAGACTTACCAATAAATGACTCCGAAGAAGAGGAACAGGAGGATGGTAATATAAACTCATTCTATGAAGAAGGTTCAATCCAATCTGAAACAGAAGAAGAAAACACAGAGTGTGAATTATATGAAATGCCAGAAACAGATGAAATAAATTCACATGAAACAGAAAATAATATCTTACCTGAGGAAGAAGATAACACTAAGGATCAAACACAAAAAAGGAAAACACAACGACCGAATTGGATGAAAGATTATGAAACAAACTTTTCTTGTCTAGGCGAAATGCCAATATCTTATGAAGACGCAATGGCTAGTCCTGAAAAAACAAAGTGGGCTGAAGCCATAGAAAAGGAAATGAAACAACTGGAAGAAAATGAAACTTGGGAAGAGGTGGAAAATATACCTAAAGAGGAAGATGTAATTAGCAGCAAATGGGTTTTTAAAATAAAAGAAACAGATGGCAACAAATTATACAAGGCCAGGCTAGTGGCAAGAGGTTTTGAACAGAGAAACTGTGACAACAATACATATACACCCGTAGTAAGTTTAACAACGTTCAGAACTATGATGGCAGTAGCAGTACAAAAGAAGTTACCTGTATTCCAGATGGATGTCGTAGGAGCCTTCCTACATGGTGAAATTAAAGAAAAGGTATTTATGAAACTTCATAATGATAAAATAGTAAAACTTAAAAAATCTTTGTATGGTTTAAAGAAATCGCCCCGTTATTGGAATGAAAAATTTAATGACTTCATGTTACAAGAAAATTTTATTAGATCTAAAAATGACCCATGTTTATATTTTAGAAAGCAAAATGACAAGTTCTTATACTTATTGTTATATGTAGACGATTTAATTTATTTTGGAAATGATGATATAGAGATAAAAACATTTAAAAGTTCATTATGTAGTAAATTTAAAATGAAAGATTTGGGAATAGCAAACGAATATTTAGGTATAAGTATAAAACAAGATATAAAAAATTTTGTAACAGTAATAAACCAAGAAAAATATCTTAAATCATTATTAATTAAATACAATATGTATAAATGTAAAACAGTGTCTACACCTCTAGAGCAAAACTTTAATTTTGAATTGTTAAAGAGAGATAAACCAGAAAACAAAGAAATTGAAAGTAATTGTAGAAGCATATTAGGTAGTTTATTATATGCATGTTGTACAAGACCTGATTTATCATTAGCGATAGGATTTCTTAGTAGATATTTAAACTGTGCAAGTATTGCATTATATAAGTGTTTAAAAAGAGTTATGAGATATATAAGAGGTACTATTTCTTTGTCATTAGTGTATAAGTATAATAATGAGAATATAATATTACAAGGTTATAGTGATGCAGACTGGGCTGGGGATATAGCCGACAGAAAGTCAACTTCTGGATTTATATACTATATATTTAATTGTCCTATTTCATGGGGTACAAAAAAACAACAATCTGTATCATTATCGTCTTGTGAAGCCGAATATATTGCATTGTGTTTAGCTATAACTGAAGGCTGCTGGCTTAAGCAATTATTAACTGATTTTGGATATAATGTTAATATAAATATTTTGGAAGATAACTTAAGTGTAATAAAAATTTCATCATCTAGTGACAGTAATAAAAGATTGAAACATGTAGATATAAAATATCATTATATAATGGAAAAGGTTTGTAACGGTCAAGTTAATGTTACATATGTTAATACAAATGAGAATGTCGCAGACATGTTTACAAAATCATTGGGCAAGCAATGTTTTGAGAAGTTTAGGGATTGTATAGTCAAATAAAATAAGTAATATATATTTGTTATTCATTTATAAGAAGCCAGTCAAAGAATAATTTTATTTAAATTGTTAATTAAGTTTCTTAACTGTATTTGTTAAGGGGGTGTCATGAGAAAAAAAAAAAAAATTGTTAAGGGTGTAATATAATAAAATAAAAAGATAAAAATTGATGTTGAGGGGGTGTGTTAAAATAAGGCAACATTCAATTTTTATAAAATAATGTTTTTTATCTATGGTGTCTCCACATAACTAGTCTGTGGTATAGTACTAAGATGTCTGCTTCTTGTGTGTAAAAAGTAAAACTGCCTCTGTAACTAATAATACTTAAAATTAATAATAAACGTTCTTTAGACCTTAAAAGTGTATCAATACAATCCAAGTTCACAGTTCCACTGCACGAGCACATACTCATGCGAACAGTTTTTAACAAATATTTAATAATAATAGATATATGATGTTTATATTGGTGAGTGTCAGGATTAAAATAGTAAGAATCGTATCTCGATATTTCGGAACTTTTACTACTTAATATAGCGCTCTGCATGAAAAAATATAGGGAGTGAAATCGTGTGAACAACGCTGAGCAGTGACCACAGAAGTGACGCTGAATCATAGTGACAATTTACAGCGAAGCATTTATGAGATAATATACTAGCTGTGCCCGCGACTTCGTCCGCGTGAAATTTAACAAAAAAGTTATTGTTCAGTTCATAGTTATAAAATAAATAAATTTCTAAAATAAAGGTAGCCTAAAATACTACTTATTACATCAGCTATCTACCAGTGAAAGTATCATCAAAATCGGTCCAGCCCTTTTAGAGATTAGCCGGAACAAACAGACAGACAAAAATTGTAAAAAATGTTATTTTAGTGTATGTGCCGTGTGTATGTGACGCCGCGTTGGCGCAGCGGTCAGAGCACTGGATTGCGATTGGCTGTTGCGCGGGCGGTTGCGGGTTCGATTCCCGCACACGACAACATTAGTATTGGCCATACAGATGTTTGCCGTGGTCTGGGTGTTTGTGCAGTCCTTGTGGGTCTCCCCACCGTGCCTCGGAGAGCACGTTAAGCCGTCGGTCCCGGTTGTTATCATGTACACCTGATAGCGATCGTTACTCATAGTAGGGAATATATCCGCCAACCCGCATTGGAGCAGCGTGGTGGATTAAGCTCCAATCCTTCCCCTACATGGGGAAGAGGCCTATGCCCAACAGTGGGATATTACAGGCTGAATCGTGCCGTGTATATGTATATCCATATGCAATAGTAAACGTCAATTTATATTTTTATTTTAGTTTCCAATTTTCAATGTCAAATTATTATCTTCACTATAGTATAAAACCCGTGTATAAAACAAAGTCGCTTTCTCTGTCCCTATGTCCCTTTGTACGCTTAAATCTTTAAAACTACGCAACGGATTTTGATGCGTTTTTTTAAATAGCTAGAGTCATTCTTGAAGAAGGTTTATGTATATAATTTAGTATACTTTTATGTAAATTAGCAGAAATACGGCGATAAATTTTGAAGAAGCCGCAAAAAATCGCGCCAACTGGGAGCTTTCCACGCAAACGCCGCGTAAACTAGCAAAGATACAGTAGAGTAATGTATTAGCGAATTCTAAATCTATAAAAATGCTACAAAAAAGTTCGCGATAGCATATCTCTATCTCTTACGGTAGTTACGGTTGACTTACAATAACCACTTTTATGTTCAAATTTTTAATTAAAAACATTACGTTATTTTCCAAGCTATTTTCTTTAGTTCAGTATTAATCCTTATCCAAACAAATATTTTTAGTTAGCTTAGGAATTTAATGCAGATTAAAATTGCCCTTTACACTATATCAATCAGATGAATAGGTTTTCAGATATCGTCGTTAGAAGCTTAGAAGTAATTAACAGCGAAACATTTAAAGTTCGGCGCCTACTATGCCTGCACATGCACATCTTTATCTTTATACATAGTAATTAGTACCTATAAAATTAAGTCACTTCCCGCCGTCTGTATGCTTAGATCTTTAAAACTACGCAACGAATTTTGATGCAGTTTTTTTTTAAATAGATAGAGTGATTCAAGAGGAAGGTTTACCTATATGTAATACATGCATAATATGGTAGAAAAACACTGATAATAATTTTAGAGTAGAGGTTTCTAACGTATCTTTTATTGTTGAAAGTATTTAGTATCATCATTGCACCCGTGCGAAGCCGGGGCGGGTCGCTAGTTATTTATATTCTTATTTAAATTTTTAAATTAGTAAATCTTTTTATTAACTCCCGACGCAAAAAGAGGGGTGTTATAACTTATAAGTTTGACGTGTCTGTCTGTGGCTCCGTAGCTTGCGAAAACGGTTGAAGCGATTTCAAGTTATTCAATTAGCAATAATCTATACATATAATAAAATGGTAGAAAAGTCAAAACTGTACATTGAATATTTTTTAAAAAGAATACTTGGGGTGTGATCTACAATCGATACCGAAGCCAAAAATATAGTTTTTAGAATTTTTGTCTGTTTGTCTGTTTGTCTGTATGTATGTCCGGGATGAACTCAAAAAGTACTGCATGGATTTACTTCAAATTTGGCACGAATATTGTTAAGAAGTCGGGTCAGAACATAGGCTATATATTATCACGCTATCACCTACGGGGAAAGAGCAGTGAACCTTTATTTCTTCAAATGTATGTCCGGGATAAACTCAAAAAGTACTGCATGGATTTACTTCAAATTTGGCACGAATATTATTAAGAAGTCGGATCAGAACATAGGCTACATATTATCACGCTATCACCTACGGGGAACGAGCAGTGAACGCACGCAGACGACGTCGCGGGCAGCAGCTAGTACATATAAATATGTAGTATTAACAATTATCACTTTATATGAACTAGTGGTTGCCCAGAGGTCGAAATTCGACCAGAATTAAAAATTTAAATTAAAGAAAACCCAAACAATTATAAAAATAAAGAACCTTTTTACAATTCGCAGCTGCTGCCGTCGTCTGCGTGCGTTCACTGCTCGTTCCCCGTAGGTGATAGCGTGATAATATGTAGCCTATGTTCTGACCCGACTTCTTAATAATATTCGTGCCAAATTTGAAGTAAATCCATGCAGTACTTTTTGAGTTTATCCCGGACATACATACAGACAAACAGACAAACAGACAAAAATTCTAAAAACTATATTTTTGGCTTCGGTATCGACTGTAGATCACACCCCAAGTATTCTTTTAAAAAAATATTCAATGTATAGTTTTGACTTTTCTACCATTTTATTATATGTACTTATAGATTTTGCAATTTGAGTACCTACACACTTTGACAATCAACAAAATAGTATAATATGCGTGTGTGTCTCAAATACATGGTACTGTATGTAATGTATAATGCTTTTTTTTGTAATTTTTGTAAATTTAATGTACCTATAATTTTTTTTTTAATATTAGCATTCTGCACTTCCACTATAAACGCGCAATTTCTGCTTTTACGTATTAATATCTATATAAAAAAATATTAGTTATTAACTTATTATGAAATATTTTTATAATTAATCATTAGTACCTCGAAAAAGACCTATTTATTTTATTCTTAGGACGGACGTAATAAATAATAATAGGTGCGATTATAAAAATTTGCGCGTGAACAGGGTGGCTTAAAGGGCATTGCAGGCGGCAGGGCGGGCGCCGGTTGTTACGCGCACGCGCGCGCACCGACGCTACCCGCCCGACGCGAGACGCGAGTCGCGACGCGCCCAATGGATCGATGAGATAAACGCGCAACCCAGCTTTTCGCGTTAAATCAATACAAACTTTATCGATTTTACAGAGCCGCAGCCGCCGCACACTGGATTTGTGGATCGCACGCGGTGGTTGCGCGCATTACGTTATTATTTTTGAACATTTTTTGAATGTGTTTCATGTGATAATTGTGAATAATGTTTTCGAATTGTACTTACCTGTATTTTTAATTTATAGAAAACAGATTATTTTCTATATATGGTAAAATTGTTTTATTTTTAGTAATGGAAAAAAAAATCGTAATAACATACTAGCAGTAATTTATCAGGTGTTCCTCGATTTTAATGTTTAGGTTTTGTGAATTAAAATTTAAACTTTTTGATTTGTTATGTGTCTAAAGTGAAATATTTGACAAGCAGTACAAGAAGTTATTATTTATATTTACATTATAAATTACTATTAAATTAGATTAACTTTAAAACTTTGATAAAAACTTGATTTTTTCTAAGTATTCTAATGTATCTATTACAAAAAACAAAACCAAAAGCTTCATCAAAATTGTTATCATATCCAAAGCTCATTTGAGTTTGTGTCGTTTGTGAGAATTGAATGAGATAAAGACAAATAGTACCTAGTTTGATTGTTTGGTGGTTTTGTCAGTTAAAGAAAATGTAAACAATTTTTTTTTTCAAATCGATTTCGAATAATGTGCCTTTTACAGTGAAAGTGTACATAAACATGGTGTAAGATGACGTCGACGGACACATACCAGTTAAAATGGCATTCACACAGTTCGCATTTGAACGGTTCCGTGGCGGCCCTGCTGCGGTCGGAAAGGTTCACGGATGTGGTCCTCTGTACAATGGACGGCTCACAAATACCGGCCCACAAGTTTATATTGAGCTCGTGCAGTGTGTATTTGAGCAGCTTGTTCGAAGGACAGCGGTCCGTGACACGCATGGGCGGAATGCTGTACGTAGTTTTACCTTCAGAGATATCTACGAAGGCGCTAAAGATTCTAGTCGAATATATGTATAAAGGTATGTTTAACTATTATAAGAAATTAGTTATAGTTTTTCAATATTTGGAATTTTCAGGTAGAAAACAAAGAATATTTTTAAAAGAAATAATTGTTATTTACTTTTAAAAAAAAATTAAAACAAGGCATAAATAATTTTTTAAGTTATAAAAAGTAACCCTCAGTAATGAATTTTTTATTCAGTAGGTAATCAAACATTTAAATGCCATGCAATAATTTTAATGATTAATTATTTTTAAACAAAACTTGTTTGACTAACTTCTAATATAAAAAAATTAAGAATATAAAAAAATAAACAATTCACCAGCTTGAAAATTATTTGTAGGTGAAACAACAGTATCAAATGAAGTATTAGATACAGTTTTAAAAGCCGGAGAAGTTCTAAAAATACGAGGTCTCTGGCGTCAGACTGATGAACCGGGAGGGGACACTCCTGCCGAGAAGACTAGCACTCAAGTCCTCAACAAGCAAGCCAAAAAACCCGAAGAACAACCAAAGATTACCGTTAAGAAAGATGACAAACTACTCAAAACATTTAACCCCGTTCAACCTCAGGGAGTCACCAGGTATGAATTTATTTTTATTCATCCACTTAAGTTCTAATACATTTATTTTTTAACTTATTGTGGATGACACTTATTTATATAAGCATACTAACAATTTACATGTTTTTATATTATAAACTATAAACACATTATACACTAAGGTCCTTAATACATGTATCAATAACTAGCATACATAACATTCAATATATATTTAATATATTTTCAGCTTATATTATGCACAAAACAAAACCATTAATTATTAAAAGAGAAATGATTACAAAAGAAAATATTAATACACTTGAGGTTAATACATGTTAAAATACAGTTTTTTTTAAAAGTTTTTATTAAACAGTAATAGGTACCTAGATTAATTAAATTTATTTAATTAATTTTAGTTTTTATATTGTTCTAAGTAGCAATACACTTTAATTTTTTTCTTTAAATATTAGGTATAATATGGGTTCTTGCTATGTTTTATTGGCTATTTGGTATATTTTACTTATTTTTAAATTTATTTGTATAAATTGTTTCAAAAATCCTAGGATAAGGATACCTGGATAAAAAAATATTTGAATTTTTACTCAGAAAATACTATATAATTGTTGATAATCTTCAGTAGTTAGGTATTACGCGTTCTAACCGGTCACATCGCGAAACCGCCGAAGCAAAATTAGCATTATCGAAAAGTGACATTTAACCAGCTATTGTGTGAACGATGCACTTAGTATTTTCAAAAATTTGGTTTTAAAAATTGGTGATTAGCTTTCAAAATGTAATTTCAAGACTAAACAAAATACTATAATTTACCATAATAACACATTTAAAGAGGAATATTTAACAAGTTAGTTGTTGGTCATTTTGAGTTTCCGATATTTCGGCACTATTGGTCATGGTCATGGTCAGAGATACACTTTATGGGAGTCCAACAACAAACATAGTAAATATACAGTATACAGTTAATGTGAATAACAACCGTTTTCATGTACATTAACCAGGACATAATTAGGTTCTATTTTAACGTGATGAATCAGTGATCACACTTGCTGCTGGGCTAGTGGTCGCAGGTACGATCTCGCTCACGATAAATATTTACAGACATGATATTATAGGCCATATAGTAAGGGTCGACCGAGACACGTTTTTCGTTCTCGGCCGAGACCGAGACCGAGACCGAGAATAAATTAAAATCTCGGCCGAGACCGAGACCGAGACCGAGAATAGATAAATAAAAAAGAAAATGCGCTATTTTTGCAAAATATAGTATATTTAAGAATGTCATAATATTTTTTTTATAGTTTTAATACTAAAAATTTAACAACATGATGTTGTAGCACAGAAAAAGCAATTTTTCTACATTTTCACCCTTCAAAGAGTGTCGCCTCTCATCGTATAACTGACCAGCTCTACTAAAGAGCTGTTTACTTGCTACTACACTAGTAGGCGGTGCTGATAGAAACTTTTTTGCTGCAGGCCTAAGTACTTCATATGGTGACAAATACCAATATTCAAAAATATTTGCGTTTCTTTGGAGTCTTGGCTCTCTAAGAAAGCTGTCAATCGCTATTTCTATAACAGAACTTGAACTGCTTTCGTAACTTGTCATTGGGTCATCAACCAAGTCTATGACATCATGAGCTGCCCATAAGATTATGCTGCCCATACGATGATGATTACATCATCAGATCCTGGTTTCCTTATCATCGTACCACCCTTGGGATATCTCCTTTCCAACAAATAAAGAATTATCAAAATAGGCTCATAAACGACGAAGTTATCCCCGAACATGAATAAAAGATATACTATACCTATAAATACGGTCGAATTGAGAACCTCCTCCTTTTTTGGAAGTCGGTTAAAAAGTAATGAAATGAGCGAACGGCGCGGAGTGGCGGCAGCAGCGGTAAGTAACACCCCGCACCCGCTCGCTGCCAGCCGACCAATCACAATCGATAGCTCGCTCTCGCACTGACTAAGTGACAAATGTGGACGCGCGCGGTAGATTTGAATCCCATTATCCTATACCGTACCTACTTACAACGGTCTCGGTTTGGCCGAGAATCTCGGCGATTTTTGGCCGAGAACCGAGACCGAGATCTCGGTAGAATTTTTGGCCGAGAATGCCGAGACCGAGACCGAGACCGAGATCTCGGTCGACCCTTACCATATAGAGTTATCGTAGTCCTAGCGTTTGTGTTACGTATTTTTTCGGACCCCTGGCACAGGATTACTATCACTTTAGGCTGTTGAGTAGAAGGTGATTTTATTAGCGTATATTAATTGTTATTAGACGCTGTTTGCTTAGTAAAATTTTGATTTAAACAGGCCAATGTTTATCGGTCCACCCAAACTGGTGTTCATCAAGACCACCGAGGGTGGGACTCAAGCGGCCCTCCGTCCAGGGGCGCCGAAGGGTCAAACGATCCTGGTCGCGCCCGCACCTACTACGGAAATGACAACTGCCACTGTGACCACGCCCACCGCAACCGCTACAGTGACAGTGTCCAGTACAGCGGATGATCCTGATGATACGCCACTGCCTCGTATATTGCGTCGAGCGGAACGCAAGTACGGCAAGAGGCAGAAGACTGACACCGCGGATAAAGAGAAGGAAGCCGATGAGCAGGATAACGCGTCTGTTAGTTCTAGTGAGTATTGATAAGACAAATCTAAGGATCTTGTGTGATTCATACATTTGGATTAACGGTTTCTGTACTCTCCGCCGCCGCGTTGGCGCAGCGGTCACAGAACTGATTTGTGGCTGTTGCGCTGGCGGTTGCGGGTTCGATCCCCGCACACGGCAACATTTGTATTGGCCATACAGATGTTTGCCGTGGTCTGGGTGTTCGTGCAGTAGGGAACATATCCGCCAATCCACAGTGGACCAGCGTAGTGGATTAGGCTCCAATTCTTCTCCAACATGGTGAAAAAGGCCTATGTCCAGCAGTGGGATGTTACAGGCTGAATTATATTTTTAATTGACAGAGGGTTCAGCAAATAAAATGTAGCTTATAATCTAGAGCAGTCCGACTTGGAAAATACCTCAACCTAAGTTTATAGTCACATTTGAGTCCAGTCAACAAATACAATTTTCAAGTAGTCTGTTCCTGTGCTGAGTGAGGTATCAAGACATCTTCATTTCGGTCCAATGTGCTTGTTGTGCTCCTAATGTTGTGGGCTACGGTAACCGATTACGGGACCGTAACAATTGCTTTCCACCATAGTTCTTTGAAAAAGTATTAAGAAGTATTAAATAAAAAGCGTCGTTTTTAACCTCATTATAAAATAAGTAGATACATACTCGTATTATTAAACATTTTAAAATGACGAAACTCTTAGTGCGCGCGTTCGAAACTGCATTTAAACCGTTTTTACAAACTTTTACCAACATGTAGTTACAGTTGTCCACTTTTGAAGTTGATTAATATTTTTTAACAGAGAAATCAAACCAGAGCACAACGGAAACGACTACAGAGGTGCAAATTAAAGATGAACCCGATTGGGACGCCAGTAGTATAGAAGAAGAAGAACGGTCTATAGCGGAAATGTTCCAAGCGGAAATGAGTGTCAAGTCTGAACCTCTTGATGAAATGGACATTGAGGAAGAAAGTTTGGTAAGTGTGAGATTTATTTATTTTACAAGGACTGTGTTTTAGATGACGCACGCACGGTGTAGTAGTAAAAAGTGTAGTATCTTATGTTGGGATGTGAAACAGATAAATATATGTATTTTTCGTATAAATAATAAAGAAATATATTATATTTAAAAAATGTTGTAAATTTGAGTGAGAAAAAATAAACTAACTAAAGAAAACCGTATACACCTTTATCCGTTAATATTTAAAAATTCCTCTAGGATTTACGCGAGTTTTCAACCGGGTAAAATTGATAATAATATGTAGTAATGATTAGTTGTTCCGCCAGTTGTACAGCCCGCTGGCGTGCGAGCTGTGCGCGGAGGTGTTCACGGTGCCGGCGGCCTGGGTGCGCCACGTGCAGAACCACGCGCGCGACAACCACCACCACCCGCGCCGCCGCAAGCACCGCTCCGCTGTGAGTACCTGGACCACCCCTACCACTTGACTTACGAATACGGTACACGGGTACAGTGCAGTGCGGTATGGTACGGTACAGTAAGGTGCGGTGCAGTACGGTACAGTAAGGTACGGTGCAGTACGGTACAGTACGATACCAGAATGAGTACAGTACGGCACAGTACTGTGTAGTATGTTACAGTACAGTGCAGTACGGTACAGCACAGTATGGTACAGTACGGTACGGTACTGTGTAGTATGATAGTGTACTTTACCACACTCTAGATGTTGTATTGTACAGTACACTATAGTATAGTACTGTATTGACTTTATAAATTTCAAGTGGATTTCCAAGTGCATCATTATTCTGAGATAATATAAATGCTGTTCTTCATTGTGTAAATATTTTTTATTTCTTACAGAGCGATGACACAGAGGAAACAATGGCATTACTACGATGTGATCTCTGTCAGAAACACTTCCCCAACCCTGGGGAGTGGGTCAGACACATACAAAGCACACACACTGAATCAGGTCAGTACATAAAGAGTTACTATTATTAAAATTAAGATAGAATAGAATATCTAACAGTATAATTTTTTATTCTCTATTTAGAATTAGATAATTATTTTTATCTTTTGGCATATAATAAATTAGTTTATAAATTTTTTATATATTTTTAATGAATTAATCTTCTTGATCTTGAATATTGTACTATTTTGTTTATTAAAAGTTTTGTATTATTAAATTGTATGAAATATTTTCAAGTGCGTAGTGTAACAGTTACCAACATAGCTGAACATTGATTGTTATGTATGTGGCTAATTCTCGACAAACGCAACATCGTTGAATTTTTAATGCAACTTAACCGCTGTTACCTTCCTATCACAGTATCGATTTCGCATAGTTTTTTTTTTAAACGCATCTTCTTTTTATTTATTTTTCACACCGACCCGCTACAGTCATGATAATCACTTCAGTTATGTTCTATGATAGTTTTTGTAACCTTGGAATGCTTTGTATCGCTTTCGAATTGTATAATTTTTGCACAGATATTCTTAAAAAAAAAATCTTTTACAAAGCATTGCATTGAATCCTTGTGCTGTTGTGATTGAGATCGTTGTCTAAATGTTCGTTCGATGTCGGTTGTCCAGAATTGGCCATATCAAACAACAGTGCCCCACCAAAACGTCACAATCGTTTCACAGAGGGCGCGCAAAACAAGATTTGCACGTTCTGCAAGAAGACATTCCCGTCACACGCCTCTATGCTCATACATATGCGTACGCACACAGGTCAGTGTGGTTTTTAGCTATTTTCCCCTTAAAAATAATGAAACTATTTTTTTATATTTCCAAACCATTATTGGATCTGGAATAGATCTATAATAGTAATAGATCTTGTTGGTGGATTATATTTATTCATTTTGTGTAATCTCCTTATAAGGGGGCGTTCAAGTATCACATAACGCAAATTTTGAAGATTTTTGACCCCCCCCCCCCCCCATGTAACGCGCCGTAACGTTTTCCTGTACACCCCTCCCCCCACTCCTTAAACGTTACGTAACACCCAACTGAATATTTTTACCCAAATGTCACAACTATGTTGCGCAAACTAACCGAAAAGTCGCTAAATTAGTTTTGTTATTGATTTAATCACGTTTGCGGTAGTAATTAATAAATAAACAATAGATTTTAATACCCTAGTTTTTTTAGTTAAATAAAAAACAGTGTTACGTAACGCGTTGTTCGAACCCCCCCTACCGCGCTTGTAACGCGTCGTAACGTTTTACAAGCCCCCCCTCCCCCCTAATTAGCGTTACGTAATACTTGAACGCCCCCTAAATTAATGTAATAAAAACGGTAATTTGACTAAAAAATTAGAAGTCTATTTTTATAAATCATCTAATCTAACATAACCTAGCTACTAGTTAAACTTTAAGCTCTAACTTTGTGAAATTAAAATGAAATATGTAATTAGCTCTTAAACTGTGCAAAATAATAGTAACAGAAATCACAATGATGTTTTTTTTTTTTTTTTTTTAATAAAAGAGTGTGTCAAATAAAGTATTAATTTTGAATGGGCGGGCAGGCGAGCGTCCGTTCGTGTGCGGGCTGTGCAACAAGGGCTTCAACGTGAAGTCGAACCTGCTGCGGCACCTGCGCACGCTGCACGACCAGGTGGTCAGCCCGGCGCGCCTCGACGACGACGAGCCCGCGCCCGAGCCCAAGCGCGAGTCTTGAGGACGAGGAGGGAGGGCAGGTGAGCGACCACTCTCTCTCTCTCTCTCTCTCTCTCTCTCTCTCTCTCTCTCTCTCTATTTGTACGACTAGGGTGACCAATTTTTATGTGTGAGTAGGGATAACATTTTTGAAGTTACACTTCTTTTGGCGCGTTAGGGAAAAATGATAAGAGTAAATTTTAACGATGTGCTCGCACACCGTCACGAAAATAACCGACACGAAGAAGTAAGCAACTTGGAGTTAGCTAGCCAATGATGTATAACTTCTCACGTGCGTACACAAGTACACACACACTTTTTTTTAGTTTTTGTGACTAAGGTGACAATTTTTTATTTATGAGACAATGGTGACCACTCTTTTTTTATTTGTACGACTAGGGTGGCCACACTTTTTTATTTAAATTTGATAAAAAATACGCCTGATGGATGGATGGATGATAACCATCCATGCTGGCTTTGAAATACACAGGCCAAAGACGGGCAGCAGCGTCTTCGGTGCGACAAAGCCAGCCCTGCGGTCACCAACCCGCCTGCCCAGCGTGGTGACTATGGGCAAAACACATGAGTTCCCGTCGCGGGCGCGAACTTGTGGAGGCCTATGTCCAACAGTGAACTGTGATAGGTTGAAGTGGTGGTGGTGGTGGTATTAAGTGGTTACAGTAACTAAATGCCAGCAACACTAACAACACAGTCTTTGACCCTCTCCAGAAGCCCGGACTACCTCACACCCTACAAGAACACAAAACTACTTGAAAGAAATATTATTAAGCTGTGACCTTTTGTAAGGCTGAAGTATACCCAGACGTGCTGTATCCGATTTTGAGCAGGATATTTATCGGTGTGCCGATAATCGATATTTATATGAGTGTATGGTGCGGCAGGTCGAGGGCGCGGTCGGCGCGCGTACGTGCCCGCGCTGCACGCCAACGAGTCGCTGCGCAAGCAGAGCTACTCGCTGTTCCTCAAGCAGCGCGCCGTGCTCTTCTCCGCCAAGAAGTGGAAGTAAACGCGCCCTGTCCCGCCGCTGAAATTATGTTTGAAACGTTCACTTAAACCCGTTCCTATATTAAAAAAAGATGATCGCTCATGAACATTTAAATTTCGAATACATTTTTTAAATTTCGAATACATGTTTGAAATTTCGAATACATGTTTGAAATTTCGAATACATGTTTGAAATTTCGAATACATGTTTGAAATTTCGAATACATGTTTGAAATTTCGAATACATGTTTGAAATTTCGAATACATGTTTGAAATTTCGAATACATGTTAGAAATTTCAAATATAATATGTTTGAAATTGAATTTTAACTCTTCCTGAGCAAATCAAATCGTTTTTTTTTTTTTAATATTGTCATTTGGAACTGAGTTTTAAAGAACTCTTAAGCGAGTTTGGTCTAATCCATAAAAATACCACTCTGTAGAATCAAGATAGTCTATATTAGGATATTAGATCTGGATATCGTTTTAATTAAAAACTATAAATAAGATTAACTTTTTTGTTTTAAGATGTAGGAAAAGACATTAGTTTGTATGTAGACTTGTGTGTTTTACACTCAACAGAAAATGTATTTATGGATTAGACTGGAATCTCCCGTTGAGTTTCTCATTTGTGTTACGGGTCTTATTAGAATAACAAGAATTAGTACCATTTTTCATTTAGCAATACATATTGCTAATATGTATACTTCAATTACATTATATATCAAAGAACGAAGCGCAGAGGTGTTAATAAAATAATGATTATTTATTTTCAATGTCGAAAAGTTTGCATTTATTGGAACTATATGTAATTGAAGTTAATGTATTAGTTTGATGACATTGCGGGATTAGTTTCTGGAGTAGTAGCTTTATTGACGGTTTTTAATGTTACCATAAAAATAGTTCTTAGTTAAGGTTTCAATTTCCTGCTCTCAGTCTGAATATTATACATAGAAATCATATTACTAATACCTATATCTGTTTTCTTATACAGTTGATGTGATGATATCTGGTACTAAAGTATTACTAAAATTCGACAATCGGCGGCGGGCTCGGCGTTAACTTTTGTATCCTGCCCACCCTCCTTAAATTTTAAATTTATATTTAATTAGCTTTTATTGCTATGTTTAATTTTTATTATTCCCACAATATTAATTTAAGTTGATTAGTCTAGGATAGTTTTAAATGTTTCATGTGATCTTTGAATTTTCTTGTAAGTTTTATTTATGATACGGTATAATTGTTTACCAAATAGAATAGTTAAGGATGATAAGTCGAGTCAGATCAAATTTTTTTTTAGTATATGTTAAACACGCACTAATATATATACACAACATTATCTAAGGATGTTGTAACCATAGTTATATGTAATTTATTATTCACCATTCCAAATGTTAGAAGTAAAAAATTTGTGTTCTATGTTTATCATTTTAATACTCATGTGAAACATGAAGGCGACATAAAAATTATTCTACTATTTTATATAATAGTAAGTCGAAATAAAAAAATTTGAATGATTGGGTTATTGTTTTATTAGAAAAAATAACTAAAAATACTTTGCTCATGTTCCCAGGACATCACAATTTTAATGTAATAAACTTTGCATCAGTAACTTGACATGATAGTGTGGCATATATTCATATTAAAATAAGTTAAATCCTAATTAGTTCAGTTGTCGTCCTCCTCAATCTTAGGGGCTAGGTAGTAACGAATATGACCAATATCAGGTATGCGGTACTCGACTACTAACGGCACATCTGCTGACATTGATAGTTGAACCTGGAGAAAAAAATTAAAATGTCAAAAAAAATACTAAACAAATTTATAGGTATTTTTTTATAATGAAATAATGCTAGTTTTCATTCATCATTACATGGATATCAATTCAAATTCTCTGTGTAAAAAATGTAAGAAATTTTTAATTTTGTGCTCATAAAGGAATTTATTTTTGTATAAATAAAATAAATAAATAACTAAACAATATACACACGGTCGCCTGTTCCTGCCTGTTTAAAATAAGCACCTTAATGCTCGTGTTATAGGTAACAGCCAACTGGTACAGCTACATATACAAGATGTCAGTGAATAGCATAACTCAATAACTACAACTACAAGGCCTAGGACTATAAATTTTAGTATTTTTGTTAGATAATAAGTCTCACTACCCCCCATAACCCGTTGGTCCACTACTTACGGGACATCCTGTATATTTTCTTTTTTCGATAAACATACTTATTAATAATACATATATAAATATATTACACCCAGACTCAGGGTGGGAATCGAACCCACAACCCCAGGAGCAGAAAGCAGTATCTAGTCAAAAATACAGGAAACATATTATATAGGTATACAGGAAAAAACACTCTGTTTATTCCCATTATAGATTATAATGAAATACTTTTTGTACCTGTGGACTCAATGACGTAGCCTTAGTGAAGTAGTTGAGGTACTGGCAGGCGAAGGTAAGTGTGACAGGTTCATCCATCTCAATAACAACAGCTTCCTCCTCCTTATCTATGGAAGCTGTCTGTGCCAGCTTGATGTTAGCGGAGCCAATGTCGCCACTCGCAGAAAATTTAACACCTAGGAAAAATATATTAGCTATTATAATATTTGAAAAATATTACTCTTAATATAAGTTTAAGATGAACTCTTTTTGTTTTTGTTTTGTTTTTGTCTTTACAATAGTCTAATATTATTCTTTTGTTTACTTCTCTATACTTAATATTGAAAATTCTATGTTATTGTTTATATACAGACTTAAAGTAAGTATATACCTTCTTTTGTGCATGATATGACCATCGATTCTCCAAACTGTGAGAGATCACGACAGATTCTGGCGAACTCTCCGCTTGGCATACGAATGGTGCAGCTGTACTCAGTCTCAGGGATACCTTTGTAGAGAAAACAAATTAAATTTAATTTTGACTGGCTAAAGAATGGATGATGTTCTCAAATCAACTGGATTTTTGTTGTTACCCCAAAACTTTTTACTGGATGGAACAATTTTGATGATACTTTGCCAAAATCAAAATTTTCAAGAGCAATTCATGTTCATTCGAAAAATGTTAAGGAATGTTAACATAGATGAATTTTAATACATATTCAACTCCCAAATGAATTTTTATTTTGTGTGCACTGATGCAGACCTTGTTAAATCTTAAGAGATAACACAATAGTTTATTTTTTATCTTACCTAAGTGCTCCAAATCTAAATTCATTAGCTTCATCTCATAATCTGAGACTTTCTCTTGATTGGGACTCTCAAACACGAATGTGACTGTATCGGCATTGTCTTGTGCCTTCATAGTAACTGTGTCTTTGTCTCCCGCACATTTTAAGATTTTTGACATGCTATAAATAAAAAAACATCATTAAAGCTAGTGTATAATAAATATAATGCGTAATATACACTATTTATATCAGGCCAAATTCCTTGATAGTGGACTATAAAGCCCATTTTCAAAATTTGAAAATTTACACGAGCCACAATTATATACGAATTTACGTAAAAAAGTATGCAAAATAAGTATACAAAATAGGTGTTATTGAAATGACTCGACAAGCAGCATTGATTAAGCACAATTTCAACTTTCTGTTGCAATTAAAGTTTGCAAATTCAAAATCGGTCAGGAGTCCTACCTATCATTCTTAACTTCGACAGAAATGAAATTTGTTACAATTTTGCACTTGTATATTAGTTGTCAGTAATTTAAATAATATTTTAAAACACAAAAGGAAAGATAATAATTTTTTAAACTATAATAACACAAAATAAAAATTAAGGTAAAATCGAGAGCCACAAATAATCCTTCAAAGATGCGGATCTTTATTTTATTGTATTGGGTTGGTCTCCCCTGCTATAAACGGTCACTAATATGATTGTCATTTAGAAAATTTCAAAATTTACTATATTAATGTTAAGTCACATGTGACCACAGCATCTGCAACATTGCCAAAATATCGGGAGTTTCAAAATGACAATCGCAGTAAGTCTCGTACAATTAAGTCAGTTCATATATTATGTTGTTGTTTGTCTTGTATGTGGTATATAGATCAATCGGTATTCAAACTATTTTAACATTTACTTTGACTTGAAATGAAAGACTACTCGCATATACAACTATTATAAACTTACCTTCCTAAATTCATGCCCATAGAAATATTTCTGTCACATCTATATTTATCAAAACCATCTGCTCGGAGTGTCAGGGACACGAGCGATACATGTGAGTTATCCATAGCCTGAAAACAAAAAAAAATCCATATTAGATACTTATATTACAGCTCTCACACAACAATGATGTTTATAATATACAAGCTTCTGCACGCGACTTCATCCGTGTGGAATAGGATCAATTCTGTCATACATGATTTGTATGAAACTTGAACCGTTTACGCAGCGGAAGCTCTCAAAAGAAAAAAAAAACACTCGATTTTGAAACATTCTTCATTGGTGCTACGCTACTATTGGTCTTAGCGTGATGATATATCGCGGTATAAGAACCAGATGAACGTATCTACAAAAAAATCAAAAAAAGTTTTTTTTCGTAAAACGGTTCACAATATAGTCCTTTATGAATTGCCAAAACGACGTAACGGTAAAGTCAATATTTATCAAATTCCAAAAAAACGAATTAGCTTAAGAGTCATTTTCAATTGAACCAGAAAAACGTATTATGAATACCGTTTAAATAGTTCTAATTATCTTCCTACCTCTTTAGAGCTATAAGAACGTATTTCTAAAAACAATATTTTTATTCGATTAGAATATAGTTTGTTTGGCAATAATATAAAAACCAGAAGAACGTAAAAGCTTATACGTTGTTTTGGTCGTTACAAAATTTTGTTTTGATGCTTAGTTTAAAGAGCCAGTGTAACGTTTGTGTATTTACGTTTTATTGGCACAAACATTTTTGTTAGATAAATAATACAAATCAATGGCCAAAACGATGTATTACGATTTACGTTTATGTGGCAGTACTATTGTTTGAAAATAATTAAGGGTCACACTAACGTATGTCAACCAAATTTTAAATATATATATATTACGTCTGCGTAAGCACATATAAATAAATAATTTCTATTTTTTTCAAAGCTCTAAGAGTATGGCAATACATAGAAAACATTTTTTTTTTCCATACTAGTATTTTATCTGTATTAAAAAGCTGGTAAAGTTTAAAGAGCCGAATTTTCACAGTATTTTTGCTTTCCTGTAAAATTGAGAAAATGTAGATACGTTTATCTGACTCTTACACCGCGATATAGCCTACAGCCTTTCTCAATAAATGGGTTATCTAATACTGAAAGAATTTTTCAAATCGGACCAGTAGTTCCTGAGATTAGCGCGTTCAAACAAACAAAAAAAACAAACTCTTCAGCTTTAGTACCTGGGTGACCGAGCCTAGCTCGGTATTTTCATCTTATTTTTTGTTTTTTTTTTCTCGGTATTTTTATATTTTAATTTTATTTAAATAATAAATCACGAGTGAAATTAAAAAAAGAAAGAAAAAAAATGTATCTGGAGACTGAGATTCGAACCCGGGTCAACACGATTTGACACCCGCCGATTTCCTAATTACGCCATTACAGCTATGTTGACGCGAAGTGAAATTAAGCTTCGTATTCTAATGATATTTTTTCATTGCCTAAAAACAGGGATAAAACGACATTTTTTTTAAATGAATCCTAGCTAGATCAATTTTTCGCCCCCGAAATCCCCTGCATACTAAATTTCACGAAAATCGTTGGAGCCGATTCCGAGATTCAGAAAAATATATATATATATATATACAAGAATTGCTCGTTTAATAGTATAAGATAATTAGTATAGATACACCAACAAATCTAACAATATTATTTTGTAAAAGTACGGTTGAGCAAACTCAGAATTGGTTTTGGAAGAAATGAGCTCAGTAAATTAAAAATAAAAGAAATGCTTATATGTTTTACTCCTTTGACGCTATTGTACACAATATGACAATACTAGAGGAATACCATCCAGAACTGGGCAAGTTATTGTTTTGGAAAAGTTAGAACAAAATAGAATTATTAAAATACCTGTAATTGGATTCCATTATCATCACAGTCGAACGTTGCTTGTGTTAGGAGATCTTTAATAGCCTCCAGAACTTTCTTTAGAATTGAGCTGCGAAGAAGGCGTGCTTCAAACATCTTTACCTAAGAATTTAACAACGTTATTAATTTCACGTAACGATACCAATCTATGTGAATGTCGAATACACAAAGGAGATTATATGAAATTTATATAGAAAATGTCTAATTGAACACCACAAAGAGGCGGTGAAATTTCTAATTAGATTTTATCTTTTTATGAGTCACTATTCACAATACACAATTATTTAATAGTATATTCCAACTTTATTACTTACAAAACTGTTTATTTGGTCCTTTAAAATAAATAATTACAATAGTTTGGTTGTAATAGCAAACGTTTTAGATTAATTGCTGACCGCGACGGTAAATGACACACAAGCCGGTTATAAGCGGGAAAAAGTAGCGCGAAACTTTTAAACGTCAAACGTTTATCTGTTCAATATTCAATCGTTTAGAAATCATCATGAAATCATAATCAATCTTGTTGTAAAAGATTTTTTTTTGTATTATAAAAAAAAAAGTTAAAATTAATGGAAATATTTTAATAACTCGTAGTACATACGTATATCGTATATAATCGTAGTGTATGATAGTAACCGTAGTATATTTGTATAATCGTAAAAGACAAAAAAAGCTTTATCCGTAACGTATACAGTTTTGTATACAGTATAGGTACTACATATTTTGTTATTTCAGTTTTATGAAATAAGAATCGTCGAGATTGTATTTAAATATTGTTACGAGTACACAAAAAAGGAGCTTGCGCCATCTAGCGGGGAGCGGAGGAACCACGTTGTGTGCTGTACAAGCCACTTTGTTACAAAGACAACGTGAAAACATCCACTCATTACTAGATGGCGCTAGAGGACATATAGGTGAATGAACTCAGGATCGAGTACACGCACGAACGTTCTAGAACTGTCTGGGAGTAGGCTCGGCCCGGTATAAAAAGGCCGGGGAGGCCGAGCGGACTGCGGAGTCAGTTCAGTTTGAGCTACGACGAAGCGACTTCGAAGTGAAGACTAGAAGTGATACCAGCGGAAACCTACGACATTGGCTACGACCTCGGACATTGTTAGTGCTTAGTGAAGTGTACCTAGTGATAAGTGAGTGTACCTAGTACTTAGTGCTTGTATTTAGTGCGTAGTATTTGTACCTAGTGCTTGTGTCGGACCTAGTGCTAGTGAATAAAGTCTCTAAAAGAGTCAGCAGGTCTTTCTCTCCAAATCGTTCGAACCCTAACACGTAACAACTGGTGTCGGAAGTGAGATTTGGAGATGCCATTGACTCCGAGAGAGAACCCCAAGGAGGGGGTCAGGACGAGGGCACAACGAACTGCGGATGCCACTGTGGGCCAAGCCCCACCCACTGGCCCCGCCTACCAGGCCCCGCCCACTGGCCACACCCCTCAGGCCCCGCCTACTGGCCCCGCCCACTGACCACGCCCCTCAGGCTCCGCCCACTTTGGCTCAAGCCCCGCCCACTGGCTCCACCCACCTTGTCACGCCCACCGGACAGGCCACGCCCACCAGCGGCACCGTAGCTACTACAGACCCTCAAGTGGCACTTCAATTAGGAAGTTTAATTGAATTAATGGAACGCAAGTACAGCGCTTTGCAAGAATCACAAGAACGCAAGTTCAGCGCTTTGCAAGAATCACAGGAAAAGCGCTTTGGGCTATAAAAGATGTTAGTGACACGGTGGGTAAGCTCCGAAAAGATGTCGACGAAGTGGAAGAACGAGTTACCGGGTTAGGATTGGATGTCGAAAATGTGAAAACCGGCCTCACGGAATTACAGAAGAAAGTAGTACGCCTTGAAACCACGGGAGTTGTGATGTCTAGTGGAACTACCGTAGTGGCGCAAGGACCAAGAGTGAAAGTGCCGCCATACGACGGCACTACTTCGTGGAACGCTTATCGTCAGCAATTCCAGACTGTTGCTACTGCCAATGGATGGACGGAAGAGCAATGCCTGACCGCTCTCACTGTTGCGCTCAGAGGGCAAGCTTTGTCTGTCTTGGAAGCACTGCCACATACAGGAAATGGGTTCCAAGACCTGATGGAGGCACTTGAATCCAGATACGGGGAGCGACACCTGGAGCACGTGTTCCGTGCCCAACTGCGTGACAGAGTCCAACGCTCAGGAGAAGGACTACAACAATGGGCGTTGGAAATTGAAAAACTCGTCAGGAAGGCACACCCAGGAGCCGACACCAAGATGGTAGACACGAATATTGTTCAAGCATTTGTCGACGGAATCAAAGATCTGGAAGTCAGAGCTGCAGTGAGGCTTCGCCACCACAGCTCGCTAAAGGAAGCATTGGCGCATGCTTTGGAGGTCGAGGCGGTTCGCCATGACATACGGCAGACTCATAGGATCCGCGAGGTCTCTGAGGAAGTCAAGGAGATTAAGGCTCCTACGAAGAAAAGATATGGAGTCATGTGCTACAAGTGTGGCGAGAGGGGCCATCTCCAGCTCAACTGCCCGCAGAAGGAGACCCATCTGGCAAGGATAAAAAGGATCGAGGATCAAATGGAAGAGCTGAAGAAGCAAGGGGCTTCGTCCCCTGCCCGGGATCAGGGAAACGAATAGAAGCCAGGACTAAGGGGCGAGTACTGGCTGACGCGGAGGAAGCCCCGATAACCGTTATCTCCCAGGCATGCAGCGGGAATAGTCTTGCGATTCAGGGGACTATTAACGGGACGGATTGCAAAATGACTCTAGACACAGGAGCCTCTAGAACAATAGTGAACCCAAATCTGGTAAAAGCCGCAAGGGGACACAAGAGGAGAATTAACTGTCGGCTTCTTACGGCCTCCGGTCAGCCAATACCCGTCCTAGGAGAAATGTCAGGTACGATGTATGTAGGGGGGTCCTCATACTCCCATAACGTTATCGTGGCTGAGATTATGGATGATTGCATCTTGGGTCTGGATTTCATGAAGAAACACAACTGCAGAATTAATGTCGCTGACGGAGTTTTCAGGTGTGGTGAAGAAGAAATCTTCATTCTCGGAGGTGCCTGCGGGAAAGTCGCATGTATAAGGAAAGTCATTATACCTGGACGAGCATCTCTAAGAGGGGAGTAGTGTTACGAGTACACAAAAAAGGAGCTTGCGCCATCTAGCGGGGAGCGGAGGAACCACGTTGTGTGCTGTACAAGCCACTTTGTTACAAAGACAACGTGAAAACATCCACTCATTACTAGATGGCGCTAGAGGACATATAGGTGAATGAACTCAGGATCGAGTACACGCACGAACGTTCTAGAACTGTCTGGGAGTAGGCTCGGCCCGGTATAAAAAGGCCGGGGAGGCCGAGCGGACTGCGGAGTCAGTTCAGTTTGAGCTACGACGAAGCGACTTCGAAGTGAAGACTAGAAGTGATACCAGCGGAAACCTACGACATTGGCTACGACCTCGGACATTGTTAGTGCTTAGTGAAGTGTACCTAGTGATAAGTGAGTGTACCTAGTACTTAGTGCTTGTATTTAGTGCGTAGTATTTGTACCTAGTGCTTGTGTCGGACCTAGTGCTAGTGAATAAAGTCTCTAAAAGAGTCAGCAGGTCTTTCTCTCCAAATCGTTCGAACCCTAACACGTAACAATATGTTAATTAGTGTGGGTATATTTAATAATAAATAAATATATACAAGTTATACAACACACACACACACGGTCGCAGTAAACAATGCTTGTGTTATAGGTGACAGCCACAGCCAACTGATTACATTTTTTTTTTTCGATATAGGTACATACATATAAATACTACATATATAAATAAATATACATTACACAGACTCGGGGTGGGAATCGAACCTGATCGAACCCACACTACACACTAAAAACTGCGCCAACGGGCTAGTCAAACTAGTATTTAACGTAAAACTAGGCTAGTATTTAAATTTCCTGCTCAAAATATGGAGCAGCCCGATTGGGGTAGTACCTCAACCTTACAGAAGACCACCGCTAAATAAGGTACTGTCTACTGTTCTCACGCAGTATTGTGTTCCTGTTGGTGTATAAGATTACCAGAGTTCCTGGGGGGGGGGGGGGGGGATTGGGGATAGGGTCGGCAACGCGCTTGCGATGCTTTTGGTAGTTCTGGTGTTGCAGGTATCTATAAGCTATGGTAATCGCTTAACATCAGGCGAGCCGTACGCATGTTTGCCAACCTAGTTATATAAAAAAAAGTTTGATTTTTAAGCATTGAGCTATTATTACTAACGTACTACGTTAGTAATAATAGCTCAATGTTTTTAAGCACATAATATACTGCTACTTCTTTAACAGACAATCAAGATCTTAAGTTTTATTTAAAAAATGATAATAAGTATATGGGCATTGACCTTTAATAATGCACTAATTGAAAATCTGTTTCTTGTTAAAGTTTGTTTATGCTATACAATATTAAGTAAACTTATGAGACACAAATGTCACACACTAATACAAAAAAAGAAAAAGAAAATTGAAACAATTTGTAATAACGTTTTTTATTTATTTACAATTTTTAACAGACAAATTATAACTCAACAACTTGACTTTGTTGTGGATATTCTGGTAGTTTAAGCTTGTATTTTTCTATGATACCTGGAGGTAAAAATCTTCCTCCTAGATAATGCTTAGCATTTTTTAGTATTTCAGGTTTAGCACACAGCTTAGGTGCTGAAAGTGATACAAGTAGATCTGGTTTAAGAGAATTTTCTGAGTCTGGACCTTTTTCTACATGCCAACCACTTGGAATGTCCACACTGAAAGAAAAAAAAAAAGGTTTATAAAAAAAGGACAGATATATTTAATTTTTTTGTTTATTTATATCAAAAACTACTAGACTGAATTCTAGGAGCTTATAAAAGGCAGAATGAAAATTTCCTAAATTTGCAAATTTTTTTCAAAACTTACCTACAAACAGGTAATCCGGCGTTAATTAACGCATCTAATGCTGGTTTCAATGCTTCCCTTACAGGCGGTTTAAAACTAAACCCAAATAATGCATCCACAAGGACTTGGTAATGATTTTTTAACTCCTCCGGAGGGGGCAATGTCTCTAGGATATGCACTCCGAACCTCTCACACTGCAGAAGCAAATTTTCATATAAAGGATTTGGTGTGCGTTTTGGATAATAAACACCTACATTATAACCAAAGAGAGTCATGTGTCGAGCTGCTACGAGGCCATCACCACCATTATTGCCGGGTCCACAAATAATTAACGCTGATTTGTATCTGTAAATATAAGTTATTATTTGGTGTATAAATTAAAAATTGATGATAATGATACAATTCAATTTACTATCACTTGTGCAAGTAAATTATTGTTATCATAAGAGGACCTCTGACCTCTCTACCAGCATAGTTCTATTTTTTTTTTAATGATTAATTACACAACAATATTATCCATCTCAATTTTATACCTAAGTGTAAACATAAACTCTAAAGTGTTATTCCTTACACTCAGTAAGTCAGAACGCTTTACACTCAACAGCTTTTAGTAGGGTTTACTCTTCTTACAAAGTCCAGAAAATACATGAGGCAAAGACAATTACCCAGATTTTGACAGACATGTTTGTGTATTGCAACACAAAACAAATGTTTTTCATGAGCGTGAATCGAGCCAGAAACCGCCACCGCAACAGTAAATGCTCTGATCTCTGCATCAACGCTTCAAGTATACCTACATCAAATTTCATCGTTTTTGATATTTCCAACTTACGTAGTAGATGGGAATACACGCGCCACAGCTGTTGCTACACTCAAACCAGCTAGTTCCATAAGCTGATCTACACTGAATTTATACTCATTAAACAACTCCTGGTCAAGAGCCGCCGCTTCAGATTGCGTTAAATAGTTCATTTTGTTTGTTGTATTATAATTACATTGACTTCCTCCGCAAGCTACAACACCTTTTAAACTTATAGTAGCTAGTCTCAACTGCAAGGGATACATATTAATAAATTCATAATAATTAATAGTAATACTGTAAAATGAGAACATTTAAAATAGAAAATGTTTCGTAAACGTACCGCTAAGGCGTATCCGAAAACCCTCTGAATTAACATTTACACTTAAATATATAGGAATTAGGAAATATTAATTTAGTATATTAGAGTATAAGCTATAATATATTAATATAATACATATGATTCAAATAAAATTCAAAATTCAAATTAATGAGATGTTAATGAGTATTAACTTATAGTCGGACTTTTAATTCGATTCACAGACTACTAAAAGAGAACAAGTTATTCGATTCCTGATTTGACATTAGCTACTGTCATTTTGTAAAATAATGATACCAGATTTAATAGTGTAGTGATGAACACAAAAATCGATAAACAATCGAGATTTATGTTTATGTAATCATAATATTGGTGTGCCAATTAAATACTATATTATTGATTTTTATTTAAATAAATACATAATTATTCATAATAATTATTTATTAATTAGTATTAGCTTTATTTTATAAAAAGTTAATATTTTTGTTTTTTATATTAAAAACAAAACTTAAAATATAAGAGCCGAGATAGTTTTCTAATTTCTCTTAGTATTCTATCGCCATTTTGTTTATCTTGTCATTCGGCTTCATTCTCCCAGTCTGACTGCACGAATATCTTGTTTCATTGCGAATCGATATTTTGTTATTTTGTTGGGTTTTGTTAAAGTTTTGTTACGTTGTGTTTGTTGTTACGTTTATAGTTTTTTGTGAACTTTGAGTGAATTTATTTGTTTTGGTTTTCCATCAAAATGGATCCTCAGCCAAGTACATCACAAAAAGACGTGGATGTTTTCTTGTCCCCAAGAAAAAAGCGTCCACGAAAAGCTTTCACTGTTACTGAAAAAGTAATGATCCACAACGCCTACAAGTACGTGAAAAATGAAACTTCTGCGCAATTGGAGGCCTTTGAAGTTGTGGATGAAAATGAATGTATGACCAAAGAGGCGGGTGACCGAGTGGAGGCAGTTCAGTTTGAGTGATCGACGACGCGACTTCGAAGTGAAGACTAGTGATCAAGAGTGATACCAGCGGAAACCTACGACATTGGCTACGACCTCAGACATCGTTAGTGCTTAGTGAGTGTACCTAGTGCTTAGTGTTTGTACCTTGTACTTAGTGTTTGTACCCAGTGTTTGTACCTAGTGCTTTGTGTCGGACCTAGTGCTAGTGAATAAAGTCTCTAAAAGAGTCAGCAGGTCTTCCTCTCCAAATCGTTCGAACCCTAACACGTAACAATATATTCATTTATAGTTTGAAGTGATTGACTATTCACACTCATTGCTCATTCATCTGATTGAACGAGAACTGAACGCATCACTATTACTTTAAATATGGTATCATTATTTTACAAAGTGACATTAGCTACTGTCAGTTGGCTTCGTTACAATGTACTCTGTGGCTTCGTCTAATTAAAAATACGACTATATTTGTTTTATTTCTCATGTTCCTTCATGATCACATTTATTTACTTATTTCACACACAATTATTAAAGAAAACTCTCAGATCCTTAATAAAATTAATCGTCATAACTAAATTATCCGTTTAGAAATATTTAATTTCCTGATATACTTAGTTTACGAGAATAAAATTATAAACGAGAAGAATCGATCCGGAAATAATCGATTTCCGTATCGAATAATTTCGCAACGTCACTATTTATTACTTGTCATAACGCTACAACACTGAAATTGTCAAATCGAATTAAAAGTCCGACTATAGGTATAACTTTAACTTGATTCTTGAGTCTTGACCATGTCTTGACAGCATTCTTGACATGCTTGACAGTGTGGTGACAAGTAGTGACAACTGACAGTTGTAAATTATCGTAATTCGTACCATATTCGTATCTAAGCATAGGTTTGTATTTAATCGAATTATTCGTAATCGATACATATCTTTTTCTAATTCTAAGTTTATTTTCTTATATAGACACTAGCCGACCCGTGCCCACTTCGTTGGGCGTTATAATCCATTTCACATAAGAAGGGTACGGTGAAATTTGATATGTTCCAATACACTCTCACTATTTTCAGCAAATCAGATAAATATAAATAATTTAAAATCACCAATTAATTTCTAAGGCAAATAATAATATTGGGGGTAATCTGTGCCCCGTATATACAAACAAAGTTATAAACTTTACCTCTTTATAATATTAGTATAGATAAAATGATAAAACAAATAAAACCTGTGTGGTTAGGTAGGTGTGTGATGTAGTAAAGTGAAACTTTTTTCACATTAAAGACATTTAACTAAAACAAATTGGAATAATATTCCATTATGGGTATAAAAATCGCTTTATCAATCTTACCGCACGGCCAACCGTCACGTTACATGCAATACACAGAGGAAAAAGTTTGAGACGATGTAATAAAAGTTTCACTTTAATAATTCGTAAAACATAATATGTCGATATCTTATCTCAGAGGTAATGTTTCTTAGATAAGATATAATCTAAGAAACAAGATAACAAATTGCAACTAATACATTTTCAATTGTTAAACCAAGAAATCATTTAAAATATTCATTCATCATAAGGTGTATTATAGAATGTAGAAGAATTTAATTTTTTTTACAAGCTTATTTAACTTGCAATGTATGTAATTATGTATGTATGTAAATTTAATGTTTGTTCGGGTGAAATCTTGCAACTCAATTTTGAAGCAGATATCTTCAACTAATTGAGCTGAAATTTGGTATACAGGTTCAATTTGGATGACAATGCATGGTTTGTATGCATTTATGTACATATGTATGTTTGTTAGGGTGAAATCTTGCAACTCAATTTTGAAGCAGATATCTTCAACCAATTGAGCTGAAAGGACAATGCCTATTTTCTATGAAGCCGTGCCCGGGTACGTGTTCAGACAATTCATATATTTAAGTATCCTTTATTAATCGAAAATAGATTTTTAATAATATTCTAAAAGTGATTAAAACCGTAGTTTATACTTTAATTAAAAAAGATATTTTATTTGTATTCCGGGTTTGTGCTGTCAAAACATATTAAATAAAAATACCAAGTCGGAAACGCAACTATAGAAATAAACGCTTTTTTTAATTAAATTATAAACCCCAACACGACCAGAAAATTGACATATTAAAGTTTTCTTTATTAATTAAAACTAGATTTTTAATAATAGTAATAAAAGCCGTGGTTTATATTTTAATTTAAAAAAAGCGTTTGTTTGTGTGGTTGCTATGACGACTTGCTATTTATATTTAAACTATTTTGACATGACAAACGCGGAATACAACTAAAATATTTTCTAAAATTAAATTATAAACCACGGCTTTGATCACTTTTAGAATATTATTAAAAATCTAGTTTCAATTAATAAACGATACTTAAATATATGAATTGTCTAAACTAGTCAAAGCACGTACCGGGCACAAATAGGCATTGTCTATTTGTATATGGGTTCAATTTGGATGACAATGCAAGGTTAACTTTGTGACGTCATTCTAAATCCAATATGGCGGCATATCCAAGAGTGCGGACTAGTTATTTTTAGTGCACTTCTACAATATGGGTATCAAATGAAAGGACTTGCTAAGAATAATTCGAATAAAGTGACGTGATAACCGACTAAAAAGTCAAAAATAAATTAAAAGTAAAAAACCTTTTTAAAAAACAAGCTTTTATTTGAATGCGCTAAAACGAAAAAAATAATTTTTTTACTTTAAAACTTTTACTATCTACTTATAAATATTATAAAGAGGTAAAGTTTATAACTTTGTTTGTATATACGGGGTAATCTTCGCAAATACTGATCCGATCATGAAAATTCTTTCGCTAACAGAAAGCTACACTATTCAGGAGTGACAAGATAAAAGGAAAAAGATAAAAATATATAAAAATTTTAAATCAGCAGGATTTGAACCTGCGCCCTCTGACGTGCCGTGTCAACAATTCAATCTAATCAAGCATTATTATTTGCCTTAGAAATTAATTGGTGATTTTAAAACTTAAAATATAGTAGTATTTTTAAACTTATATTTATCTGATTTGCTGAAAATAGTGAGAGTGTATTGGAACATATCAAATTTCACCGTACCCTTATGGTACCCTTCATAAGTGAAATGGATTATAACGCCCAACGAAGTGGGCACGGGTCGGCTAGTCTACTTATAAAGTCATTACACATAATCTATATTATTTAAAAGCTTGTCGCCAGATTTGTTGTGATTTGTTGATTAAAATTTTTAAACTAAGAAAATACGAGTACTCATATCTCGCCTTGATTACCTCAGAGGTAATCAAGGCAATAAAATCCCAAAAACTCGAGAAAGCCCCAGGGCTGGACAAGATACCTAATGAAATGCTCAAGAGAACCTTAGAGGAAATCAGTCCTGTGCTGGCAAAACTTTTCAATTAAATCTTACAAACGAGGCAAATTCTAGAAGAGTGGACCGAGTGCCACATAATTCTACTACATAAAAAAGGCTCCAGAGACGAGATTGGGAACTATAGGCCAATTTCTCTAATATCAAACATATATAAAGTAATTGCTAAAGTGATCCTGGAAATAATGTCAGACAAAAACAGTTGATACAGAAGTATAACGAATACAAAAAACAAGTCTACTTGGCGTTTTTAAATTACTCAAAGGCATTCGATAGCCTTAGGTATCTATACATATGGCGGAGTCTTGAACAACAAGGGGTCCAGAGCAACTATATAGAGATACTTAAGAGTGTATACAAATCTAGCAAGGCCAGTATTAAACTAGAATCAACAGGAGAATCATTCCATATCAAAAAGGGCGTACGCCAAGGCGATCCGCTCTTCCCTACGCTATTTAACGCTGTACTCGAGCATATCTTTAGACAGCTAAACTAGGACCACTTAGGTCTGAACATTAATGGAGCTCGCCTAAACCACCTAAGATTTGCCGATGATCTGGTGCTTCTTGAAGAGAATCCAGCAGCAATAGAACAAATGATGCAGAGCCTAGCAAATATAAGTAGAGAAGTTGGTCTGGAAATCAATGCCAGTAAAACTAAATTGATGACAAACTCAAGGGAAATAGACGTTATGGTAGATGCAGGCAACAAGATCGAATATGTCAAAGAATATATCTACTTAGGACAGATAATATCCCCTTCAGATGAAATGACAAAAGAGATAAACAGGCGAATAGCCCAAGGATGGAGAAAGTACTGGTCACTGAAGGAAATAGTGACAAGTAAGGATCTAGGCAAACACAAAAAAGAAAACATTCGAGACCTGTATCCTACCAGTCCTTACTTATGGCTGTGAAACTTGGTCAACAACACTTCACCACAGGGAAAGGCTAACAAAATGCCAACGTGCCATGGAAAGAAGCATGCTAGGTTTAAAAATCAATGACAGAGTCAGGAACGTAGACATAAGAACAAAACTCATAGACATTCTTACCCGGATAGATGTCCAAAAATGGAGATGGGCTGGACATATGCTACGCCACCCCATTAACAAATGGAGCAAGCAAGTCACCCTCTGGCAACCAAGAGACGGCAAAAGAGGCAGGGGTCGTCAAGTCAGAAGATGGGAAGATGACTTGAAACAGACAGCGGGACCTCTCTGGTTGAGAGTAGCAAGGGACAGGACCTATTGGAAGGAATTGGAGGAGGCCTATGCCAAAAGGCACACTGAACTTAGGGACCTCTTGTAACCCTATGTTTAGGAATAAAAGGCTATTATTATTATTATTATATATAGAAAAAATATGAACATCTAAATCGACGGACCATAATAATAATAACCTTAACGAATATAGGTAAATAATTTCCCACGGTAAAAAAAAAAAATATTTCTAAATTTTTTTTATAAATTTTTATATAATCTACCCGTCTAAGTCACTACTATCCCGAATTCATTTATTAAAATAGCTTTCAAGATGTTATGGCCATTTAAGGGTTAAAAAAATGAATTTAGAATACAAATAAACCTGTGTGGTTTTATAAAACCACGGTAACAGTGAAATTTCTCTTAACATTATAGACATTTAACTAAAATTTTTTGGAATAATATTCCATTAAGGGTATAAAAATCGTTTTATCAATCTTACCGCGCGGTCGACCGTCACGCGACATGTAACACACAGACGAAAAAGTTTAAGGCGATGTAATAAAAGTTTCACTTTATTTTTTTATTTTTACTTCAAAAACATGTCTCATCGAGTTACCAGATCGGTGAAGGTCGATCTTCCATGTCTCTTAGACCAATATTATTAATTTGTTAATAAAAATTGAGCATTTTATTATAATAATTAATTTTGATTCGATTAAAAAATGACTCGGTTCTGAACCGATAGAATATAGATTATACAATATATTATACCATGGAGAATCTATTCTCCATGTAGGTATAGGGTATTCCACTATGTTTGAAAAAGTACATCAAAATGTTGATTTTCTAATAAAAAGCCACAAAAAAATATCGATCACGATCACGATTCAGCCTGTAATATCCCACTGTTGGGCATAGGCCTCTTCTCCATGTAGGAGAAGGATCGGAGCTTAATCCACCACGCTGCTCCAATGCGGGTTGGCGGATATATTCCCTACTATGAGTAACGATCGCTATCAGGTGTACATGATAACAACCGGGACCGACGGCTTAACGTGCTCTCCGAGGCACGGTGGGGTAACCCACAAGGACTGCACAAACACCCAGACCACGACAAACATCTGTATGGCCAATACAAATTTTGTCGTGTGCGGGAATCGAACCCGCAACCGCCCGCGCAACAGCCAATCGCAATCCAGTGCTGTAACCGCTGCGCCAACGCGGCGTCAAATAAATATAACAAGACACAAAAATATATTTCGGCAAAATAAACACGCTTTCATGCCATAAAATTAAATTAAATTTTAAACCTTTTTTATTACCGCCAAAACGCTACAGCCATTTTGGTGACGTAATATGTGCAATAACAAAAGTGTTTGACGTATGTAAAAGAGTAACATAACCTACAATTACTATGACAACCATCAACAAATTAGTAATGAATACATATAATTTCAGTTGGAACAAGATATGAAGAGTTATTATACGAAAGAACACAACTATTACTCCTTGAAGTTAAAATTGATAGATATTATTGATATAGATAGCTGTTGACAGCACTGACAGAACTTTGTTATTGCCCGTATGACGTCACACCATGGCGGCTCGTGTTTTAGGTCACGTGATATACAGATTAAAATATACGACTTTTAATTTCAATATAATAAATCAATAATGTGCTTTTATGATTCCAAATCAGAATATTTAGGTGTATTTCTATATAAATTTTAATTTTTATCAAATTTTATAATTTATTTTTCACTACGGAAACTGGAAAGTACCCTATTATCAGTGTTGCCAGATGCACTGTAATTACAGTAGATCTACCGTATTTTCAAGCCGTCTACTGTACACTATTGTTATAAATACAGTCTAGGAAATACAGTGTATGGAGAACACTGTATTTTTTTGGAAACAAGTTTCATTAATTTTTTTATAATATTATAATGAGTGCCACTGTAATCGAAAATTTTAAAATCATGAACGCGACTTATCGCAAAAGTACGAGTAGGTATGTAATGTAGGGGAATCCCTATTCAGTTTTTCATTAGCAAAACAGTATCACCCGGCTAGAAGGAAAGAACAAGTTAACAACTACAGTTTGATGTAAATAGTGTGTCTTTCAAATTAGTTAAGTTTTAGAGGATCGGCGAGGGAACTGGGAAGTATTATTTTTATTAGTTTCAGTTGTTATACGTACGTGCAAGCGTGTAAAAAAAGATTTAATTTGTTTATCTAATTAAAACTTCTAAATTAATCATTACTTCTTCGGAAGACAATAATAATGTACCGTCAACTCCCAAAAAAAGCTAAGAAACGGCACTATAAACAAAAATTCCGAAGTGAGTGCCGAGTGGCTCAGTGAGATCCGAACGACCCCTATCGCGCAATTTTTGTGTTATGTGATACAAAAATATTAGCTGACAGAATTGCTATAAAAAGGCATGGTGAAGGAAATAAACATTAAAAAAATCTAAACCATTGTCATCTCACCCATCAATTACCACAGTGTTTGAAAAAACGACTTTAAAATCGGAAGATAAACGAAAAATGGCTGAAATCAAATTGGCGGCATTCAAGGCGGAACATTAAATCGCGAATTTTTTTTTGTTTTATTTGCACTGTAAAATACACTGCATTTTGTTTTGGTTTTTACTGTATTTATGACAAAAACACTGTAATTTTTAGTAGGTTACACCGTATTATCAGATTGTCCATCTGGCAACACTGCCTATTATACATGTATAATGCAAGTATTAAATGTATTATACAGACTTGATCTTGACAAGTTGACATAATGACATTTACATGGCGCTACTGCCCGCTATTCGCTAATACCACAGAGTACATTGTAATATGGCTAATACTTTAGACCATAGATAAGTAATTTCCTGTATATTACAATGTACTCTGTGGTGTACACTTTAGACTTTAGAGCCCATAGAGAATATTAGAGCCCGTCAGGGTAATATGTGTTCTGTGCTTTAGAGTTAAGTATTATGGCGCAATTACACTACACTACATCTAGTGCACTACGTCATATAGGACACTAGATGTAGTGCAGTGTAAATGCATGTAGGGATGTAGGACCCTAACGTAGGGTGATAGGAAGAGCCCGACCGTCCTACATGACATAGTGCACTAGATGTAGTGCAGTGTAAACACAGGTAGGGACGTAGAACGCCTCAGTCTTGCTGTGGCAGCCGATGTATTCGTATCTCGCAATAAATGACTTCGATGTAGAATATTTTATTATTGTTTTTTTTTTTGTAAATGACGTTTATTTTTTCTTTTTGATTTTCGTTAAGTGTGTGTATCGTATCACCTTATGGTGAAATAAATGTTTTCATTTTTTTCATTTTCGAAGGAAATATTATTAAATATTATAGATAATATGTACAAAGACATGTCCTACCTGTGGGATAAAAATCATTCTGAGTATAAAAATAAATCGTTACGCCACGACAGGTACAAAGTACTGTTCGAAATTATTGCTATATAGTGAGTATGTTGATTGTGCAATTATTGTATTAAATTGAGGCTTTGCATTGGTTTTCATAACGGTCATCAACACGTAGGTATCAAGTAGGTATTAGAGGTGTTCGTTATATTAGGTAGCGGTTAAAATCACCTATTATTTTTAAATCATTTTATAACCTGTTATTTTTTTTTACCTGGGAAGCGTGATATAATATCACGCTTCCCAGGTAAGGTTTGAAAGAATATTTTTATTTTTACTACTTTACCTCAAATGTAGGTACACAGAGCCAAATTGTACTCTATGGTCACAAAATTCCTTTTAATGTCCAGAACATCGTATAATATGTTAGTCCCATGTCAAATCGTATTCTGTTGTAACGGACTAAGAACTATTTTCCTTTGATTGTCCAGAACATTCACGTTGCGTATAATATCTTAGCTTAGTCTCATGTCAAATTGTATTCTATTGTAACTGAATAAGAACTATTTTCCTTTCAATGTCTTTTGAAATAAATTTTAAAAATATTTTAGTTCGTATTATTATTTTTATTATACTACACGTTAGACTTATTTTTTTCATATTATTTCGTTTTGTTTAACGGTTAAATTTTCAGTATGGACAACGCGTTTGTTCTCATATGATGTTCGTCATTTTCGTGAGTTTATTTACGAATTTTACGGTTGCGGTGTTGCGTTTTGAGAAACTGTAAATATAATTAATAATTATAATTAAGTTGTTTATATAATTAAGTATAGTTCTTTATATAATTAAGTATAGTTGTTTAGTGAGTAGAGTAAAATGCCACGAAAAGGACAAATGTGGAATTATTTTACTGTGGTGCATGAAATTGCAAAAAAAGCGGAATGTAAATATTGTAAAAATATACTTTCATTTAAAACTACTATAACGAATTTAAAAAACATATGAAACAAAAGCATTTAATTATATATGAAGAAATAAGTAGAGAAAATAACAGGAATGAAAATAGCGGTAAGTTTATTTTATCTTGTATCTGTAAACGAGTTACGTAATTCTAATAGGTATTTATTGAAGTGAAATTTCTTTAGAATCGTTATGATTTCAAACCGGATGCAACGGCAAAAAGACAGGGAAGGATGAGCCGCGCTGCAAGCCGCTAATTTTAAATTAGTTTTTTTTAATTAGTTTGCCATAGAAGTTTCACTTCTACATTTGATCTTCAATTTCATTCTGCATTTGTTCTCACAAATAATAAGAGTTGACCTAAAGGTTGTAATTACCAGTTCAAAAAATCCCCAAAAAAAAATTGATCTCACAAGGGTTTCGCAGTTGGTAAAAAAAAAAAAATATTATCACGTAAAAAATAATAAGTGATTTAAAAAATACAATAATCCATTAGATAAGATTGAGTTTGGTCATCTTAAAAGAGATTGCGAGAAGATGATCAAAAAGTGTTATAAGGACTACGTAGCATCTACTGAGGAGTCTATATCTAAGAACCCTAAATGCTTTTGGTCCCATATAAAAAACATACGAAAAAAAAGTAGCGCATATCCAACTTGCATGATACTGGACGACCAAGAAGCAAAAAGTAGGTCTGATATTTGTAACTTGTTCGCTAAAAATTTTGCGTCTGTCTATGAATTGGAAGTAAATACTAGTCCGTATATAGCACCTGAGCCCAAAACACACATAGGAACGTTGTGTTTGGCGAGAAATGATGTATACAAGAAGTTGAAGAGACTTGACTGCACTAAGGGACAGGGACCAGATGACATTCCACCAATCTTCCTACAACGTTGTGCACACGTGCTGTCTCTTCCGCTTCAACTAATTTTCAATGCATCACTGGGCGCCGGTTTATTTCCGTGTAAATGGAAAAGGGCTCGAATTGTACCGATCTTTAAGGGGGCAGACCCCAAATATATCACAAATTACAGACCCATATCAATTCTTTCGACGATGTCGAAAGTCTTTGAATCATTGGTGTATGATTATTTATCCAGGAATATAAATCAGCGTCTCAGCATTCACCAACATGGGTTTTTACCTGGAAGATCGTCGAACTCGAACCTCTCACTATATGTATCCCACTTAATTGATGCAGTTGATGATGGTAATGAAGTTGATGCGATATACACTGATTTTTCAAAGGCTTTTGACAAGGTCAATCATCGTATTTTGGTTGAAAAACTGAGGTCGTTTGGCATAGGAGATTCTCTTTTACTATGGTGTTCATTAGACATGCGCAAAACAGTGCACTGAAATGTAATGTAATATTACATTACATTTCGTACTGAGTAATATGGCATCACACCATCACACCGAACATTACCCGAAATGTGTACTGTTCGGAGTGAGTTATTTCTTATGAAATTTCCTATATCACGTAATTTTCATCACACCAAACATTACATGAGATGTTTAAATGTACTGTTCGATGTACTACGTACTACGTAGTCAAAGTACGTAGTAGACGAAACATACAGTCACTTTAGCATTAAAAAAATTGTAAATGAGTTGGAAACTAGCTGAAAATTCAGTTATTTTTTATTTTATTTTTTGGTTTGATTTTCTAGTTTGTTTTAAAATTAGCTTTGATTTGTAAAAAAGTTGATTTCCTTTCTTAATGAAGTAATAAGTAACCCCAAGGAAAATTGGGATTTTTTTTATTCCAGGCTTAGGACACTGGACAGGCAATACACATGGACAAGTTAATTAATACTAGATCCGAACCGCGATTTTATCCGTTTAGTTTCGTTTCCCGTGTGATGAAAATAATTTGTGTAGCGCATCGCCGTGTCTCATTCAGCTTACAGTGAAGTTAGACAGAGCTGGATATAGCAAACAGATAAGAAATCCGACATTCCGACCGAACAGCTCGCGTAATGTCAAGTGTGATGTGTAATGCTTCATTTCGTCGAGTAATGTGTGATGCCATATTTCATGTTCGGGTAATATTACGCGTAATGTATCAATTGCATTACTTACACATGTCTAGTGTTCATCCTATTTGTACAACAGACCATCTTACGTTGTCATTGATGGCCATCGGTCTGACTGCTTTATTGCCCATTCCGGTGTCCCACAGGGGTCGATCCTCGGGCCTCTTTTCTTCAACATATTTATTGATGATATAGCCAATACATTAAAATACTCTCGAATATACATGTATGCGGATGACTTTAAGATGACTAGAGTAATAAAAACATTGAGTGACAGTGAAAGGCTACAAGACGACATCAACTCTCTCGTTCACTGGTGTAAGATTAATAAAATGTACCTTAATACTAAGAAATGCCAACATATAAAATTTACAAGAAAAAGACGCTTCACGGAGAGTCATTACTATATCTCAAATGAAATTATTCTAAATGTAAAAAATGTGAGAGATCTAGGAGTTATACTAGATACTAAGTTGAGTTTTTCGGCCCACATAGAGGATACGGTACTCTCTGCATTAAGGTCACTTGGTTTTGTCTTGAGAAACTCTAAAGAATTCAATTACAGTTCCACTGTATTAACACTGTACAACAGTTTTGTTAGAAACAAGCTAGAATATTGCTCGACGGTATGGAGTCCGCAATACGGGACACATATTAATAGAATCGAAAAAGTTCAAAAGAAAATGACACGGTACCTTACCTATAGATTTGCGAAACCTCTTCTACATTCTCCTTATCTAAAGAGACTACAAAATTTTTGCTTAATATCCCTTGAATCTCGTAGACAAGTGTTAGACATGCTATTTTTATATAAATTGTTAAATAATAAAATTGATTGCATGCCACTTCTATCTTCATTGAATTTCAATCTCCCAACTAGGCTCCCCAGAAATCAGTTAACCCTTTTTAGAGTCCCTATACACAAGACAAACTTAGGTAAAAATAGCCCCCTAACTAGATTATCGCGCTCCTATAATGAGCTTGCGTCGAGGATTGGGGATCTTGACATCAATCACAATAACTTAATAACTTTTAAGAGTAAAATTTGTGAATATCTGAAACAAACAGACTTAAAAGACAGAAAAGATTAATTTTTCAAGTTTTTTTTTTCTTTCATCTAATTCTAAATGTATAGTTTTTGTGTTATTTTTTTCTTTGCTGTTTTTTCATTGTTATTGTTTTATTATGAATTTGATATTATTAGTTATTTGTATTTTATTTAATGTTATATGTAATTTAAATTTAAATTTTGATATATAATCTAAATTTATTTGATTTTTCTTGTTTGAAACGGTTATTTGTTTTAAAATTTAAATGAACACCTTGTACTAATTGAATTTTGTGAATTGTCTAATTTTTGATATCTTTTGTAATTTTAATTTTAATTTTTTTTAAATCTTTTGCCAATTGCATGATGTAATAGCCTATAAGTAAAAGTGCAATTAGCTGTACCAACATTATAATTTTTTTTACTGTAGTATTATCATTGTAACTTTTGTTGGCTGTTCATATCAAATAAAAAAAATAAAAAAAAATAAATAAAATAAAAGTAGCGTAACGTTATAACGTAATATCAAAATGTAGCCGTTACGCCCATCTCTAGTAGGTATATTGTACTTCGTTATGATGAATAACACTAAAAGATATAATATCTTTCTGATATCTTATATATAAAATTCTCGTGTCACAATGTTAGATACAATACTCCTCCGAAACGGCTGGACCGATTTATATGAAATTTTGTGTTCATATCGGGTAGGTCTGAGAATGGGCCAACATCTGTTTTTCATACCCATAAGTTATAGGGGGGGGTATTAACATATATGACAAAACAACGTTTGCGGGATCAGCTAGTAATTTTATTCATATAGTAAGTACATAATGATAATGTAAGATAGTTATAAAAATGGCTGTTTGAATAAATTACGTTTTTTAAGCTTTTGTAGCTTTTCAATCGATATACCCAAATTTTAAGGCCCCAATTGTGGGAACACTTAAGTGTTGTCATGCCGATGGAATGCCGATTTTTTGCAGCTTCGAAAGCACGGGTGCCATTGTCGGCGTTTCGTCGCAGACTGAGTTAGGATTCAAATGTAGTGCAGTGTAAACAGAACGCCCTATTTGTAGTGCACTAGATGTAGTGCACTAGATGTAGTGTAGTGTAATTGCGCCATTATACATTTATACTTACATAGTTATTGTCACAGAGTACAATAACTATGTTATTGTACTCTGTGATACTTACTCAGAAAGTGGTTTCAATGAAAAAATATTGTATTAAACTGTAAAACAAAATTTTATTTTCAATTCATGTATACATCTATATATTCGTATTAGTTTTAAGTACAATTTAATTAGTAATTCAAGAACTAACAAAAATCAGCCGACAAACTGTCAATGTGTCAACGTATATAGTGGTGCATTCCGATCACAGAACATTAAATACTCTAGGAGAAGAATAACGACTTCCTAAATAAAAGGTTAAGACAGTTTTGCTGCGCGCCATCTAGTGGCAGCCCAGAACAACTGCGTGTAGGACGTGAATAGGGCGGGAACTTTGAAATGCATAATCAAAACTATTTTTTTCTTTCAAGTGTGTACAATAGAATTGCTTATCTCAAATTAGCATTACAAAACAATGTTAAAATTTAAAAATTAATGACCTATGTAACATATTATGCTAAATTGACATAACTTGATTTCTGTTGTACAACCAGAAAAAATCGGTATTCATTTCCTACTTTACTAAATATTAGAAAAAAACTCAGGAATTATAGTACTTTTTTATTTCAGTAATTTATGTATGTATAACCAAATTAGTTACATAGTCCAATATAAAATTAAGTGCATTTATCCATGTTCGTAAAACGACTTTTAACTTGTAGGTATTCAGCAAAAGGAACTTCATTCCAAACGGTTTTTTATTTATGTTTTAAAATGTTAATTTTTCTTTTTAACGAAGCCTTTGAAGCTTCCTCTGAGAACTCACGATTTTTTAATGTACAGTACCTCTTTATGCAAATATATTAAATATTTTCTATAAAATAACTGCGATTTTTTTCCCAATGTGCTGGACAAGCCTTTAAAAAATCGTGATCGACCGATTCTTGAACCTTATCTACTACTTTTTTAAGCACATGCTTTTCGTGTCCTATATCTTTAAGCATTCTGTTTATCACCAAAGCACAGGATTCCACATAATTTATAATATTTAAATGAGGATATTTTAAGCTCTGCTTTTCGGAATTGTATTCTTTAAATTGTAGGAATAAATGTTCTACTAAACACTTTTCCTTGGAAAATAAAATGTTATTACAGCTAGAGCAACTACAATCAAGTCTTTTAATTAAAAATCCACAAACATATGCACATGCCTGAGCTTCACCACTTGATGTTTCAGCATTACATATACTTTCAAGTTCCTCAGACAAATTTGAGGAATATGAAAAACTCTGTTGAGTGGATATTGTATAATTTGTGCATAATTTTGTGGATTTGGTCAATAAGTCTTTGTAATTATCAATTATGGCTTCGCAATAATCACTTTCGCAATTCCCAGTGCTTAGGTGAGCTAGGTTGCTTAATATTGATGTTTTTAGTGCTGCAATAAATTGACCAGCGGTACGATTGTAGTTTGCACCACAATTACCCCGAATGCAGCCAAACAGATTTTCTAGTGGGTCCTGCTGTAGCCTGCGGGTGGCAAGACTTTGAATATTTGAATGCTTATTAGTATAAACTATTATGGAATAAACTCCGTAATAAGTTATTACGGAGTTTATTCCATAATAGTTCAATTGCATTCAGGGTCCACACCCATCCTTCTTTTGAAGGTGGTGTACGTGTGCTGCCTACAAATTTTGAAGTATTAAAAAATATTTTCATTTTCTCAAATAACTGGAGATGTGGTGTGGTTTGCTTCAAATTTGTAGCATGTATTTTCCCGCGGCGCAAATCTTTAGAGTCGCTGTTGACAGAATCAAAAAGTTGATCCATGTTTGGTATGACACCTGCAGTTACAGCTGCTTCAGAAGTCAATACTCCTGAAAATATAGTGAAAATGTATTTAGAGTCTTAGATGTCTTCATTGCTTGATGAATAATAAAAAAACAAGGTTGTGATAATAGATTAAAAAATATTATCATAACATAATATACCTTCTGAAATTTTCGCCATCATCCCAGCAGCAACTGTATGACTCAAGGTTTGTGCTGCCAGCTTAACCTTCATTTTTTGCCTGCTGTTCGGATTGAGGTGTTCTAATTTTAAGGCAGGAGCAAAAACAAAATTGGGGTTCTGGTTGTCCAGTTCATAAAAAGTTTTTATGTGGCTCCATTTCGCAACTCCTAAAATAAAGAATTTCATGTAATATATCTTCTAAATAGATAAGATAAATAATGATAAATATTCTCACTTCTTATACTATTTCTTAATTCTTACCTATTCCACTTTCGTTGCTAGATGTTATTTCTGTAGTGCACTGGATATCATGTTTCAGAAATAAATTTCTGAAACACTTTAGAAGATGCGGTGGGTCATACATACTGATAATCTCTATATTATCTATATTAATTGAGGGTTTTTCGGTAGTGGCACCCAAGATGGACAAAGCTCGTCGATTTACCCCATCCATATCGCAAACCATCACCGGAATGCTAAGACCTGCCGCACGACATTCACGTATTATCTGCAAAAAAAAAAAAACAACTGGCAATTAATACAATACATAACCTGCAGTTTGCGCAGTCATCATCATTAGCCTTATTCCGTTTACTGTTGTACATAGGCCTCCTTCAATAAACGCCAAGAAGGCCAATCTCCTGCCACTCGCATCCAACCCAGACCGGCATAAATTAAGTTTTCACAGTACCTAAAATTATTATTTAACATCTATGTTTCAAATTAGTTTTGCTAAATATGTCACCCATGTGCTGTGCATCTGCTACTTCAGAAAGATAACACTGGAATATAGTTCTGAGTTGTATTTGATAGCTAGCTGTAAAATTGTAGTACTTTGGATTGGTGTGATAACATACCTCTTTTATCAAGACTGCTAATCGGTCTGCTGTAACATACTCGCTTGATAAGTAATAAGCCACAGGCTGCTTAATCCTCTTTCTAATGCCAGCTAACATAAATACAAGAGCATGTGACGCTATTTGTGGTGATCTGCCTTGAAGTCCATGGTCTTGAAAACCTTCTATTATATCTGTCTTTCGGTTGTACATGATATTTTTTTTTATTGAAGTTTCATCAAACATGATAATGTATTCATTGTCTGATGCAGTTTGAAGTTCTGCTGTTCTTTTTAAAACAGAAAAAATACATTTGTTAACTCCAACTTTAAGGGAGAATTTGCTCAAAAGAAATTTTAGAGTAGATTCAGATGGTAGCCAAAATAACCTTCTCAACAGTCTATAACACGTTGGTGGTCTTTTATATAATCTGAGAGCTGTTACTTTTTCTTCAGTAGTCCATCTCCTTCCTTTAGTTTTTTTTTTACGTTTTTGATCTGTGCTTGCAGCAACAAGGCAAATGTAGGAGTAATATTTTTCATCAACATATCAATAGACTTATTTTTATGTAATACTTTTAACATGTCTTTATTTTTCAATGTTTTTATTCTATTTCGCAGTTGCCAAATATGTTTTAAATGTTTCCTGCATTTTGTCAACAGATATCGTTCTTTTGGGGTATTAGGTTGCCGTGTTGGTGTCTGAGATGGATGGTTGATTTTACTCAAAACATTATTTTCTGCACATGAAGCATATGGCACATGCGAAGTCCCAGGTTGAGGTTTAAGTCTAGGTTTTTTAATGGTGGGTACTGGTTTTGGTTTAGAATAGCAGTTGGTAATGTCATTCAATACTTTCAGATGACAATGTGATGGACCTGGTTGAGGTTCAGTCTGAAATTTAAATAAAAAAATGTTGTAATAATAGTAATAATAATCATAAACTTACTTACTTACTACTATCACTGCAACAATAGTTGTAATAACAAAATAATCTAACATACAATCTCAACCCTATCCCCAATCCCCCCCAGGAGCTCGGGTCACCTTACTCACCAACAGGAACACAATAATGCTTTAAAACAATATTATTTAGCTGTGGTCTTCACTGGCTGGCTAATCACAGAAAAATTCATAAATCCATTTTAGCATTATTGAGTAACAAGTTTTCAAACATTGTCATAAACTTTTGCATTTGTAAAATTAGTATGATTCACGATTCAGCCTGTAATATCCCACAGTTGGGCATGGGCCTCTTCCCCATGTAGGAGAAGGATCAGAGCTTAATCCACCATGCTGCTCCAATGCAAGTTGGCGGATATATTCCCTACTATGAGTAACGATCGCTATCAGGTGTACATGATAACAACCGGGACCGACGGCTTAACATGCTCTCCTAGGCACCAGAAAACCCAGACCACGGCAAACATCTGTATGGCCAATACAAAATGTTGTCGTGTGTGGGATCGAACCCGCAACCTCCCGCGCAACAGCCAATCGCAATCCAGTGCTGTGACCGCTGCGTCAACGCGAGGGAAGCGTTAATATTAGTAGGGTATCCCTTAAACTAGCTTAAGTTCTGAACCAACAGACAGAAAGTCTATTGCTTTCCATACTCCAAACATTTTGACATGAAACTACTACAAACAAACCTAGTAAGTATGTGAAATTTCAAATGACTTTATATTGTTTATGTTAAATATAATAACATTAATTACCTCTTTGATGTCATCTGGAACAGCAAATCTGTGAAGCTTCTTTGAAGTTTCAGGGTAATCACTAAATGATGTCCTTGAAAAATGTCTATTACAGAGCATTAAATGTCGTGTATGGAGTTTTTGCTGAAATTCTGGAGACCAGTGCTCTTTATCAGGAAAGCAGTACTTTGCCCATAATTCACAGCTGAAATAAAATTATCAAAATAACAAACTGACTGGGATAGTTGATTGTGAAGTAGAATCAACCTAATATAATAAAACACTGCTCTACTAATGAGAGTACTGATACATAAAGATAAAATTGCATCAACGCTGCCATCCCCGGTGTGCATTGGACTTTACAGAACAAAATGTTATGACAAATGGCTGATTTCATTTTGTTGTTTGGGGCTGTAGTGCTAGTCACAAAAATTAAGTTGGAAGATTGGGTGGAAGGCTTCATAGCTGTAGTTCAGCAGTTTTGTTGTTGTAACACAAACATCTAGTTCTAGAGTCTAGACTAGATATCACTTGTTCGAAGTCCTGGTACAACTCATACAATGTTCTATAGATAATTAGATAATTTATCATAAATTATATAAATACATACCGTAATGTGTTCGTTATACCGGGTTTAGGAAAGCGAAACAATTTAGTCAGCGAGTCCTCAGCCGGTGAACGTCCGTACTTATAACATCGGCGTTGATTTTCCGCGTTATTTACCGAAGACATAGTCACGTCTTAGTCAGTTTTTCGAATAATAGGTTCTTAAAAAACGTAAAGATAACTCAAACCACACACAAGAGTCACTATCTCAAAATATTTCAATCGCACCGAGTCGAAACAAAAATAAAATTCATATAATATAATAAAAATTCAATTCTTATAACCTTTTATAACAATAAACCAAATCAATAAACAAAACAACACATTAGGTACACAACGATGGACGCTGGAAAAACAAATCCGCCATCTTGATGCTTAGTGTTGCCGTCATCAGTGAATTTTTAATTTCTCGCATTAGGTCCCGATTTTTTTTTTACTCTAGCCTCACTTGAAATAGCCCTTGAAGGTATGTCGATGATTTGACGTATATAGTCAGGGGGGGTACACTCTAAGTAATCGATCAAAGCGGCATCTGGTGATTGTTTGGTGTCGATTTGTGGTAAAGCAGTTCTGTAATTAAGCATTATTTTTATAGATGTCGCTTCTACTCGTATCAAATTGTTGATAAATATGGATGTTGCCACTTGTTATAGTATATTGCGCTTAAGGGTGTTTATAAAACTACCTTTACTGGGCCTACAGATACAAATTAAAAATTTAATCACTTTTAAATACATTTGAAATGAATTGAAGTTCAAAAAATCAATTATATACCCTATATAAATGTAATTGGCGGTTCTTTCAACTAAATAAATACAAAATATGTGGGAAATGAAAATAATAATCTAGCAACATTATAAAACTAAAACGAACACGAAGTTTTTGAATTTTGACATTTAATATGTGAAAAAAGAATAAGATAGGTTATTTTTGTACCAAAACTATTTGTAATTATATTTTATTGTAAATAACTATGTAGAATGTTTATTAATAAAGTATTGTACTTTTAAGTGATTTGATGACTGCAAATTTTCAAAAGTGAAAACGATTTTCAAGTGTGTAATCCGATGAGCTCTCGTTTTGAATTTAAATTCATATAAGTTTTTGTTTGATATTGTTGAGTTTTAGGTTGTTTTTGTGTTTTTGGTACGTTTGTGTTTTATATGAACTATAAAAATAAATGATATTAAGTTTTAATCAATTGTTTTATTTAAACTGTTCTTACTTTTTCTTTATTATGTAAATATCATACAAATCTATCATCAGGTTTGCTAAACATAAAATCCATTACATAAATCACTCCTTTTGCGGGACTGATTTGTAATAGATTTTATTACTTTAACAAACCTGATTCGATACAGGAAAACTAATTAAATAAAATAACTAAGGTACGTAATACGTATAATAGGTACTAGGTAGGTACTTATATATACCTATATATAGGTTATGGCATCGTAGTTTGCACCAAACATCCACCAGAGGCGCTACTTTCCATACTTGCAAAAAAAATAGCGGAGTTGGCTCTCTTTTCCCGTATAGTTATTGTACTCTGTGTATATAGTCGACACCCCCTGATTCCGATCATCCAGCCTATTCGTATTTAACGAGAGTTTTCAATGAACGGAGAGAAAAGAAATGCTCGTGGCAGAGGTCGTGGTCGTGGGCGAGGAAGGGGACGTGGTAGAGGTAGAGGCAGGGGCAAGAAAGTGCCTAAAGTGATGTCGTCTGATGAAGAAGAATGTTCTGTAGAGGAAACCACTCAAGAACAAGAGGATACAGTGCCGGAAGATGTTAAAGAAGAACCTGAACCCGCAGAACCCGTTAAATGTATGTTCTTCTTGTTTTTATTATCAAAAAGCAGTACTTAAGTGTTGAGGTTACATAAAAAGTTTGTTATATTTTAATGTTGTGAGTTCGAAATTAACATTAATATGTGAAATTAACATAAATATCCGCCAACCTGCATTGGAGCAGCATGGTGGATTAAGCTCCAATCCTTCTCCTACATGGGGAAAGAGGCCTATGCCCAGCAGTCGGATGTTACAGGCTGAAGCGTAGCTTAGCGTGAATTAAATATATCGTAGATGCTAGAGATAATGGTCCTTTCCCTTATAATAATAGCACTATTTTTGGTAAACTTATAGTAGTATTGGATAGATAAAAAATGGGATAAATGTTTACATTTTTTTAACTAATGATACAACCAATGATACCTTACTTTTAGGTTGCAGAAGGTGTTGAATTTGTTTAAAAAATATTTTTGCTTTGCTGGCACTATTGAATAAATGAATAAACAATTATTGAAATTTGTTTAGTAGAGAATTTATCAACTGTGTGTAAAAAAAAACAAGTATTTTCTTTGTAAATAATAAGTATAAAATAGTTTATTTGTAACTGTTTAAACTTCAAATTAAATTACTAAAAACAATAACAAAACATTTGATAAAGCTGTAACCCCATTGGATAGATAACTTTAATCTATTATTATCTAAATATTGTGAAATGTGTACCTTATGTAACTTTGTTATAAAAGTAAATAAAAACTCGTATATTTCCACAGCTAAATGTACACTATATACAGTAAACAAGTTAGTTTAATTCTACTCATTTTGAAATATCTGTGATTGATAGTAAATTGTTTGTGTTAGAGAGCCTTTTTATTTAGGAGCGTTATATTTTTATTAAAGGTTGCCTGGAAGAGATCGCTGTATTAGCGATAAGGCCGCCTGTTGCAACTGATGCAAGTTGATTGTTATAAATTCTATGTATTGTTCTTTTGTGTATTGGTGTGCAAAAGGAGTAAAATAAATAAATAATAAATAAAATATTTTTAAACATAGATAGGGTAATAGCTGTGAATGTAAACATGTGTATCATAGCTGGTATATTAATGAATAAGTCAACAAGTAAAGGTGTTTATATGTAGAGATCACCAAGAAATATCCTGTTCAAAATCAGCAGCAGCCTTACTGTCAGCCAAAAAATGTTGGTCTCGAGTAATGTTGCATTTCTGTAGTGAGTAAGGTGGCCAGAGCTCCTGGAGAGGGTAATTGGTAGGGCCAGCAAAGCACTTCAAACGTTTAGTTAAGTGTTGTTGTTAGCTAAGTTTTGTGTTGCAGGTTTAAATACACTGTGGTATACTAAGTTCAACTCATCTTTGCGTGCGGGTATATGTGTGGGTAAACGTTGTATATTGGTCTAAGATTCGAATGACGGCGGTCGCGTCACTGCTACACAAATTAAAGTTGTATAATTACAAGCGCACGCACACATAGAGCCGCGCGCAAAGATGACTTGAACTAACTATACCTGCTTACCATCAGATAGGCTTTACACTTGTTTGACACCCTAATCATTTAAAAATACATCTGTTTCAGTGGAAGTACCATCAGATATATCTCAATTAGAAGCTCCCGTGTTTACAACATTACAACGAGGGCCACCAGAACCAATGTTGCGATTAGATTGGAGTCACCGAGCCACGCTCATTGGGGAAAAAGTACTTAACCCAATGATATATTGTTGCGATATTTGCTCAAAACCCATACTTATTTATGGGAGAATGGTATGTTATATCTTTTGTTTACATTGTACAGATAATTATTGATTTAATTGTTTTACTTGTAATGGCAATAGTCTTCTTAGCAAATGGAGCATTCAGTATGAGGTGTTATAAGTTTTTAGACTTTCATAGTAAATATAAACACTTACATTTAAAAGGGGTTTACTGCAATTATAATTTTGATATTCCCAAATGCAAGATGGTCCATTTAAATAAAAGTAGTCACAAGTAGGTCCCATTTAAATGAAAGATCTAAAAGTGATTGTTATTTTTGTAATACATAAATCAATTTAATTTCTATGTAAACATCAAATTATGGAAACATTATTTGTCAAGCATTTTTAATTGAAAAAAAATTATCGAAATTTTTCTTTACTTTGGTATTATTTTTAAACTCTTTGTTCCAGATACCGTGTAAACATGTTTTCTGCTTATCTTGTGCAAGAGCAGATCACACACACTGTCCACGATGTAGAGAGAAGGTATTTATCATGAAATGTTAGAATGTAGACATAATTAAACAATCTATATTAAAATTATAAAGCTAAAGAGATTGTTTGTTTGTTTAAGCGTGCTTATTCAGATTCAAATTCTTTTTAAGAATTTTATTCTTTATTCTTTTTGTGTTGCATAGTTTATTTGCTGAGCAATGCTATATAATATTTTAGTATGTTTTATCCTATAATTAGCGCTGGTGAAACCATGTGGCACAGCTAGTATTTATACATAGAAATGGAATTGCTTCGCTGTCACACCTTTAGTATAAAAGTAGTATAAAAACCTACAGGATCCAATACATCAGAAGCCCAAACACACACATTACATTACCATACAAACTACATACATAATAAATATTTGATCATTAAGTTGAGACATTGTTATCACATTATGAATATTTTTACTTACTACAATTTGCCACGTTGTTCAGAGTAAATTTTTAAATCACATTCCTTTCTATTTGTTTTAGGTACTCCGAGTAGAGCAAACTGGTCTTGGTACTGTTTTTATGTGCACTCATTCTGGTACAAGATATGGCAACACGGGCTGTCGGAGAACGTATCTGTCTCAGGTAAAATTAAAATTTAAAAAAAAGTTTTTAAAGAGGCCATAAAAAGTTTATGGCAGTAGTATGTACTAGTTTATTTGTTTATAATTGTAAGTAAGTTTAGGGTGCGACTTTGAAGTACATCTATGTTTTTGACATATTGAATTACTTATTTATGTCAGACGAAAGACCAAAATGTATGTAATTCACAATAGTCCTATATAATTATGGCTTTTTTGTTTTAAGGCTGTAGAAATCAAGTTTAGAAAAATCGATTTTCTTTATCTAAACTAAAATATTATAAGGAGGTAAAGTTTTTAACTTTTTTGTAGGAGGTAATCTTCGCAAATACTGATCCGATGATGAAAATTATTTCACTAACAGAAAGCTACACTATTCAGGAGTGACATAGGCTATATTTTATTGTTATTGAATAAAAAATTTAGTGAAAAATAACAGTATATTATGTAAATCATATCGGAGATATGCGAGCGAGATGAAAACTTTACTATATATTTGCATCACAAAAATAATATAATTAACGCCCAACGAAGTGGGCACTAATTGGTTAGTTAATTATAAATTGTTACAGTTATTAAAATAACATTTAAATCATTGTTGCTCTAAATATCTTAACTACATATTTCTATTTGAAGTCTATTTTGACCTATTTTCTCTGTGCCTACCTGTTTTTCTGTATATCTTTTATTTCAGGTTTGTGTACTTTTATAATGTAATTGCATGTGATTTCCAGAGAGACCTGCAAGCACATATCAATCACAGACACGTATCCTCCGGTGCTGAAGTCAAGCAGGAACCAGAGCCACCGCTGACTTCCGTTGCTATTGTTAAACCTTTATCGGTAATTATTTATAGAACCTATTTTTAATATTTGATGACGCGCTGGCCGTGCCGCTGGCGGTCTCGGGTTCTATCCCCGATCACGAGAGACATTATTGTGTTGGCCATATTGTTTGTTGTGGTCTGGGCGTTTGTGCTTGTGTATTGTGTGTGTTTCTGGACCCCCGACATAGGACATAATCCTAGTGGGGGCCGTTGAATGTGAAGCGTTTTTTTAATTTGTTTAATACATAGCACTTTTACTGGCATTAATCTTTCTATGAAATTCACTCAAAATAAAATCTAAATTGGGTATTGTTTGGGGCGTCCGAATATTTATATTTGTAATATCAACACCATTGGTCAATAATTTAGAATTTATAACAAGAGTCAATATTTCTTTTTATGGTTACTTCTCTCTTACAATAAGTTCAATATTGCATTGATTTATTAACTGATTGATTGATTCATAATTTCACTGCTGAGCATAAGCCTAGGTAGGAGAATTGGTTATATTACTATAGGATTTAAAAATCAAAAATCTCAGCATTAAAAAGGAAATCTATTTAATTGCATGCGTCCAAGGAGGCTGTGCTTTATTACAAGCTTTTATTTAACTTGCAATGTATGTATGTATGTATGTATGTAAATTTAATGAATGTTTGTTCGGGTGAAATCTTGCAACTCAATTTTGAAGCAGATATCTTCAACCGATTGAGCTGAAATTTTGTATACAGGTTCAATTTAGATGACAATGGATGATTTGTATGTATTTATGTATGTATGTATGTTTGTTCGGGTGAAATCTTGCAACTCAATTTTGAAGCAAATATCTTCAAACAATTGAGCTGAAACTTTTATACAGGTTCAATTTGGATGACAATGCATGGTTTGTATGTATGTATGTTTGTTCGGGTGAAATCTTGCAACTCAATTTTGAAGCAAATATCTTCAAGTAATTGAGCTGAAACTTTGTATACAGGTTCAATTTGGATGACAATGCATGGTTTGTATGTATGTTTGTTCTGGTGAAATCTTGCAACTCAATTTTGAAGCAGACATCTTCAACCAATTGAGCTGAAATTTTGTATATAGGTTCAATTTGGATGCCAATGCATGGTTACCTTTGTGACGTCATTCTAAATCCAATATGGCGGCATATCCAAGAGTGCGGACTAGTTATTTTTAGTGCACTTCTTCAATATGGGTATCAAATGAAAGGGCTTGCTAAGAATAATTCAAATAAAGTGACGTGATAAACGACTAAAAAGTAAAAAATAAATTAAAAGTAAAAAACCTTTTTAAAAACAAGCTTTTATTTGAATGCACTAAAACGAAAAAAATAAATTTTTACTTTAAAACTTTTACTATCTACTTATAAAGTCATTACACATAATCTATATGATATAAAAGCTTGTCGCAAGATTTGCTTGTAAACAAGTAAATTAAATAAATTGATGTGATTGATTTTAACTATTAAAATTTTCAAACTAAGGAAATACGAGTACTCATATCTCGCGACAAGCTTTTATATCATATAGATTATGTGTAATGACTTTATAAGTAGATAGTAAAAGTTTTAAAGTAAAAATTTATTTTTTTCGTTTTAGTGCATTCAAATAAAAGCTTGTTTTTTAAAAAGGTTTTTTACTTTTAATTTATTTTATGATACACATATCTTAGGCCGCTGCCTTGAATCTTGCGGGCATATAACTTATTATTTTTGTTTAGGTTTCAGGAAACAGCAATGATCCCCGAGCACATTCGCTAACTCACTCTACAGCGGAACGGCCTCGAGGAGCTCGCACTAATCTCATCACCGTTCCGATACACGACCAACCCGAGTCTCATAATTACTACAATTACTATCAGGTATACATTTTATAAAACTTTTGGTTCCTTAAAAACATTGACTCAGTTTTAAAACATATATATTTTTTATTATTAAAGCTATAATGTAGTTGTACTCTTCTGTGAGTGTCTCAATGCTGAAAAAAAAATCTATACTAATATAATAAAGCTGAAGAGTTTGTTTGTTTGTTTGTTTGTTTGTTTGAACGCGCTAATCTCAGGATCTACTGGTCCGATTTGAAAAATTCTTTCAGTGTTAGATAGCCCATTTATCGAGGAAGGCTATAGGCTATATATCATCACGCTAAGACCAATAGGAGCGGAGTCCACGCCGACGAAGTCGCGCGCAAAAGCTAGTCTTCTATAAAGAAGGATTGGAACCTAACTTGTTTTACGGTTCTACTGAGTTTAGTAGTAGTAACTTCATAATTTTATTTATTTATTTATACTTTATTGTACACCACAACTACATTTTAACATTAAACACATTTAAAGATATTTACAGACTGTGAAGTACAATGGGCGGTCTTATGGCTATTTAGCCATTTCTTCCAGACAACCCATTTATAGGAAGGAAAAATTTATTAGAAGTTCGAGACAGTTTGGAGACGTGGTGCAGTTATATGATAAAGTTACATGCTAATTTTAATATTATAACATTTTCTTAATTATTGTATTCAGTATTGTCCTAATATAGTAATAATGGTGCCACAATGACTCCAGACTCCAGAGGTATAATTAAAATTCAAGAATTTTTATAACTAAAGTCTCAGTTGGTAAAGAATAATCGTTATTCTGAATGATTCCTTCACAGTAATCATAATTAATTTATTAAAGAGTAATGTAAATTATAATTTCTTGTGTAAATTATAATGAAAAATCAAAAATGCTTTTCAAATGTACTCGAATAAAGAAATATTTTGATTTTGGTAATCATTGAGTTTAACGTACAAACTATGTCAAACGAATTTCACGATTTTTTGTCCCCTCAAATACGGTTGAAATACCATTTTTTTTAACTGAAGTAGGGTACAGAAATTAATTTCCTGCTCAAAATATGGAGCAGCCCGACTGGGGTAGTAAATAATAATGTTTTAAAGCAGTGTTGTGTTCCTGTTGGTGAGTAAGGTGACCAGAGCTCCTGGGGGGGAATTGGGGGTAGGGTCTGCTGCGGCGATGCTTCTGGTGTTGCAGGCGTCTATAAGCCACGATAATTGCTTATAAATATAAATAAATAAAAATAAAATAAAATCAATACCGTTTTTGAATGGTAGATGTGATCTCTGGGATCACTTTAGAATCAAAAAGACACTTAAGGACTTCTTATAAAATAATTTATTTGAACTTAAACATTTTTAAATTTATCTTTGATAAAATGTAACTGTTATGAAATTAATATAAGATACAAAAAATTAAGTCAGATAGCTAAACATGTTATTTCTTTGAGAGATATTTACGGAATCATAAAATATAACATAATTATTCAAAAGAAATAAATCTGGCATTCCAAATTTAAAATAATTCAAACATAATAAACCAAACATAGTTGATATCAAAAGAGTATGTATAATCTGAGATTACCAATCAACAACAGTTGATATAGTGACACATGGCAGTTTGTTAAATATATCGTTTGTTACAGCAGACGCCGCAGCCAGTGCCGGCGCCACTGAGCGGCGCGGTGCTGCCGCACGCCTTGTCCGTGCCGCCGCCCTACTACCCGCCCTACGCGCCGCCCGCGCCCTACGCACCGCCCGGTCAGTACACGCACGCACGCACGCTCGCACTCACGCACGCACGCAGGCACTCACACACGCACGCACGCACAGACACACGCACGCACTCACGCACGCACGCAAGCACGAACGCACGCACGCACGCAAGCACGAACGCACGCACGCACGCACAGACACACGCACGCACTCACGCACGCACGCAAGCACGAACGCACGCACTCACGCACGCACGCAAGCACGAACGCACGCACGCACACACAGACGCACGCACGCACTCACGTACGCACGCGCGCACCCACTTACGAACGCACTCACGCACGCACGCAAACAAACATGCACACACGCAAACACGCACACACGCACGCACGCACAGACGCACGCACGCACAGACGCACGCACGCACAGACGCACCCATGCACTCACGCACGCACTTACGCATGCACGCACGCACGCACACACGCACGCACGCACCCACGAACGCCATCAGTTTTCCACACCCCATAAGAGTAGTCACTTAAAAACACTTTTGACTGCAATTATCCATCTTTCAAACTATTTGAAACAAAATACAAAATTTTTCACTTACTACCCCAGGAACGCATATCTGACATTGCTTCCTGCTACTGTTCTTCTTGAATCAGTTTTTACTTTCAAAGACCAACAAAAAAATTTCCCACAAAGACTAAAACGAAAGGTATATATTTTCTTAATTAATAAGTTTTATTTCAGCAGGAACAATGACAACTAACGTAGCAGGTGTCTCTCCGATGCCGAACCCCGTCCCCATAGCACCAGTGAACCCCATGCCGGAAACAAGCCGTTGGCCAGACGGGGGCTACCAACAGTCCAACGTTCCCGTACAACAGTGGCCACAAAACCAACATCACTACTACCGGTAGCATTAAGTGTGTATAGACAATTATACGATTATAGTGATATTGGCGCGCGTGTGTGCGTATGTTTTTAAATATACAGCTTTCGTTTGTGACAGTGGTAAATTAGACGTTATCAGAGCAAGACGTCTTGTGAGTCCCGTTAAGGAATACAACTTTACTTTTTAATACAAAGATTTTAAATTTGGAATACGGATTAAATTAATTATTAATTAATATTATCTAGTGCAATTACTGTATATTTATAAAATTTCGAGCCAGATGTAACGACGCGCGCCAAAATAATTGAAACTATACCGCTATTAGTGGATGAACTATATATTATTTATAAGAAATTAAAATACTTCGAATAAACTCGATTGAATGAGAAACATAAATTACTTGAATTGAAAGAAAGTGATCACACAAATATTTTTCACTGTGACATTACTTTGTCGTAAAAACGTAACTGATTTGTGTTGCAAATTTGCAATGTGCAACATAAAAATATTTTTTTTTTCAATCTACATTCAATTTATATACAACGTATTATTAAACTGGTGTCCATCCATTTAACCCTAGACTACAAACGTTATCTGGAACTTGTGAATTTTCAAAAGCTTTTTCCGTAATATTTGCCAATATTACAGTTATATTTTGTTGCAAATCCCGATTCAAAAATGTTGTACCCCATTATGAAAGTTACAAATCTACAAATCATACGTCAAAATGACGTGTAACCACGGTCTTATACACAGGTCGTGCAACTACAGTAGTAAATACTCCAAGGGGCAGTAGACTTGAGTATTTGATATGAATTTTAGCTTGATACCTCTACGCATTCCTCAGAAAAAGGGTCTTGACAGACAGACGGACAACAAAGTGATCCTAAAAGGGTTCCGTTATTTCCTTTTGAGGTACGTAATCCTGAAATTAGTAAAATTAATTATTTGATAATTATTATTTATAAAATTACCGTCGTTTGTATGTTAGTGTCTTGTCAATGACTGACTCACCTGCGTTTAACAAATAACTCTGTTATATCTATACTAATATATAAAGCTAAAGAGTTTGTTTGTTTGAACGCGGTAATCTCTGGAACTACTGGGCCGATTTGAAAAATTCTTTCAGTGTTAGATAGCCCATTTATCGAGGAAGGCTATAGGCTATGTATCATCACGCTAAGACCAATAGGAGCGGAGTCCACGCCGACGAAGTCGCGCGCAGAAGCTAGTTGTTATATATAGCCAAGTTTTCCATGTCTCCTCACCTTATTTTTTAATGTCGATTTTAAAGTTACTAATGAATGAGCTGTACTTATTATATTCACGTATAATCTCAGCTATGGTATGGCTCCATGTATCTCTATAAGATGTTACATGGCCCTAACGATAGGACGCCAGTTTAATAACACGTACAGTAGTAGAATACGTTAACTTTTTTTTCGTTTTCATCTATCAAACGATAAGCCAAACTGCCAACTTATGTTAAATTAGTTTTGTTTAGTCAATACTAATTTCTAACTTGTGTTTCTTTACACTACTACTTTTACCACGTTATTTTTGTACTATGTACTTCAAGCTTAAAACAAAAATTGTAATAATATTGAGATTTCAAATCAGATGTACATAGGTACTCAAACATTAATGTGAAAGTGTAAAAAGTAATGTTTTTATTACAAGGAAAAAATAAATAAAAGATCTTAGTTTATTGATGGGTTATTATTTATTATCACTAAACAATATTAATAATTATTTACAAGTTCACTCACTCAATGCCACCGCAGGCATAACAAATGCATAACACTAAAAAATTATATTCCTTTGCACCATACGTAACTGTTAAAGTATAATATGGATATACCATACAAACAATATGCTACTGAAATGAATTGAATGAAAAAATTAAAATAAATACTTTTATTTACATCCACATTATCAGTATAGGAATGCAAGAGATAACAAAATTTAAATGCAAACAATATTTTTTATCAAAAGTAATTAATACTCAATCGGCCTTTTTGTGGCAAAAATTTACAGTAAAGTAAAATCTATTCATTGCACAAATAAAGTCAATTTTTCTTTCAAACATTCATTATTGATACATCAATTCTTTGTCATGAAATAGTAATTCATTAAGTGTCCATTTACATTCGCGTAAAATTCGTAACACTACTCCAGTAAACATACTGGAGTAGTGTTACGAGAACATATATTGTTATGGGATAACGCCGAATTAACCATTATTAATTACATGTAACTCCTTAAAATAGATCATCCTTAACATAAGTCATGCAAATCTCGCCTTTGTGGTGAGGATTGCATTTTTTGGGCTGCCATCACTTAAGTGACCGAAGCCCAGCATACCTTCCTAAAACTGAATACAATCTCTATACTCGTATCGTACAACACATAAATTTTATATAACTGGTGGTCGCCCAGTGATCGAAATTCGACCATAATTAATTTTTTAAATTATAAGTTTGAACATTATTAAGGTTCTGTTGTCAATACTACATTTCTATAATAATAAACAAAAGAGTATATGCATGTGTGTGTCAAATACGTGGTACCGAGTGTAATGTTTTTTTTTTTTTTTGTGATTTTATGCATAATTAAAAAAATATATTAGCATTCTGTACTCGTTTTCTGTATAAACTATAAGTGTGCGAAATTTCATACTCCTCCGTCCGCGCAATTTTCGTAAAAAGGGGTGCAAAGTTTTTGCCTCACGTATTAATATATCGATTTGGATCCTAACACAATATTAAATTCGTGTTCAATAGATTATGAAATTATGATCATAGTAACACAAGATTAATACATTATTAGAATTAATAGAAATATAACAATGAAATAGAAAAGGCAAATTCGACAATGTGTTTGACAGAGTTGCAAAGAGTTTTACAAATAAATGTAAATAAAAAAAAATACAGTACTCAAAAACATGTTCATACCATGTTACTCATAAGTACACCATAGAACTGGTGACCAAATTTAGATAATTGAAGAATAAAATTTGTCCAGGAAAACTATAATAAAAGGGAAGATCGGGGACAAACGAGGATTTGGTACTCAGAAAAGAATGTATAGACCACATAAAAGGTGAATGTCATCTAAGATGTCAACCTGCTTGCAGATGACGGAGTATAATGGAAGCAACTCCACCGAGCACAGCTCTTTAATTAAAATTATGGCTTTCAAACACTTAAATAAATGCAAATCCAGAGCAATCTGGACAGATGGCAGCCCTACATATAAATAAGTTTACCATACCTGCATTTTCAATAGATGACACAATTACATCCAAGTTTTAGTATTTTCATCAAGACTAACAGCAGGCAACTGTTAAAAACTTTCACTATCATAAAAATATGCTTGCTTTTCTTATCTGTGACATATTGTTCTAAGATTGCAAAAACCACACAGAACTTTTCTTCTTAGAAACTGAAGTTTGTCAATGTTTAGTTTATTAAATAAATGTAGTAAGTTAAGAATGGCTACATCAATATGTAATTTATTATCTGTAGCCAAACATAACGACAATTTACAAAGAAATATCAATTTACTGTAGTCTGAATTCTTTAGATAGTAACAGTTTTGAACAATATCCTTGATAACAATGAATTTAATCTATCTACTGAACACAAAACTTTACAAGGAAATTATTGAAAAGATTCTTTATTACTTCTATTTCATTTCATATAAATAATTTGTGATGGAACTATAAATATACCTGAACCGAGGTCACATAACTTATATTCCTACACTGAAATGTGAACAGTCTTAGATGTTAACTACGATCATGACGTCTTAGTCGTTGGGGGTAAAGGTTCTGTGCTTATATCGACTAGAGTTGCTTCTGCTTGTGGCGTCGGCTGGCTGGCCTCTTCAGCGGGGAACTGAGGTATAACATGGGGTGATTGCACTTTCCTTACTGCCTCCATATTAACCTTTGTCGATAAGTTCTTTTGTCTGGTCTGCTCAGAAGTCTTGGATAATCTCTCACTTAATGCTTTCAGTGCGATTTGGCTGTACAAAATAATGAATATTAATTAGTGTTATTAAGACTTCATAACAGTTTTATTAATTTTTACCTCTACAAAATGTGCACACATTTTGTTTAACGCTTCAGCCTGTAATATCCCACTGTTGGGCATAGGCCTCTTTCCCCATGTAGGAGAAGGGTCAGAGCTTAATCCACCACGCTGCTCCAATGCGGGTTGGCGGATATATTCGCTACTATGAATAGTTAACGATCGCTATCAGGTTACATGATAACAACTTAGACCAACATTTTATTTGTTATGAGGAAAATATTTGTTTTGACTTAAAGTTAACTAAGATAATTCGTAGATAAGATTTCTTCAATATTTTTTAAAATAATTTATAAAAATTTTAATATTCAAAATTATTAAATAATAAATCTATTGCAGTTTTTGTTTGCAAAATAAAAGATAAATATACGAGTATATAAATGTATATAATTATGTTAAACAAATTCATAATGTTTTAACCTTATCTGACATAATCCTTCAAGTCACAAAAGCTACTCAGAGATAGTTCAGATCTGTTTTATAGCTCCATTACATTTTTTATGACGTATATTAATGTGTATGGTTATATTTTACTCTATAAAATAAATAATAATTTAAATTCTCACCGTCGCCGCTCCATATCCTGTGGTTCAACTCCTGGCATGGATATTGTAACGCCGCGGGGGCTTAGAGCGAGATGAACCCGTCTTGGACTAGGAGAACACAGTCCTATACGGACACAGCAACGATGTATCGGACCAATAATACCGCGCACTACAGGTTGAAGTACTGTCGGGAAGAAACTGCAAATATGGAAATATAATAAAATTTATGCTACAAATTGATAACTGCTTTCACACTTAACGTCTTAGTAATTTTGATCAATATTTATTTATTATATCTTTGTTTTTAATATACATATCATACGGTGCAAAGCTTTAATGACACATAAATACCACACATTTTTTTAATGATAAAAAAATATTTTATGCATAGTTTAACTTATTATTTATAATCAAATTAACATTTTTAATTGAAAAATGTGTAGTATAAAGTAACATAGGTCTAATGACATAAAGCGACATAAAACCATTATAATAAAAGAGTAAATTCAGACTTTATGCATTGGGAAATTGAAATTAGACAAACGCATACTGCAAGGTTTAATCCAGGTTATATAAAATTAGATCGAGTTCTCATTTTTATTACCTTTCTATTTTTATCTACATAAGTAAAATAATGGATGACTGTCATTTTATGTGCAACATGAAAATCTATACTAATATAATAAAGCTGAAGAGTTTGTTTGATTGATTGTTTGTTTGTTTGTTTGAACGCGCTAATCTCAGGATCTACTGGTCCGATTTGAAAAATTCTTTCAGTGTTAGATAGCCCGTTTATCGAGGAAGGCTATAGGCTATATATCATCACGTTAAGACCAATAGGAGTGGAGTCCACGCCGACGAAGTCGCGCGCAGAAGCTAGTCTACTATAAAGATTACAAATAAGTGTTCCAAGTTTTCATCTCTTAAAACACTTTCCTCTTATCTTAACAAAAATTGTAATAATTGTAAAATCTTTATTTAATATTTTGTTACATTTAATATTAAATTTTAATAAACAAAAATTTTAAAAGCATTACACATAACATTGTTTACAAAATTTTTTTGTAAGAAGTGTATTTTTGCTTTTAATCTTTTTCATGTTTTTTATTCATCATTTAAAATACTTTTTTTTAATATAATATTAGTAGAAGTAATTAATATTAATGTAAGGACCAAGAGAGAGATAGAGTCAACAGTCAAGTTTATTTGTTTCACATTGATATTATGTACACTGAAACAAAAGCAGGAAAAATGATGTTTTTCCTTATACTTATCATTGTATATGTCTTCGTCAATATATGTGTAATTGTCCGTTAGGATGTACTTCAGCCTATAACGCCCACTGCTAGGCATAGGCTCTTTCTCCATGTAGGAGAAGGGTCAAAGCTTGACCGTGCTACTAAACTGTGAGTTGGGGGATATAGTTAGTGGCAGGCACAGTAGACCCTACTTTGAGTAATTATCGCTATTAGGTATCGATGACAACAACCGGTACCAATAGTTTTACCAGCTTTCCCAGGCACAGGGGAGATCCACAAGTACAGACACCCAGACTACTACACATTCAAATATCCACTCCAAGCGATGATCTAACGCAACTACCGGTATTTTGGCACCCATATAGCACATGCAAAGTTAAACCAGAGTGGTGTTCTTTAAGATACAAGAAATTATATTTTAAAAATATCTTACTCACTTATCAAAACTAAAATTGTCGGCCATGTCTCCTCTGGTACCACTGCTGTGACGTTGCCAGAATCTCAGATATATCCATGACAACAGAGTCCCACTGCCCCACATACAGGGATAAGTGCCTTCTAACTGACCCACAGCCCAGAGCAATATAGCCGCTATGAGAATTAGTAGTGGCAACGATCTATTTGTTAGTTTACCTACAAATTAAATAAATTCAAATTATTACTTTAATAAATATACAATTTTGGTAAAGTTTGAGTGTGTTTATATTCATACCTAATGGTGTTTTAATTAACAGGTGATCTGGCATTATCTGCTTCACAGCGACGCTCACGGCTGCCAGATAACCGGCAAGGCCGTGTACGTGTATATCGAATAGTAAAGATGTGTCCTGAGTCCATGAATATATTACCAAGTAGTAGAATGTCGTCAAAAATGCAACTCCAAAGTTTGTTAGAAAAAAGAACTTCATCATCTCCATTTGGCCCCATAGGGGCTCTATTAGTTTTCCACATAATCCAACCGTAACAATGTCAATGATCACCTCCCACAAATGTATTTCAAGAAACCAGAATGTGAAAGTGGACCACAATTGAAAAGAAGGTGGCAACAAATATCCTGGCGTAACACTAAGAACGTCCACGACATCATCGGAATACGATAAAATATAGCCTATTACAACTACAACACAAATAAATTTGACTGATGGCGAAGTGTTTCCTAATAATGCTGAAAATTGTTGTCGTAATGGTAAATACGGTATATTACGACTAAATACTCTGAGCGCAGCCATTTTTATGACGGGTGTCACAGTTGACTAATTTGTCAATGTCACTAGAAAAGGATGCATTCATATAAATTTAAAAATGTATACCTACCTAAAAAAGTAGATGTACGGTAAGAAGATGCAAAATAAGACAATAACAACTGCGTATGTTAAAATAAGAGCAAAAGTTTTTGATGCTTTATGTCACGTTTCGTGATTTTGTTAGCTTTACAATATTGGTAATATAGTAAAATCATCGAGGTAATCATACTGTAATTACTTACTCAGATTTCTTAGTAAAAAGTAACATACAATTGTATATTTTTTAATCCTTAATAAAAATAAAATGTAGGATACGTTCCTCGTCTAAATATTCCAATCCAATATAATTCATTATATACATATTCACTATACATTATACATATACATACGTGTAATTTCGCTAAATCGTTACTAATTTTGTCAAACATAAAATCAGGGATTTCGAATTTATCAATAAAACTTCTTAATTTAATTTAATAATAGTTTAAAATACTGTTGACGTGTACATGTTTAAGTGGACGTTATGATAATTCCTAATTGTTTAACACTTAACACCTAACTGCCTTGGACTACGAAGAGTTTCGTCGCCTCCTTAGATTTTTCTTGATTTTGATTCTTCTTTGATTTTGGAGACAATAAATATTATGTAATTTTATAATTATTACTTGCTCATCTATAGCTAAACAAAAGACATGAATCGAGTATTGTTACACCTATTATAGGTATGTATTTTTTCATCGGGTGTGGGTTTGACGACAGGTCACAGCTTTTAAATCTTATTAATAAATAGTAAACTTAAAATAATAAGTAATATTAAATTGATGATAAATATAAACCTTAATAAACATTCGTGGCTACCAAATGCCATCATCAAATGGTCTGCTAATGAGAATGTAATATTTATAATTACCAGACTGTGTTACAATAGATTAATTACGTATCATAACCTCCTGCGGCCCAATTTAATAGGGGGGACTTCCGAGGATGACCCAATGTCCTAATATTAGAACTAATTAATAAAGTACTGAACGCCCAGACCAAAAATTGTTTGTATCTGGTTAATCCCAATAATTACAGGTGTCATATTTTAGGGTTATTATAGTATTGATTTAAGCTTGTCAGACAAAAAGAAAAAATACCAAAATCTTTTGTTCTTTATTTATCACATTGGGTTGTTACATAAACTTTAAAGCCAACTGAACAGTCTTAGAAATGTCATGAAAACTTAGTATTTCAACACTTAAAGCTAGTAGAGATAAACATAAAGCTGCATAGAAGTTGCAATAATTAGTTTTCTTTCACAAAAATAACTCAAAAATCACATTTAAAAAACTCGACCACGTTGCAAGCCCAACACTGTTGGGCTTGCAAGCTCTGATTCAGAGCTGGTACTGCTGTCGCTGTCGCTGGCTCTGGTGCTACGTAGAAGGTACTCGTCTTCTGTATCATCGCCTCCGTAAGGATCGTCCTCATAGTCTTCAAAATCGGACTGTTGAAGAAGGTCGAATATTTGACCAACTTTCAGCGCCGTAAAAAAGAAAATTTATGTGCCCGATGAGTCCGATGACCTAATACTATGAGAAATTAAACTATTAGGTACAAAAATAACTATCCCGTTCTTTCTTTTTCTATCACGCGAATGCCAAAACTGATTAGTATGACCGAGATGCAACAGCCCGGCGTACTAGTACTAGTACAAAAAAAAAATTATCATCAAAAACACATGTCGAAAATGTCGTCATTACAGTAAACTAGCAATTGTTACGCATAATTTAATCATTTATCTCTAAAACAATAAAAAATTCAGTAAGTATTAAATAAAGATTGTAAAGATATTTACAAGTTAAACTAACCTCTTCTCGTTGCCCACCACAGAGTACAATAACTATACTTGCCCACGTCATTGCCGCGACGTTTGGTGACAGAAGACCGAAGATACCCAAGTATTACTATGCTCTGTGAGATACCCCTTCTCGGTCCCTTTATATGCAGTGCTGCCATAATGCCAAATATATCCACAAACAAACCGACAACGAAAACATGAGGTGGCGGTAAATATTTTGTTCTAGAATTATCACAGTGGGTCATTACTCCAAGTGGCAGTTCTCATATCACAAAATCAGTTTGCAGTGAAAGCCCAAGGGCTTTCACTGCAAACTGATTTTGTCCTAGTATTATCACTTTGAACCCCAGGAGGATAATAATGTTTTTGCTTCACCCTATCGCAGTCCACTGCTGGACGTAGGCCTCCCTAAGTTCGCACTTCTCGGTTCTCAGCAGTTCTCATCCAGTCCCACCGGCGATCTTATGTAGATCATCGGTCCACCGGGCCTGAGGGTCCAAAAAATACAGTCAATACAAATATTAAATTTAAGTAGTATATATTTATCTTCACGGAAGCAATCGAATGTTAGCTAACAATTTACAACGTATAAATAATAAGTGGATATACCTACTCGCCGTCTTAAAATATTCACTGTGAAGGTCACTCAATTTCGATGATACTCGACTGTGTTCAATAAATTGCTACTGCGGTTGATATAGTTCGTAACTTTTACTGTCTTGTATTAAAATGTTATTTAAAATTATTGGTTTAAGTGCCTGACTTATAATGAAGTAGTGTCGGAAATTTTATCACTTTCCTTCAATAAAAATTTAATTAGAGGTAGTTGAAATGATTTTAACTCAGCTTTGTTTTTTTTTAAGACGTAATAAACTATACAATTATTATGAAAATTATAATATATCATCTGAATATTATTGTTTTTACCACAGGCCACAGAGTGGTTTGTACCTACTAAATAGAGTCGTGACAACAAATCACTATAATATTTTATCAGGAGTTTTAAACGATTGTAACAATATTATAAAAATAATGTAGTGTATGAGTTGTATCATGTATGTTATTGTAAATGTATTACATAACACACAAATTATAATAAAGCCAAGACTGTATAAAAAGAACCGACTTAATTTTTTTTAAATAATTTCGGGATGAAGATAGATATAATGAGAATAAATACTTTGAAATATAGGTATGTCTATTATTATCGTATGTATTAGGCCTGATTTAAAAATTCAAAAATCTACAACATAATATGTGCATAAAACAAACAATTTGTATCAATAAATTTATTTAATATTTTTAATGGCACTTTTAAATAATTTTTGAATTTTTTTTTTGAGGACGTTCTTTGATTTCTCTGAAAATTCGAAGTACATTTTTCGTGAATATAACACTTAGAATATACTTACAAAAATAAATAAATTACTAATTTCGTACTTTGCCATATAATCGATTCACAATCAGCTAGAAACATAAAAATGATGATGATGAAAGATGACAACGCGTTTGCGCAATGGTCAGAGCACTGGCTGTTGCGCTGACAGTTACGGGTTCGATCCCCCGCACATGACAAACCTTTGTATTGGCCATATAGATGTTTGCTGTGGTCTGGGTGTTTTTGCAATCCTTGTGGGTCTCCCCATCGTGCCTCGGAGAGCACGTTAAGCCGTCGGTCTCGGTAGTTATCATGTAGGTACCTACACCTGATAGCGATCGTTACTCATAGTAGGGAATATATCCGCCAACCCGTATTGGAGCAGTGTGGCGGGTTAAGCTCTGATCGTCCTTCCTAGATAGAGAAATAGGGCTATGCCCAGCAGTGCGATATTACAGGCTAAAGCGTTGAAAAATAAAAGTACCTATTAGATACTAAGATTGTAATGGACTTCATTACATTGAAATTACATTATTTGATCACTGTGAGTAATAAAAAGTCTTTAAAGTCTCGTTATTGTCTATCTTTGGGTAATAAAAACTGTGTTGTAATCTTTCTTTATGATAACGGGCATTATTTTTCGATTTAATCGTAAATTTATCATCTGAAATCGTTACTCTATCAAGGTTTTTATAAACTAAATAGGTAACTAATTAAACTAATCTGTATGAAAGTTTTAATGAAAAGCAAGCATTATAGGTAGGGATCCCTAGTACATTTTTTTAACCTGATCAGTATCAAGCTAATTTTCCGTGAGTAGCTTCATTTTGATGAGACGAACAAAAAGTTCCTCTTCGAAAACTCTCGATTGTGGTAGATAATAGAGTTAGCAGGATGTAGAGCAGCAGTGAGCGTAGGACCGGGATAACGAACCACGCAATTTGGAGGACAATGTTACCATTAAATTATATAAATATTAACTAACTGAAAGAAAAAAAAATGAGTTGGTTAGTAATAATTTTTGATGACCTCGTAAGGTCATCAAAAATTGATTTTTTTTCTGATTTTTTTTTTCTTTTATTTAGTTAATATTCATATAACTTAATGGTAATATTGTCCTCCAAATTGCGTGGTACGTTATCCCGGTCCTACGCTCACTGCTGATCTACATCCTGCTAACTCTATTATCTACCACAATCGAGAGTTTTCGAAGAGGAACTTTTTGTTCGTCTCATCAAAATGAAGCTACTCACGGAAAATTAGCTTGATACTGATCAGGTTAAAAAAATGTACTAGGGATCCCTACCTATTAGTAACTCTTTACTCTAATAATTGGTTTATTTTTAAATCATTTCATTTATATGCATGCGTTTTTACTCGCTACTGTAGCAGATAAAAGGCGGTTTGCTTTCAATCAAATCATTTCCGACAAGTATTTGACAGTCAATGAAACATAACGTATGATATATACGTAGTATGATCTGGTTTACTTCTGTACTGTGAGAGATAAATTATGAGTTATGTGTCTGGTCACATTTTGAGCAATGTTTGATAAGTAAAAACGCGATCTACAACCTTTTATTCCATTGTGTGGTATGTGGATAAAATAAATGGATACAGTTTTACAACATATTTTTACACCTTTTTAATAATTCAGTTAGTTTCCTTAATACGACCAAAACGATAGTCTAGTTAAATGTGCATTGTGGTTGAAACTTTGGCTAAAAGTTCCGTCAATTCTGCTCAAAATCTGGAGGAGCCCGTCTGGAATATAGATATCTTGCAGGGCACATGCCTACTGTGCAACCTTTGACCTACCACAAAATCATTAATTGCAGTTCAGTTGACAATTTTATGGAATTCAATACTTCACAGATTTTATTAAAGCATTAGAAATATGACCAATGTTCCAAATATCTGAATGAACATAGCGACGAACATGACGATCATGTTTGTTGTGGTTAGAGCGTATTTTCCTACTGGGGCCCGTTGAGTGTGAAACGAACCTATTTAAAACAAATAATATTAATAGACTGAATCGGCTACTGCAAACCTCATGAAGCGAAGGTTATGAATTACCTCGACAATAAAATACGATCAATCTAGCTTTACCTATATCTAAAATATTCATGCTTCACATATAATAATTAAAGCTGAGAACAAAACATGATAATATACATGATAATAAAACTAAAGTAATTACAGCTTATAAACTAATTATAGTGTATTAACTGATTAAATCATAATAACTTTTCGTACGATACGGCTTAGTTTTTTTAGACAAAATATTTATTATTACTTTTGTAAAAATCTAGAGCTGTCATAATCAATATCTACTACTTATTAGTTACTTACATTACTAGGCACCCACTACCAATTTATCAGATTATAGAAATTTACTTGCTTATTTTCTAGTAGGTACTGCATAGAAAAAGTACCTAATTTAAATTAATAATCAATAGAGATGCGAAGGTTTAATGGTGCGTTCATTACAGACTGCGCGCATTACATTTTGACGATCCCTTTCCGTGAGCGCAACCCCAGATGACTAGTTACGCGCAACCCCGTCAGGGTAATATGTGTTCTGTGCGCGCAACGTTTGAGAGGCTTCGATCCCCCGCACACGGCATACATTTGTATTGCCCCACAGTATTGCCCATACAAATGTTTACCGTAGTACCGGACGTCGGACCCCCGACACCACAGTAGTAAATCCTAGTTAGTATCGTTGAGTGTGAGGCGTTTATTATCATGTCGTCCACACCGTATCCGGTGACGGATGAATATTATTTACTGTTCTTAATTAATTATTGATTGAAAATACAAAAAAACTAATTGAAAAAAAATCCAACGTCACACGGTGTTCCCAGGCGGTCAACCATCCAAGTACTGACCGCGTTGCCTCGTTGCCGCGTTAGCGGTCTCTCAAATTTTATCCCTCATGCGCCTAAAGAAGTTTCACTTCAAAAAAAATATGTAAAATTTAAGTGTCATTTAACAGTGTAATATTATTATTACTAGCGAGTAAACAGCTCTGCGGTTAAAGTGGTTTAGCTCGTCAGCAAGAAATAATAACAAATCATATTTGTTGTATACTATTGCGAATATTTGTTACGGTTGTTATGTACTGGTATGTACATATACATATGTTTATAATTTATCTTTTAGCTTTGCTATTGTTAACAAGTCTATTGTTTTTACTCAATTGTAACTCGCCCATAACTCAGCCTCCATTGTCACATTAAAGTAAAGAACCCATTGAACTAGCTACTAAATAACTTTACGCACATGTTAATCTATTCAACTTATTGTCTTATTAGTTTGTTATTGTTATCAATGTAACCATTGTACTTGCGTCAATAATTTAATCACACTGTCACAGCTTGAAGTATCGACTCGTATTGTCTTTTCAATTTGTCGCACACGCTTAAATTTATAGATCTTAAACAATACTCCAACGAACGTTCCCATGGTCAATTGTTTTGTCATTACCTCATAAATCGTAACCGTTCTGCGAACGGACCGAATGCAAGCGAACCGAGAAAGTGGGAGTCGTGTAACTCAATAATAAATACCGAACACCCATCGGTAAGCGTCAGACTAGATTCAGTATCCATCCGATACAGACTGAACATATCAGTCCTTAATATCAAAACGCCTCTGTAACCTATAGTGTAACGCTCTCTTCAATGTTAATTGTAACGTGAATATATTTGAATAAACAGTAAATTCAAACAACGTTACTTTCATTATCCTGACAAGAAGTCCATCAAGAGAAATCAATATACCAGCATTCCGCCGGTATATAACAAAATTTTGGTGTCAGAAGTGGGATTCCACTCGACACTTCTCAAGAAAGAAAACAGAAGGTAGTCTCCAGGCTTTTAGTCAAGGAAGAATCCCAAGCTCTGGTGGCACATCCCTTGCGACGGTTTTGGCCTAAGAAAAGCGACAACGCAAGACAGGCGACGACGGCAAAGGAAGCTCTATTCGCGACGGTTTTGGCCTAAAGAAAAGCGATAACGCAAGACAGGCGACGACGGCGACGAGCATCAGGTTCAACACGACAGTTTTGGTCTGATCGACGTACGACGGTGTTTTTCCTGAAAAGAAGAGGAGCAGCTACAGGCGACACTACACAAAGGCTACAGAGAGCAACTCAACCATCCCTCAGCAGAGCAGCTTCAGGCGTGGCCCCGATGAAACTATCGACTGCGACCATGATACTACTGTAAGTTCTATAAATTCACTGTTTCACTATTTCATCTGCCAATCTGCTAGTCTCATTATCATTATTATTTTTTTTTTTTCTCGATAAATACCTAACGTACGAATTAAATAAAATAATTTTCATAATTTTTTTTTTATAATCACTATTATTAAATAAATTGAAGTAACGAATTAAATAAAGACAAATCATTAGTATATAAACAAATAAAAAAAATATATATAAATAATTTACCGATATGAATAATACTCTATATACATTGAACGCGCGAACGGAAACGTTGATAAAGGCTAATGTTTTAAACCCCGGAATAAAAGAGGGTTATGTGGAAAATAAAAGAATCATAGACGGAGTATATTTATCCAGTTGCGTCACTAAAGTTGATGAAAATAACCAGGCTTTCGTATCGATTTTAAATTGTTTAGATAAAAAGGTTGATATTAAAGAAATAAAAATAAAATTAGAATCGTTAAGTTATATAGGCGATGAAAGTTCCGCCAAGTGTTTTAATTATATAAGCGATGAAAATACCGCGAAATGTTTTAATTATATAGGCGACGATAATTCCGCCAGTTGTTCTAATTATATAAGCGATGGAAATACCGCGAAATGTTTTAATTATATAGGCGACGATAATTCCGCCAGTTGTTCTAAGTATATAAGCGATGAAAATACCGCGAAACGTTTTAATTATATACGCGATGAAAATATCGCGAGTTGTTTTAATTGTACAGGCGATGTTAATGCCGCCAATCGTTTAAGTATTATGGGAGATAATAATAATCTCGCCACTTTGTTTAATGATAACTATTCAAAGCTAACATGTAATTATAATTCTAATATTAATGAAAACAGTAAACTCTCACGATATAAAAGGATATGTAATGAACTTAGAACTGACCATAGACCTTTATCTTGGCTTTTTAACGTAAAAGACCCAGGTAGTAAACTTGTTAGATGGCGTCTACAATTAGAAGAGTTTGATTATGAAATTATCCATAAACCCGGAAGAGTAAACTCAAACGCAGATTGTTTATCGCATATTCAAATAAATACCGTTAATAGTACTTTACAAAATTTAGAAACATATACAGACTTCCAGAATTTTTTCTTACAGAATAATGAATTTACAATAAAAGACTTTCTTGAAATAAATGAACGACTTCTCGATAATAAACATAGACATATTGCCTACTTTACAAACATAAACCTTGATGAGGAAGACCCTTATGTAATTGAAACTTTTTCCCGAGGAAATGATATTGATATTTTACTTTCAGAACCTAGAGAAATATATAAAATTTATAAAACCTCATCCGACAAACAAGTCATATATCATTGTATTGCTAAATATAATCATTACGATATTTTAACCCCGAAAGACTTATTCTATACTTTACGAAATCTACGCGAAGAACTCATTAAAGATCAAATTAAACTCATATACTTACCGAACTTCAAAGATTCTTATAGTTCTCTTCACCCAGATAAAGTAAAACAAATTATCTTTTATATATTTAGAAATTTAGACATTTCCATTAGAATGTGTCATAGTAAAATAATAAACCCGAATGCCGACGAAATACCTATCATATTGAAGGAAAATCATAATAGTACATCATCCGGTCATAACGGAATAATTAAAATGTATTCACGAATAAAAACCCAATACAATTGGCCTAATATGAAATCAGATATAATTAATTATGTAAGAAATTGTAAGCAATGTCAAATAAATAAAACTGTGAGGAAAAAGATTAAAGCACCGATGATCATAACAACGACTTCGACATACGCGTTCGAACGAGTAGCTTTGGATATTGTAGGTCCATTACCTGAAACCTCTAAAGGAAATAAATATATATTAACATTACAAGACGATTTAACAAAGTTCTCGCAATCTTTTAGTATGCCTTCACACGATGCAGAAACAGTAGCCGGAAAACTAATATTGTTTATGACTTATTTCGGTATACCTAAGACAATATTGACTGATCAAGGTACAGAATTTATGTCGAATTTATTAAAAGATATTGCAAATATATTTAAGATCAAAAAATTAACTTCAACAGCCTATCACCCCCAAACGAATGGAGCCTTAGAAAGAAGCCATTCCACATTGAAAGATTATTTAAAACAATACGTTTCAAGCGATAAAAACGATTGGGATGACTATGTTCCCCTAGCAATGTTTGCTTATAATACAAGTATACACAGTAGCAGTAAATTTACCCCACATGAACTAGTTTTTGGACAAAAACCTAACTTACCTAGCTCAATAGAAAATGTTAATGAACCTAATTACAATGATTACATACAGAATCTTAAGTACAAATTGAATAAAACTTTGAAAATAGCGAGAGATAATTTAATAGTTAGTAAGGAAAAATCTAAGGTTAGATATGACGAAAAACATAACGTTCATAAATATAAAATTAATGACGAAGTATATTTAAATTATAAAAGCCCTAATAAGCTCATACCAAATTGGAAAGGCCCTTACACTATAATTGCAATTAAACCTAACGCGAATGTTATAATAAAAACTGAAAAGGGAAAACATGTCAGAGTTCACGTGAATCGTATTAAATTAGCTAGTAAGAATAACACCGAAAAAAGTAAAACAGTAATAAAAAGAAAACCCACAATTAAAAGGATCATTAAACCTCCTGTAGGTTATTCATTGCGATCGCGACGATATTGAAGAATACACAACGTTAATAATGCTATGTCTTATAACGATGCAATCGATAAATAATAATAATCGAATAAATAAAATAAAATAAAGTTTTAACAGACGATAAAGAGACATATATATATATAGTTTAATAAAAAACCAGATTCAAGTCACACAATCAGCAATACAAAACTTTAATTCTACGACAAAAAAAAAATTAAATGAAAATGAAAAATTAATATGTATAAAAAAAAAAAACTTTAAGATCATTGATACATTTATAAATAATACTGATGCAAGTTTACCACTTATAAATTTAAAATCAACGGTTAATACTCATTTCATTACATTAAGTTCATTAAGTGAAGAAATTTATGAAAACATCGAAATGTTATTAAATTCAATTTTAATTGCCAAACAAAATGTTTTACTTCCATATATAATAACTCCAAGACAAGTATATACTGAATAATGAATAATCAGCATTACCTGAAACAAAACATTGGAATCATTAAATGATAAGTTAACAAATAATCTTAATAAAACCTTTGAGTTTCTACCTCAAAGCCATATATCATGGATAGTCTATTGTTTATGTATAAGTATATTACTATATTTAATATTTAAGTTTTGTAAAATAACGCAATTATATAAAACACTTACTTGTAATACCCACGACCCCGATAATTGTAGATGTTGCGTACAAATATTTAACCAGTGTAATCGAAGAAATAATAAGGCAGAAGCCTCAGTTAGAATGGCAGTAAGTAGTACTCTGGATGAAATAACTGAAACAGATGATGAGGATAGCATAGTAAGACAACCACTTAGAATAACTAGATCCCCAAGCGTAGAGTCTCATTCTAGATTTAAGTATACTTATAATTTAAATAATTAAGCACTTGTGTTAAATTTAAGGTAGACATGTATTTTATTTTAAAGGAAAATATTAAAGAAAATGTCGTATTAAACAAAAGAAGAAAAGATTTTTATGTTAACCAATAAATAAATAAAAAAAATCATGAAATTGTTGTTAAAACATTGTAATGAAACAAAATAAAGAAAATTGTTATGTTAACTAATAAATAACGAATTATGAATGTGTTTAAGAATAAGAAATAATTGTAAGCCAACATTTAATAGAATTTGTGTAATCTTGTTAGAAATTAGAATAAGGAATACTTACTGTAAGACACACTGTTTATGAGAACATTAAGTTCAGAGACAAGAACTATGTCATAACAAATTGTGTAAGTTTAATTAGTTGTTATTTTATATTAATGAGAGCGTAACTTTCAATATTTCAGTTTATGTAAACAAACTTTTGTAAACAACTTGTAAACCCCGTTGTTCACTTTAAGTGGGGAGGTGTTATGTACTGGTATGTACATATACATATGTTTATAATTTATCTTTTAGCTTTGCTATTGTTAACAAGTCTATTGTTTTTACTCAATTGTAACTCGCCCATAACTCAGCCTCCATTGTCACATTAAAGTAAAGAACCCATTGAACTAGCTACTAAATAACTTTACGCACATGTTAATCTATTCAACTTATTGTCTTATTAGTTTGTTATTGTTATCAATGTAACCATTGTACTTGCGTCAATAATTTAATCACACTGTCACAGCTTGAAGTATCGACTCGTATTGTCTTTTCAATTTGTCGCACACGCTTAAATTTATAGATCTTAAACAATACTCCAACGAACGTTCCCATGGTCAATTGTTTTGTCATTACCTCATAAATCGTAACCGTTCTGCGAACGGACCGAATGCAAGCGAACCGAGAAAGTGGGAGTCGTGTAACTCAATAATAAATACCGAACACCCATCGGTAAGCGTCAGACTAGATTCAGTATCCATCCGATACAGACTGAACATATCAGTCCTTAATATCAAAACGCCTCTGTAACCTATAGTGTAACGCTCTCTTCAATGTTAATTGTAACGTGAATATATTTGAATAAACAGTAAATTCAAACAACGTTACTTTCATTATCCTGACAAGAAGTCCATCAAGAGAAATCAATATACCAGCATTCCGCCGGTATATAACACGGTTATGTAAGACGTAAACAGTGCGATACAGCGATTCAAGAGTTCACGACTGGTAACGCGGTCACGGTCGGTTGACGCTCCGACGTTGGATGTGTGATGATGATTTTGATGTGTCCTATCTTATTCTATAGCCTAATAATTATAATAGAATATCTATAATTATCTTCTTATTCTAGTATTTCGCTTCTACTAAACCATTACTAAGCTATTAGTAGCGATACCTTTATTTAAATTATATTTAGTTAAAAAAAATATTTTGTTAATAAATGCACTTTTTTGTGATGTCTTAAGAATTATGGAAGTATGAATCAAACATTTAAAAAACACTAAATTTTAGAAATGCCAACTGTTTTTGCTTTATTTTGATTTGAAAACTTTCATCAATATCTTTTTCGAAGTCAATTTTTTTTATACTGACCAGTAAAGACGTAAAGATTTTGTAATAATTTAAAAATAGGTAACTGTTGGGAATATACAGAACTATTTTTCCGATTTGATTAAAATTAAGCTGATGTAAATTTGAGTGAGTGGACATAAGGCGTTTTGTTTTCTTCCTGCAAAGTTTGATGAATATTTTGTTAATAATTATATGTAGTAGGTAGGTATACTATACAATGTGAGAATATATATTTAGTCGTTATTATATAATTTGTACAAAAATAATAATAAATTAAACAACTGAACAATGCAGCATTCTTTTATTTTCTTGTTACTAAATAAATTCAAAATAACATCTCGATCAACCTGTAAAATACCAAATTCCAATGCTGGGCATAGGCCTCTTTCTCTCTATGTAGAGAAGGAAATGAAATCTGTAAAAATAATAAATTAATACTGACATTATTTAAGGATAATAATTTTCTGTTTTAAAAGTGATGTTATAATTACTTAGTTGCTAAATATCTTATCTATACTAATATAATAAAGCTGAAGTTTGCTTGTTTTATTGTTTGTTTGTTTGTTTAAACGCGCTAATCTCAGGATCTACTGGTCCGATTTGAAAAATTCTTTCAGTGTTAGATAGCCCATTTATCGAGGAAGGCTATAGGCTATATATCATCACGCTAAGACCAATAGGAGCGTAGCACCAATGAAAAATGTTTCAAAATGGGGGTTATTTTTACTTTTGAGAGCTTTCGCTGCGTAAAGGGTTAAAGTTTCGCACAAATCATGTATGACAGAATTTGTTATTCCACGCGGACGAAGTTGCGTGCAGACAGTGGCGGATCCAGGGGGGGGGGTCATGGGGTCATGACCCCGCCCTGGGCTGGGTCCAGGACCTAGTTTCACCACTAATTAAAATTGTTAAACAAGATTTTTGTCACAATATAGATATTTTATAAGTACAGTACTTACATACATTAATAAAATACCTACTTTTTACCTGTATCTATCATTATCAAAATTAAATTATAGCTTCTTGTGGCTTTGGCTTGACCACGACTATGTGACCCCCCTGGCGCCGAAGCTGGATCCGCCCTTGCGCGCAGAAGCTACATAGTAAATTATTATAATATTAGTGTGTCAAAGCACTTCGTGTTCATACTAACATACATGCAATGAATATATTTCATTCTTGTTTTTTTATTAATGCTTCATAGATGGCGTTGTCTACCACTTATGTTGCAACTATTTCTGTAGGCCAGTAGGCAGTGACACACATTCACACTTCAAATAGCATGTTGCTAATCCAGTAAATACTTATTGGTAATGATGCATAGCTGTGTAAAATAAATAAAATATAAAAAATACTTTTCTTTTTGTGAATAAAATAATACTGTGTCAGTAGAACATTCTTACATTTTTTTCAACGAATAGCTCTTGAAGCCTCATTGAGAGACATTACGCGAAATAAATGAATGTCTATATTCGTCGTATAAATCGTGCTGGCAAATCAAAAGCGAATTGAAAAAATTTCTAAATGTGTTTTTGTATTATAATGCCTCGATTAGGAAGACGTTACTATTTTATATTTCACTAGCTTTTACCCGCGGCTTCGTTCGCATTAATTTTTTTGAAATAAAATGTATCTTAGGTTACTTCTAAATTCTAATACCTTCAAGAATAATATGTGTACAAAGTTTATCAAGATAGATACAAGATGATCGGTTAAGTAGTTTTCGCGTGAAAGCGTAACAAACAAACTTAGGTACATTCACATTTATAATACTAGTAGGGATTATTAGAGTGAAAATGTCTCAAAATCAAAATCAACAAGAATCTTTACTATTAATAGGTGCCTCTCAGTCAACGGCCCTTTGCATAATTATTGTTTTCTAATGTTTACGCGAATATCACTCATTATAATGAAACAACTTTTCGGATTTTATCGCAGTTTATTATGTATAATTTAGATGCCTGACGTTTCGGATACTTTACAGCAACCATGGTCACGGGAGGACTGAGGTATCAGTAGGTCTACCATGAGTTTCCAGAGACGATACACGTTAGCGAGTGTAGTTTTCTATACGGAAGAAAGATAAAGATATTATAGTAACTAATACGCAATATAACGCATTTAAAACTATAAGTCTTATCGAGTGCTCGATAGACTCTATAGTGAAATTTAGAAATACTTACTCATAATAACTATGGTATAGTTAAATATTCCAGTTGCGTTTCTACGTTTGCTACTGTAGTTACGTCATGTGCGCTTGTAACAAAAACTCATGGTAGACCTACAGACGTCCTAATGTTACAAAGTTATTCATCATGTAACATGTGTTGGGTAAAAATTAAAATACCAGAATTTTACCGGATAATGAAACTTGATATTTTGGTAATTTTGATAGATACATATAAAAATCACATTTGAATCACAATAAAATGTATCCTATATTTATTCTGCACATAGATAGTATAAATACTACATATAAAAATATTTTTAAATTCGTCAATATTCAGTTTAAACAAGGTAGGTACTCGTACTCGTATATTCAAATGACTAACTGGAAGAATTTACGTACATAGATAAACAATAATACCTCGTAAAATTCTTTGACCTCTTGGTCGATAGCCAATAATAAAAACTTTAAGACATCTTTTAAATGTAGGAAACGATTTAGAAAAAAAAAAAAAAACGTTCATTGGCACGGTAAAATGTTTCGCAACTAGGAGCCGATATCGGGTCAGTTTTAAAAATAAATTTGGCAAACCATACTTCCTTGAACCGTAGACTTTTCGCTGTGACGTCTGGTTGTTTCCTTGAAATCGGTGCGAAGAGATCCGAATTGGCCATATCTTTAAAATATTCATTTTTATTGAGGAATATACTTTTTCTTCACTTCCCTGATGTCGGCACAATGCGGTAGAGATTTGCTGTCATTATTCATTTTGTACATTTTTAAATCTTTCGAGAAGTATGAAATAATTGTGTTTGCTCGCAAACGAAAAAAAAAACCGACTTCAATTACATCGACAATATTTCTCTGGGATTCCATCATCAGATCCTGGTTTCCTTATCATGGTATCTAAGTTGGGATATCTCCTTTCTAACAAAAAAAGAATTATCAAAATCGGTCCATAAACGTCGAAGTTATGCCCGAACATACATTAAAAAAAAAACATATTACCTACACGGTCGAATTGAGTAACCTCCTCCTTTTTTGAAGTCGGTTAATAAAGTATGTTAAGTGTATTATTTTGTTAGTTAAACAAACAATGACGATTGGAGTAGTGAAAATTTTTTATATCTACGAGTACCTACCTTATATTATGTAATTTTTTTTATTGTTGTTGAACTTTCCTCTAATTTGCATTATGGTGTTCTAATACATAGTGTTGTGGATTGAGCTCTAAAACTCTAAACTGAGATAGCACACAGCAGAATAATATATCCTGCTCAGAATCTGGAGCAGCCCAACTGGGGAAGTACTTTGACCTTACAGAAGATCACAGATAAATAACACTGTTTTCAAGCAGTGTTGTGTTCATGTTGGTGAGTAAGGTGACTAGAGCTTCTGGGGGTGATTGGGAGTAGTGTTGGCAACGCTCTTACTAAGCTTCTGGTGTTGCAGGCTTATTTGGAAAAGAAAAAAATTAATGCAGATACAATGCGGAAAATTATTTTTGTGAAAATATTGCTTGTTTAAAATAGTTTTAGAATAAATAGAGTACAGTCGTCAATTTCTCCCCACCTTGATAAACTCTTATGAGAATAGTGTTACTCGACTATATCACAAACAGAGAGTAATGTATTTGTTACTGCTTCTTTGTAAGTTACCTAGACTCTATTTACCGTTTTTTAAACCGGTTTAAATGAACTTTGTAGACTTCCAGTTGACTGGCATGTTAACCGACTTTCGCAAAAAAAGGAAGTTAATTTCGAAAAGTATATTTTTCTTAGTAAGTATATTTATTACGACTTCTTATTGCAATCACTCTTCTTAATTTGTTTATTTGTATGTAAATAACATTTTATAGTGTTTAATTAAGGCTTCAACATTTATAGACTTGTGTGTAAATTAAAAATGTAGCTGAGACAAATATTTCGTAAAACGTATGTCATCAAAAAATATATTACACTAGCTGACCCGGCGAACTTCGTACCACCTAACAGTCAATTCTTTATTTTTTTATTTTTTTCCACTAACACTTAAACTTTATGCTATGGTATTAAAGTTCAAATTGACTTTTAAGTATTATTACGAATCTTTTGTATGGGAATATAGAAAAGTGTTGTTTTAGACTTTTTCAGGGCTTTTTTTAAATTTTTCTCTCCGTAAGAACCATCCTCGTACTTCAAGGAATATTATAAAAAAAGAATTAGCGAAATCGGTTTAGCAGCTCTCGAGATTTTTTATATTTAATATAGAGATTTATTAATTGAGACAGCAAAGTGTAAGTAAGTGACATTCTGACCACTATATAATTATGTATAGACAAAATATTCGATGACAGCAAACTTTGTAAAAGGCTATATCTGTGTGTTTTTCTCACACTACATTTAATGAATGTTCTAGTATTTCTAATACTAAGTGCGCTCGCTCTAAATGTTGAAGTGGCGATCTCCTTTCATCTTCTGTGTGATTTCAGGGGTGTACGTTTACTACTAATTAACAACATAAATATGAGATATAAGAGAGATATTATAAAAGTTTATATATATATGTACATACCATATTTACATTATCATTTTTAAGGCCCGTTTCAAAAGTTGTTCATTATGTTTATCTCGCACATAGGAAACTGAAAAGCTTTATAAGCTGCAGTTTAAACAGGCCTTTAGGGACCGTCTCAACCACAGATTGAAGAAAGAAGAACTAATAAAATACCTTTTTTTTTAAATGGGATTTTATGACCTGGTAATTACAACCCACTTACAACCTTTAGGTCAACTCTTATTATTCATATACTTTCAACTTCTTTCTTCTTTTTCTTCTTTCACTTTATTAAGCTGCAAACCACATGGTTTCTGCCCTAAAATGATCCAAAAATTATTTTATTATTCACGACGCATCCAGCATGTCGGCCGCCCTCTAGGGCAGACGCGCCATTTGCAATTCTAATAAACTACCGCTTTGGTTTGGTTAAAAAAACGAGTGTGCTTACCACACGATTGAAGTAAAACTTCGTAAAAACGTGACTCTCTCTCTTTCTATCTTCACTAACTTACATATCTCTTTCAACTTCCGTTCGTCTCGCCCGATCGCACTTTTCGTAACGCTCATGTCACGCATTCACCAGCTTACTCCCCAAGTCAAGTGTGCGTAAAGTCTTACTTCAAAAATATTTCTTTATTTAATTAACAACGTAATTTACCATTTTAGGAGAAAACACAATTTTTCAATTAACCAGTGGCTGTGTAAATTATACAAAAATTGTGTTAATATTTGCAATACGTTTTGTCAACCGGTTTGAAAGCACGAGAGTACGCCATTTTGATTAAATTTCGAAATTGCTAAACCTGCTCTACATACTATTTAAGATATGTTATTTAAGATAGTCATAATCAGAGGCGAGAAATATCATTATCATAACCCTATATAGCTTTAGCTCGTTTATACACTTTTGTCGCTCGGAATATAATTATCTATGTATATTTTTAACTAAGTAAATTATTTGCGTACTCGATGTAAGCTGTGGCATCTAAGCCACTTTTCGTCTTGATATGTCTATGGAATCATTAAATAATTAAAAACCAGCAAACAAGCATAAAATAGCGCTATTTATTTTTTATGTGTGTCATTTTGTATGAGTTTTTATTAATGTTGATTTTATTAGTAGGTATAGGCCAATTTCATCTATTATATCTATCTGGAATTGTGTTAACTAATTGTAAATAAAACAAATAAAAAAATTTATATCAGTCGAAAAAAATAACCTGTTACACGATCTCTCCCTCTATATCTCTCTCCCTTTCTCTCTTTTGGATCTAGTTATTTAGTTTTTTTTTGTGTCTGAACTTATTCATACTAAGTATAGACAACCCTGTCCGCACCTGTTCTCAAGAAGCTGTAAACTCGTTTACGACCTAATCTTATAACACTTTAAATTAAATAAGATATGAGGTGCATAAGATATGTGTATTGCAATTACAATTCTAATTACATGTTTAAGTTTAAACTAAAATTATAAAACAGAAGAAAGACAACATTTAAGCGTAATTATTAGCTGTTTGTTAAGTAGCGCCACTAAATTCAGACATCTTTGTAATTAATATAATCTTGAACCGAATAATATGCTTTAATACACTTTGTTTACGTCGGAAACAGTAAGTTTGCAGAATAGTTTCAAATGAACAGATCAGCCATGTTTTATTTCCTGTTTGATTTCTCAACAACTCAATTGTATATCAAAGTGTGTTTTCCCAACCCAACACAGGATTTACAATTGATATTCCGCTGCACTCTTTTCTTCGAAGTAGCAGAACATTGATTGTCTGATTGTAAAACAAGACACGTAGCCAACATATTGTCTCGTCTAGTTGCTTGGTAACGTAAACAATATGTCCCGTCGTTAGTAGGGATTCCTGTATACCGCAAAGCGGAATACCCCGCGTGGTTCCGCACCACTTATTGACCTGCGAGATCCCGCGCCTCAAAAACGCGGATCCGCAAATCGCGGAAGTTTAAACATTATATATTAGTAAGAATCACTATAGTTGGAGATCAAAAAACTTTTCAACTGAGGAGGACATGACAGGAAAAATCCTGCTCAAAATCTGGAGCAGCCTGACTGGGGAAGTACCTAAACCTTACATTTAAAGATCACAGCTAAATAATACTGCCTTCAATCCATGTTGTGTTCCTGTGGTGAGTAAGGTGACCAGAGCTTGGGATATTTCTGGTGTTGCAAACCTATATAAGCTACGGTAATCGCTTACCATCAGGTCAGCCGTGCGTTTGTTTGCCGACCTAGTGGTATATAAAAAAAATTAAAGTTAGCGGTCGGCTCGAACGTCGACGCGCCCCTCTGTTATTGCACCTGCGAAATGAGTAGTGATCTAATATTACGGAATTAAATAAAAATTCATTCTTAGAATTTATTATTTGGACTATAAAAATATCTTTTTCTCATTGACAGTTTGCTGGTGAAACTTATTGCTACGAAACACAGAAATAGAGTAAATATATTTATACAATTAAAAAAGCATCATGTTTAAACAAGCGTTTATTAGGGGTTTTATATATTATGATAAAAAATATTGCTGAATTAAAATGTAATAATGTAAATCATCAAGCCGTTGAGAAGGTACCTACCAAAGACGCGAGTGAAACTGCGTAGATTTGTTGCAGTAAACAATGTGGAACAAGCATTTGAGACCGCTAGGCACCTTTCTTTGTATACATTATACATATGTAGGTATTTATTATTACCTACTTTAGTAAGCATATAGACGTACCTAACTCAAACACGCTTACGTTTCTAAAAAAATGAAGTAAGTAAACAAATCTATTACACAAACAATTATTTTAATAATGGACAAAACTTTTTGCGAAGAAATTAATATTTGTTGTTCTAATTAAAAAACATTATTTTGCACTTAAACAATACAGCTTTAAAAATATACGTACGTGTCGATTTCAGGGGAACGGATATCTTTGTAAGATTTCTGGCGCCGTTTTGGTATTTTGTCAATATTATTGTTTAACGTAGAGATGTTGAATAAGTTTATATTAGAACGGATGAAATAAATTTACTTTTTGCTTGATTTTTTTTACGGCACCTAGTAGGACGAGAATAATATGTCTTCGATCTAGGATTAGATATCCATCAAAGACAAAAAAAAAACCGCTTTCCGCAATCGTAATACAGCTTCCACCGGCGATCTTACTTAGATCATCGGTCCAGCGAGCCGGAAGACATCCCTCACTGTGTTTGCAAACACACGGCTGGAGTAGATGCAGGACACGTCTGCTCCAATGGCTATCGGTCCTGCGATAGAGATGACCAGTCTTCTGCCACTTCAACTTGCTGATCTACGGCTATCTAGCACGTTGAGTGGCTTGAAACTTATGGAATAGTCACTTTGACAGAGTCCACGTTTCAGCTTCATAAGTCAGCAATGTCCTACCTAAAAACATTATTTATTATTAAAACTTAAATAGTATAAAATTTGTTTACTTGCAATGTCAGTTTTGATCGATTTAAATCAGTTGTAATTGACTTCAATTATAAAATTTTAGCATACTGTTACTAAAAGTGGGCCAAGAACAATATGAATCTTATTTGATTCTTTAATAGTTATCGTTTTAAAATGCTAATCTAATGTATTGCGCGTGGTTTGGCACAAATTAATTATTAAAGTAGACCCTGCTTTCTGTTACGGGGTTGTGGTATCGATTCCCGTCTTGAGTCTACGAGTTTACGTAATGTATGCTTTTGTAATACATACATTAAATTTATCGATATAAAGTTTTCTATTTAAGGAATAACGACCGTGTATGTACTCGTATGTTAAACTATAAATTATTATTATACGTCTATATTGCTATCTAATTGTTAGTTAATTTTCAAAGAAATGGTGAAATACAACAAAATTTATATAAAAAGTAATCGCTGCCATAATCTGTTTCATTCTCTTATACACTTTTTACATTCTATTTATTTTTTCTATTTCAACTGGCAGTTATATTATGTTATGAATATTTAAAAAAAACATATCTATTTGCCAAACGATACACCTGTTTATTAATATAAATAGCAAGGGTGTGCGTAGAATAATTATGACTATGTTGTTCCAATTATGACAAGGCCAATATGTATACACATATATTTATATATATGAACTAGCTGCTGCCCGCGACGTCGTCTGCGTGCGTTCACTGCTCTTTTCCCGTAGGTGAAAGCGTGTTATTATGTAGCCTTTGTTCTGACCCGACTTCTGTGCCAAATTTGAAGTAAATCCATGCAGTACTTTTTGAGTTTATCCCGGACATACATTGACTTTCCTATCATTTTATTATATGTGTAGATATAGAAAAATAAATATTAGTTAATAATTTTATTTGCTTGTGTCTAAGCTAACTGAAATTCTGCAAAATGCAGATGTAAATATAGTAAATAGAATTGGGCTTAGTAGGGAGCCCTAAGGTCCGCCTCTTCCTAATGATCTCAGAGTAGAGAAATTTTGATCACCATGCTTGCCGTCAGTAATGACCATTTCCTCCTTCTGAAGAAAAGAAAGAAGAAATGACCTAGACCTACCTAATGTGAGGTGAGATGTTTTTACTCAAACAGCTTTATGAGTTAAGTTATATGTAGGTGAAGTTAGAGTCCGAAGTTTATTTTACAAAGGCGTTTAAAATTTGAACAATCTCTCAATCATAAAAAGTTTAAAATAAAATGCACCTTGGGCACTTGCACTTCTAAACAATGTTCTATCATTTCTTATATAAACAGTCGTGCAGTGTACGTCTAAAGGTGACTGTAGGTAGGTACCAGTGGCGTAGCGTGGCTTGGAGGGGCCCTGTATCAAAATTAGTTGGGGGGCCCAAATGAAGGATAACGATTTCTCACAAAATAAACAAAAATGCTTGCATTAAATTAAAATAAATATTTATTTACTATAAGTTATCACTTCCTCTTATAATAGACAATAGTGACAAGTCTGATAGCCGTTCATGTCCCGTCGAAGTCCTTAGGTAATTTTTTATCAGTTTAGTTTTGAAAAGCTTCTTTCAGCTGTTGCGGTTATAACTGAAAGGAAGGGTCAAGAATAGAAAGCATGATGTAATTACTAAAACTAAAACTGGATGCAAGGCTATTGAATTTTATCAGCAAGAATTCCATGAGTTCCTTAATGGAATGAATTTTTTGAATTTCGGATTTTAAGCATGTTTTCAGAGCAATTGTTCATGAAGATTAACTGAATCCCGCAATAACCGATGTAGGATGTTGCTAACTTTTGGGTGCACGCTTAACCCGTGAAAAAGGGGATTCCTTTATTTTACTTTTGTCATTTCTGAAGTGAAAACTCTATAGGCACGAATGACATTTATTTTGTGTTTTTTACCGGAAAGCACGAGATTAAGCGACATCGTGAATAATATTTTACTAATTTTGCTTACAAACGTTAGGGGCCCCTGTAGCCCGGGGTACCCAAACCATTGATACGTCTGATACGGCGGTAGCTACGCCCCTGCATTGCAATCTAAATCACTCACAGAAGCTGACTGCTGAAAAAATGAAGAAATTTTGGATATTTTTTTTATGACCTCCTCTCTTTTCTGTCTACTTTTTCTTTTCATAGTTATTGCGGGATTTCCCCCGTTTAAGTCACTCACTGATGTAGGATGTTGCCAACTTTTGGGCGCACGCTTAATTCGGAAAAAACGAGATTACTTTTTTGACTATTGTAATTTCTGAAGTGGAATAGGCACGTATGAGAGTTTTTTTATGCTTTTTCCCGGGAAGCACGAAATTAAGTAACATCGTGCTTATACGCGTTAGGGGCCCCTGTAGCCCGGGGGCCCCATATCATTGATACGGCTGATACGGCGGTAGCTACGCCCCTGGTAGGTACACTAGTAGCTTGCGACCTTTGTAACTAGAGCACTAACCTATTCCCTTAGTTTAAAATTCAAACGGCTCTCTCGACATGCAAACAGATATTATGATTACAAAAGAAAACGACTTTTATAGACTTTATTAAGCAGGTATCCGAGCCTGACCTGTCAGAGATTATTGATTATTATTAATGCGAATTTTATACACATAATAAAATAAATTATATATGAAATATCAATTGAAAATAATTATATTTAAATAAATTTAGATATTTATATGTATATCTACTAGTTTTTGACTTAATAATAAATTAAGCATTTAAAATTAATACTACACTTGTTTATACAACAACAAAATTTTAATTCCTAATTTGAATTTTAATTAAAAGCCGAAATGACGCAGTGGATAGAAATTCGTTAATTTTTAATCAAAAGATTGAAGTCTGACTAGCATCTTCAAATCTATATTATATTTGTTTGTTTTAATCTTTTCTAGTTCGGCAGTAAGAAATTCATCACGAACGTTCATACCAAAGGTTCATACCATTATTAGCGAGAAATGTAGGTTTCATGTCGATCTGTTCCCCGCAATTGTGGACGTATGAATTTGAATGAAATGCGATTGTGGACGTATGAATTCTTTTTTTCTAATACTTCAGAATTAGAAAAAAAAGAGAATATAAGATATTTCAAGATAGCACCTATATAATCATTATGAACATTTTGTATCTTTAGACCACTATTAGTAACATCGGATACGTAACCGTTTTCTTAGCACCCTTGTGGCTCCTGTAAAACCATAAAAGCAAGTTTTTGAGAACAGTAAGTATTAGTCTTTTACAAAAATACATACAGGTCATATGGCGAACCTCGATATGCAGAAATCTAAGGATCTAGATTCTAGAATAACGCATAGACTATTTACTGTTTATCCCGGGATTCCCAGGGATAGGGAATTAGGTCAAGTAGAGGCAGGTCAAAATGGGAGAAACAGTTGGTATACATACAAATATAAACTAATACTATTTATAAGTATATATAAATGTATAACGTATAATGATTAAAGATTTATTAAAAAAGCAGGGCCCAGTCTGAAATTTGCATTATTCTGAAACAGAAGTCTATTAATGATATTGAAAAGACCGTATGAGCAACTTGACTGAATTTTAATACTGAATACACGTGTCTATCAAAACATTTTTTTGACGTGACAACGTCTAATAAATCGATGAACGCCGGCTGCACGAAAAAGGATGACTCATTGTCACGTTACACTCGTTGTAGGTACGCTTGCGCCGCATCTAGGTATCTCTCTTCTATTCGATTGGCCTGTACGTCCGGGGAAGTTTTTTGTTATGACGCGGACGTTGTCACGTTAAACTATCGTCCGTAAACCAATTTTACAGACAACCAATTTTTTTTTTATAATTTGTATTTATTTTAATGCGTACTTTTTTACTTATCTAAAAACAAGATTATTCTTTATTTTGTTATTTTACTTTATCTTTCCTACGCATAAATTTATGTCAAAATTATCATCTATTACGTTTACATAACGTGCTACCTACGTCTTGTGACTTAAGCCAGTACGAAATTGTCGCCGTGTTTTTGTATAATATATATAGATAATTATATACCTCGTGCCAATATTAAAACCGCGCACTTGATATAATTATGATATACAGTATACGGTCATGTCCGATTTAAAAAAATGTTGTCGCGAAAGTAAGGTTGTAAAAACGGTTCATTTGTAAAAATAATCTTGTTTCTAGGACTTTCAATGTTAGAGGTATTATTTTTTGATCGATTGAAAAAGAAGGATTTCAAATGACCTGTACTTTTTGTTCAGCGGCGCTGTATGCTAGACATGCTATAAATTTATATCAATCCACAGTTTTTAAAAATAAGTTCTTAATTTCTTGCCTAATCTTATCAGCAGAATCTGCATTCCTAGTTGGTGGTGCCTTCACATTGATCATAAATCATAACTATAACTTAATAAAGACAAATATTATAATTAAAATGACGATTCCAAATCGCTCTCGAAGCCTATAGGTACTTGCTTTGATTATATAGACGTGTATATAATCAAAGGTACTTGATTAAAAACATTTTGATTTTCTAAGTTACACATTTCTTGTTTTGTAGTTATGAACTTAAGACTCGATTTTAATATTCGTTAGTGATTTAATTTTAATGAAAGAGGTTTTTATATGGATGATTTTATTGACGCAAAATGATTAGTAATACGGCGTAGTTTTTGCTCAAACGTTTTATTACCACTTTTTGTTTTTCATTCAATTTTCTTCTTTATATAACTGAACCAAATAAGATTCTAACAAAAAAAGGGTCTTACTACGTCAAATTTGACCGCGTAAACTTCTTTTCAAAAAGAAGAATAAAATTTTTGTTTTGGTATAAAAACTATTTAAGTAAACGAACCTCTTTATCGTATCCGATAGTAGCATGACATGTTAATGAGCATGCTAGTGACCTGTCCACTGTCGTCTATTCCAGGGCTGTCCAAACAGCGGCCCGCGGGCCGCATGCGGCCCGCGGCTTGTTTCTATGCGGCCCGCGACGCACTTTTTAAAGTGTAAATTAATCAGAAAATAGTGTTGGACATAAATAGTTTGGATAATATAATTCATTGTCAAAACATATAATTATATTTGGTATAATTTATTTATCTTTATTACATGCTTTTTATTAGGTTCACTTGTATGTTTGTAATCGACTTCTTTGGACTTCATTTTGACCCACTTTAAACGCAGAGATTTTAGTTAAACTTGGTATAGTCTAGTGTCTAGTCGACAAGTTGAAAATGGTCGAAAATAGAGATACTGTTCTTAAAATTGTGTGTGATAGCTCATTGGATCCGGAATAATGTCGAGAAAATTTATCTAAAAGCGTGTATTAGCACATATAAAATTGCAAAAGTATAATATATAAACAATTAAAAAAAGGAATTAAATGGCCATTCGGTTTTTGCAAATATTTCATAAACTATTAATGTTTAAGAAATGTCAAAAAAAGATTCTGAAAAAGTAGGAAATTTCCAATAAAAAACTTTCAGCTCCTGGAACTCTATCTCCATTATTTATAATTTTAATGCTGAAAATGGGTCTCCACGTGACTTTTTTCGATCGAATTAACGAAGGAGCAATACGTTTATTGGTCCTTTATACGTTATTTTATACGTTTATAAAGCAATTATCACCTGTATTTTTTACTACAAAACTAAAAAAAAAAAATCTGCGGCCCTCCGGCTTTTGTAGTTAATTTAATTAGCCCGCGAAGGTATGAAGTTTGGACAACCCTGGTCTATTCAATTCTGATGCAATCTTCTTGAGACTTGCTAAAGTTGACCCGAGAGGTGTACGTGAGCTGAAATAACATTCTAAATGATAACTTTAGGTACAGGTTATTCGTTCCAAATTTATATCCAAATAATAATTAAAAATAATCGCCCATTGGTTTATTAGGTGCCAGATGTTGTTCTACTACGAGTAGGTACATCACTTTTATTAAAGGATGCTAGATAAGCTGAAAAAATACCCGAACACAAATGCGATCGATATGTACTTAGTTAAGAGATTTTTCTCAATATTTTAGTTTCCCATGAAATTAATGTAAATTTTTTGCCTTTTTTAGCGAGTTTTTTTGTTAAAATATTTAAGTAGAGCTCAATTTTTCTAGGAAATAGGTAATACAATTTCTAAGAAATATTTTAAATATATATGTTACGCTCAAAGATTGAAAACGCTCATTGAGCGGAAAAATATCTATAAGTCATAATAAATTAAACATTTAAGTTACATAACGATAACTTACTTGTAGAAAATTCTTATTTTTCAACACGACCCCCAATATTAAAAAAAAATTCCTATGGATTCTCTTCTTTACTTATTTATATATTTTTAAGATTTTAACGCTTGTAATAATTGACAAAGGTTGAAGAATTTTTACGTATTTTTCTTAATCAACATTCAACACATCAATACGCCGGGCATTTTACACATTAAAATATTTTTAATGTGTTTTATTAGATTATCACCTACAAACACACTTTAACCTAATTGCCAAATTTAATGGTTTTTTAGTTAGACCGGTTATATATAGCACGACAAATTTATCTGTCTGTATCTATACTATCTATACTAATATTATAAAGAGGTAAAGTTTATAACTTTGTTTGTATATACGGGGTAATCTTCGCAAATACTGATCCGATCATGAAAATTCTTTCGCTAACAGAAAGCTACACTATTCAGGAGTGACAAGATAAAAGGAAAAAGATAAAAATATATAAAGATTTTAAATCAGCAGGATTTGAACCTGCGCCCTCTGGCGTGCCGTGTCAACAATTCAATCTAATCAAGCATTATTTGCCTTAGAAATTAATTGGTGATTTTAAAACATTTATATTTATCTGATTTGCTGAAAATAGTGAGAGTGTATTGGAACATATCAAATTTCACCGTACCCTTCTTATGTGAAATGGATTATAACGCCCAACGACGTGGGCACGGGTCGGCTAGTGTGTTATAAAACTATTCAAAGCCATGTCTAAATATTTTCCTCGGTGGACCCTTTCTTTTGGTATGCGTATAAAATAATAGGGTACTTTCCGTAGTGAAAAATAAATTATAAATTTTGACAAAAATCAAAATTTATATAGAAATACACCTAAATATTCTGATTTAGAATCATAAAAGCACATTATTGATTTATTATATTGAAATTAAAAGTCGTATATTTTAATCTGTATATCACGTGACCTAAAACACGAGCCGCCATGGTGTGACGTCATACGGGCAATAACAAAGTTCTGTCAGTGCTGTCAACAGCTAGTGTACATACTAATATCTATCAATTTTAACTTCAAGGAGTAATAGTTGTGTTCTTTCGTATAATAACTCTTCATATCTTGTTCCAACTGAAATAATAAGCATTCATTACTAATTTGTTGATGGCTGTCATAGTAATTGTAGGTTATGTTACTCTCTTACATACGTCATACTCTTTTGTTATTGCCCATATTACGTCACCAAAATGGCTGTAGCGTTTTCGCGGTAATAAAAAAGGTTTAAAATTTAATTTAATTTTATGGCATGAAAACGTGTTTATTTTGCCGAAATATTTTTTTTTTGTGGCTTTTTATTAGAAAATCAACATTTTGAAGTACTTTTTCAAACATAGTGGAATACCCTATTGGTCTGCCATAATATTTTGAAGTCCGCCAAATTAGATTTTGAATAATGTCATTTAGCTTATATTGCCATTATAACTACACTCGTATTGATAGATAAATAACAGCTCAAATGTTACTGGGTTAAAATTAAATTTAAATTTTTTACGTAAATATGATAAGTCAAATCTTGTATTTTATTAAAATAAAAAAATGAGAAGCAGAGAAATACTATTAACAGTAAATACTAAGTGATGTTGCCTATTCGCCAACCTACAGTGGAGCAGCGTGGTGGATTAAGTTCCAATCCTTCTCGTACAAGGAGAAAGTGGCCTATCCCAGCAGTGGGATATTACAGGCTGAAGCGGAAGCGTAAGGTTCCCTGGAAGAGTTTGCTGCTATAGCAATAAGGCCGCCAATTCTACATTTCTTTTGTAAGCTTTTTACATTGTACTTATTGTGACATTTTTGGTGTGCAATAAAGAATACTTACTTGTGGTTATTGTTGCTGTACTGAATAGCTTGATAAAGAGTAATAAAATAATTAGCGCATTGATGTAACTATGGAAAGGCAAATTAGGATTAAATAAGATAATTATCTGAGAAGTAATAATTGTTGGCGTTTCGAGGTATTTTTATCTTATCTGTCCTAACCTTCGCTTAAAGTGTTTTTAACCTTATTTTTTGACTATCTATTTTGGTCCGAACGGATTACAATGATAATCTTTCCTCCTTGAATTATAACGTGTTTATAAAACTTACCGTGAAGTTTATGTACAGCTTTTTATCCTTTGCCTATTTCCTTGTATTTATTCCTGTATTTTTTATCTCCGGCCTTTTATTGTCAATTTGTCTATCTGTTTTTTTTTTTATATATTTCTTTCTTTAGTCTAATCTAGTGTTCTTTTGCATAGTTTTAAAATAATATTTTTTTAGAATGCCTCTTGACTGACGACGCGTTGGCGCAATGTCACAGCACTGGTTTGTGGCTGTTGCGCTGGCGGTTGCGGGTTCAATCTCCGCACATGACAAACATTTGTATTGGCCATAGAGATGTTGGCCTGGGTTTGGTGTTTGTGCAGTTCTTGTAGACCTCCCCACCGTGCCTCGCAGAGCACGTTAAGCCGTCGGTCCCGGTTGTTATCATGTAAACCTGATAGCGATCGTTACTCATAGTAGGGAATATATCAGCCAACCCGCATTGGAGCAGCGTGGTGGATCAAGCTCTGATCCTTCTTACACGGGGATGATTTGAAGCACTTTTCTGTCTGTGTTTAAAAGCTTAAAAGCTACTTTTTGTAACTCTTAAATCTTTTTTTATCGAAAGTCGGTGCTTGTCACATGGTCCCATTTAAATTTGATTGAGATCCGACGTACTTTTTGAGTCATCTCTAATACTGCGTATTTACTTGACTGTGTTTTCAAATGTTAGTTCACTTTTTACTGGGATTACAGATTTTAGTAATTAATAAAAAAAGTTTTACTCGATAGATGGTGTTTGTCAAGTATTGCCATTTAAATTTAATTTAAGTTATCCCAATAATGCGTAGATATATGACTTCTTGATCGTATGTAAACAATTATGTTTGGCACTAAAAGACACAACGTACATCAAATCGGCACAGTTATAAAATAAATAATTATTTTTGATTTCGTACTTAACTGCACTTATAATCCTTTTTTAACAGTTAATCCTCCTCCTCCTCCTCCTTAGTCGTTCACTCTTGACAGAGTGGTCGTGGTTGATGATGATTCATTTCCTAAAGCAGCCCCCGCTATACGCCTCCACTTGATGCGGTTTTCAGCGTCCTGAGAACTCTGGACGATGGATGTCTGTGTCGCAGTCTTGATGAGGTCTGTCCAACGCGTAGGCGATCGACCGCGTGACCGCTTTGCCCTCTACCTGCCCCTGGACAACGAGTCGCTCCATGGATTGTTCGTTTCAAACAACGTGTCCGAAATATTTGAGGATTCGTGTTTGCACAGTCGATGATAATCTCTGCTTGATCTTTAATTCCTTCAGGATAGAAACGTTGGTCCTAAACGCTGTCCAAGGGATCCGCAGCAGTCGCCGCCATTACCACATCTCGAGCGCATCAATTTTGCGTCGGTCTTTGAGTCTAACCGTCCACGTTTCTGCGCCATAAAGAAATATCGGGAAGACTAAGCTTCTCATTAGGCGGACTTTCGTGGCTTTGGTGATATTACGGTTGCACCAGACTCTTTTCAATTTGTCAACGGCAGATCGTGTAATAGCACATCTCCTTCGAATCTCGTCTTCGCATTCTCCGGTGTTAGTGATAGTGGAACCGAGGTACACATAAGATTGGACAACCTCACAGTTGCCAATCATAGAGATGTCAGGATGGTTTAGTTCAGCTCGATCCACTATCATCATTTTGGTCTTGTCTTTGTTGATCGTAAGTCCGAAGGAGAGGCTTGTTGTCTCTAGAAGTGTCAGCAGATGTTCCATGTCCTCTTTTGTTTGAGCGAGAAGAGTAGTGTCATCGGCATACCTCAAGTTACATATCTTTCTACCTCCCACTGAAATTCCCCTGTCCCATTGTTCCAGAACGATTCTCATAATACACTCCATATAGATGTTGAATAGGAGCGGAGAGAGTATGCACCCTTGAAGAACGCCAGCCTGCCCAACAGTTAATGGTAAAGGTATCTTACACATAAATTGATTCGTTTCAGGAGGTAAAGCATAAATTTAATAAACGTTGATGACAGTAAAGGCAGGCAGTATGCACGAATATACAGTTGACAAGACATTGAAAAGAGAAATATGCCGTAATTTTTAACCGACTTCCAAAAAAAGGAGGAGGTTCTCAATTCGACAGGTATGTTTTTTTTTATGTATGTTAGCTCAGAACTTTTGACTGGGTTGACCGATTTCGATCAATTTTGTTTTAGTTGAAAGGTGTTGCGTGTCATGTGGTCCCATTTTAATTTAATTGAGATCTGACAAGTACTTTTAGAGTTATATCTAATAATGCGTATTTATGTGACTACTTTTTCGTCGACCTACGTTATATTATACCGCATAACTTTTTACTCAGTGTACCGATTTCGATGATTCTTACTTTAATCGAAAGCTAATACTTGTCTTGTAGTCTTGTTTAAATTAGATCGAAAACTGATTAGAACTTTTTGAGTAATCTTTAATAGCGCGTATTTACTAGACTATTTTTTCGTCTTATTACGTTGTATTACTTGTCGATGTAATTGAAGTCGGTTTTTTTTCGTTTGCGAGCAAACACAATTATTTATATATTTATATATAATATATAATATATACAATTATATATATCTTTTGGATAACCAGTGAAACACATCCTTCGCCGTATTGTATTCAGTGTGTAAAGTTCTTAAGTTGTAATGTATTCAACATTTATATTAAATCGATAATCTGAAATCGATAGGCATGGCATTGACCTACATGCCATTTTGTGTTAATATGTATATATCGGTACCTTGCTTTTGTTTTGACTTACAGTTTGTTTTTTTTCCTTGCTTTTCCTTTTATGTATGTATCAAACATGTATGACATGAGTATTTTTATATTATTTTATGAATATCATATATGACATAATATACGTAATTATGGCCACGGATTGACGCATTGGTGTCAGCAACTGTCCATGACAAATATTTGTGTGATCGCACAAATCTTTCTCGTAGTGTTTTTGTTTATGTAGTATGCGTATTTTCAGACCACAATACACGCAATTATTATTCTACTGAGGCCCCTTGAGTATCGTAGAGCGTTAAGAATTTCATTTTATTATCGTTAAGTTTATTACCATTTATTTTTCGTAAAAGAGTTACCTTTTAGAAATAGAAAATTAGCTTTTTGCCGTGCCTCGGAGAGCACGTTAAGCCGTCCTCGTCGGTCCCGGTTGTTATCATTTACACCAGATAGCGATCTTAACTCATAGTAGGGAATATATCCGCCAACCCGCATTGGAGAAGCGTGGTGGATTAAGCTCTGACACTTCTCCTACATGGGGAAAGAGGCCAATGCCCAGCAGTGTGATATTACAACCTGAAACGTAGCATAGTATGCGTAGCTTTCACAAATATGCACAAAGATGAGCTAGAATAAAAAGATAGTTGATATACTTTAAACGTTTAAACTCTATCACAAAATCGTAATAAGTAAAAAGCATTTGGACTTTATCTAGTGTAAGTTTTTTGTACAACAAATTTATTATTTATCCATTATTTATATTGCTCGGGCTGTTTGAGACACATTTGATATGTATGAGCAGTATGGTAACAATGTTTTGACCTAAATGAGTTTCAAAATAATTAAATCGACCAGCGTTTAAACATACTCGTAGCTGTATTAACTGTTTATATTTCATTACTGGTTAATTGTAAAAAAAAAAAAAATTATTAAATGCTTTTGAAGACATAGTTTGTTTATCACACATCTTGTTTCTATATATTACGATTGTGATTTCTTTTAATTACTTGTTAACATTGAAATGGAAAGTCTTTAATGAGACAAGATTTTTGTTTGATTAATTATATTATGAAAAAAGTCTGATAGGGTTTATAATCTTTTAAAATTTAAGATATATTTGGTTAAAATCTCGAGAGAACCATTTATAGAGAAGGCCTAAAGAGTATTGAAGTAAGCTCTTTGTCAAATTGGCGAGTTAGAAATATGTAAGAAGCGAAAGAATTTTTATAACAGTGATAAGTCAGTCAGTCAGTGATGCCAACTTAGCAACTTTATAGCTAGATCTAGCTATTATTTGGTGACAGACAGCTACAATTTAGTAAAACTTGTAGCTAAATTTTTTAGCTACTTTTTCTAGCATCTTTTCATCATGAGACATAAGGCTATCGAGATTGGTAAAATAGGATGAGTCTCGAAAGAAAAATAAAAACCAAACGCGAATCTATGGTCATATATGCTAATAAGTACAGGTCAGCGTTGGCCAGGAATACGTGAATCTCCCGTTTACTGCTGCGCTGCGACAGAATACTTACTCAACCAAAATAGTACGTGCTAGTACGTAATACGAGTATAAAGTATATTAAAATGTGTTGTTTTGTTTTATCCATAATGCTATTGTTCATTATTTTAATTTAATTTGAAAATGGAGTTACCTTTGAAAAAGTAACTACAGAAGAAATAGTTAAATTTTGGGTTGAAGTACAAAAATTTAGAAATTCTTCTGGTGACAACATATACCAAGACTATAAGTACTCTTGCTTTAACTTGCCTTTTACTAGCAAATTATAATGCAGAGGTATTGATGTTATTCTCTCAAATGAATTTGGTTAAAAATAAGCAAGGAAACCGAATGAGTTTGATAACTCTAAACTCAATCCTCTGCAATATAGAGACTCCCTCAGGAATAGTGGTAAATGCTGGCATAACTGTGTTTTGCCTAAAGATGTACTGCATAAAATGGACACCGCTGAAAAATATTCAAAATCGAAAGATACTTAACCCCAGCCATCGACATCTTCCTCTTTAATTGAATAATTTTTATTTTTTATTTTTTTATCTAATGTCTATTAAAGACATTTTTAATTCACTTGTTAGAATTACAATTAAATAAAAATTATTGTCCAAAATTTATTTATTGTAAGGTATAATGACGATCGTATGCCAATTATAAAATAAAAATAACATTTAGCTACTTTTAGCAACTTTTTGGGGTAAAAAAAAAACTAGCAATCTAGCAACATTTTAAGAATATCTAGCAACTGGGTAAAGCTAACAGTTGGCAACAGTGCAGTCAGTCAGCCTATTGCAGTCCACTGCTGGATATAGGCCTCCCCAAGTCCGCGCCAGACATCCAACAGTGATAAAATACCAACATATTTTCGAAATTACTTCGTGAAAGTCTTGAAATTATATTTTCTAGCTCTGATAATAATGAGTTTTTAAAAGAGACAAATTGCCAAGATGGTCTTTTGAAGTTTGGCGTTGTATAAACATAAAATATAAAGGCATGGACAGATCTAAATCCACAATGTTCCTTGACCCCATATCGGCGTGACGCGAACTTCAGTAGGTAATAGGTATTGGCAAGTATTCTTGTAATAATAAATCTTGTATGGTTCGGTTATACGAGAATAAATTGCTTTCGAGAATAGTCTGTAGCGTAGTCAATGAGATTTTATGGTACCCTAGTAGATAAATTATTTAGAGTTTTATTTTTTCCTTAATCTCTTGCCATAACATGAAGTTATGAAAGACTTACTTTACTTTTTAATGGAAAAAATACAGCATAGGTATCAGCAGGAATACCTAATTTTAAGTAGCAATTTATATCCAATAGTATCAGAGGTGCTACAAATGCATTGCTGGAACATGAACAACACCTTTTTTTTAGTTAAAAATATTTTTATACCGTGATTTAAGAATTAAAAAAAAAACGAGTGAGACCACACGACTGAAGTAAAACTTCTGCACATAGGCCTGCACTGTATCTTAGATATACGAAAGTAACTGGTTATGAGAGAAAGAGAAAAAGAAAATGTGTGCTCGCACCTCTCTCTCTCTCTTGCTCCTTTCGCCTCGCCCGATCACATTTTTCGTAACGCTCTCGTCAAGCGTGCGTAATTGCGTATAGAAGTTTTACATCAACTAGTTGTAATCTATATTATTCCTATTAGTTACGTGTACGTGTAGTACCTACGTGTATCTATACTATACCTATTAGTTAGTAGTTAGTTGGTTTAGTAGCTGAGTGGTGTTTTGGGTACATAAATATTGATGCAATACTATTTTTTATTATTTTTTGTTTTATCTTCACTTTTTTGTTTATTTTGTTTTGGGATACAGTGTTATGTTAGATATGTCTCAGTAGAAGTTCACTTCATTTCGTTTCATTAATTTTGAAACAAATCAATAAAAATGTTTATAAATAAAAAAAATTCTTCATATATTTGTTACATATGCCAGAGGTCCCGAAATGCGAATGAAAGAAAGAGAATAAATTAAATTAAAAAAAAACATACATAATATTTCGGTTATTAATTATTTTGATACGTTCAATTTTTTATTTAAGACTATTTTATATCGTAAGTTACTTACCATGTATTTTTGTACGTAATAACGTTCCAGAAATTTCTATTGCAATTAGGGCGCCTTCAAATTAGCCGCGCGGCGGCAGCGCGTCTGCAGCGTTGCTGACGCGCGACGTTGTAAATGTATGTAAATAACTAAATAACAACGCGCGACAGCAGCGCGTAGCCTTCAAATTTGTCGCGCTGCTGTGGCGCGTTGTTATTTACATACATTTACAACGTCGCGCGTCAGCAGCGCTGCAGACGCGCTGCCGCCGCGCGGCTAATTTGAAGGCGCCCTAACATTCAATTTTTGCTTATCAGACTATTTGACTACCTAATTATTAACTATTTTAAATTAAAATGAGTTTGTATATCTAATTTTGTAAATGTGAGTTTGCCTTATTGAACAGTAACAGACGAAACACGTAATTTTATTAATTTAAGCATCATACATGTTTGTTGAGTCACTGTAACTATACCTAATGACGAATAACAAAGCATTTATAGTATACTGTTAATAATATCGTGTTATTGTGAAAGCACCTTTTACAAGAAATATTCATTCGTAATATTTTATGTTGGAATATTAAATTTTTGTTAATCTAATTATTTGTAAGCTTATTATTTAAAACCGTATTATCTAAAGTAAAAATCTTCAGTGATGTTTCTGTAAACAACCGGAATAGACAGCTTGACGTCTGCTGATCTGGGAATGGGAAAACCCATATGAACAAACATCCAGATCCAGGAAAAAATATTTTGGCAAATTTGCCAACATTTGGTAAAAACCCCGTCAAACTATCGCTTCTCGGCCTTTTGGCTAAGATCTAAGTGTAGTATCTGTTCTTTTCAGCTTAATATCTGGTCAAAGGTATAGAGAGTTTTTTTTTGTAGGCCTGTGATATCTAGAAATAACTTTCACACTATTGGCTATTAGCATAACGATTCGTAGAGTGATTGAAATCTTAACAATTTTATTAAACCTTCACAGGAAGGAACCGGTAACTATGTTATATATGTAGAACAGCTTTTAATACAGTTTATAGGACCTCTTTATTTTACCGGTTGTTTGAACAATTTATCACGCATAGATAAGTTAGTGATAGGTTTTATCGGCAGGAATTAAACAGGCTCTGAAGGCCTCTTTCATCTTCTACTGTTCTATTCAAACACGTCTAGCAATGGCTGGTTATTATATTCTGTCGGATATGTTAAAAAGTTTAACATTTTATAAGTCACCCCATCATATTATTATTTTTTCATTATATGCGTAGATATGAGAGAGAAAAAACTGTTATTCGCAAACCTATTTATAATTGTATTAATTAATATAATTACGCAGTAGTTAAAATGACTTCCGGCACGCCTCCCATCGTACGATCAACGCACACAGACATGCAGGCAGCAAACACAACACATTATACGGTTATACATACACACGTATTTATACATCTATATAACATTTTGCTTGGTTTTGTTTACTTACTTAACAATGTAAGTTATTAATTTAAATTTGTTAAGCATACACAATTTTATTATAAGTAAGTTTTACAAGCTATGTTTACAGTTTAGACTTTAAAATATACTAGCGACCTCTGTCCGTCCAAATTTTTGTTACACGATAAGTAACCACCAACATATCATATACTAAAACCTTCTCTGAAATACGCTGCATCTTATGGTATAAGTATTATTCCCATCGGTTCAGTAGTTTCTGCAGTATAACCGAACAAAAAAAAACCGGCTCTCCATTTATTATTATAGATAAGTAAGATAAGCAACCATAATTTTGTTTTGTTTCCATTGCTAGACAAGACAAGTGATTTTAATGACATTTCGCCACATGGACAGTTTTGATTACAAATTTTTAGACTAACATTAGCTTAAAACTATACCTACTTATAAAACTATCTACTTAAAGTTATCCAAACGTGAAACACGTTTTTTGTGTGGAATTGTAATAATTTTATTCCAAATTTTTTATTTATGCGAATTAAATATATTTAATTTTATTAAATATAGTATGTTTTTGGTAATACGTAGTTATAGAAATATAAGTAAAATTAATTATGTTTTTACGCTTCATAGAGACATAAAAACAGTGTTTAATTGTTGCAAAACTACAATAGCAATGTTGTAAGCTATTTGAAACCTTATTTGAATTGTAAAATAGATTAAAATTATAATGAAAATAATACAATTCATGATACGAATGACAAAATTGCCAAGGTGAACAGTTAATATACAACTGACATTTGATTTCTACAAAGACATTTTGAATCACGCTGAAAATCACGTGTTAAAATTATCCATCAGGCATCAACTAAAGTGAACTAATACTAGAAATTAGTAGTAGTCATTTAGTATATATCAGGAAATTTTACAAAATTGAAATCTTTACACATGACTCATCCATCTTTCAGCGTATGACAATGCAGATCGTTGTAACAAGCGTGGGTTTTCTGTTACATTTTTTTAGGAAGTATGACATTTAATTACACATATTTTTTTTCAATAATTCTATGACTTCATTTAAAAAAACCGTGACATTTGGGTATCAACCAGTTGTAACTATCAAATTAATTCGTCCCTGAGACAGTATGAATATTAACATTTTTTTTAAACATAGGTATTATTTGCTTAATATTTAATTTGTAAAGAATCATACACCTACAGAAAATAATGTTAGTCACAATAGTTCATTTGTTGGCCATATATTCTTGTGATAGACTATTTGACATTTATTGTATAGCATATTACTTAATTCAAGTAATTTAATGACCAGCGAAGTCGGCACTGAAGGTGGCGCCTTCCGGTCGGCGTAGGCATGAGGATAACAAATAGATGAATGTAGGTATTATCTATACTTCTTATGTAAAATGTTATCCAACCAAATATTTCAAATTATTACATGTTTTTTATTTGAAAAAGGTCTAAGATTGAGTGGTATAAAACTACAAAAGTTTATCAGTTCACCTAATGTAGCGCATAAAACTTACGTGGTCTTTCTACGTCATCTCTTATCGTAATAATTTTGCTGAATCATAATGTACAAGTATAAAGAAATAATTCTTACAGATTTTTAAACGGAATTTCCTGATGTTTACTGAATGCAATGTTTAGTGAAATTCCGACTCATTTACTACTTACTCATACAGATGATGAAACTCTGTAAGAACTTGCGAGGCTCATTTCGACTCCTACGTTTAACTAAATTGGACATAAGTACTATAGGTACAAGTTACGCCATTTTCTCGTCCGTTTGTAAAGTTGGAAACAACTAGAATTCGATTGAATGGATTCATTGTTATTTTTAGATCGGTTATCAATAACTTTATTGAATCACGTGAATATTACAACGTGATCAATAAGTAAAATAAATGATCGCCTAATTTAGATTTTGTACCGGTTCAAGATGTAAATCGTAGATATGAAGGACTCTTGGATATTAAGAATATTGTCTAATATGCTGCGTTTCTAAGACGAAATATCATTTAATAAATTTTAGTCAGAAATGTGAAATTACATGCTAATGTACTGACAGAACTAGATTCAGTTGCAGACATATTTAGACCACGTGGTGCCCTAATTTACAGGGAAGTGGGACGCTGGCGGTAATTCACGACTCTCGCGTCGCGTCGACTCTATTGTCGACGAACGATTACTGTTTTTTATTTCCCGTATCAAATATAAGCGGAATAAAATAGAAAAAATGTGCATTTTTTTGTAATATTGTGAAAGTAATTAGACCAAAACTATTAATGACTATATTGAATAAAAAATAAATAAATAGTACGAGTACCTACATAGTCATAATTATTATGGTTTTAGTTCTGTAATTACCTATACTAATATTGTTAGTCGTTCAGAATCGCTACGTCTCGTCGGTCGGTCGTGATTATTTTATTACCGATTAATTCTATTTCGTTTATGTTAAATCTATTCCGAATATGCTGTGTGGTATTTAGATTGAATGTGGTATTTAAGGCTTGCTCCTGCAAAGTTTACATTTTATCTTATGACATATCTATATTTGGCGTCTTAGCGCCATTATTAGCTGTAAATACTCGTAGCTGTCGCTACTTAGTACTTGCTTGTGGTTAGGAATGTCTGTGAGCGCATTTGTCTATACTAGTCTTTACCAATACTATTAAACAGTAAAATTTAGTTAAGAGCGTGCATAAGGCGAGCAAAAAATCAGATTTCACCCGCGCGCCCGATGAAACAAAATATACACAAAGCCTCGTGTCAGAGTGCGATAGACGATATAGTTTTGAGCGCATTACGAATGTAAAAAACGACAAATATGTTATTTTGTATATAATTCCGAAACTAAAAGTAATTACATTAAATGCCTAAGCATAGCCTTTACTCATATTTAAAAGTAATTAATTATCAAATTTTTGTCTTAATGGTCATAACCATATCGAGTATAAATAGAAAAAATATAAAAATTAGAGGTTACTTCGTGATTATATTTTATCGAGGAAATTTCCTTATTTTATGTTTTTGATAAAGGTCAACCCTTGCAAATATCACGTAGTTTGTCATATATTTTTATTTTAAGATTTGGTCTGGAACTTTTCATGTCAAAACAAATAGAAGATGGTAATTTTGCATTATGCGCACTCTTAACATAATATTTTAGTTAAAACTAAAAAAAAAATTAAACTAACGTATTAAATATGATTTCTAAATAAAACTGCATCTCCTCTTCCCTCGCTTCGAATATTATTTTATAGGATTTGTGTTAACATACTGTTTTCCTTTCAATTTTGACATTTTCAATTACAGCTCTATTCAATTACTAAAGGGGGTAAATATATGCGCACTTAATAACTACTATTCTAAAAAGTAAATACTTTTGTACCATTTTGAGACAGGTATCTATGTATATGACCTGCATGTAAAATTTTTAGAAATCTTAATTTAATTACTAATAAAGTTTCTTGCTGGTCATAAATATGTATTAACATGGACATACGTATGCGTGCATAATATGGTCAGCTTTTACAGTAAAGTATTTTACTAAACCATGATCCCTACATTCTGAATTCATGAATTGTTTTCCGAATTTAGGAACCGGGTATTGAAGATAGGCTTACTGAAAATGAAATTTAAAAATTTACTTTCTTCTTTTTATCATTCATTTAGAAAATATTGATATTATACGTTTGAGTAGGATGGAGTCTTGGAATAAAAGGTCAGTAAGGGACAAGGATTAGGTTAAACAAAGTGTGTTATATACCCAATAGGTTTGTTCGCATTTTTAACAGTACAATCAGATTGTCGACCTACTTTCCGACATTGTTTAGAGCTGCGGCCTGCGGCTGCGCACGCGGCGCCTAGCCAAATCTATTTTGATTTTTATCTACACAGTCGTGCGCGCAGTCTGCCTTCGCTCAATTTTTGCAATGTTTATATTTTTACGCATATCGTTTTTTTTTTCAAATCGGTATATCGTGCGTAAATTAAAATAAATAGCTAGGAAATCGTTGAAGATACAGTTTTAGATTCTTCGCGAAATGTGATTTCTACAATAACATATGACGCAACAAAATGATATACCTACGTATTTGTATCAGGAAGCGTTAGCGATACTAAATAGAGATCAAGCTTCTTATTTTGATTGAGAACATTGGTTTTAGATTTGTGGTTTTAGACAATTTTTTTCATGTAACCATTTTTCACTAGGTCCATTATTCTCATCTATACTAATATAATAAAGCTGAAGAGTTTGTTTGTTTGATTGTTTGAACGCGCTAATCTCAGGATCTACTGGTCCGATTTGAAAAATTCTTTCAGTGTTAGATAGCCCATTTATCGAGGAAGGCTATAGGCTATATATCATCACGCTAAGACCAATAAGAGCGGAGTCCACGCCGACGAAGTCGCGCGCAGAAGCTAGTTTATAAATAAATCATTAACATCTATAAATACTTAACACGAATTAGGTAATTGTTTTTATTCGTATTACATTTACACTAACAATAACCAGGGTAAGTACATTGTCATATAGGGAGAAATAACCGTTTTTTTTTCTTTTTCTTAAATTTCGAAGAATGATCTAGAACATTTTAGGTCTTAAGGTATCCTAAGTTTTAAATGAATACATTGTCTGCCTGCAGAGCCTGCAGCAATTTTCATAAACTAATCTACCGCTATTACTTATGCAGTAATTTGTAAGGCAAAATAGACGATTATAATCCGAAATGTTCTAGCAAATTACAGTACTGTCTCGTTCAGTAATTGGTCGGGGTAAGTGACATTTCTTTACATCTCGTTATTGCGCGACTGGTGTAATAATAATTTTACCTTAACTAGTATTGTTTCTTAATTTTTAATCGACTTCAAAAAAGGAGAAGGGTTTTCACATCCACTGTATTTTTATGTGTTACCTCTTAGAAGTCATAACTGGGAGTACCGATTTTGATAATTCTTTTTTTGGAGTTTACTCCTTAAGAATCGATTTTCATATAAGCCCCCCGGTATGAAAAAAATATGAGGAGTAAAATCTACTGAACGAATGACCTCGTTACGTTTTTGTGCGCCATCTATCGGAACTCTATCGGATAGATATTTTATTATTAATTCGTTTATTTACCATTTAATATGGTATTAGTCTTTTTCTTAGTCTAGTAAGCCTTTTTTGTGCCTATTTAGACAGTCGATCTGAAGAAGTAAACTCCAGTCGTGCGTCGGAGCTGACACACACACTTTTTTTTTATTCGAAAGCTGGTGATTTTGCCGGTCACCAATCCGCCTGGCCAGTGTGGTGACTAATGGGCAACACACATAAGTTCACGCCAATTTTGGCGCGAACTTGTGGAGTAGTTTTTGAGTTACGCCTCATAATGTGTTTGACTTCTCATTTTATTACTTGTCGATATAAATTACAGTTGTTTTTTTTTTTTTTAAACACGATTATTAGCTATCTAATACTTTGATAAAGTATTTCTTAGAACTGTCTAAGTAATTACTTCATTAATATTCAAGTGAAGTTACATTGAATCAAGAGTCAGTTAGAAAACGGTAAAATATGTACAATTCTAAAATGATATTACGCCATTTGCGATATTCATATTTGAAGGTTGTGAATAATTTATTGAAAATTTTATAATATACTTCATTGTTATTGGTAATCATTTACATTTGATTGTAATTTGTAATACAGTTGTTTTTAATAATTTATGGCATTTAAAATTATACAATTATTATTTTTTTCGGAAAATGTTGTTTTGAATAATAATTGATTATAAAGGAGACTGATACGATTCCATACATTCTTGGGCCAAAATTTAACGTAAAATTTAACGTAATGAAAATGGTACCAATTAATGTATTTACGCTTATTGATCCCTCGCTGAAAATTCTGTATATTTTGGCTATCTGAGAGCGGAGTTATTACACGTTTTGTAAAATTGAGGTTATGTTACAATATCTATGAAAAACCCAATCACTAAGTTCTTGAAGCACTAATGTTTATCATATTAAATCATTACAAATATCAATCACTTGAAACCACAAATAAATATCAGGAATGGACTCAGGACGCATCTGAATACACTGAAAACATTAAACAACTATAAACATGATTACCTACATGAAACGAGTGACGGGACACACAGTTTCAATAACAGTCAGCTGTCAAAGCTGTTATTAAAAATATGATTTATTTTCAATCGATACGAAATCGATAATCATTTTGGTTTATCAGATATTAATTGTTATTTTCGATATTAATGTAACTTTATTTAAATACACTTTATTGTTTACAATTTCAATTGTGTATCTGAATACTTTGAGTTAATTAACTAGTGCAAACCTTTTTTTTAATTCTATAATCGATTATAATTAAATCGATACCCAATGAATTTGACGAAAACTATCTTTTTCATTTTTCTCAGCTTCCAGATTCAGAATTAAGCTGATATTTTATATTTTAAAATAAAAAAATATGAACAATTTTTTAAAGCATATCTTTACTTACTACAATTTTAGCCTAAAAGTCCCCATCTCCAGGTGTGTAATGTGTTTGTGAGTTTAATGGTTTAGTACCTGGGTGACCGAGCCTAGCTCGGTATTTACATTTTATTTTTTGTTTTTTTTCCTCGGTATTTTTATATTTTAATTTTATTTAAATAATAAATCACGAGTGAAATTAAAAAAAAAAGAAAAAAATTAATCTGGAGACTGAGATTCGAACCCGGGTCAACACGATTAAACACCCGCCGATTTCCTAATTACGCCATTACAGCTATGTTTACAGTAGTGAAATTAAGCTTCGTATTCTAATGATAAGAAATTTTTTTTTTTTTTAGAAATAGAAAAATATTTATTTAACACAAACTACAACACATATAATATACAAAAACACATAATCAAACATTTTTATGCCAAATTGGTTTGCCAAATGAATGAAGTGTGGCTATTTCATTTGAATATTTCTTTTAATGTTGAAAGTAATTTCTAAATATGATCCTAGCTTCTCCTAGCTAGGTAGCTGATATGCTGATATGATATTTTTTCATTGCCTAAAAACAGGGATAAAACGAAATTTTTTTTAAATGAATCCTAGCTAGATCAATTTTTCGCCCCCGAAATACCCTGCATACTAAATTTCACGAAAATCGTTGGAGCCGATTCCGAGATTCAGATTCTATATGTATATATATATATATATATACAGGGTGTCCCGCGATAAAGTGCAACCCCGAAAGAGGGTGAAACTAGACCATAAATTATCGACAAAAACCAGAAAAAAATTAAAAAAATAAAAAAAAAATTTTTATTTTTTTTATTGACGAATTAAGATTTTTGTATAGCTTACGTAGCCTCTTTGTACAAAAAATGATGATTTTTGTACGTGTTTTTTGGGATACAGGCGTAAATTTTTTTTTATTTGAATGGCAATATGGTAAGAAATAATAATAAATCATAAAATTTCCTGGTATTGGGGGCATAATTCTGAGAAAATTAGAGATCATTGAAAAAAACAGTCATAAAAAATGGATTTTTTTTCACAAGAAGCATAGTTAAAGACATAATGCCACTTTTTTGCGAGCTAATTTTTATTTTATCCTTACCGCCAAGTACGTGGCGTAATATTTTATTTTATTTTAAAGTAATCGACCCACTACTTTGGAAGAAATCATCATTTTTTGTACATAGAGTCTACGTAAGATATAAAAATCTTAATTCGTCAATAAGAAATAAAATATTTTTTTTAAAAAGTTTTTTCTATGTTTTTTGTCGATAATTTATGGTCTAGTTTCACCCCCTTTCGGGGTTGCACTTTATCGCGGGACACCCTGTATATATATATATATATATATATATATATACAAGAATTGCTCGTTTAATAGTAGGTATAAGATACAATGTATTTCCCTCAGGGCATGACTGAATTTACCTATAATGTCAATCATTTTCACAGTTTATAATTGTGTTTGCTCTCAAACGAAAAAAACAAACCGACTTCAATTACATCGATACGTAATACAACGTAAGTAGATGATAAAATAGTCAAGTAAGTACGCGTCATCAATGATTATTCAAATTGTAGTTATTAGATTTCGATCAAATGGAGCATCAGCTTTCGATTAAAACAAGAATTACGAGTATTAAAATCGGTATATCCTGTGAAAAGTTATGCGGTATAATACACCGTAGGTCGACGAAAAAGTAGTCAAGTAAATTAGAACAGTCGAATTAGTATTTTAGTAATAGCTGTTCATCAATTACTTTTACACTCTAATCACTTCTTTGAGTGGTTTTACAAATGTGTTACCGTTTAAGAGCTTCCAGCGGCTTGGCGGTTATCCAAAAAATCTCGACTGCGTCAAACCGCTTGCGTTATGTAGTTAGGTAATATATAGAATGTTCGACTCCATACTGCGATCCTGCCTATGGGAGTATCATTAAGTGTTACAGATAACGGGTTTAAAAAAATCCTAGTACCTATCTGAAGCGAAACTTCTTTAGGCGCATGAGCAGCGTCAGGGATGGTCAGTACTTGGATGGGTGAACGCCTGGGAACACCGCGTGACGTTGGTTTTTTGTTATTTTTTCAATTAGTTTTTTTTTGTATTTTAAATTCGTTTTTTTTATTCGTTTTTTTTTTAAATTAGTTTGCCAAAGAAGTTTCACTTCTGACATGTGTACTTTGTACACACGCATTGTTTTAAATTTTACTTTGTCAAGTATTACTTTGGCAAAGTACTTCTGCATAGCCGTCTAATATATACCTTCTATTTTTCTTAACCCCAAAAAAGTTGATAAAGTGAAATATTAATACTACTGTCGTATACAACTATAGAACCGCATGTCGAAACGAATTATTTATCTCGTAGAATGTTTTTCATAGTAAATTATACCCCTCTTTACGCACCCACGAAAGTTATCACGCGGAACGAGTCTATCAAAGTAGGTCATCTACTTAAACGAAGTGAAATTAAAAAATGGGCTAGGATTTTTTTTTCGATTGATACGTGATCTATTTCACTGACAGAACTCACATTTGAAGGAACGCAGTTAGGAGTCGAACACTCTGTATAAAAAAGATTTAATAAATACATATAGTATCATAAAAAGTAGTAAAACTGACTAAAAAGTCAATAACAGCTAAATAAAGTTTTTTGAAGTTAATTTTGATTTGATTATTTTAGGTCTTAGGAAGAAATAGACTGATTTTCCAAAGTAAGATTGTATCTTGAATTAATTTTGATTAACTATTTATAAACTATTCAGATGTTCAATTTCACAATTAGATCAAAAGTAGACCCGTCATTGGAATGATGATCTGATTAGTAAAAAGAAATAGATATCCCGACAAAACATAACTTTCTTTTCAAGAGCTGGTTAAAAATAAAACTGGTGTATCTACATCTACATACACATGCATATGATGATATGAAATACCATTTTATTTATTACTAGCTGCCCGGACAGACTTCGTTCTGTCGATATTTTAATTTTTTTTATGATTATTTTTTAGTATTTAAAGAAATCCGCGTGCCTTAAGGAACATACAAAAAATAAATTAGCCGAATTGGTCGAGCTAAAAATTGGTTGTCGTGACGAATTACTATTAAAATTCAAGTTAATAACTATTTATAACTAACTGTAAAGTGTAAACTATTAAACGCTTGGGCGTTAGTTGAAGCAGAATCAAATTACAATTACTTTTTTTGTTTTAAATTAAAGTAAAGCAGAATATGTGATGCGTAATGAGAAATTTGATTTATTTAATATTACGTTATTAATTTGCAGTTATTTCTAACTAAAAATATTAATGTGTTTATGGCCAGTATGACTTCAGATCCATATTAACATCAAGTCTAGTTTTTGGCAATCATCACGAGACAACTGGAATATATCCAGTTGTATGGGAAAATATTACATACTAAATTTGCCCCGTGGTTTCACCTGAGTTAATCTCAGGTAATGGGCTCAGTAAATGGACTATCCAACACAAAAATAATTTTTCTATTCGAAGCAGTAGTCCTGAGATTACCACGCACAAAGAAACAATCAAACAAATTCTTTAGCTTTATAATATTAGTACCTACCTATAGATAATCATCTAAAATTAGTATTTATAGAAATAAGAAAATTCGGTATGGTGAAATATTATAACAATGCTCTCTCTGAACTGGTTCATTGGTTTAGCGCAAATAACTTGCTTCTTAATAGTAAAAAAACGAATTGTATTAAATTTTCTGCTCGAAATGTAAAACAAGTTGATGTGCAACCAGAACTCAATGGTGATAAACTCAACTTAGTTAACTCAACCGTTTTCCTTGGAATCACCATTGATTCAAAGTTACAGTGGGGACCCCATATCTGTAGATTGGCGGATAGACTGAGTTCTGCAGCGTACGCGGTTAAAAAGATACGATTATTAACGGATATCGATACAGCCCGATTAGTTTATTTCAGCTACTTCCATAGCATAATGTCCTATGGCATTTTGCTATGGGGCAATGCGGCTGATATTAGTATTATTTTTATTCTGCAGAAAAGGGCTATCCGCTATATTTACAAAATGGGATGTAAAGAATCTCTGAGAGAGAAGTTTAAAGAGATCAACATCCTGACCTTTGCATCGCAGTATATTTATGAAAATATAATGTACATACGGAAAAATAGGCATTTGTTTGTTAGTCGTAGTGATCGAAATGCCTCAAATGATGTAACACTCAGGAACGACCACAAATTAATATTTCCTAAATGCCGGCTCAAGAAAAAAAGTAGTTCCTTTATAGGAATGTCTATCCTTATATATAATAAGATTCCGGCTGCGCTTCAATCTCTGCCTTTTTTGAAGTTTAAAAAAGTTATTAAGCGAGTTTTATGTAGTAAAGCCTACTATACCATTAATGATTATCTCAATGATGAAAAGGCATGGGATTGAATAAAGCTCGACCAGGCTATGTCTATGACCCGCTGTAAATAGATAGTTACATATATTGTGAGCAGGTGGCATGTGTGGTCTCGGCACGCACGATTGGCTGTCTCGTGTTTGTCCTGATTATTTCATGGTCCACTACTGCGTTTTTATCTTGTATCTGACTGCATTTTTTTAAAAGAGTACCGAGAGTTTTTTTTCCTCCGGCTTTTTTTCTCTCGGCCTACATTAGGGAAATTGTTATTTATTGTAACATTTAATAAAGCCGAGGATAAAGTAGGTAGGTAATGTCTACCGAGACATTATAACTTAATATTTTGACTAAGTTAAGGCTGCTTATAACACTGGGTACATTACGTAAGCTTGTAATGTACCTAGTGTTAAGATATAAATTTTATTTTTTATTGTTTGATTTTTTGCTGCTGCCTTAACTTTTGTTATTTTTGTTTAGTTTATATAAATGATATTATTTTATTTTTTGACTTTCGTTAAGTGTGTGACATGCACCTTATGACGAAATAAATGATTTTGAATTTGAATTTGAATTTGAATTTGAATTTATTAAGAAAGATTAGATTTCTTAAAAGTTATTAATTTATACCATACCTTCTTAACAATAATAATATAAAACTATTGAAGTTACATCTGTATATGTATGTTAAAATCTGTTAATTCACTCACGATACAGAGCGCGCTAAAGATAGGTACTATAATGATGGACATATTATTATAATGATCTTATACTTTACATTTATTCTAGAAAATTCTGGTAAAAACACTAACACAACGGCTATTAAAGATAAATAATTTATTAACATATAGTATACGCTTACGCTTAAGCCTGTAATATTTCACTGCTGGGCATAGGCCTCTTTCCCCATGTAGGAGAAGGATCAGAGCTTAATCCACCACGCTGCTCCAATGCGGGTTGGCGGTTATATTCCCTACTATGAGTAACGAACGCTATTAGGTGTACATGATAACAACCGGAACTGACCGCTAAACGTGCTCTCCGAGGCACGGTGGGGAGACCCACAAGGACCGCACAGATATCCACACCACGGCAAACACCTGTATGGCCAACACAAATGTTTCTGATGTGCGGGGATCGAAACCGCAACCACCAGCGCAACAGGCACAAACCAGTGCTGTGACAATTGCGCCAACGCAGCGTCTACATAATTATAACGTATAGAATAAAATGTACAAATTAATAGTATATTTTATACTAGCTTCTGCGCGCGACTTCGTCGGCGTGGACTCCGCTCCTATTGATCTTAGCGTGATGGTACGTAACCTATAGCCTTGCTCGATAAATGGGCTATCTAACACTGAAAATTTTTTTCAAATCGGCCTAGTAGTTCCAGAGATTACCTCGTTCAAACAAACAAACAAACAAACAAACAAACAAACAACCAAACAAACAAACTCTTCAGCTTTATATATTAGCATAGATTTTAATCTATATAAAAACTATCGCATGTAGAAAAACCTTAAATTATCTCAAATCTTAATTCCAAATTCATCTACAAATCCATCTAAATCCTGAATAAATGATTTATGATAGTGCGGGAAAGGTCTTCTGTTCGAATATTTTTTTCCGTTTTCTTTTATTAAAACATGTTATGCGTAGTAAAACGTTTCTATTAAGGAAATAAATTAAAATGAAAGTTTATTTGTTACCTTTCAAGATTCGCATCGTTTAACTGGATTTATTAGTCACTCTGTTTTTTCAAGATCGCTTTTTATCTCTTTGATCACTGATAAATGTTTCGTATTTGGCATAAACTCATTGTTGAGTATATTTTTTGAGAGTTAGGGGCTGTCTCCACGAGCGAGCAGATCGCCGGCGATAGTATCGTCGTGCCACCTATTTCTATACACTCTCTGTAGATTGTTTTTGTTATATTTATATGTATGGCAGCTATTTCATTAACGGTCTACTGATCACCGTGAGACGTAAGTGGTATTTTCTTTGCTTTTAATATGAATATACAAAAAAAACCGACTTCAATTACATCGACAAGAAATACAACTTATACAACGTATGTACCTAAACGAAAAAATAGTCAAGTGAAGACGCGTTATTAAAGATTACTCAGAAAATAGTCCTTAATTCTCGAAAAAATTTAAATAGGCCCACATGACAACGGATCAGCTTTGGATTAAACTAAGAATCATCAAAATCCGTATACCCAGTGAAAAGTTATGCAGTGTAATACAATGAAGGTCGACGAGAAAATAGTCAAGTAAATACGCATTATTATAATATAATAATATTATACGGGTTAGGGTATAACTCGAAAAGTACTTCTCAGTTCTCAATTAAATTTAAATGAGACCACAATGCACCACCTTTCGATTAAAACAGAATCATCATAATCGGTCCACCCAGTCAAAAGTTCTGAGGTAACATAAATAAAAAAAGTGTGTGTGTGTACTTATGTATGCACGTAAGAAGTACTTCATTGGCTAGCTAACTTCACGTTGTTAACTTCTTCTTCGTTGACTATAAAGCTAACTTCAGGGTGTCTGTTTTTGTGACAGTGTGCGCGCGCATTCATTGGCTACCTAACTTCACGTTGCAAACTTTTTCTTCGTTGGTTAGCTAACTTCAGGGTATCGGTTTCTTGTTACGGTGTGCGCACGCATCGTAAAAATGTAGGTACTCTCATCATTTTTCCCTAACGCGCCAAATGAAGTATAACTTAAAAAAATACAATCAAATTGCGAACATCCTCCTTTTTTGGAAGTCGGTCAAAAAGTTTTAGGGATCTCTAGTTGTGCAAACTTGAAAAAAAAAACGATATTATGATAGTGTCTTGCACATAGATCATGGTGTCAGAGACTAATGATATGCGTCATAAAACATTAATGACAATATATCTACGTATAATTATAAGTGCCAAAAATTATTTTGGCAGCATTGAAATGTAATTCTAAGAGGTATTAGTTTCAGGACATGATGTCATGTAACGTTAACGTTATTGTCTACTAAATCGTGAATTTACTCAGAAATTGTCATTTACGTATGTAAAAGCAAGCGTTAGCTTTTAGAAAATGGCAAAGAAGCGAGAAATTCACCTCCGGTTAACGTAAAGATTTGGCAGCCGGCCACTGGATCAACGACTCCGTAATAGACAGTAGGTATCAACAATTTAGATGTAAAGAATAGAGTGGTGTTGAAATCTGCCGGGCTAGCTGATATCTGTAAGCCTTTAACTTTTCTCCTTTGTTCCAACCAGCTGTGAGATGTTTGAACTTTTGAAGACTTTTACAATGCAGAAATATTAAAATAAAAATTTGAGTAAACGTTGAATATAAGTGTGTATGAAAAACTTATTCTCTGTTTAATTATATTAAATGAGGATTATAAGTAAGTAAATTTGCAAGATCAGTAGAGGAGAATCCTAGATTTTTTAAACCGACATTAATGCTAGGCATTACTCTTTTATCATTTTATGCCATATATGTTTGTGTTGTAATATCTGTAATAATTAAGATTTAAGAAGATATAAGTATTTGTAATTCCTTAAAATAAGAGGTTTCAATATGTCCGTTTGATTAATATCTAATATTTATGTAGATTATAATTTTACACCTCATTGCAAGTAACTACGTCTCATTAACAAAATTTAGTGATAATCTCACCTGAAACTTTTCAAAAGATACACTAGAAACGAAAACAGGTAAAACAACGTAATGGAATAGCTAAGCTATCCCTTCTTTTGAAGAGCCAAAACATTAATCTAGAGAAGAAAAAAAATACGTGCGTACAAAGTACCTACACATGTCAAAGTGAAACTTCATTGGCAAACTAATTAAAAAAAAAAAAAAAACAATTTGAAAATACAAAAACTAATTGAAAAAAAATTTATTGAAAAAAAAAAAAACAAAAAGCCAACGTTACGCGGTATTCCCAGGCGGTCCAATCCAAGTATTGACCGTCCCTGACGCTGCCGTCTTACCGGTCGCTCAAATATTACCCCTCATGCGCCTAAAGAAGTTTCACTTCAAAAATCATACAAAAATAATAATTTTTTACGTATATGAAAGAAGATTTACGTAATGTAAATAAGGTGATTTACGTGTCTCCACGTGACAGATATAGAAGCGTGTCTCCTGCAGAGGTCGATGTGTACAGGGCACCACAGAGCGCGCTATTTCCGTGCGGCAGACTATGACGCACGATCGGTCAAAGCACCTACTGACGTTCTGTTCTTTAATGTTTAGATAATTCATAGATTGCCACTTCCTCTATTTCTTATGCAATGTTTCCTTTGTGTTGTGGAACGTACATATCTTGATCGTTTATTTATTTATTTGTGTAACATAATTATGCCTGAGTTCATTGACGTTCACAAGTGCTGTATCAGCCTAAAATGAATAAATGATTTGAATTTTTGAGTGATAGTAACAGCCAACTGATATAACTAACTTTCTTTTATAAATGATATATTATACATATATAATCAAACACATAATTATATTACAACCATACGCAGGGCAGAAGTTGAACGCATAGTCAGTGGAGCAGAGAGCACTGCAAACTGCACCAACAGGCTTCGTTTGCTACTTTTTGATTTTATCACGATTAAAATACCTATAGTAATACACACAAGAGAAAGTATGATACTTTTTTCTGTAATTTGTAGATTCAATTAGTTCATTTAATGTTCTTCTAAATATCGTGTTCGTTATAACATGTCAGGTATACTGATGATACGTTATAAGTGACCGTTGAAGAACCTTTTTATGGCTTTATATATATATACTATTTATATATGCACCCTACGCACATTCCACAGCAATTACCCTCTTTAACCGACAATGTTTATGCACCCGCTATAAAACCGGCCGCTTGTTGTTAGATCCTTAACGAGATAAGTGGTACTCGTATTAATTAGTGTCAGTCTCAAGGCCGAGAAGTTATGTGATAGTTTAAAAAGATTTACCCGCAATGGCTATTCTTAATAAAGACCATCTATAATAAAAAATTCTATTTAGACTGACAAGTTTTTAAGGCCATAATTATAATCCGGAGTAGCCTATTTAGGGAAGTAATTCAGCCTTACAGAAGATCACAGCTAAACAGTGCTCCTATCACGTCCTATGGTGAGTTACTTAGGAGTGTAGGTTTGAAAACACGCATGCCATGCTTCTGGTGTTAAACCGCTTGCCATCAGGTGGTAAATAGCTTATTATTTGCGAACATAGTCGTAAAAATTATACCTATTTGTAATCGATACAGCGTCTTCCTCTTCATAGGCCAAATTAATAATAAATTGAGACACAGAGCTTGCTTGTTTAAAAAATATTCTGCAAAAAAAAAACAGATTATCTTGGATACATTTAGGCTATTAATGATCATAACATTACGCAAAGGAGTTCAACATCAATCGTAAAACAACGTGTAATTGAGTCACAATATTTTGAATAAAGCACTTTTCCGATAAGTGCTTATTTCTCCACTGATAATTCACATCATGCCCTGCACAAACGCTCTAGTCCAGGGGTCACCAATTAGTTTCGTTAGGGGTCCGTTTGAAGAAATGAAATGACCGTCGCGGTCCGCACATCATTTTATAGAAAAAATATTTATTAAACAAACGAAATAACAAAGTATGTTTTTACACATTAATGAGGAAAATTACATTTTTTTTTTATTGCGAACTATCTGTCTGAAGTTTGAAGTTGCGTGCGATATATTTTTTAACCGACGAAAAATACGGAGGAGGTTATCAATTCGACGGCTATATTTTTTTATGTATGATCACGCATAAATTTTTACAGAGTAGTGCAATTTTGATAATTATTTTTTTATTGGAATGAGTATACCTCGAACTTGGTCCCATATAAAATTGAAAATAAAAATCCAACCATAAGGGTAGGAAAACAGGGTATGATTGATTTTTCACTCACTGATTGTAAGATATGACCACGAATAACTTTTTAGTTTTACAGAGTAGTCCGATTTTGATAATTCTTTTTTTATTGGAAAGGAGATATTCCATGGTGGTACCATGATAAGGAAACTAGGATCTGATGTTGGGAACCTAGAGAAATCGAAGGGAACTTTCAAAAATCGTAGTGACGACTAGTGCGTTTGTCAATTTTTTTCATCTACTTACGTTGTATTACTTGTCTATGTAATTGAAGTCGGTTTTTTTCGTTTGCTAGCAAACACAATTAAGTATATTAAATTATGTACTCTGTAGTGTAAGTTCCTGTGTTCTCGCGGTACGCACAAAATGGGTCAGAGGTCCGGATGCGGACCGCGGTCCGCCAGTTGACGACCCCTGCTCTAGTCGTTATGTGGCATTTACAAGTGGAACCAGTGGAGGCAGTGCCCTTTGTGAGTAACGGACGACCCACTGCACTCCAAATTGCACGTATCAACAATTATAGAAGAAATAATCAACATTGTACTGTTTTACTTTCCTAGTAAACTTTCTCTTTTCTCCAACGTAGTGTTTATAGCCAATTAAATATAAAGGGAACTTTGGACTTGAAACGTGTTATAAGTATAACAGAGATTTTGAAGTGAAACTTCTTTAGGCGCATGAGGGGTAAAATTTGAGCGACCGGTAACGCGGTAGCGTCAGGGACGGTCGTCAGTACTTGGATGGGTGACCGCCTGGGAACACCACGTGAAGTTGGCTTTTTGTTTTTGAAGAGAAACTTCTTTAGAATCGTTGTGATTTCAAACTGGAAGGCAACAACAGGGAAGGTCGAGCCGCGCTACACGCCACTAATTTTAAATTAGTTTTTTTTAATTAGTTTGCCAAAGAAGTTTCACTTCTATCGTGTGTGAATCGCACACACGCCTTTTTTAAATTAGTTTTTTAGAATTAGTTTTTTTAGAACTAGTTTGCCAAAGAAGTTTCACTTCTGATATGATGTGTACTTTGTACGCACACAATTTTTTTTTTCTAAATACAGACAGGCATCAAAAACATGGTTTTTTATTTATTGATCTGTATATCTACCATTATGTTGTAAATGTTGAATATTATTTAGGAAAGTTTCTGTGTTGGACTAATAATAAAAAAGTACAAAACTAATTAGTATGATAGTCAGAAAATAGACAACAATAGATAAAATTATATAATTTTCAGTATTACATATCTATTATTGGATAATGATCTGATAAGAACAATTGGTATAGGACTACATAGATAGCGGGGCCCTGACCAAATCCCTAAAGCGTATGTAAGTACACTGGAATAAATAGTTCACTTAGTCCAAAAGAATTTGAAAATGTTTTAATTTGCTTATCTTTTACATTAAAGACCAAAACTTTTGCAATTTTATTTTCACAATAAAAATTATTAGATTTTGGTCATTTTGGTATATAATAAAATAGTTCTCTATTTTGATAAATTATGATCATTAGGTATATTTTATTTTGGTGTATAAAATTTCTTTTTTGTTAAATTTCACTTAGAAATAGAGAGTACATAGTCAATTTTAAGAAACATTTGCTAATAAACGTTTCAGCAGGTTTGTTTTGCAAATATTAAATGTATTTATGTTTCCTTAATCCCAGTTAAGGAAACAAAAAGTACTAAAATCATCCTAATCCTATAATAAACAGAAAGATATTCCTTAGATTGCATTCATTCAAACAGCAAAAAATTACATAAGGGTTATGTGTATGCTTAGAGTTTATTTCGAGTACGCATCTACATATTATATTACATGTTTTGTTATTGTTTTATTCATAAATAATGATTCATAAAAAGTTACGATTCTTACGCAATAATAAGTAGTAAAAATTTCCAGCTCGTTAAGCATTACTGTGTAAAACTACATTTTACCGACATTAATTTTTGTTGGTCACTGAATAGTGACTAATCTCGTAACTTTTATCTTACTTTAAGACGTTGTAATAGAAATCCATAATAATAATATTAATAAATACTACTTACGGTACTTTTCTTAAAACTATTGAAAGAACCACAGACCACAGAAATACTCGTGGAAAGAACTCAGAAAGAACTCTTCTTTCGAAGCTACTCAGTTGAGCTCATTTACTTGTCCCATATTTTGACGTTAATTATTACTGCTCTACTATCGTGAAGATTTTAAAATCTATTTTTTATCTCACTAAGTCGGGTATAAGAGTTAGGAAGATTTTTTGAACCGGTTTCATAATTCCTGAGAATATTTATTTATGTAAAGACTACGAGAAATTTTTATTTAATTACAGAATATTTACTCGAAGATCGTGCAATAACTGGCACTTAATATTCTACTGCGACACAAGTTTTTAATATTTTTATAATGAACGGAAACTCATTCGTGTTTTCGATTATTCATAATACTCAAACAGGAAACGTTGACGTAATAAAACTTTTTAATGTTTATTATATTTAAATATTATTAGCAATAATTATACGTATGGTAAGTATTAGTGATTAATAATTACAAGCCTAGGCGTATGAAACTATTATTTTTATGTAGTGGTGATTAAATTCGTATTAAAGATGGATTAGTATTTGTTTCTAACCTTCCACCTTTAACCTCTATTTCCACCCATTCTTCTATCGCTTTTTTGTAAACCTTCTAAAAGACACCACTGCCCGATTAAGATAAGAAACTTTTCTAATCGTAAAGGTAATCTTGTGTTCTAGTGTTACTGGGAAAGCTTATCACCATTGAAGATACCCTAATACGAAATCGAATCAATATATTCAAACAAAAGGAGTTGATTTACTTACTTAAAAATTATGAACACATGTAGCACATGTGTTTGTGTGTGTGTCACGTTTTGTTTTTATTTTTGACAATCCACATAAATCACCCAGCATTATCTATAATGTATATGATATAACATGTGTATATAAGTAAGAAAACAAATTATTTATTCGGAATTAATTGCATAAAAGTAAAAGCTTTGACATTACACATGTAAATATAATTAAGTAAATAAGTAATTACACATATAAAATGATATTTCTACGTTATTCTTAATGTTGTTGAAAGCTGGTTTCCACGGCAACTAGTTTCGGCGACTTGTATCGGCTTTGTAAATACAACGGCCACGGGGCGATGGCACCATAACAGCTTAGGGGCTGTCTCCACGAGCGAGCGTATCGCCGGCGATAGTATCGTCGTGCCACCTATTTCTATACACTCTCTATGGTCTATGAAGCTGTCTCCACGAGCGAGCGTATCGCCGGCGATACGCTCGCCCGTGGAGACAGCAATCTGTATGGAAATGTATTGTCTCCGCGAGCGAGCGTATCGCCGGCGATACGCTCGCTCGTGGAGACAGCCCCTTAGCTACATAATAAGACGTGAAATTCGTGAAAACCATAAAATGATAATAAGAACCAACTTGAAAAGTTATAGCGTAATGAATACATTTAAGTTTATAATAAAAAAAATTCTAATCCTTTTTCGATATGAATAAGAAGTCTTCAGATCAAAATTTCAACCAACAAAGATAGATATTTGCTAATTCTGTGGTCTCGCAAGAGAGTCTCATTTCTAATCCTATCAACGAGAGAGACCACAAGCACAGCCCGTTCCATTGCACGTTGAGTGACTTTAAACTTGTGGACTAATCTGAATACATTTTGAAAAATAAAGCTATATTAAGATAATTTTCATACAAACATTAAGGTTGCACTTGCAGGGTGTTTAATGGTTGTTTGTTTGGTTTAGAAATGGCGCGTTCAACGAAAATTAAATACCAAAAGTAAGGGTGAGGGTCTTTCGATTCTAACGTGATTAATAGACGACCCCTGTACATTAACATTAACTCGCCCTTGAATATAATATAAACAACATATACAGGATTTTTTCAGATTACATTTTTTTTTATACAACTCGGTCGGCAAACAAGCGTACGACTCAGCTGATACACCATAGCAGACGCCTGCAAAACCACAAGCATCGCAAGCGCATTGGCGACCCTATCCCCAAATCACGATTACGATTCAGCCTGTTATATCCCACTGTTGGGCATAGGCCTATTCCCCATATAGGAGAAGGATCGGAGCTTAATCCACCACTGTTCCAATGCGGGTTGGTGGATGTATTCCCTACTATGAGTAACGATCGCTATCAGGTGTAGGTAGCTACATGATAACGACCGGGACCGACGGCTTAACGTGCTCTCCGAGGCACGGTGGGGGTGGGGAAGACCCACAAAGACTGCACAAACACTCAGACCACGGCAAACATCTGTATGGCCAATACAAATGTTGTCGTGTGCGGGGATAATGGGATAGTTCATCTAATGAGTATTTCGATCGTAACTTAAAAATTTTCGTAAATCTCCATACAAAATACCATTTCGGCTTCGATCTGATATAAAAGGATGAACCCATAGTTTCTTTTTTTTTCTATTTTTCGACGAAGTAGATAACAAAAAAGTGCTATTTCTTCTACATCCATTCCTGACGACGTAAACGAACTGACTGTCAAGACGCCATGGCCACTCGACTTGGCGACCTTCGGATGCCAGAAGTAGCCAGGTCTGCACCGCTGGCGACGTCGCCATGGCGTCTTAATGAGGCAGAGCACTTAAATATACATAATAACATTAAATTAAACTCGTAATATCTTTAGAATTACGCTGTTGGCCTAGGCCTAGTGTATAAAAAACCGCCATGTGCTTCGCAGTTTGCTCCTTGTTGCTACGTGTCAGTTCGCAGTTGGTACAATGACAAGCAACAGAAATAACAAACTGCGTAGTGCGCAGTTACAAAACAGCATCTACGCCCAGTTCGCACGTCACATTATTATTCCTAATATATCCACATTTTATGAGTTGATAGCTATCAGATTGATTCTATACATAACTTTAAATAACAAATAGGAAGTGATTAGGTTAACGAACGTTATGATATTTTTTTTAAAATCAATTAGTGACATTTGGAAAACAATAATCGTCACGCTGTTTTTTTTTGAAAAAAAAATTAGATTTTTTTAAATTCGTAAATGTTGAACGCAGTATTTTATAATAAAGTAGATATATAAACATTTGATGAATTTATTTACAAAATGTTATAAACATATTTATGTTTATCATTATTACTGATAACGTACATGTATATAAGATTATGATATTATTATAAAAATAGCATTAAGCCAGTCGTTTTTTTACTATTTTTATTATTGTATTATAAAAGTGCAACCTTATTATATAAACTTACTTCTGAATAATTATATAATATGTGAAAATTATAAAGATAATAATCATTTTTTTATCTTATACGGCAGCCTTATTTTTGATAATTGTTATTATTTTGTAGTTTTTAAACGTATGATGCCTGTTAAATATATTATCATCTATACATAATTATAATAAAATGGTAGGAAAGTCAAAACTGTACATTGAATATTTTTTTAAAAGAATACTTGGGGTGTGATCTACAATCGATACCGAAGCCAAAAATATAGTTTTTAGAATTTTTGTCTGTTTGTCTGTTTGTCTGTATGTATGTCCGGGATAAACTCAAAAAGTACTGCATGGATTTACTTCAAATTTGGCACGAATATTATTAAGAAGTCGGGTCAGAACATAGGCTACATATTATCACGCTATCACCTACGGGGAACGAGCAGTGAACGCACGCAGACGACGTCGCGGGCAGCAGCTAGTAGATTAATAATTTGATATTTTTAAAAGATTTTTATATTATAGATAATAATAACGACACACGGACACATTTTTTTTTAAATTTTTTAAAGTTGAAATATCAAACCAGGTAATAAATACGAAATGTAATGTACACTAAGCTTTTGTAAAGTTTAATGAATAATTGATGCGTTCAGAGATTAATTCGTAAAGTTCTAGAGTTCGTAGAGTCGTAGTTCGTAGATTCGTAGAGTTCTAGAGTAGATTAATTCGTAAAGATGGAAACAAAGTTAGTCAATAAAGTGTTTGTATGTATGTATGTACCTTATTTTTAGTATTTGTTAGACTACGGTCCAACTGATAGTACGCAGTTACCATAGCCCATAGTAATAGCAGGAGTACCACAAGCTCGTTGCAGACCCTAGCCAAGGTGTCAACAAAGCGCTTCACTAAGAGTTCTAGCTAACTTACTCACCACTGGAGCACCAAGATTTTTGAGAGTCGTGTTGTTCGGCTGCGATCATTCGTAAGGTTGAGGGGTACTTTCCTAGTCAGACTGCTAGTACAAATTTAGAGCAAGATCTTTTCTGTTATGAATCTACCCCAATAATACTACCACGACAGTGTAGTGCAGTTTCAAGCTTTCAGACCATCAGAATTGATGTAATTTTGATATCATAATAAAAAACATTTTAGAATTCCCTCATATGTGGGAAATACAAAAATTAAAATAATACATGTAAAATAGTGTTTTATAGAGTGGGTCAACATCAACAGCTGCGGGGAAGAAAATCAACTCGCTTTTAAAGATAAATTCTAAGACATTTGTCGTCTTTAAGTCTATCACTCTATCCAGTTTAAAACATCACGGATTACACTATAATCTTTTTCATACTAATGAAATACTTTGTTTAAAAGTAAAATAGTTACGGACTATATCATAATCAAACCGTTTAAGCTGTAAAAAGAAGTCAACCTTGGAATGAAACGGAATAAGCTAAATGTTTGTTAAAACACTTATTTTTATATTCTAAATGCTATCTATCTAAATTATCTAATGTATCTCAAAAGTCTCATAAGGTGACGTGTCAGCGTCCTTATTTATTTAAGTGAAGAGGTCGCAAAAAACAGTTTTTTCAAAATTTCCTCGACATACATACAATATTTATTAAGCTGCCAAAATTAAATAAGAATTAGTAGCTATCAACTTTTCCACTAAAGAATGGAGCAGTTCACCAACATCAATCATGTCTACTATCAAATTTAAATTTTGGTTAGGCAATGATTTATAATCTATGAATGGGATTGCGTGCTACAAAATGAAGCTCTGCAACCGATGACCACATTATTACCACCTGCAGAATACTCGTGAACAACATTCTGTACTCGCGAGAAAGATTTTGGATCACGCTGTGGATGCTGAAATTCAGGATTGCAATGAGGGATAATCTATAGAAATCAGAATGATATTTGATTTCTATAGATTATCCCATGTTGGTGCAGTTAATTAGACCTTAGTAATTGAGGTATTTTTGTATGTTTTTTTGTGCGTGTTGTGATAAATTTTTAAAAGTAACAATGGGACTGGCGTGTCCATGTAGGACAAAAGTCCCAAAATTAAAAAAAAGGATTGCAATGCTCGTTAGATTGACGCTAATGTAATGCACACACAAAATGCCTCATTGTGTCAATATGACCAAGATGAAGTCGTCACATATGATCCATTTTAAAGGATTAAGTAAACTTTTAAGTTATTGCGTTTCATTACAAGCACACCTCTAGGTGACTGGACTATCAATAGTAGTAAATCTAAAAAGCAACGTATGTAAACTATGTAAATAACCTTGAAAATTTAATATACTTAACCATTTTGGGCGTATAAAAACGAAACTGCGACTTAATTATATAGCAAATTATTATATTTACCTAATAGTGACCGCAGAACACGTTATCATTTTAAACATTGTTTACCTCGAAGTACTACGCAGTACTATTGTGTACTGTTAATTAGTGACATATCTATAATAATTAATCCAGTAATCATAAATACCAGACGTATTAAATACTTTGTTTTGTCACTTTAAAATTCGATAAAAATTGTGTATACACTATGAGAATTTTTTATTATAAATTTTTATTATTATTTTAGGTAGGCATATGAAGAGATAGTTTCCAATATTTTGAGATTTGGTTGGCGCATTACTACGCTTACATAAGTAGGTACTACGCTCTATTTTTCGAACTGATTCTTGCTGTTTTCAGTAGATATGCATAATTATTAAAAAGTTTTATATTTTACTAGCCGACTCGTGCCCACTTCGTTGGGTGTTAATTGTTTTTGTGATGCAAATAATACACTTATACTTAAGTTTTCATCTCGCTCACATATAACTTCCACCCCCTGTTTCAACCCCAAAAGGGGTTAATTTCTAAAAATACATTATTAGTACCTACACCTCCACACCATCTATAGAGCATACATTTTGAATTTCAAGTCTCTTACTTCAAAAACATAGGACTTTCATACAAACTTCCAACCCCCGTTTTACCCTCTTAGGGGTGGAATTTCGTAAATCCCGTTCTTAGCGGATGTCTACTCCCTATAATGAACCTACTTGCCAAATTTCAAGTTTGTAGGTGTTATGGTTTCTGAGATTTCGTGATGAGTCAGTGACCTTTCGCTTTTATATATAGTTTACTAGCTGACCTGGCGAACTTCCTACCGCTTTATTTTTTTTCTTAAATATAATAATTACCTATATCAAAATAAAATATAGCCTATCTTTCAAGTTGGCTCAAACTGCACACGGTGTGCAAATTTCATTAAAATCGGTTAAGTGGTTTAGGAGTCCATTGAGGACAAACATTGTGACACGAGATTTATATATATTAAGATATGTGTCATTTAATGAACCTAAATAAAGTATTCTAACTTTGTTGAGTGGGCTCTGTTGAGTACAAGGCGCTTTAGAACAAGTTCATAATTTAAAAAAATAAAAACTTTACAGAAAATTCATGAAGAAGGCAGGTTTTAACACATGACATTAGGAGGAGAGCGGATAACTTAAAATATGGAAAAAAAAACTTACAAAAAGTACATTTATATAATTATGTCATTCATAATTTCTTAGTATTCAACTGAAGGTTTCGGGTTGAAAAATCGCAACGCACAATAGACGTTCTTTAATGTTTTCTTCTAGAATAAATCTGAATTAAAAAAAAAACCTTCTTTAACCGAATTCCAAAAAAAGGTGAAGGTTCTCAATTCGATTGTTTTTTTTTATGTATGCAGAACTTTTATGCTGTGAACTTTTTGTGCTGTGCTACGGCACTAAAGAATGTAGCCACCCCCTCTCTTCCCGTGGGTGTCGTAAGAGGCGACTAAGGGATTACACAGTTCCACTACCACCTTGGAACTTAAAAAGCCGACGGATGGCGGGATAACCATCCATGCTGGCTTTGAAATACACAGGCCAAAGACGGGCAGCAGCGTCTTCGGTGCGACAAAGCCAGCCCTGCGGTCACCAACCCGCCCGCCTGCCCAGCGTGGTGACTATGGGCAAAACACATGAGTTCGCGTCATAATGTCGGGCGCGAACTTGTGGAGGCCTATGTCCAACAGTGGACTGTGATAGGCTGTAGTGGTGGGCAGAACTTTTGATTGGGTGGATCGATTTTGTTGATTTTTTTAAGTATATGTCATGTGGTCCCATTTAAATTTAATCAAGATCTGACAAGTACTATTCGAGTTATATCTAACAATGCTTATTTACTTGACTATTTTTTCGTCGGCCTGTGTTGTTTTAGGTATACAGCATAACTTTTCACTGGGTGTACCGATTTTGATGAATCTTGTTTAAATCGAAAGCGGATGCTTGTCTCGTAGCCCTATTTAATTTGATCAAGATTTGAGAACTAATTTAAGTAATCTTTTATAACGCGTATTTATTTGACGATTTTTTCGTCTACCTACGTTGTATTGTCGTCGTACTTGTCGATGTAACTGAAGTCGTTTTTTTTTCGTGTGCGAGTTAAACACAATTATTGTCGGTTGGAAAAGCAAACTGATGTTGGATTTCTGAAATAAATGGTGTCATGCAAGACTTCCATTTAAGATATATATTGTATCTTATCACGCTACGTTCGATCGTCGTAGCAATCTACGACGATCGAACGAAAAAAATATAAAGTTTACAAAAATCTTACTCAAATAAACAAGACATACATACAGACTATACAGAGTGGATACAAATGAGAGTTATTAAGTAAAAAAATATAATGTACTACATTAATTCTAAGCCATACATACAAAAAAAAATTACAAAATAGATATGGAAATAGGAAAAATATTTATCTAACACCCAAAGGTGTTAGAAATAATTTTATTCGTCGAATCAAGAACCTTCTTCTTTTTTAAATGTCGGTTAAAAAGTATGCGATAATACATGTGTCATACGCAACTGTCTTACGTGTGTATGTTTGGAGACCAAATTTATGTATTTTAAATAAAGTTGAAACCGAATATGTATCAGGGAAATACTACCGATATTTTAAGCCGCGGTCATTCTAATAAAGTCACCTTGATACAGGACCGTGTGTTTTATGGAATTTAATTTATAATAGCGAGATGTGTATGTGTGTTAATATATAATAAGATTCCGGCTGCGCTTCAATCTCTGCCTTTACTAAAGTTTAAAAAAATTATTAAGCGAGCATTATGCAATAAAGCCTATTATACAATCAATGAATACCTTAATGATGAAAAGGCATGGGATTGAATAAAGCTCGACCAGGCTATGTCTATGACTATGACCCGCCTTGTAAATTAGATAGTTACAAATATTGTGAGCAGGTGGCATGGGATGGTCTCGGCACGCACGATTGGCTGTCTCGTGTTTGTCCTGATCATTTCATGGTCCACTACTGCGTTTTTATCTTGTATCTGACTTTGAATCTTTTAAAAGAGTACCGAGAGTTTTTTTTCCTCCGGCTTTTTTTCTCTCGGCCTACACTAGGGCAGGTAGGTAATGTCTACCGAGACATTATTTTGACTAAGTTAAGGCGGCAAATACTGGGTGCATTACGTAAGTTTGTAATGTACCTAGTGTTAAGATATAATTTTTTAATTTATTGTTTGATTTTTTGCTGCCTTAACTTTCTGTTATTATTGTTTAGTTTTTTTTTTTTTGTAAATAATTTTTTTTTGACTTTCCTTAAGTGTATACATATACCTTATGGCGAAATAAATGATTTGAATTTGAATTTGAATTTGTGCATGCTTGCTTACAAACGTGCGTGTGTGCGTGCGTGCATGCGTGCGTGCGTTCATGCGTGCGTGCGTACATGCGTGCGTACGTGCGTGTGTGTTAGTTTCTTGAACTTAGTTTCTTGTAACTTATCTTCATAACTACATTTTAGATTTATTTTATTTAAATAAATAGCGACATTCATTGGCTCTAAATTGCCCTCGTCTTAATTCCAATTTCTAACATCACTCATTAACGACCTGCAACTAACTAATAAGGCTCAGAAATGGGCTAACATTGAAAGTTTTGATTTTTTAATGATTTTATCGTTCATTTTTTTTTAATTTTTAATAGAACACATTAATTTTTATTCTAATTTTTAGATTGTATTTAAATATAAAAGTACAAGAATGTATGAAATAAGTATCAACAAGAAATAACTTATTATTATTAATGGTACTTTGATACATCATCTTTATTTTGATTTAAAAGATACATACATACATATAATCACGCCTCCTTCCCGTAGGGGTAGGCACAGACCACTTCTTTCCACTTGCTACGATCCTTACATACTTGTTTCGCTTCGTCTACTTTCATTATTCCTTTCATACATGCTCTTTGGTTTAGGGTACTCTTGACCTGGCCTTTTTTCAAGACGTCTTTGATCTGGTCTTGAAAAGTCCGCCTAGATCTACTTTCAACACTTCCATTCACACTCGCCTTATACACTTTTTTTGTCAATCGTTCTTTATTCATTCTCTCGACATGGCCAAACCATCTCAGCATACCTTTCTCAATTTTTGTCACTACATCTTCTTTCAGACCACAACGTTTCCTTATCTAAAAGATATTTGATATTATAGATATTCTTTCCTTATTTAAAAGATATGTATACTAATATTATAAAGAGGTAAAGTTTATAACTTTGTTTGTATATACGGGGTAATCTTCGCAAATACTGATCCGATCATGAAAATTCTTTCGCTAACAGAAAGCTACACTATTTAGGAGTGACAAGATAAAAGGAAAAAGATAAAAATATATAAAGATTTTAAATCAGCAGGATTTGAACCTGCGCCCTCTGACGTGCCGTGTCAAAAATTCAATCTAATCAAGCATTATTATTTGCCTTAGAAATTAATTGGTGATTTTAAAACATTTATATTTATCTGATTTGCTGAAAATAGTGAGAGTGTATTGGAACATATTATCAAATTTCACCGTACCTACCCTTCTTATGTGAAATGGATTATAACGCCCAACGAAGTGGGCACGGGTCGGCTAGTACTTAAATATTTTGAAATAACATGAAAAAGTTGTGATATGATGAATCATGTTGCAGTTAAAAAACGATTATGTCAGTTTATTTAATTTACCATTGTTTTATTATTTTCACCTTCAAAACGCCAGTTAAACAACAAAACTAGGCCACCGTTAGACGCCGGTGATTAACAGACATCACCTTGACTTCTGATAAGACACAGTCTATTCCAGAATTTCCAGACCTCCAGAATGACCTGGTGAAGGTAAAACGGACTTGGCGCATCGCCAAGAGTTTTTATTGTCTACAATTTCCTAAAGATATATCTTGAAATGATAGTACGTAATCTGTAACAGATATGTTTATTATAATGACAATCCAGCTGCCCTGTCGAATCTTTTGATCGTTTGCGCTGAGTTTTATTGAGACGATATATTTTTAGTATACCTCGAAATATTTTTAAATAACTTCAAAAAAAGGAAGAGGTTCCCAATTCGAATGTATTTTTAACTGACTTCAAAAAAGGAGGTTTCTCAATTCGACCCTATTTTTTTATGTGTGTTCGCGTATAATATTGTCGTTTATGAACTAAACCGATTTTGCTGATTCATTTTTTGTTAGAAAGGAGATATCCCAAGGGTGGTACCATGATAAGGAAACCAGGATCTGATGATGGAATTCCAGAGAAATCGAGGAAATCTTCGAAAATCGTAGTAACGACTAGTGCGCTTGTTAATTTTTTTCGTCTACTTACGTTGTATTCAAATTAATGTAATTGAAGTCGGTTTTTTTTCGTTTGCTAGCAAACACAATTTATTATTGTGTTATCTCTAAGTTTTTACTGGGTGTACTAATTTTAATGATACTTTTTGTAATCGAACGCTGGTGCTTGTCGTTAAAATTTGAACGAGATTTAAAACATAGTTTTTGTTTTTTATCCATAATAATCCGTATTTGAAGTTGGTTATTTTTCATTTTTATAGTCGTTCAATATTGGCTTGCGGAAATTGATAAGATTTGTCTAGTCATTTACGTGACGCGTGCGTGTCTGGCATGTTTTTGTTCTTCACTACATATCATAAAACAAAGTCTCTTCCCGCTGTCTGTCTGTATATATGCTTAGATCTTTAAAACTACGCAACGGATTTTGATGCGGTTTTCTTTAGTAAATAGAGTAATTCCAGAGGAAGGTTTATATGTATAATACATGCATAATATAGTAGAGGAACACTGATAGTTTTAAAGTTTTCTAATGTGATATCGTAAATAAACACATTTTATGCGCTTAGATTGCAAATATTTATTTTATATTTTATATTTAGTATCAGCATTGCACCCGTGCGAAGCCGGAGCGGGTCGCTACTTGGTCGCTAGTAATTTTATGTAATAAGGTGCACCAACAAACAAAAACAACTAACGGCCAATTAATAAAAACACAAACAAGAACTTACGTAACCAAAACAATAACATGACACTAACAGTTTAACAGTTTAACTAAACTGTAAGGGAAAAACTATATGCACTATCAACATAGCGACTATAAGTCTGTGCTGTCAGCCTGTCAAGGATAAAGGAGATAAGATAAGTCAATTTACAGTTAAGTCATACATAAAACTTTAAAAAATAAGATATTTGCATTTATTATTTTAAATATACGAGTAAATATGTCATGGCAAAAAGGAGTTACGTCACTAATATATTGAAAACTAATTTATAACAATCACGTGAGTTGCTTTATTATTATTATTTGCCCATTGCGAAAAGTTCAAATATATGTGCTTATCTCCTATTTCCTTAGCACGACAGAATTATGACATTAATCTCTATCTCTATATATATATAAATGAATCGCTGAATGTGTTGCTAAGCGCAAATCTCGAGAGTGGCTGAACCGATTTTGCTAATTCTTTTTTTATAATATTCCTTTAAGTACGATGATGGTTCTTACGGAAAGAAAAATTTAAAAAATTGCCTGAAAAAGTAAAAAAAAAAACACTTTTCTATATTCTCATCCAAAGATTCGTAATAATACTTAAAAGTCAATTTTAACTTGAATACCAATCGACTGTCAGGCGGTACGAAGTTCGCCGGGTCAGCTAGTTTGAAATATAAATATGTCATGGCATAAAGGAGTTACGTCACTAATATCAATATATTAAAACTAATTTAATTTATAATTTTCTAACAATCAGATGAGTTGCTTTATTATTATTATTTGCACATTGCGAAAAGCTCAAATATATGTAGGTACTTATCTCCTATTTTCTTAAAACGACAGAATTATGACATTAATTTAATATATAAAATTCTCAAAATTCTCGTGTCGCGGTGTTTGTTGCAAAACTCCTCCGAAACTGCTGGACCGATTTTTATGAAATTTTGTGTCCATATCGGGTACGTCTGAGAATCGAACAACATCTATTTTTCATACACTTAACGTAAAACAACGTTTGCTGGGTCAGCTAGTTTTCTATAAAGACTAATCTATATACATATATAAAAGAGATTTCCACCCATATAGGTAGGGATCCCTAGTACATTTTTTTCACCTGAACCTTTTAGGGCACAGCAGGAAATTTCCTGCTCAAAATATGGAGCAGCCCGACTGGGGTAGTACCTCGACCTTACAGAAGACCACAGCTAAATAATACTGTTTTCAAGCAGTATTGTGTTCCTGTTGGTGAGTAAGGTGACCAGAGCTCCTGGGGGGATTGGGGATAGGGTCGGCAACGCGCTTGCGATGCTTCTGGTGTTGCAGGCGTCTATAGGCTACGGTCTTACCATCGGGTGAGCCGTACGCTTGTTTGCCAACCTAGTTACATAAAAAAAAAAACCTGATCAGTATCAAGCTTGTAACGTTGTACGTACAAAATGTGTATAATTACCATAAAATAAACTTAAACTTAATATTTACATAGCTAAAACTAATTAAAAACTACGCTTAAATATAAAACAAAATTTTATTACAACTTATTTTTTTTTCTTTCAAACATAATAATATAGTATTATAAATATATCTAATAAATTAATAATAAACTATATACATTTTATAATTGCAACAATAAATAAGTCATCAAGCGGCAACACTTTAGCGGTCCAATTGGATCTTTTGTTTCGGTGAATACATTAACGGCCGTGCCGATCACCGCGCCATTCGTACTCATCTTTTTTCTTAATCTTGTTTGTGTTAACGCACGACACGTTTAAAATACTTTGGTCTCTAATACGATTTCTTATAAAACCGTAACCATATTTCGTGTCGTCCCTAGGCGTTACCTACATTAAATTTTTTGAATATTAAATAAGTGAGTGCTGATCGCCCCCCAAGCTGGGTAAGTGGGATATGTATTAATGTCGCATCAATTTACTCGTATTTAGTTTATTTAGTGCAAGAAATCATTAATTAGTAAAAACTTATATTTGTGTTAATTAATTTAAATCACACATAATTTAAATTTTCTTAGTTACTTTATTGCATCATTTTTTTATTCCACCCTCATTTTAATAATTTTTTCATAGAATTGTAAATTTTATCGTAAATTAGTTATTTTTATAAAATGTTTATCTCCGATTCTGATTTTTATGTTTCCACGGCACTACTGCTACAATTAGGTGCTTTCTTTTGTAACGCAGTGCCGTGGATGTTCGCAAAAAGTACTGGACTGGTTATATTATTATATATCCACGGCGCGTTCCAGGGAACAACGCTGGGATTGAGAACAAGGCTGGGATTGAAAGCAACGCTGGGATTGCCGATAATAATCTGGCGTCCCCTCAAGCTCCTACATTCACCACAACGACGGTGGTGCTCTCCGCCGCGTGGATATCGTCCGGATTCCAGTTTGCGGCTCCCGGTTCACCATCTGCCCGGCGCTTGACACAACAGGAGAGTACCTGAACCGACGTAGACGAAGAGCTTGTGTGAATTAAGTGCTCGACCCCCACCGATTAATTTTTTTTTTCCACCGGGTCGAATTTTTTTATTATTATTTAAATAAATTAATGTTATTTGCATGGATCCCTGTCGTTTTTTTTCCTATCATAGTGGACAGGGATAACCGTGACAAGCTAACTTTTTGGGAGTGGCTACATTTTGATGAGGCGAACAAAAAATTCCTCTTCGAAAACTCTCGGTTGTGGACTTGTGGTAGCTAACAGAGATAGCAGGGGGTAGAGCAGCAGTGAGCGTAGGACCGGGATAACGGACCACGCAATTTGTAGTACAATATTACCATCAAATTATATAGATATAAACTACAAACTCAACTCAAATAACTAAACTCAAATCAAGTATCTATGACGATTAATAATGTTATATTAATATACATCATCATCAAGTTATCAGTTATTGTTGGAGCGCGTGACCTCTATCACTGTATATTTACTATACGCAGACATTATTACGAGCAGTTTGTTTATGACGAATGCACTTCTAATAATAACAACAATATAGCAATATCTTGTATTATTGTATCTTGTTACATCTGTATTCTACAAATTAGTCACTACAAGAGCCAGTAGAGAATGATAAATGAAAATGCTTCTATTCATTTCATTTAGTACAAAAACTTTAAAATTAAAAATGACTCGCGACAGTATGAGGATTATGATTATGTATCAAAACTTACAACAACAGTATTGTGCTCACGATCTCTTATTGTGAATCGAGTGAGCATCGAAGATTGTCAGTATATCTCATACATTAGACGTATTTCAGAAATGAGCTATTACGACATACTTTTCTTATAAAGTATCTGAAAAATTATTTCTCAAAGGTTCTCAAAAGAATACCGAGCTCTTACACGACCGTGTTTTTAATGACCCTTGTAGAAGTTCATAGAATGCTACAAAGTTGCAAGCGTCGCGAAAAACAGCATCCGCCGCGGTCGTAAACCGCGTTGTGAAATGTACTTCTCAATCTTATATATGTGCATTCTACGGAACCGCGATTCCGCTTCCGCAGCGCTGCTTTAAATTGTCTTAGTAAAATTTTATATTAATCTATACTAATATATAAAGCTGAAGAGTTTGTTTGTTTGATTGATTGTTTGTTTGTTTGTTTGTTTGTTTGAACGCGGTAATCTCTGGAACTACTGGGCCGATTTGAAAAATTCTTTCAGTGTTAGATAGCCCATTTATCGAGGAAGGCTATAGGCTATGTATCATTACGCTAACACCAATAGGAGCGGAGTCCACGCCGACGAAGTCGCGCGCAGAAGCTAGTTTTACGTCAAAGCGGATGTACTAAAACGTAAATTTTAATTTTGGTGACATAAGTAGAGCATTCCGCCTATTGGCTGTAATATATCTTGCTACGAGTTGTGGTGGAAAACAGTAATCATGGACATTAACACGAGTGTAATCACACAAATAGTCTAATGAAAATATAATTATTTATTAATACCCACGTGTATAGCTACACCCACTCATTCATAATGGGGTAGAGTTCAAAGACTAGAACAGAAATAGATTTAACGTTGCACCAAATGACGTTAACGAATAATTATTTATATTTTTTTTGTGTCACTGTATTATGTTACTAATTTAATTGATCTGAGTTTTGAAAGTGGTGGATTAAGCTACGATACTTCTCCTACATGGGGAAGAGGCCTATGCCCAACAGTGGGATATTACAGGCTGAATCGTGATCGTGAATCGTGAGTTTTGAATCGCTAATGACGTCCTGAATCGACACCTAGTATAGTTTTACATCGCCGACAACTGGTGTCATGAATTCGTATTCGGTAACATTTTAAGGTTTAACATTTTCGAATTTCCTCATGTGTGGGAAACACAAAAATAAAAATAATACGAACATTTTAAGGTTTTAAAATTGGAGTCCTTACTCCAGTGTACCTTACTTGAGTTTATATATTTTGTGTTATTTCACATAGATTTTAGCGTTTAATTTTTATTTACATAGATTGAATATGTTACAAAAATTGTTTCTTAGGATTAAATAGCTGTTACAAACTTACAACATTCCAATATTTCTGTCAGTGAAAGACAAGTTTAGTAATCGAAAAAAATTCACGTCTTAAGATGGAAGAGCTTAGATGCGTCATACTAGATTCTAATTCTGACTTGAAGTAGGAGCAATGTCCTGTGCAGAGTTCGTAGCGGGACAGATTCAAAATGGTATTATGAAATAGTATTACAATGTTGCTTTCTTTCCACTGACAGTGTTATTTATTTAACTTTACTACTTAACTATACGTAAAAAGTAAAAGACTGGCAGCATTATCTATCAGTCTGCCTTTAAGTAAGAAAAACTGTTGAGAAAATTGAGAATACTTCACTACTTAGTAAACATGAAAACATTTTTTTTTTAATGTTAGTAAGTCGACAAACAAGCATATAGCATACGGCTCACCTGCTGGTAAGTGACTACCGTAGCCTATAAACGCCTGCAACACCAGAAGCGTCGCAAGTGTGTTGCCGACCCTATCCCCAATCCCCCCCCCCCCAGGAGCTCTGGTCACCTTACTCACCAACAGGAACACAATACTGCTTGGAAACAGTATTATTTAGCCGTGGTCTTCTGTAAGGTCGAGGTACTACCCCAGTCGGGCTGCTCCATATTTTGAGCAGGAAATTTCCTGCTGTGCCCTACCTCAGTTAAACAATTACATATTCATACATGCATGCCATGTACATGTAGAAACATATAAATTATAATTCTATAAATACCACAAAACATATGAAAAAAACATCAATACATAGTTACAGACAGTAATACAATAATTGTATAGCACATAATATCTATATAGCATGACATCATCACAATCAAGACAAGCGCCTATAAAAAGAAATGGATGCAGAAAAAAAAGAACTCAAAAAAAAAAATTAGTCCATCACATACGTTCCTACTGTAATCGCTAATCATACAATATGTGTTGTTTTCCTCACATAATTATAACTATGTGTGAGTCACGGTAATGACATTTCTGGGTAAACACCATACAATACGCTTTGTTTGCGAGCTATGGATGACTTCATTTCGCTTTGCTTGTACAGATGTGGTTAGATGCACTCAGGTGGTCAACACAGGTTTTCTGTTCATGTAGGTAACCATAACAAAAGCGCCTATGAGTAAAACTAAACTAGTATGATATATAAAAATTAATCAGTAAAAAATTACACGTTAAGAGCAAAATAAGGAGAAAGTTCCACTTAAAAGTAAGTAGTTCATCATCATCATCATCATTTCAGCCTATCGCAGTCCACTGCTGGACATAGGCCTCCACAAGTTCGCGCCAATAATGGCGTGAACTCATGTGTTTTACCCATAGTCACCACGCTGGGCAGGCGGGTTGGTGACCGCAGGGCTGGCTTTGTCGCACCGAAGACGCTGCTGCCCGTCTTCGGCCTATGTACTTCAAAGCCAGCAGTTGGATGGTTATCCCGCCATCGGTCGGCTTTTTAAGTTCCAAGGTGGTAGTAAAACTATGTTATCCCTTAGTCGCCTCTTACGACACCCACGGGAAGAGAGGGGGAGGCTAAATTCTATGCCGTAGCCACACAGCAAACAGCAAGTAAGTAGTTACTACCGCCCAAACATTTGCAACATCAGAGGAGTTCATTTGCAACGTTAGAGGATACGTTACAGGCCTTTAGAGAAAAGGTTTCCATACACTTTTACTAAAAGCACAGTAGGAAATGCCGTGTTAAAATTCGGAAGCAGCCTGACTAGGGAAGTACCTCGACTTTACAGAAGACCACAGCTAAATAATACTGCTCTGTAGTGTTGTGTTCCTGTGGTGAGTAAGGTGATCGGAGCTCCTGGGAGTAGGGTCGGCAACGCGCTTGCGATGCTTCTAGCGTTGCAGGCAGGCGCATATATAAGCTACGATAATAGCCCACCAACAGGTGCACCGTACGCTTGTTTGCCAACCCAATTTTATAAAAAATACAAAGTACACAGTCATGTCAGAAGTGAAACTTCTTTGGCAAACTAATTTAAAAAAAACTACTTAAAAAAACGAATTTATAATACAAAAAAAAACTAATTGAAAAAAAAAACAAAAAGCCAACGTCACGCGGTGTTCCCAGGCGGTCACCCTTCCAGCATGACAAAATTCATGCGCCTAAAGAAGTTTCACTTCAAAAAAATGTTAGATACTTGAAAACGTCCAAATTATGGCGTCCACAGTGAAATTTCAGAAGGAAGGTTATGTACATTTCCACTGACGACAGAAAATAGTCTATTCAATTTTTACGCAGTGTTAGAAATTTGTTTTCCACATTAAATTGTAATTTAGTACGCTGTCAGTTTGACTACGGGGAAATGATTTTCGAGCCATGGCCTACATTCGAGAACCTTCTTGCTCCACCGACCATCATCGCTACGACAGATGTGATCAGCCCACTGCACTTCAGTTTGCTATACTTCTGATTTCTGAAAGATGTCAGTCACTCCTTCTGCCGGATAGTCTCATTTGGATCTTGTCAACATAAATTTAAAGTTTTTATTTAAAAGTTTTTATTAATATTATTCGGTGCGGGATAACATGGTTGATAAAGATGTGTGGACTTAGTGACGCTGTATTTCATGCACGATATTACTAATTTTGTACTACAGTTTATGTACATTATTTTCAAAAGAGTAACTGCGGTGTTTCTTGCCGATTCCTCTCTGCAGAATCTTCATTCCGAATCGGTGGTAGCTTCTTAAAAAAACTTAACAATGACTTTAAATTTAAATTTTGTAAAATGACGATTCGAAAGTGCTCATGGGGCCTATTTGAATAAAGTTATTTTTGATTTTGATTTTGATTTGTCCCTTAGTGCGATTCCGAGTATAGACCTCTCCTCGGCACCTAGCTCTCTGAGTGACAAGTTGTCGGTGGGCTAGCTTCAAGTCAAGTTCCAATTCTCAGCTCGTATGTCATGACTGGTAGGACGCACTGGTCGAACATTGGTCTTAAGGCGTTGTGGCAAAGATGTCACAAAGATGTGACGTAGCTTTCCCAACGCTGCCCAAGTGTACCAATATAACATTTTTTATTTTTATTTTCTTTTACAAATACACAAATCTTGTCCTGACAATATAATGAATACAAAAATAATAATTACATGGTGAAGTCTTTCTGAAATTATGCATTTGATACATTGAAATTGTAATTGAAAACATTTATTTCGCCATAAGGTGATACACATACTTAACGAAAGTAAAAAAAAAAAAAACTAAACAATAATAGAAGAAAGTTAAGGTAGCAAAATATCAAACAATAAACTAACAATACACGTTAAGTGTAGTATATTAAGTGTTATAAGCAACCTTAACTTAGTCAAAATATTACAATATTACCTAATGTCTCGGCACGGTTCCCAACTTGGGGGTTTTCCCCCCAGATTTAGGGGGTAAATAAGTGAGATGGGATTTTTTTAGGGGTATTTTCAGGGATTTTTTGACTTTTTAATATTTTCAAATTGATAATATTAATATTTATTTTTTGACCTAGCGACTTATAACGACATCGTTAAAAGTAAGTTTCGGAATAGACTATCTATTAAAATGTTGCAAAGCATCATGATGGTCAGATTTACATTAAATCGAAATGGTGGATCTTGTACAACATTTAATCCATCCAATAAAATGTTAAATTTATTCAATGTCAACATGACTGTATGATATTCAAAAATCTGAATCTTTAGATGAAGACGAAATATTTTATGTATTAAATAACTTATAATAAAAAGACTTTTGAAACATATTACAGTATATTATTTATAAATCATTATGAATTTATATTTACATATTTTTTAGGGGGACAACTCAATAATTAAGGCGATTTTAGGGGTTTCCACACAAACTTTAGGGATAAATATTTTTAAGAGTTGGTAACACTGTGTCTCGGTAAACATTACCTATCTATTAAATATTACAATAAATACCATAGTGTCGTATAGTGTGTGTAGGCCGAGAGAAAAAAAAGCCGGAGGAAAAAATCTCTCGGTACATACATACATATACATACATACATATCGGCAATTCATACAGACAAATTAATTTAAACATTTTATGTTTTATAAACATATCGTGCAGTTTTAATTTAACACACGTAGATATCTTTACATAAACGTCATTTGTATGTCAGTCTGTACGTTTAAGGTTTTTTCTGTATAAACAGTGATAGTACAACACTGAATAATTCATGAACATGTCCACACACAGTTGTTCACTCAAGCTGTTAAAGAATCAAAGACGTATTTATAAACCACTCACCTACTTTAGAACATAATAAATAATAATTGTTACACACAGCAGGACATTTTCTAGCTACAACAGTTACTAGTACAACTAAACATTTTAACGAGTTTGTAAACTGCAGCTAGTCAGGCTGTTTGGCTAGACTTATTTGGTCCCTTTGAATATAAATTCTAGTAATTTTAGTTACCTATTACTGAACAATGTTTCAAGTTTACCTTAGTTAGCCACATTTATTAGATACATTATTATATCTGAAATATTATTGCTTATTAAAGAATTAATAAGCGTTAACATTTGTTAAAATAAATAAAAAATTAAAAAAATCAAATACATTTGTATTTGATTTTTTTAATTATTATTAATTATCAATGGGAAACAGGAAAATGGCTAAGAGTACGTGCCCTTATATACGACACGTTGGCGCAGCGGTCACAGTACTGGCTGATGCGCTGGCGGTCGCGGGTTCGATTCCCCCATATTTGTATTGGCCATATAGATGTTTGTCGTGGTCTGGGCGTTTGTGACACACAGGAGAAAATCCTACTGGGGGCCGATGAGTGTGAAGCGTTTATATACCTACGGTTCCCCAAGAGCTGCTTTGATTTCGTTCATGTAGGAGCTTTGCTTTATTATAAGATTATAACACTATCAAAATCCATTACCCTAACATTGGGATTAACCACAATATTGGTATCAGATACTGATATGACACAATACGGACTTGTCACTTTGGTACGCATCACTTACATAAAGATCACGGCAGAATCGTATAAAAACTTTTTAAATTTAAACTTACATTAAAATTATCTGCCACGAGAAATGTGCAAATTTTGCAGAATCACTCTCTCTGTTTACGTACGATTCGCTCTGTAGCGCTATGCCAAAATATCCATAACGATCGAATAAAAATAGAAATTTTGTTATTGTGTTACGATATTATTAAACACGTGTACCTATATAAATACTGTAAACAATTATCAAACTGATAATTTTAATATTGTTATTGAACTGCTTTTAACATGTTAACGATAAATTAGTTAATGCCTGTTTTCTACTTCAGTTTGAATATTCAGTACTAGCTGCTGCCCGCGACGTCGTCTACGTGCGTTCACTGCTCGTTCCCCGTAGGTGATAGTGTAATAATATGTAGCCTATGTTCTGATCAGACTTCTTAATAATATTCGTGCCAAATTTGAAGTAAATCCATGCAGTACTTTTTGAGTTTATCCCGGACATACATTGACTTTCCTATCAATTTATTATAAATGTACTAGCCGACCCGTGCCCACTTCGTTGGGCGTTATAATCCATTTCACATAAGAAGGGTACGGTGAAATTTGATATGTTCCAATACACTCTCACTATTTTCAGCAAATCAGATAAATATAAATGTTTTAAAATCACCAATTAATTTCTAAGGCAAATAATAATGCTTGATTAGATTGAATTGTTGACACGGCACGTCAGAGGGCGCAGGTTCAAATCCTGCTGATTTAAAATCTTTATATATTTTTATCTTTTTCCTTTTATCTTGTCACTCCTGAATAGTGTAGCTTTCTGTTAGCGAAAGAATTTTCATGATCGGATCAGTATTTGCGAAGATTACCCCGTATATACAAACAAAGTTATAAACTTTACCTCTTTATAATATTAGTATAGATAGATATAGATCTCACATTTAAAATACCTATGGCGATTCATGAATAGACGAATCGTATTTTCAATACTGGTCTGGTACCGAGTTTGTCACTCAGTTGGCATCTAAAGCAGGCAATAAGCTTCATGCCTTACTAACAGACGATCGTGTTTGTGTAATCTGTGTAACGATATTTTTTTATTTTACAAGGAGGAAACTTAAAAAACTCAAAAATTACTTTTCAGACTACAGAAACTTTTATAAATTTAAACATAAAAACTTTTTACTTTATAATTCGTTTACACATAGCTAATACACTGTATTATTTATTTTATTTCAAAAGTTGCTCCATCAACTTATACTAATCACTAAATAAGTAGAATGATAGTAATTGTTAATGAATTGTTATTTAACAAGAATAAGTTCAACATATCGACTTCAAGACGATGCACATCTTAGTCTTAGTACATATTTGCAAGTTATTCACAAAGTTTTATTTTTATATCGTAAACATTATTTACTATTTAATATACTATAATAGTTTCAACGTAATGAGTTTCGAAACGTAGCCAAAGTATTTACTACTTTACAAATATCGAATGATTTGAAGGAATGTCTGGCGTAATTATATTTACTTTTAGGTGAGAATAATTTGTACACTGAAAGATTGATGAAGGGCAAGTATAAATAATTGTTTAATAACTATACAATTATATATCCCTCGGCTTTTCTCTCGGTTATATTTTTCGTATTATATAATGACCATTGTCTCAAAGGCTCACGCGTTAATGCCGCTAGTAGATAATAATTATGTAGCATATGAATCCGAGAAGGTAGAAAGTAGTATGAACATAGACTATTACTTCTTTTAGAAAGAAATAAATCAGAATAATATATTAAAAAGACTTTACTTTCCATGCATATGCATATGCGCTTAGTAGATTAGATAGGGGAACAAATGTACCGTACTATTGCATTACTAACATAATATACGCTTTAGCCTGTAGTATCCCGCTGCTGGGCATAGGCCTCTTTCCCCATGTAGGAGAAGGATCAGAGCTTAATCTACCACGCTGCGCCAATGTGGGTTGGCGGATATATTCCTTACTAATACGATATGAGTAATGATCTCTAACAGGTGTACATGATAACAACTGGAACCGACGGCTTAACGTGCTCTCCGAGGCACGGGGGAGACACACAAGGACTGCACAAACACCCAGACCACGGCAAATGCGGGGATCGAACCCGCAACCGCCAGCGCAATAGCCATAAACCAGTGCTGTGACCGTTGCGCCAACGCGGTGTCAATATAATTATGTATATAATGCACGCCGAAGACGGACAGCAGCGTCTTAGGTGCGACAAAGCCAGCCCTGCAGTCACAAGCCAGCCAACCCGCCTGCCCAGCGTGGTGATTATGAGCAAAACACATGAGTTCGCGCCATAATGTCTGGCACGAACTTGGGGAGGCCTATGTCCAGCAGTGGACTGCGATAGGCTGAAGTGGTGAACATAATATTATTTATACAGTGTTCGATAACCTTGAAATTTATTACAATTTTTTATCAAATAATGCAATTTTTTTGTTTACTTGATTTTATTGTTTTAATCACGTTTTATATTGACTTTATAATTAACTAGCGACCCGCCCCGGCTTCGCACGGGTGCAATGATGATACTAAATACTATCAACAATAAAAGATACGTTAGAAACCTCTAGTCTAAAATTATCAGTGTTTTTCTACCATGTTATGCATGTATTATACATCACTACATAGTACATAGGTATAAACTTTCTTCTTGAATTACTCTATATATTTAAAAAAACCGCATCAAAATTCGTTGCGTAGTTTTAGAGATCTAAACAATTAAACATACAGACAGCGGGAAGTGACTTAATTTTATACTATGTATAAAGATAAAGATGTACTGGTGGTCGAGCGATGCGTCATGCGGGGCAGAGGGGATGGACTCGCCGCGCGGCGCGCAGTAGGCATAGCATAGTAGGCGCTTTAGGAACTTTAAAAATTTAAAATGTTTCGCTGCTAATTGCTTCTAACGACGATATCTCAAAAACTATTCATCTGATTGATATAGTGTGAAGGGCAATTTTAATCTGCATTAAATGTCTAAGCTAACTAACATATTTATATGGATAAGGATTAATACTGAACTAAAGAAAATAGCTATGAAAATAACGTAATGTTTTTAATTAAAAATTTGAACATAAACGTGGTTATTGTAAGTCAACCGTAAGAGATAGAGATATGCTCTCGCGGACTTTTTTGTAGAATTTTTATAGATTTTGAATTCGCTAGTACATTACTAAACTGTATCTTTGCTAGTTTACGCGGCGTTTGCGTGGAAAGCTCCCAGTTGGCGCGATTTTTTACGACTTCTTCAACATTTATCGCAGTAATTCTGCTAATTTACATAAAAGGATACTAAATTATATACACAAACCTTTCTCAAGAATCACTCTAGCTATTAAAAAAAACCGCATCAAAATCCGTTGCGTAGTTTTAAAGATCTAAGCATACATAGGGACATAGGGACATAGGGACAGATAAAGCGACTTTGTTTTATACTATGTAGTGATTAAAAATAACTTATTATAAAATCTATGAAGCTTAAAATTAAGGTCAATTAAGGTTACGTCTTATCTCTCTCATCTTGTTTATGTTTGAAGTTATTTTTAAAATAGTGATATTAGGTACAAAGTAAACATTTCGTTTCGTAGTTATTCTAAGTGTTATCGGGTAAATAAGGAATGTGTGGTGGATGTGAAATCACTTCTGATATCCCATTTGACTCTTCTATGAATTATTTTAGACTTGGGCCGTGTGTTAACTTGTTTTTAGGGTTCCGTAGCCAAATGGCAAAAAACGGAACACTTATGGATTCATCATGTCTGTCTGTCTGTCTGTCCGTCCGTATGTCACAGCCACTTTTTTCCGAAACTATAAGAACTATACTGTTGAAACTTGGTAGGTACTTACCAAGTACGTAGTAAGTTAAATGTAATGAACTCATACATTTAAAATTTTATTTTACTGAAAATAAAAAAAACGTACCATTGTTTTTGTTTCATTAATAAGGATAGTGAAATAATTATAACAAATTAAACAAAAAACGTGTTTATGTAACTGCAACTATCATTACGATTAAATGACGCTTTTAACTCTAAGAGATTAATTAGTCAGACAGTTAATAATTAATTTAACTTTTAGTTATTATAAGTCTTCAACTCTTTTATATATAGAGGAGGAGGCTTTATAAATTAGATATTTTCGTAATCTAAATAAATAAATAATTTAATTAAAGTGTGACCTGCTGACCTCGTCGAGCACTCTACAAAAAATTAAACCACTTATTAACGCGTTAAATTTTATGAAACTGCTGGTTTGATAGTTCTTTTTTGTTATAAATATCTACTTTTTTAATCTGAGTTTTTAACTAAGCTCATGTAATGATATTATTCAAATAATGTTGAAGGTAATTTTTTACGATTGTTTTTAATTAATAGTCCGGGATCCCTAGTACATTTTTTCACTTGATTACTATCAAGCAAATTTTCCGGGAGTAGCTTCATTTTGATGAGACGAACAAAAATTTCCTCTACGAAAACTCTCGATTGTGCTAGGTAATAGGGGTAGCAGTGGATAGAGCAGCAGTGAGCGTAGGACCGGGATAACGTGCCACGCAATTTGTAGGACAATATTACTGTTAAGACATATCATCATCATATTGAATTGGTCATCAAATATTGACCTCGTAAAGTCATCAAAAATTATTACTAACCAGCTGTTTTTTTTTCTTTTAGTTAGTTAATACTTATATAATAAATAAAAGGTTTCAGCTAAGTATGAAATTAAATTTACTTTATAATTGAGGTATGGCGAAATGATACCTATTGTCAAACGCATCCTTACTGACCCTAATAAAAATATTCAGTAAAGTTTCATGCGAACATGACAAGCAGAAAGACAGACAAACAGCAAAATTTTAATAGGGGGTTTTCAATTGAGATAATTTGGGTACAGTACCCTAAAAAGTGAAAAAGACACTTTCGTTTCGTTCTAACCCTAATAAATAATTCACGGATGTATTTATTTAATTAAAAGAGGTCTCATATAAATTTTAAAGGTTTTGTTTGAAATGAGTACAGTGTGGACAAGTGTAGCCTACATTTTCGTGACCGTGTTGTCATATAAAATTATTTATACATCTATACCCACATATATAACGCGGCTAAAGTGCTATTTTATTTGTTGCCTTAAATGTTGTTATCTTGAGTTTAAGCAGACCAAAATTAAAGGAAATTGAGGCTGTAATATATCACGTTACGTCTTATTTCAGCATTAATAATAAAACACTTTCATTTCATCATCTTCAATTCATCATCCTTCTCTTACATGGAGAAAGAGGTTTATGCCCAGCAGTGGGACATTACAGGCTGAATCGTGATCGTGAATAATAAGTCGAGATACTACTTCATTTCCTAACATTTTACTTTATTGAGGTAGGAGCACAGCAAGAAATATCTAGCTCGAAATTTGGAACAACTCTACTGAGGGAGTACCTTACTGAAGATCAAAGCTAAATGATACTACTTTCAAGTAGTGTAAAGGCCCGCGTCCATTAGGCTCGCCGAGCAGAGTCGAATCGAATCGCAAAAAGTCGCCTACTATACATTTTCTATGAAACTGCGTCCATTAGCGACGCGCCGCGGCGCGCCGAATCGAATCGACCGAGGGAGTCGCACGACTCTTAAGCCCGCGTCTACTAGCTGCCGAGCAGAGTCGAATCGAATCGCAAAAAGTCGCCCACTATACATTTTCTATGAAACTGCGTCCATTAGCGACGCGCCGCGGCGCGCCGAATCGAATCGACCGAGGTAGTCGCTCGACAAGCGACTTTCTTCGTTCGATTCGGCGCGCCCCACTCTCCAGTCGCAGTGTTGGCAACTTTAAGGATTTTCCCCTAAATTCAGGGATATTTTGCAAATAGCGGGAAAGTTTTAGGGGAGACATTTTTAGGGTATTTCTTTGGGAAATTTAATCGTCAGAACGTAATATACTTTAATATAAAAAATTATTAAAAATAACATACAAACAAAATTATAAATAATAAACATACAAAAGCAAAGTATACAAAATAATTGGTTTTCTATTTTAAAATCCTTTGAAAAATAAAAAATTAATAAAAATAAATATGTCTTTTTTTTAAATAACTTCAATTAGGTTAGGTTAGGTTTAGGGGATTTTGTTTTTAATTTAGGGGCTTTTATTAAAGGATTTAGGAAAAAGTTTTTTCAAGAGTTGGCAACACTGCCCAGTCGACGCGGAGAAGCGGATGCTCGCCAACGTATTTTTAATTATTAGTATCAAGTTTTAATACGTTTAAAAACTTATAAAAATCCTAGCTTCAACAAAAATGAATGAAGAATTATTAATATCACTGGTCCAACAATATACAGAATTGTTTAATCACGAAGATCGACATTATCACGAATTCACGATGACCTGCGTCGGATGAATATATGGGAAGAAAACGGGAGAACAATGAATGAAACTCGGGAGTTTTGTTTTATTATTAGTGAAAATATTTACCTATTTATATTTATTTATTTAATTATTAAGGTTTGCTAGCAGTTGTTACATTTATGGTACATTACAATATTAATTTTATTATTGACTACACTTCCATGTATAACCATATTAAAGCAAACACGACATGCAAATAGGTATCCTGTTATAGAAGAAAACTTGATCAAACATTAGCAATAACTCAGAAAAGAAAATAAAGCATAAAATATAAAGATGATAATATACCTACCTATTTCTTTTTAAAATTTTTAGTGCCAAACAGTAACATAATTATTATGAGAGATATATTATTGTAAGAGAAATAATACACTGTCATACAATAACACACATTCAACAAGATAATATTCCTTCCTTATATATCCTTGTATATATATATATATATATATATATATATATATATATATATATATATGTATCTTATATATCTATATATATCTACTAATAAATAAAATTATAGTGTCTGTTTTTAATATTAAAATAAACGCTTTTTATTAAATGCATATGGATCTATACACGGTATTTATATAGATACCAAAATAACATTTTTTACGATTTTTGTTTGTCTGTCTGTCTGTCTGTCTGTTTGTTCCGGCTAGTCTCTGAAACGGCTGGACCGATTTTGACGGAACTTTCACTGGCAGATAGCTGATGTAATAAGGTGTAACTTAGGATACTTTTATTTTAGATTTTTTTTTTATAACTGCGAACTGAACAATAACAGTCGCGAGCAGAGCTAGTATATATATAACCTTCATATTTTTTACAAACTATGATGCTGGAATCCTCTCCTGGGAATATTTGTTTTCCATGGAACGGAGCCTGCATTAGACAAAAAAAATCTGTTTAATTTCTCTCGAATTTCGAATACGGCTACTCGTTACGTATTCTCCTCTTCTTTATCAAAAAGTATTTGAAATAAAAACATATCTTCATCTGAGCTGTCCATGATGCAAACACGTCTTAATTTCATGAAGAGTTGGAGACGAATGAACAATTCGATTCGACGCGTCACAGATAGACGCACAGGAATAAATGCGATTCGCTTCGATTCGACGCGCTTCTGATGTAGTCGACGCTAGGCTTTATGTTCCTGTGGTGAGTAAGGTAGCTAAAGCTACTGGGGAGGATTGTAGTTAGGGTTGGCAAAGTGTTTGTAATGTTACTATTAGGGTTGTAAAAATATGTAATTTTACTAGTGTTGCAGAAGCCATAGGCACTATGCGTGTTAGTAAACTGCGTCAGAAGGAACGTACGTTTGTTTGTTACCCTTTTATGCCACTAGATGCCGTTTTTTTAAAGGTTAATTTATCGTAACATATATGTTACAGAAAGGGGTTAGAAAATAGGCCCCGGGGGAAACAAGCCGGAACGCTCAAGGTTGTGAGCGTATAGTTAACCGTAATTTAATAGATAAAAAATTCTAAGACAAAGACGTCTATTTCAAGTTTTTTTTTAATATACGAAATTCTCTTAGTTTTAGTGATAGATCACTAGAATTTTGGTCTGGGCGTTATCATTTCTGTTGCGTGCCTTTCCTGACTCCGGACATGAAGACGACCCTCTTAGCATCTGAGTTGAGTATGAGAAATTTATTTATTTATTAACAACCCTGAAAAATCTGTTAACAGTTGTTGTCGACTACGGTGAAGACTAAGAAAGACATCTTATAATACGACTATAGAAATGTAGAGACTGGACACACGTAGAATATAACATTTTTCAGGTATATACAAAAAATAGTCGAATACAAGCAGTAGTTTAAGTACGAGATAGATTTTTGGTTTTGAGATACGTTTAATGGAGGTAGGGCACAGCAGGATATTTCCTGCTCAAAATATGGAGCAGCCCGACTGGGGTAGTACCTCGACCTTACAGAAGACCACAGCTAAATAATACTGAAGCCGCAGCTTTCTGTTCCTGTTGGTGAGTAAGGTGACCAGAGCTCCTGGGGAGAACTGGGGATAGGGTCAGCAACGCGCTTGCGATGCTTCCGGTGTTGTCTATAAGCTACGCTACGGTTTAATCGCTTACCATCAGGTAAGCCGTTCGTGTGTTTGCCGATCTAGTTACATTAAAAAAATGTTTATCAATTGTTTTATTTACACATACGAGTATTTTTCTACTTAGTATGAATAATGAAGCTTGGTCTATCGTTTATGGTACATAAACCTTGTGCGTATTTATCTGTAATAACTATATGTTATTTAACATTCAAAGGTCAAATTTATTTACGTTTACGGTTGACTTAAAAACTAGCTGCACTAGATACCCTACAGTCTATTATAGAATCTATAAAAGGTATTTTTAAATAAAATAATAACAATATAGAACTCTAATTATTTATAAAATATATAAGTTTTTCTATGTATGTATAAATGTAATATAATATTTCAATTGCATGTTATTTTTTTAGCCTCGGTTTTTAGGTTTACATCGATAAGCAAGGTCTATCAACCATAAATACTTAATATAAAGGTATATATAATACTTAAACTACAATAAATACTTAATATAAATACTTAAACTACAATATATTTACAAATTATTTTTATATAGATTTATCATGTTTTATTGTTCAGTTTTACGTGAGTTGACATAAATTGTGATTACTCTACTTCTTGAGCTATACATTATTCATATACTAGAAGTAGATACTAAAATCAGCGAGCTCAAACAAACAAATCTAAATATCAGGCTTACTTTCTACGCAATACATACACTTAGGGCCTAATCCCCCGGTTTCTTATAAAGTTTATCTCACACATATTTAAGTTATTGATAGTTTTATGAGAAAAAGGTTAAACATTTAAGATATAGGAAATGAAAGATAGAAAGAAAGAAAAAAAGAAAGAAAGATATTTGTTATTATAAATGCAGGTTAACTCTTCATATTGTACTTTATTGACTATGCCCTGTTATTTATATAGTAAATGGTAGCTCACTGCTCAGTATACGCTTTGTTGAGAAGTAGGTATTTATGAATCAAGTCACGTAGTTATAATGAGGAAGTGCGTGGAGCGGAGGCGAGCTTCGAACTTCAATCGAATTAACGAAATAGTCGAAAACCAGTTTAATAATATGTACCAAGTTCGGCGTGGAAACGTACAAATGACTCACAAAGCTGTTACATACTACAACAATCTGTTAATTATACGTACAATCCTCTTATACGATATAATTATGATAGATAGGCACTCTCGTTTTGTTTTTATTCACGTTTCATATCTAATTATATAGTAATGAAGAAGTCATAGTTTCAAGGTTGGAGATTGAAAATATATCATACAAGCAAGCCTTCAATTTGTGATGTTGAAGATTTTGTAACTATCATTGTTTGCTTGTTTCAAAAATTTATAACAACTTATGTGGACTGTTCTCGTACATAATTATGGACAAACGAGTCAGACTCCTAAAAGAGTAGGACAGGTGTAATATTTAACAATCCATATTCAGAAATATCGAGCTGAATAACTGTTTTTTTTTTAAATATCGTTAATAGTAATAATGTACACTGTAGAAAGTGGAAGACACGTTTACAGTTATGCAGCCATAGTAACTAACAGAATGGTTAATGGTATCTTTAGCTTATCGGGTTCCTAAAAATTACTGGGAAAAACTCCTAGCTAGCAACGCGTCATCTTATAAAATGCACAGACTAGGTAATGAAATATAGATAACTAGCTGTCCCCGCAAACGTTGTTTTGTTTTGCCATATATGTTATTAACCCCCGCAACCCCCTCTTGTGGGTGGAATTTCGTAAAATCCGTTCTTAGCTGACCTCTACTCGGCGAAAGGAATATTCCTACCAAATTTCAAGCCTCTACGCCTTATGGTTTCAGAGATATCGTGATGAGTCAATGGGTGGAAATCTCTTTTATATATACATATAGATTTTGCACTCCTTTTTTTTTATACCACGACGGTAGCAATCAAGCATACGGCCCGCCTGATGGTAAGGGGCTACCGTAGCCTATGGACGCCTGCAACACCAGGGGCATCACATGCGCGTTGCCGACCCTTCAAAAACCTATTTACTCCCCTCTTGAAGGACCCCATACTGTAGCATTGTGGGAAAAAATCCTGTAGATAATGGTATCATAATGCTATAAGTACCTACAGCGTGATATAAAGAACTTCCGTGACATAATTAGAAGCGGATTATCGCTTAGGAAATACCCTTATCATCGAGGAAACGATTTATAACGATTATACCCTATTGTACTAGTAATCCCTTGTAGTATCATCCTTATTATAAGGTCGTAGTTGAGATTTATATTTACTCTTCACGCTTGTATTATAAACTCTATAATAAAACAATGTACTAAAAATATAATTGATTAAAACAGTTTAACGACTCCTTATATTAAAGCTTACACAAAAAATTCGAAGTCAAGTATATCTATTTGACGGTAAAAAACACCATTAGATAACCATTCAAACAATATCCGCAAATAGGCAGTGGAGGATCATTAGGAGTTCTGAGACGATTACTTGTCATAGTAATTTCGAAACGTGCTTCTTCGTAACAAAGCACGTTTAAATTTTTTTCATGGCGGCCACTAACCACGTAAAATGTGAAAGGATACATAGAATAGGTATAAGTACAATTAATAAACACTGACCTTTATTTGACTAAAATATAAGTACCTACTAATACACCATTAGGGCTGTGAAAACAGTTTACAAACACTCGTGACTAGGGAGGGACCTTATTTCGTGCTCATAAAATGAAAACGGTTCGTGCGGTAACTAGTCCCCTGGGCACAACCTTAACTATTACACAAACCGCCCCAATGTATTAAAGAAGAACAAATAATGTAACTATTTACTTTAAAATACATCACTTTTCAATTACTTTCTCTAATTTACATTTGTTTTAAGTGCGTTAGTAACCTATAATTAAAAAATTAACACAATGATACTATGAATTACAAATAAAGGCTAATTTAGTTTCGTAAGCCGTATACCGGAGCATTACCAGTTATCGAGTATAAGTTGCCAAACGACCGAGACGAAAACATTTTAATTAACATCGATTTCACACATTTCTATTTGATTCTTGTTTATCATACACTTAGACGAGTTACGCTAAGTTTATTCGTACCAATGTTCAGCTAATGGATTATTTTAAGTTAAATTTTTTTACATGTTTAGCTATATCTAATTAAATACTTAATAAAATATATATAGAAACGTGATAGAAACAAAATAGTTACTTTATTTGTTACCAGAAATATAATAAAGAAAGGATAGCTTAAGATTAAGTACTGAGCGTGCAACGGGCAGACATTATTCTGTCTTACGAAACTTTTTTTTTCAGACTTGTTGGTACCAGAAAGAAGCTTGCATTTTTCCGGGCTTGTGCTAATAATAATTTAAAATTCTTTTTTTTTATACACCAGTCGGGCTACTCCATATTTTGAGCAGGAATTTTCCTGCTGTGCCCTACCTCATATATTATGTATTAGAAAATAACTCAAAAAGGACTCGTCACGTTTTAATCAAATTGAATAGGGACGATACGATAAGCACCAGCTTTCGATTAAAAGGAAAATCATCAAAATATTTACACTTAGTAAAAAGTTATTACACATTAAAAACACAGTCGAATTGAGAATCTCCTCCTTTATTGAAGTCGGTCAAAGAAAGACCTTCGTTTTGACCTATGCTAGTCAAGTAGCTCTTCAGTTAGTTTAAGTAGGGTTAAAGTTCGCTAAGAAGATTCGCTGCTTATGTCACAACTTTAATTTCTTGTTTGATTTTATATAGGGTTATCTATATTTGCGAGGAAGCTGATAGCGCTATAAAAGGGAAATCTAAAAATTGAGCCTTTGATTGAGAAAATGCCTGATGTCAAATGAGTAGATATTTGTTACATGCAAATATCTCATGCAAAAATCAAAGGAAAAACAAAACAAAAAAGATAATAAAAGCGAACAAAAAAAAATTGTAGTATTGTTACTATACTTGGTGCTTTTCTTATTCCATTAAAAGATTAGCACTGTTTATTCTGGTAAATTAGCTGGAAAACGCGTGATGCCAGATTATACGTTATCACTGAGATTAATCTTATTTTGTTTTTTCATTCAGTCCGTAATATCTTTTCATGAAACTAAGTATAATAACTAATCTTTAATAGTAGTAGGTTTATTCTGAGAATATTCTTTGAAGTACACTTTACTGTGAAAGATTCGTTGCTATAAATACTAGATAGCATTTATCGATAGAGGAAGTTGTTGATATGTGGTTAGATTTATAGTATGTTTTTATGTATTGAACAGATGACTGCAGAGCAGATACTTTCTTTAAGTACAACATAAAACTTTAATAAACAAGACCACCCCAGAGTACACATTGAAAACTGTTTGACTATCGGCTTCAAAACACAGACTGACCTTATTTAATTTAGCCTGTAGAAGTTTTTAAATATAATATGTGTTTCGAATATATTTCTGTCTTTGCATTGACAGTTAATAAGAGTATATAAATAGGTAATTTAATTTTTTGTATATTACTAAACCATAGTTTTACTTGATTAATATTTGAAGATTATTAAAACTAGTGGAAATAACTCCTCTGGGAGCAGCTATAAATGATTACTAAAGTATTGAATTAAAAAAAGAATTTATAATTCATTTCATCAAGTACTTTCACAAAAAAAAAATAATAGTAGTATTAATTTTTTTATTAAATACAGCTTAAGTCATTGGATACAAACTTTTAACATTTTCTTTGTCTAAAATAATATTATGTTAATTGAAATCACTCCAAATAAAATTATCAAAATAAGTTTGTTAACACACCTTGCGTTATTAAAATTACTTCACCTGCTTAATCCTTGTATTATTATTAGCAATAGAACAGCTGTCATTAGAACTTTAAATTTTCATAACAAACTTTTTCTTTGTTTTTTTTACGATTCTAATTAAGGTACAGTTTATGGAAATAAAAGACAAAGACTTCAACTTAATTGAGTTTTAATAACTTTCAAAGATGCCAACTGATTAGAAAGAATACAGATGGTTTCGCCAATGTCATATAGGTATATGTACATATGTATAAACGAATATGTTTAAGATATAGAGACGTTATGTTATGTATATAGCATTCAAAGTTTTTCTTAATATCTATATTATATATATAAAAGAGATTTCCACCCATTGACTCATCACGATATCTCTGGAACCATAAAGCGTAAAGACTTGAATTTTGGTAGGAATATTCCTTTCGCCGAGTAGAGGTCAGCTAAGAACGGGTTTTACAAAATTCCAACCACAAGAGGGGGTTCCGGGTGTTAATAACATATACGGCAAAACAACGTTTTTGGGGTCAGCTAGTATTTTATATAGCAACAACAAATATACACATATGTATGTATTTGTATCTCCCCACAGTGCCTCGGAGAGCACGTTAAGCCGTCGGTGCCGGTTGTTATATCATGTACACCTGATAGCGATCATTACTCATAGTAGGGACCCGCCACCCCGCCAAATATTCTTATTAAGTAAATACATGCAAGTGCATTAGCTTGTCAATTTTGTTTTTTGTTAATATATTTATTTTCTATATTTATATTTATACTTTGTACACTACAAGCTTTATATTATAGACATTTGCTATAATATGTCATCTCAACTAGGCTATCGACGGTAATTAATTTCCATATAATTGTACCAATAATGTAATATAGGTAGGGATCCCTAGTACATTTTTTTCACCTGATCAGTATCAAGCTAATTTTTTGTGAGTGGCTACATTTTGATGAGGCGAACAAAAAATTCCTCTTCGAAAACTCTCGATTGTGGTAGCTGACAGAGATAGTAGGGGGTAGAGCAGCAGTGAGCGTAGGACCGGGATAACGTACAACGCAATTTGTCAGAAAAAAAAGCAGCTGGTTAGTAATAATTTTTGATGACCTTACGAGGTCATCAAGTTGATGACCTCGTAAGGTCATCAAAAATTAATTTTTTTTTCTGATTTTTTTTTCTTTTAGTTAGTGATTATCTATAAATCAAATCAAATCAAATCAAAAATATTTATTTCGTCATAAGGTGGTATTGTACACACTTAACGAAAGTCAAAATAAAAAATAAATAAATCATTTACAAAAAAAAAAAAAAAACTAAACAATGCAATAGAAAGTTAAGGCAGCAAACAATTAAACAATAAAATAAAAAATAAGAATTTATATCTTAACATTAGGTACATTACAAACTTGCGTAATGTGCCCAGTGTTATAAGCAACCTTAACTTAGTTAAAATATTAAATTACTAATGTCTCGGTAGACATTACCTATCTACTTTATCCTCGGCTTTATTAAATATTACAATAAGTAAAGTCCCTAGTGTAGGCCGAAAGAAAAAAAGCCGGCGAAAAAAAAAACTCTCGGTACTCTTTTAAAAAATTCATAGTGAGATACAAGACAAAAACGCAGTAGTGGACCATGAAATGATCAGGACAAACACGAGACAGCCAATCGTGCGTGCCGAGACCATCCCATGCCACCTGCTCACAATGTTTGTAACTATCTAATATTACAAGGCGGGTCATAGACATAGCCTGGTCGAGCTTTATTCAATCCCATGCCTTTTCATCATTAAGGTATTCATTAATTGTATAATAGGCCTTATTGCATAATGCTCGCTTTATAATTTTTTTAAACTTCAGTAAAGGCAGAGATTGAAGCGCAGCCGGAATCTTATTATATATTAAGATAGACATTCCTATAAAGGAACTACTTTTCTTTTTGAGCCGGCATTTAGGAAAAATTAATTTGTGGTCGTATATAATTTAATAGTAATAATGTCCTACAAATTGCGTGGTACGTTATCCCGGTCCTACGCTCACTGCTGCTCTACCCCCTACTATCTCTGTTAGCTACCACAATCGAGAGTTTTCGAAGAGGAATTTTTTGTTCGCCTCATCAAAATGTAGCCACTCACAAAAAATTAGCTTGATACTGATCAGGTGAAAAAAATGTACTAGGGATCCCTACCTAATATATCTACATGTATAGGTACAGTTTTAGTTCGCGACGTAGAGTGGAGTTATCGCTTAAGAAAAAAGATCTTAGTAAAAGGACTACCTATATTTACCTTATGTATATTTGAGGTTAATAAATGATTACTAATCATTTTTGATTACCGTCATTTTAGTCGTATATAAACATCTTTCAAGCTTACAATTAATATCTAAACTAATGTTACGCCACTTTCGTTGCGTGTTTATTATATGGTTTACATGTGTCTGTATGAATAACAAGACTTACATAAAAATCTTTGTATTTTATCAACGTCACGACGCAAGCTAAAGCCCTGCGCGTCGACAAGGCCAGTGCGTACGTGCTCCCAGCAACGAAACGCGTCCCTATTTCTCCAAAGAACTGACTAATTGCTTCTGTCGTTTTGTAATTGAGGAAACGTAGATTGTATATTCGTTTTTTAAGTTTTTATTACGTTTACCTAAATTACAGTTACTGTTCACCTAGATTACGATTTGTTTGTTTTTCTAAGCGCCAGTTTTTTGTAAATGCGTTTTTTACGTTTGATATTTCATGTTCAATGAAATGATCTTTTAAATATTGTTATCACGGTATAAAGTTAAGACAATCGTAACCTACTGTAATAGTAAGAAAAAATCTGTATGTATATCATTGTTTTTTCATCGTAAACTGTTATAATTAATTAGTATACGTATACCGTAGAATTTGTTGTTATTTCAACGAAGCAATACAAACTTTTTTAATATAAAGTGGCAAAAGTAACGGTTTTAAATCCGAGAGAATTAAATTAAATTTGCAATTTTTTTTTACCAACTCATTCTTTCCTTTTTGCGTTCTAACGAAGTGGTAATTTTTTTTTAAATCATTTTTCCTGTTCCTCATTCATCTAAAGATTTTTTAGCTATCTAAATTCTAAGCCGTATCTGATATCAACCGTAGCATGTCGTCGAGTAAACAAACCATTTTGTCCCACCTTGGATCAGTATGATTGATCACACGTTACGCGTTTAAAAAAATAGATCATTAGTCGACAATTAATGTTTACACGTTTAATTTAAATGTGAGATTTATGATATAGCGTGACCTGAATTTAATCTTGAAGTTGTTTTTTTTTAGTACTAGTCGATAAGTCGACGAGTGGACGTACCGCCATTTTTTATGTGTATCTATTGATTTTTTTTCCTTTCATACAAACCTGGTTCATACAATAACAAACATACACAAAAAAGTGTGCACTAATTTTATATAATAAAACGCAATATTCTTCTGATTCAGACGCTAAAAATTTAAATGGGACCACATGACAAGTATAACAAATTAAAGTATGACTAGCTTGAAGAATAAATTTTAATTGAATCAGAACGGCTTTAGATATTAAGATCATCTCGGATTTGTGACTTCCAATTCGTAAATTATTGCATAGTAATTAATAATTATGTATCCCCATTAATCTTTAATCTATATCTAATATTACGAGTAGCAATAAATTGTAAAGCGATCGTTAAAAGTTTATGAGTCATGTATATAAACTGTGTTGTTTCTTTAATTAGTTACATTTGAAGGTGACACTATTACTGTAAGACAATTTGCTAGATCTAGAAGGTTAGTTGGGACATCGCTTCCAAGTGTATTATTTTGTACTTACTGATGAACTTAGTTTTATGAAATAGAAAGATAAAAGAGGTTACTTTATTACGGAAAATTTTTATTTTTATTACTCGGCGTTGTATATATTTCACGAATGTAATATTTAATTACATTAATCATCACGATAAAAATATAATTAAAGCGCAGTTGTAGAGTAAAAAATAAAAAATAATTCTGACGAAGAAAAAAAAGAACCACTTCTCTCGTCACGTACGCATGCTGTTTAAAAATAAAAGTATTTTAAAAACAAACTAAAAAAATCATACATTAATACACATACATAATTGTATGTCTCAATAATTATGTTTGTGAGATAGTTTCATATAAATGAATGAACGAACGAGATTCACAAAACCGTGTTATTTGCACTTCAATATTTAGAACCCGCTAATATAGGTAGGGAGGTAAGATTCCCTCTCGTTCGTGAAGGGTGTGGGGTCGTTGGCCCCGTAGCCTCGCGGGCGTTGACCGACCATCAGCTGTTGTAAAGCGGTTTGACCTACATTACAAACGTGACACGAGTTACATTAGTCCTTATCTTGTTGACATAAAGATCATAATGCTTTAAAAGTATTTTTATATCACTGTGTGCATTGACAGCGTTGGTATTACATAAATCTTCCACTGGTTAGTTTTTGCTGCACGTGTTCTTATACTAGGTGGCACTTATAAAATGAACGTCATATTTATCTCTTTATATAAATTTTAAAAAACGCCGAAGTATATAAATACGATCTAGAACGTATGTATAATTCGATATCATAGCAAAGCAATTTTCAGATATAATTATAATATTTATTACGTCGACTTTTTAACCTTGTGTAAAAGAAAATTAAGGTTGGTAATGACGTGACCAAGTCACATTGTTATTGATGCCATAATGATGATGATTTTTCACTTTTTATCGTTTTATTACAAAAAAAAACTTCAGTTTTATTATCTTTAATCATGATCTGTTGTTGTACATGTTGTTATGCATACAACACAATATTAATAATAAGCGTGTCACAATATTACCCAGTAGGATGAAATTTTGTGTGGTTCGCGAAGAAGACGAGAAGGATTAGAGCTTAATCCACCACGCTGCTCCAATGCGGGTTGAATCTACATAAAAAATCTACATGGTCTGTACTCTATACGAATGTTTGTCATGTGCGATGATTGAAGCCACGAAGGTGAAACATCAATCAGTTTCGTGAACACTGCAATAAAGCTATGTGTTATAAAATTGTAAAATATACCTAATTAAAATATTTTGTGAACAAAATTTTAAAGGTATGTAGAAGGGTTCTCATTATATGTAAATGTAAAAAAACCTTTTATTACATTTAAGCGATTAAAAAGAAAGCCGACATCTTGTATGTAAATTTAGTAATTAATAACAAAGAGGCTGTAATTTTAATTCATTCTGGCGAAGGAAAGTTTGAGCTCGTTTATGTTTCACCTGCCCAAGAATATTACTGCGGGAACTTGTATGTCGCGGTCGTTACAAAATGTAAAATAAGTGTGTGTATTCATAAAGTAATTATATTTGTAGACAGTATACAGAGTTAGTAACCATATTGAATAGTATATCTATTATCTTATTGGAGTTTAGGTACGTTAAAGGCTCCGTGATATGAAAACAATATGGGGAATAAAATTGACGACGCTTTACAGCGCTTTAAGCTGTTTATGTAAGACTAGCTTCTGCGCGCGACTTCGTCGGCGTGGACTCCGCTCCTATTGGTCTTAGCGTGATGATATATAGCCTATGGCCTTCCTCGATAAATGGGCTATCTAACACTGAAAGAATTTTTCAAATCGGACCAGTAGATCCTGAGATTAGCGCGTTCAAACAAACAAACAAACAAACAAACAAACTCTTCAGCTTTATTATATTAATAGTATAGATATACATATAGGTATAATAATATACGGGCTTATTGTACCGATACGATTAGATAGCAATCGTCAATTATATTATTTTAATAAATTATAATTTCACTAGCTTCTGCGCGCGACTTCGTCGGCGTGGACTCCGCTCCTATTGGTCTTAGCGTGATGACACATAGCCTATAGCCTTCCTCGATAAATGAGCTATCTAACACTGAAAGAATTTTTTAAATCGGCCCCGTAGTTCCAGAGATTACCGCGTTCAAACAAACAAACAAACAAACAAACAAACAAACAAACAAACAAACAAACAAACAAACAAACAAACAAACAAACAAACAAACAAACAACCAAACAAACAAACTCTTCAGCTTTATATATTAGTATAGATTAGTTAACAACATTTTAATATTTTAATTGTCACAGTATAGTTTTTTTTATTATCACTCAAAAAAATATACGTTTCATAGAGTTAACTCCAAAACATGTCAATTCAGTACTGTTACGGTTTCATTTTAAGTAAAGCTATATAGATGTCATTCTCAGTAGCAGACACATGTACAAATTTCACATAAGAGGGCTTTAAAAAGAAGTAAAAATTCATATGAAGGTTCTCATTGTTGGAGCCCGTCTGTCTGTATTGTCCCATAAAGACATTCTCACCTGAAGTGGAAGCGGAGGCCGAATCGTCTCTCAACAACTGAACACTTCTTATAATGAACTTTCATTTTATATTCTTAGTAAAAAAAAAGAAAATGAAATGTAAACTTCATACACAAATATTATTTGTACATGTATAATGTATAGGTATACTGTTAACGGTAAATTTGATGCAAACAATATGCAACGGAGCCATGGCTACTGAGATTGAATGAACTAGACGTTTGTTCGCGAACCTGTAACTTAGTATTTATCCATACAAATAAAAATGAATCGCTGAAACTTAAGGGACAGCACTAAATTCAATGATATATTCACGAAATATGGTGATACGAAGTTAGCCTTGTCAGCTAGTAATCAAAATTAATAATTTCAATTGTAGAATTTGTATCTAGTATAGGTAGTGCTATAGTGTAATGTAATATGACTCTTATGACCAGAAACCATTTTATTAAATAAATTAACGATAAGTTCCAATTATATGTGTCGGAGACAACGAACATTTTGTTTTCGATGTTTAGGGTCGTAATTCTCGTGTTCATACGAATGCAGCTTAACAAATCTATCTATATAAATAAATATGAATCGCTGAATGTGTTGCTAAGCGCAAATCTCGAGAGCAGCTGAACCGATTTCGCTAATTCTCTTTTTATAATATTCCTTGAAGTACGAGGATGGTTCTTACGGAAAGACAAATTTAAAAAATTTTCTGAAAAAGTCTAAAACAGCACTTTTCTATATTCCTATACTTACAGAAGATTCGTAATAATACTTAAAAGTCAATTTGAACTACCATACCATAAAGTTTAAGTGTTAGTGGAGAGGTTCAGGGAAGGATAAGTATTTAAAAAAAAAATAAAGAATCGACTGTTAGGCGGTACGAAGTTCGCTGGGTCAGCAAGTTGTTAATAAAGTAGGTAACTGCATTAAAATTACAGTGATACGTTACTCTTGTCATCACAATACGTAAAAATGTAATGGAAGTCGGTTAAAAATACATTGGATTTCGTAGCATTGTCTATTACAGTAATACCAATCTAATATTATAAAAACGTATATATGATTTCATCCTAAGTGAGATTGTCCATTTTAGAAGAAATTTTTGTTCGTCACTACTTAAACGCACTACGAAGTAGGTACTTGGCTGTAGTCGCCGTCTTGTCTGTAGACGGCGAGAGCCAAAAATCATGTAGGTATATTTATTATTTGTCATTTATGTGTTTTACTTTTAACGTAAAAAATGTTAACAATTTTTCGTACCCTTTCAATTTTCTACGCGATGAGTTGGCGCAACGGTAACAGCACTGGTTTGTGACTGTTACGCTGGCGGTTGCGGGTTCGATCCCCGCACATGACAAACATTTGGTCTGGTCTAGGTGTTTGTGGCTTTGTGCAGTCCTTGTGGGTCTGCCCACCGTGACGCGCAGAGCACGTTAAGCTGTCGGTTCTGGTTGTTATCATCATGTACACTTGATAGCGATTCTTACACATAGTAGGGAATATACCCGCCAACCCAGATTGGATCAGCGTGGTGGATTAAGCTCTGATCCTTCTCCTACATGAGGAAAGAGGCCTATGCCCAGCAGTGCGATGTTACAGGCTGAAGCATAAGCGTAGCGTTTCTATTTTCTTCCCTGTTTTGAGGTGTAGCTACGTGCTCACCCGCGCGCCCCATTATCTTTAGTGTGCCGAAAATAGGACTTACTGCGTACTGAATGCACTATCTTATCTGTCACAAAATGGTCTGTTGCTGTTTGTTATGACTCACTATGTCTGTTTTTAACTCTGTTTATTATATTAAATAACATATTACCTTTTTATATTTGCGAATATTTTTGAAATATATATCTCTATATAATATACATGTTAATTGTATGAAAAAAAACAAAGAGAGATTTATAAGAGAAAGAATACAGAGGCTAAGAACGTACGTTTTTCATATGGAAGTAGCCTTTTAAAATTATTCAACGACTTATGTAAAAGCGAAACTATTATAAATGACAACCTATCATTAGCTAGCACATATTGTAATGAATCAGGAGTTTTCTTAAGCTAGAAATAAAGAGTGTACTGCACGGCACCGTTTCCTAAAACTATAAAGTATTGGAGCTTACTTCAGCAGGCATCTGCTAAGTTTGGCGGTTTAACTTCAAACTGTGCGATGAAAAAGGCTGACTTATATTGTAGCGCTCATTGTAGCGTTGAGCTCAATGTAGCGTTACGCTCAGTGATAGTATATGGAATATAGGCCACTCGATTGGTCTATACGTCCGAGGAGATGTTTTGTTATGACGTTGTCACGTTAAACTATCATCCGTAAACCAACTTTACAGACAACCAATTTTTTAAATAGAAAAAGTGATGGTAATAACAAACAAAATTAAGGCAAAATCACGATATATACCTACTTCTATTTAATAATAAACGGTTGTTGTTATTATACATACAACGCAAGAATTTATTACTGTATTTACGATTACCGACGACTTCCACTCGACCGACAATGAATTTCATCGCACGTGACTTGAATATTACGGTTATAATATATTAAACTTGTTATTTTCCCCGGATTCAGTCGACTTAATAAACAAAATTGTATGAAGATGATAAGTGAGTGAAAAATTGTAATTTGTAAAAATAGATTCAAGTTAAAAAATGTTTAATAAATAATTTAACTTACGGATGACTTATCGAGTTACCGATATTGTCATAATTTGAAGTTGTAGTAACGTTGCAGACACCACGGTCACACTGTAAATCCTTTATTAATTGAGACTGCGAAAGTTTAAAAAATTATATTTAAAAGGGTTTTCATATTTAATTTATTTATTTATTCTTTATTGTACACCACATAGAGTAATTTAATACAGAATTGTAAAGTAAAAACTAAAAAGTATAGGTAATGCACTAATGCACAATGAGGCATATTTAAATTGACTTCGCTGCCGCTTTAGCGAGATTAAATACAACGCGCTTCAGTCTGTAATATCCCACAACTGGGCATAAGTCTCTTTCACCATGTAGGAAAAGGATCAGAGCTTAATCCACCACGCTACTTCAATGCGGGTTGGCGGATATATTTCCTACTATGAGTAACGATCGCTATCAGGTGTACATGATAACACCGGGACCGACGGCTTAACGTGCTCTCCGAGGCGCGGTGGGGAGACCTACGGTCCCACAAGGACTGCACGAACACCCAAACCACAGCAAACATCTATACGGCCAATACAAATGTTTGTCATGTGCGGGGATCAAACCCGCTACCGCTAGCGCAACAGAAACAATCCAGTGCTGTGACCGTTGCGCCAACGCGGCGACAATATACACACACATATACACATACAGTCATATGTTTTATAAAAACATTAGGTAATTCTGCATGTTTATATCTGCAATTAGCACAAGAAAGAGGTCGGTATATGGCACGAAAACAAATTATAATTATTTATTTACAAATATATACTCGTATTATACATTTGATGAAAATAACTCTTTAATATCAAGTTTTCCAACTAAACAAGGAAATAGCAAATGTATTTAGTTATATGACAAATATCTGTATAATAAGTAATAATAATAATAATAATAATAATCTTTATTTCCAATAAATTATAATACATAGGCACTTATTACCAACGGCATCTACACTAAGTAAAAACTTGTATCGCAGATGCCAGGAAAACAATTACAAGAAGAAAATAGAAATATGTAGTTCATAAGCGACAAAGCTCAAGCCGATATAAACTAATTTATATATCATTATTAAATAAAAGGATTTGAGATAAAATTAAACATTAAATTAATTAATTTTTAAACAATAAAATTAAAATTAAACAATAAAATTAATTAATTAATTAGTATTAATCACAATAATAACCTATTCTCGTTGTGTGCGTGAGTTATTATGCTTATGGGTGTGTATATGTATGTGTGCGTGCGTGTGTGTAATTATGAGCGTGTGTGTGTGGATACAGAAGTTTTCCCTTTTAGTTTTATAGTAAGTTTTCTGTTTCCGCATAATCCAGTCCCAACAACCAGTGTTCAAGTTCTTGCTTCAGATCGTGAATAGAGAGATCTTTTATTTTTATTTTACTTTGTACACGGTTATATAAGCGCGGTAAGAGGTAGTACGGATGTCGTTTTGCAAAGGTTGTTCGTGAAAAGGGAACCGGAATTCGGTATACTCGCTGCTTAAGTCGGTGTTCGTGATCTGGTGAGGTTATGGCAACTTTATGCATAAAAATAACACCTCTTAATATGAATAGTTGCCGAACTCTTAACAACTCGCAATCTTTGTATAGTTGATCCGAACTGTATCTAAAGGGCTTGCCAAGCATGACCTTAAGAACTGATCTCTGAGCTCTCTCGACATCGATCATAGTTGACTTGGCAGCACCACCCCAAACTCCTATGCAATAGACGATAAGAGACTGACACAGTGCCTTATAAACATGTAACAAAATGTTTTCGGGAGCTGAGTGTCTGAGGGACTTAAACACGTAGGAAATTTTGCGAATTCTTGATGCCATATCGGTTATGTGATTTTTGAAGGATAAGTTTTCGTCTATTATAACACCCAAATACTTTATATTAGTTGTGCGGGCAATCAGATGACAATCACAGTAAGAGTGTAATAGGCAACAGGTATGTAGTTTTAAACATGCTGTTGCGGGAGGTTGTGAAATGCGTGTTTTGTGGAAGGCTATGTATTTAGTTTTATTGATATTTAATGTCAGCAAGTTTCTCAATAGCCAATCTGCTACACGTGACATTCCTTGCTCTGCTGCTTTGTAAGTTTTTTCCCATGTAGTACCTTGAAAAATTATTGCTGTATCATCGGCGTAACAAATGATGTCCTCTTTTCCGGATACTGCTTTAATCATGTCGCTTATGTAAACAAGGAACAGTATAGGGCCAAGAATGCTACCCTGTGGTACACCGAATGCAACTGGTAACTCACCGCTAACATCCGCACCCACTCGTACTCGTTGAGATCGCGTTGATAAGTAGCTGTTAAACCATTCTAATGCCAATCCTCTTATTCCCAGGCCCTCAAGTTTTTTAACTAGAATGGGTATCGAAACAGTATCGAATGCCTTGGCTAGGTCAAGAAACACGCCAAGACAGCACTTATTTTGATCCAATGCAGTCGACACTATATTTGACAGTAATTTTACCGCGTCTTCTGTGGAACGCCCACGCCGAAAACCATATTGTCTATCTGGGAGTAGGTTATTACTTTCAATGTAAGATATTAGTCTCCTATAAACCAACCTTTCCAACAATTTTGAAAAAACTGGTAGTAAAGAAATAGGTCGATAGTTACACGGGCTGCTTTTGTCACCATTTTTATGAATGGGTGTTACCAATGCTGTTTTCCAGATTGTAGGAAAAGTACCGGATGATAGACTTAAATTGAATATGTGCGTTAGAGGTTTAACTATGAGATTCTTGATATTTTTTATGAGTATTGGTGTACACCCGTCGATTCCAGGAGAACTATGAGGCTTAAGATCACATATGAGACTGTTTACTTCATCTTCATCAGTAGGTAGTCATACAGATATTTCTATGGTATGCACGATTGTGGTTGTGTTTTGTTTTTCCGAATCCCTGACACAAGATTATCATCTTACTGGGGCTGTTGAATCTAGTCAGTCAGCCAGTCAGTTCAGCCTATTGCAGTCCATTGCTGGACATAGACCTCCAACAAGTTCGCGCCAGACATCCCGGTTTTCGCAACCTTCATCGAGCTTACACCGGCAACCTTACGTAGATCGTCGATCCAGCGGACCGGAGGATGTCCCACACTACGTTTGCCAACATGCGGTCTCCACTCCAGTTGAATGGTGGTTTATTTATTTATAGTGTGAAGTGTCAATACAACAAGATATTTTAAGCTTATATTCCTAAATTATTTATTATTTACTAGCTGACCTCGCAAACGTTGTTTTGCCATTTATGTTAGTACCCCCCCCCCCCAACCCCCTCTTAGGGGTAGAATTTCGTAAAATCCGTTCTTAGGTGACCTCTACTCGGTAAACTACCAAATTTTAAGTCTCTACGCCTTATGGTTCCAGAAATATCGTGATGAGTCAATTTATGGGTGGAAATCTGTTTAATTACATTATGTATATTTATTATTTATTAAGTTTTTTATAACATAAATGTAAGGAACAAAGTCGACCATCTATTAATACTAGTGTTAGTCACTGACATATAATGGAAATTGAAAAATAATCGCTTGCAAAATATTGCAATGTTATATTAAGAAATGTTGAACAAAGTTATTAAAAAGCTGTTAAAAGTGTTTTCGTGTTGTAATCAAAGTCAACTGGCTAGATTTAGATAACAGTAAAAAATAGAGGATTTAGTTTTCATCGTCCTACTAGTCTGGTTTGAAAATAAATTTTCGTTACATAGGTTCGTAAGTAAACTAGTTAAAACCAATAAAGTTACGTTAAAGATAAGATATCTTTAATATATATGTGATGCTCCTCGCTGTATGTATGAATTGAATAAAATGTTTAAAAATATTGAAAATATTTATTATGTTATCAAAAAATTACGGATAACTACTTGTATCATTTTCAATACAGTGAAATGAATAAAGAGCTACTTTTGTTTTACATAGATAAGATATTACTTAATTTTGTCTGATAAAGCGATAAAATTTGTGACCCCGATAATTGTATTCATTTTTGATAGCCAGTGTTAACATGTATTTATCAAAATATGTAAACAATTATTCTTTTACATTTCTGATTAACCCTCTATAAATATTACATCATTTTTGTAAAACAAATATTAATACGAAGACCAAAAAAAAAACCTCATCCTTTCTTTTTTTTTCTACTATTCCTATTTAATATTTTTATTCGTCTATTCCAGCTAAATACATTTTTTTTTCAACTTGTAGTGGATTACACTTGACGTTAATTGAGTTTTTGTGAAATTGATCTCAAAAATTGACTTAATTTTTTTATATCATTTAATTTTAACAGATAAAAATATTTTTTAATTGTACTAATTAAATGAATACTTTTTAATATTCGACATATTAAAAAAATCTGAAATATTAATTTGTGTTGATAAGTATTAAATAAACACAGAAACATACAAAAACTTGGTGTATGTATGTATGTTATCGTGTAAGTATTACATAATATACCTACTGCCTACTGCTTGCTACTGCTTGGATTCAAGGTCAGACATGTTGATTTAGTCACGTATTACATACAGACTCAGTGGCGGCCTTAGGGGGTGGCGAACGGGGCAATCGCCCGGGGCCTCGCGCTTGCAGGGGCCTCGCGCAACAACCCAAGCAAATTTAAAATAATATAGATTTTTAACTGTATTGAGGAATTCGATGAAACAAGATCGGCTTTCAGTCCTTGCTCTTCTTTAAATCGAAAATGACGTAGCTCATTTGTTACATTATTGTGCTTTAATTAAAGATTTTAGTCTTAGGGAAAGCCGAATAGTCTAGTCGACAAGTTGAAAATGGTCGAAAATAGAGATACTGCTCTTAAAATTATGTGTGATAGCTCGTTGGATTCGGAATGAAGTCGAGAAAAACGCTCTAAAAGCGTGTATTAGCACATAAAAAATTGCAAAAGTTATAAACAATTAAAAAAAGGAAAAAAATGGCATTTCGTTTTTGCCAATAGATCATAAACTATTAATATTTAATAAATTTTGAAAGAGGAGGATATTTCGAATAAGTAGTAATAGTAAATAGTTCCAGAAAAATCATAATTTTTTTGGAAAAATCACCAGTTTTAGTTCAAGTGCAAAAATTATTATAAACAAAGTACTTATGAATATATTTTTACTTTTATGACGTGATCTTGTGATTTATGTATATACAGGATGTATTTGGAACGCATTGAAAAACGAAGAGGTATGATAGTGTTGGCTTAACCTGACATGATACAATTAGTGAAAAAAAAGCAAAAAGAAATTATTTTTTTTTCCTGTTTTTATCATTTTTTTGGTATAGTCCGGTTTGGGAAAAATAATGAAACAGAAATTTGAAGATAATGCTTTAAAATAATCGTGTTTGGAACAAACTGTCAATGTAATGCAAACCGTTCATACGCGCCATCAGCTGACAGAGGTCAACGGCACGAGGTAAACGTACTCGCCGCCGCGCGCACGTTTATTTTCGTTCCGCCGCCTCCCGCGCCCCGCGCGGCTCGCGGTCAACGACTACTCGTCACAATGTGTATGATACATTGCTGCCTCACATAATACATAAGTCCTAAAATGTTCTTAAAAAAACGTTTCTGGGATAAATGGTTATATGCATTATATAGTATATAAATAGTATATTACGTGGTTTAAATCTTACAAAGCGTTCCAAATACACCCAGTATAAGAAAGGTTCTACGAAGCGCAAAATTTTTACGACAATTATTTAAACACTAGCTTCTGCGCGCGACTTCGTCGGCGTGGACTCCGCTCCTGTTGGTCTTAGCGTGATGATATATAGCCTATAGCCTTCCTCGATAAATGGGCTATCTAACACTGAAAGAATTTTTCAAATCGGACAAGTAGATCCTGAGATTAGCGCGTTCAAACAAACAAACAAACAAACAAACAATCAAACAAACTCTTCAGCTTTATTATATTAGCATAGATTTTTTTTTCATTTACAATTGAGACGGAATTTCGAGAAAATTTTGTTAATTACCAATCGTTTAACTTGTTAAAAAATTAACTAAGGAAAATTTCCAACGGGAATTAAGTATTCATGGTGTTCAGAATACACCATAATTTTTTCAAATTTATAAAAAATATTCAATACCTTAAATAATACGATACCAATGTGTCGTTATCGCCATTGACGCCGCGCGCGCAACCTAAAAATGTCACGCGGAGACCGATTTTCAGCATCAAATTAAAATTATAAATATGTAATGGAGATAGAGTTCCGGGAGTAGGAAGTTTTTTATTGAAAATATCCTTCTATTTCAGATTATTATTTTTTTTTTAATTTAGAAATATTAATAGTTTATGAAATATTGGCAAAAAACGAAATTTTCCATTTTTTCTTTTTTTTAATTGTTTATAACTTTTGCAATTTTTTATGTGCTAAAACACGCTTTTAAAACATTTTTCTAGGCGTCATTCCGAATATAATAATTGTGTTTGCTAGCAAACAAAAAAAAAAACCGATATCGACAAGTAATACAACGTAAGTAGACGAAAAAAATTAACAAACACACAGTTGTCACTACGATTTTCAAGGGTTTCCCTCGACTTCTCTGGGATTTCATCATCAGATCCTGGTTTCCTTATCATGGTACCAAGTTGGGATATCTCATTTCCAACAAAAAAAGCATTTTCAAAATCGGTTCATAAACGACGAATTTATCCCCGAACATACAAAAAAAATATTTATATATAGGTCGAATTGATGAAATGAAATGAAATGAAATGAAATGAAATGAAATGAAATGAAATGAAATGAAAATATTTATTTCGTCATAAGGTGAGCCTCACACTTAACGAAAGTCAAAAAAAAGAAAAGTAAAAATGTCATTTACAAAAAAAAAAACTAAACAATAATAATAATAAAAAAAAAGTTAAGGCAGCAAAATAAAATAAAAATGTATACTTAACATTAACATTGGGTACATTACAAACTTACGTAACGTACCCAGTGCTATAAGCAACCTTAACTTAGTCAATATTACTAATGTCTCGGTAGACATCACCTACCTACTTTTACCTCGGCTTTATTAGATATTACAATAACATAAAGTAAGTTCCTAGTGTAGGCCGAGAGAAAAAAAGCCGGCGGAAAAAAAACTCTCGGTACTCTTTTAAAAATTTAAGGTTAAATACAATATAAAAACGCAGTAATGGACCATGAAATGATAAGGACAAACACGAGACAGCCAATCGTGCATGCCGAAACCATCACATGCCACCTGCTCACAATATTTATATACAAAGCGAGTCACAGACATAGCCTGGTCGAGCTTTATTCAATCCCATGCCTTTTCATCATTAAGGTATTCCTTGATGGTGTAATAGGCTTTACTGCATAATGTTCGCTTAATAATTTTTTTAAACTTCAGTAAAGGCAGAGATTGAAGCGCAGCCGGAATCTTATTATATATTAAGATAGACGTTCCTATAAAGGAACTGCTTTTCTTCTTGAGCCGTCATTTAGGAAATATTAATTTGTGGTCGTTTCTGAGTGTTACATCATTTGAGGCATTTCGATCACTACGACTAACAAATAAATGCCTGTTTTTCCGTATGTACATTATATTTTCATAAATATACTGCGATGCAAAGGTCAGGATGTTGATCTCTTTAAACTTCTCTCTCAGAGATTCTTTACATCCCATTTTATTGATTATTGAGTAACTTCCTCCTTTTTTGAAGTCGGTTAAAAATGAGTTATCACACATAATTTTAAGAGCAGTAGGTATCTCTATTTTCGGACCATTTTCAACTTGTCGACTAGACTAGAAGGACAAAGGGCCTCGCAAAGACATGCCGCCCGGAGCCTCGCAATGGGTAAGGCCGCCTCTGTACAGACTTATGTATATAGTAGAAAATATTTATTCATTTCATGGGCGATAAAGGCCTGTAAATGTATATAATAGTGTCTATTTGAGTTGAGTTGAACATTCTGTTGAGGACATAAGACTTATCAAGTAACAACCTATACTAAGTTCAACTCATCTTTGCGCGCGGGTACATGTGTGGGTAAACGTTGTATATTGGTCTAAGATCCGGGATAGCAAAATATTCCCTCATCTGTTAATTAGATGAATAATATCATATAATAATCATACTAAATATTAATAACTAGCTTCTGCGCGCGACTCCGTCGGCGTGGACTCCACTCCTATTGGTCTTAGCGTGATGATATATAGCCTATAGCCTTCCTCGATAAATGGGCTATCTAACACTGAAAGAATTTTTCAAATCGGACTAGTAGATCCTGAGATTAGCGGCTTCAAACAAACAAACAATCAAACAAACAAACTCTTCAGCTTTATTATATTAGTATAGATATCGCGATTAGCGCGTTTATTCAAATAAACAAAAAAATCTCCAGCCTTATAATATTAGCTTACCTATAGTAGATACCCGCCCAATAAAAGTTTATTATCATCATCATCATCACATCAGCCTATCGCATTCCACTGCTGGACCTATGTCCAGCAGTGCCTCCACAAGTTCAAGTTTTAGTTTTAAAAGTTTATAATATAACTAGTTTCTGCGCGCGACTTCGTCCCCGTGGAATAGGACCAATTCTCTAGGAAGCTCTCAAAAGGAAAAAAACCCCGATTTTGAAACATTATTTATTGGTGCTACGCTCCTATTGATCTTAGCGTGATGATATATAGCCTATAGCCTTCCTCGATATATGAGCTATCTAACACTGAAAGAATTTTTCCAATCGGACCAGTAGATCCTGAGATTAGCGCGTTCAAACAAACAAACAAACAAACAAACAAACTCTTCAGCTTTATTATATTAGTATAGATTAGTCAATTAGGTTATATTTATACGACGAAAATAAAGGGTATGTTAGTTATTGTTTTGTTTGAATAGTACATAATTTGCTTATTCTTTGTCTGCTTATTTAATTATTTTTGTCTGTTTTTGCACACTTTAAAGTTACATGAAACAAAAATACCACAATCAGACCTAACAGAGTGCAAAATCGGTCTTGTCACTGACAGTGATTTTTTCGGAAAACTCCACCTGTTTATAAACGAAAAAAAAAAAAAGAATTGTGAATAGGCTGCCTAAACATAAGTATTTATTTATAGAGGGCTTATAAATCACACGAGGTGCTCACGACTATGTGTGCCCTATATGGAAAACTAAGGTCATATTTTTTAATAGTGTAGAAACCTTTAAGTAACATTTTTTTTACATTTAAGGTAAGAGATTCTAGACCGGTATTCTATACCTAAATACTATTAATTACGAAAATACGTGTTCTTTCAGGCTTGAACAGCCGACCCTTACTCGTATTCCTTAACCGTTTTACGTGATCTACCAATTCTCAAATTGTAATTAAGGTCATCGCCTTAAATTCTAAGCATTGAGGCTTAAGTATTTCAGTACTGCATTTACTTAGACACTTTAACCATATCTTCGGTATGCAAAAAATTTTTTTACAATTGTGGTGAGGAATTGGAGTTAGAGGACAGGGATCGACAGATAGGACAGACAGCGTCAAAATCTTAGCTGTAGCGTCTTAGATGATGATAAACAATGAAGAAACGCCCATTTTTTGGTGTTTATAACGAAAGAAACGGTATAAGACGAACAGTATGAAAAAATATGAACAATGAACAATAGAGTTATATAATTGTTTATTTAAGGTATAGGTATAATAGTATACCAATATACTAGGTATAGTAGAATGCAAAAAAAGAAATATATACTTTCTGTACGTAGTAAGACACGATCATCTATCGTGAAAGGTTAAAGTTATTCTCTCACGTGACGTGCATTCACGGCAATGCACGTTTTATCTATAAATATAAATAAAATTGGAGTGTCTGTTTGTGATATTAAAATAACCGCTTTTTACTAAATGCATATGGATCTATACACGGTACATATATCAAAATAATATTTTTTTACAATTTTTGTCTGTCTGTTTGTTCCGGCTAATCTCTGAAACGGCTGGATCGATTTTGACGGGTTTTTCACTGGCAGATAGCTGATGTAATAAGGTGTAGCTTAGGCTACTTTTATTTTACTTTTTTTTATAACTGCAAACTGAACAATAACTTTTTTGTTAAATTCCACGTGGACGAAGTCGCGGGCACAGCAGCTAGTATGTAATAAGACCGCTTAAAGGCTTCCACCGACAGGCGCCGAATCGTAACGCAGATGCGATCTAAAGGGCGCCACACACGTTTTACACATACGTTTAAAGATAACATAATTATTACCTATAGTATCTTCGCCGTGTGGCGCCCTTTAGATCGCATCTGCGTTACGAATCGGCGCCTGTCGGTGAAAGGCCTAAGGGAGATATGTTATTGGATATACCTACATGTGATACACGTGGTCTTATTAACATGAAACCATTACGATGCTGAATGTTGTTAGTCTATTGTAAAGATTGTTTGCTTGCTTTGGCTGCTGCTTGCTTATTAGGCGTCGCCTTGTTGACCCGACGCAATAGTTTTGACTAATCTAATGAAAGAAAATAAATAAAGATTATACAAGAATCTATATAACGTTATGACGAAACAAATCTATTCATATATAACGACATAATTTAAATTACCTATTAAAAGCATATTTGAATTTTAAACGGTCGTTAACTCGTTACATTGTAATTGTCAACACAGTTCTAAGGTACTAACTTTATACCTATTGAGCTAGGTTACATGTACCAACATTGTTTACGAAGTAAAATGAATACAGATTTGTTATTTCTGTCCGTAATTTATTTTGTAAATAATATATTATACAACGTTTGCGTCAAAGTTGTTTTGAATAACCTCGTGAACTTTGGATGACATCTTTAACATTTAATCCTCTTAAAAATAAAGATAAACCTGTAAATATACGTATATGTTAGGTATGTTACAATATAGTATTATATTATTATTATTATATGACTGTATAAAATATATATTTTAATATTTGATCGATCTATAGGTATATACATATTAATATTATATACAGATGTGGTTGTGTATTTTGGGTGTGTGCAAGTGCAACAGACTGTCTATAATGGTACGCGCTAAAATATAGTGCGCGGTTATTAAACTTTACATAAAAAATAAATGTTTTTTTTTTTTTGATACTACTGACTGTTCTATTTTGGCTGTTACGCTGGCGGTCGCAGGTTTGATGCCTGCATATGGCACACTTGTATTGGCCATACAAATGTTTGCCGTGGTCTGGGCCACATTATTTTAAATTTTATTTCGTCCCATCGTGCGTAGATAAATTTATTTTTGATTTTCGCAGGTGATATCAATATACGATAGCCACTACCATGTAGCATATTATAATATTGTTAAGGGGCCATCCATAAATTACGTCACACGAATTTCTCGATTTTTCGACCCCTACCCCGTCCTTTTTTTATGTAACTAGGTTGGTAAACAAGCGTACGGCTCACCTGATGGTAAGAACGTAGCCTATAGACGCCTGCAACACCAGAAGCATCGCAAGCGCGTTGCCGACCCTATCCCCAATCCCCCCCAGGAGCTCTGGTCACCTGATGGTAAGACTGTAGCCTATAGACGCCTGCAACACCAGAAGCATCGCAAGCGCGTTGCCGACCCTATCCCCAATCCCCCCCAGGAGCTCTGGTCACCTTACTCACCAACATGAACACAATACTGCTTGAAAACAGTATTATTTAGCTGTGGTCTTCTGTAAGGTCGAGGTACTCTTCCACTCCTCTTTTCACACGTCCTTGTCACAGATGGTCACATTTATGAGACCCCCCCCCCCTACTTAGTGTGACGTCACATAATTTGCAATTTTACATGAGCACACTGCTGACAGTTATATCTCCAAGCTGTATAATACAATACAACAAATAATAACAAAGTGCCAAAACGTCTGACATGACTTGAAAAAGTATGTCAAAACAACACTCAAATTATTTTTAAATTAATGTTTATACTTTATACTTATTTGATAAACAATGTCAGTTACAAAATTATTATTAAAAACAAGATAAATAAAATGTTTTTAAAGAATCTCTTAACGAGTATGAGCCACTTATTGCATTAACTGAGGTAGGGCACAGCAGGTTTCTTCTCAAAATATGAAGCACGCCGACTGAGGTAGTACCTCGACCTTTCAGAAGATCACAGCTAAATAATACTGCTTTCGAGTATTGTTGTGTTCCTGTTGTCTAGTAAGGTGACCAGAGCTCCTGGGGGAATTGTAAACAATAATTATTTAAAAAATAGTTTTATAATTTTCATTAAAGCGTTAGAACAAGTAAGTTGCAGATTACGATATCGCAGTTAAATGAAAGGACGCCAGTTTAATGATACGTTGTATATCACTAGGAATCGCTATCAGGTGCACATGATTCCAAACAGGGAGCGCGCGCTCTCCAAGGCACGGTGGGGAGACCCACAGGCCACAAGGACTGCACAAACACCCAGACCACGGCAAACATCTGTAATTCTGTATGGCAAATACAAGTGCTGTGACCGTTGCGGCTACGTGTCATCGTCAGATTAATAATATAACATATTCTCAAACAAAGCAAACGACTTCAATTTATATCGACTATAAGTCAATTATTTACTCATTATTGAGGATAATTCAAAAAGTACTCGTCTGATCTCTTTGAAAATTAAATAGAACATGAGAAACACCAGCATTCGAGCATAAAAAGAATCATACATACCTATTAGAATGGTGGTACAGACAGTATAAATTTATGAGGTAACCAACATAAAATCTAAATAAAAAATGCAATCGAATTGAGAACCTCCACCTTTTTTGAAGTCGTTTTGTTAAATAGTTTTTTTTACAAGTGCAAAGCAACTAAAAAAATCATTAAAGTTAGAATTTAATATGAAACAGCGTTGCATAAACGTATGATGTATAATATATTTGTATTTAGTCTAAAAAGCAACGTCATCATCAATGTTTGTTTGGTTGGGTAGAGACGACTCTTGTGAGCACCTTCCACCCTTGTCGCAACCCTTCTAGCTACACCCATTAATTATTTCTTTAGAAATTGTGATCATATTTAACAATTCACATCTATATTAACTTCGCAGTTTAATTATTGTCGTATAAATCTACATTTAGCAGGAGGTCATCAAAAGATGCAGAAAGTTTCCTGCAAATTAATAAGTGTTAATAGAATACTTTTTTTTTTAATTTTCAATTCATTTTTTTTATTTAGATACCATTTTTATTTACATAAAGTTTTTAAAAATAGAATGTAATCAGACACAGTAGGTACGTGACACCGCGATGTCAAGGATCGTAGTCGTTACAATGTAGTCCTTCTATTTGAACGTGAATATATCTGACATATTGTTCTAGTCACGTTTCAACGTAAACATCCAGTTCTCATACGACAATTTTGTATTATTTTCGCATCACTAATAGGGTTGTCATCTACAAAGATTCTAAAATTATTAGAGTACAGATAGGGTTGCCATCTTCGAAGCAATTTTGGTTTGGTATTTTAAAATGACTTTTTTTTTTCAATAAAAATTTGTGAATAGTTTTCACTATCTTACGGTAAAGTACAAATGTTTATAAACATGTCATTATGCCATGAACTTCATAGCATGAACTATGAATGCAACGCCAATGCATTTGTTTACAATTTCTATTGCTTCGTTGTGACACGATAGTCTATGCTCGGCTAATGGTTTCTTGCATACCTATTTAAATTTCATACTTACTTAACACAACAGTAGTAGTTATATTAATTGTACAAAGTTATAATATTTCGGCTTAAGGCGCCTGGGGGGGCAAAACGCCGCGCTAGCCGTTTTTTGTGCAGTTTTTTGAAGCTATCTACTTTTTATTGGAAAGAAATATAAAACTAATACAAACACATTTAATTTCTACATAATTTTGATTACATGATGGTCCTTTATTTTTATTTTTTTAAAGGATTACATTTTAAATAATCGCCTTACAACGAAACCACAAAAATGAGAAATAATTACTGATACTGTGCGTCTCCTCGTGAAGTAAACATTATTTTATTTTGCTACCGACACTAATGGATTGACAATTTAATAAGGAACAATTCGCATGAAAAAATTTTTCGAAAAGACCTAAATTTGATGTGTTATTGATTTTTTTCTAAAATCTGGGCGTATTCGCTACTGTACTCAAGCGCGGTGTATTGGAATTCAGTCTGCCGCAAGGTTTGGAGGGAGAAGCTTGTGTCGTTTGTCACCGTCTCGGCTAGCGCACGCTCACGTCATATTATAAATCTATACGTCTATACTCTATACATACAAATAAATAAAAGTGGAGTGTCCGTTTGTAATAATAAAATAATATCCTTTTACTAAATGCATATCCATGTATACACGGTACATATACCAAAATTACATTTTTTACAATTGATTGTTGTCTGTCTGTCTGTCAGTTTGTTCCGGCTAATCTCTGAAACGGCTTGACCGATTCAGACGGGACTTTCACAGACAGATAGCTGATGTAATAGGCTGTTACTTTTATTTTTATTTTGTATCTCTGCGAACTGAACAATAATTTTTTTTTAATTCCACGCGGACGAAGTCGCGGGCACAGCTAGTAAACAATAATAATTTATTAGCATATTGTTAGCATTTTTTGTTGACTTTTGTTTGGGTTAGTTTTTTTTGTTTGTTATTTATTGTGAAAGGACGCTGCTCTGTGTGTGTATTTAAAACTATTGAGTTTTTTTTAAAAACGCTATTGTTGTGTAGGTATCTAAACAATGGTTTTAGCACCTTTGAAAATTATAGAAACGACACCCATGATAAAGAGTTTTGCTAGCTAATTTAATTTGACCACGTAGTATAGGTTTTTACTTTTTACCTAGACCTACTTTAAAAAAAATATATATAATAAAATTTACTTAATTGTTGTTATTTTATTTTTCTACTTACACTGTCTGTGAAATGAAATGTGATGAATGTGTTGCTAAGCGCAAATCTCGAGAGCAGCTAAACAGATTTTTCTTACGAAAATTTAGAAAAATTAGAAAAATTGAAATAGAAAAAGTCTAAAAACAACACTGTTCTATATTCCCATACAAAAGTTTCGTAATAATACTTAAAAGTCAATTTGAACTTTAATACCATACCATAAAGTTTAAGTTTTAGTGGAGAGGTTTCAGTAAGGCAAAACAATTGAGTGACGTTAGTATCGTATAAATATTAATGTCAATATTTGTCAATATATTAATTTATATATTTTTTTTTACATTATGTAATTGTTGATCAACTTTCTTTTTTCTTTTTTTTATCTTACTAGCTGACCCAAATTGCCGTTTTAAAAAAAATAATTAAAGAATCGACTGATAGGCGGTACGAAGTTCGCCGGGTCAGCTAGTTATTTATAAGTTTAGGTAATATTATACTTCATTATTAGTATTTATTGAACGTAAGTGTAGTCACTGAATTCATTACCTAAATTATATACGCACCAATTTAAAAAAATAATAATTATATTTTTTTATTGAAAGCCGTGCGGATCCCTAGATCTGTAATTTTTACGTGTATTCGTTAGTTGTTCACCAAATGCCGCTAGTCGTGTTTTACGAGAGGTGGGGTGCGACAAAGAGGCAACGAATGCTCAAGGTTATTTGCTGGGGGTACCGCCTTAAATTAGCGTTTATTTTTATTTTATTAACCGACTTACGAAAAAAGAGAATGTTGTTTCGGTTCTATTTTTAGGGTTCCGTACCCAAAGGGTAAAAACGGGACCCTATTACTAAGACTTCGCTGTCCGTCCGTCCGTCCGTCTGTCCGTCCGTCTGTCCGTCCGTCCGTCCGTCCGTCCGTCTGTCACCAGGCTGTATCTCAAGAACGGCTATAGCTAGAGAGTTGAAATTTTCACAAATTATGCATTTCTGTTGCCGCTATAACAACAAATACTAAAAACAAAATAAAATAAATATTTAAGGGGGGCTCCCATACAACAAACGCGATTTTCTTGCCCTTTTTTGCTCGATATTAATAATGGCAGCAGGTAGGCACTTGAAATAGTCACAAAATACTCAGTTGTATTTTTACTTTAATAATAAATAATAAAATTAAAATAAAATTAATATTTAAGGGGGGCTCCCATACAAAAAACGTCATTTTTGCCTATTTTTGCTCAATGTATCAATGCACCTAGTCAATGGTACGGAACCCTTCGTGCGCGAGTCCGACTCGCACTTGGCCGATTTTGGTAATTCTTTTTTATTTAATGTATGTTACCCCCGAATTTTTGACTTCGGTGATTTCTTTTTAATATTAAGGCGTGCGCTATGTGGTCCCATTTAATTTAATTAATATCTAACAAGTACTTTCGAGTTATATCTAATAATGTGTATTTACTTGACTATTTTTTTGTCGACCTAATCGCTATACCGCATCTTTTCACTTTTCACCGATTTTGATTATTCTTGTTTAAATCGAAAGTGGATGCTTGTCTTATAGATGAAAATTAGCCAAATTGGCCCAGCCACTCTCGAGTTTTAGCGAGACTAACGAACAGCAATAATTGCAAGCCCCATTGAAATTTGACCAAGATTTAATAATTAATTTCAGTAGTCTTTGCCTTGAGTAATTTTTGACGATGTTTTCGTTAAACGTAAGTAGATTAATTATATATAAATAAATATAACGTAGTATTACTTGTCGACGTAATTGAAGTCGGTTTTTTTTTCGTTTGCTAGTGTAGTGGCAGATTTTATTATTAACGTCTTGTTATTTTTATCGTTGAAATAAAAATCTTTGTATAAATCCACTAACTTTAATTAAGAAATTACAAAATATTAAATTAACAATTCAAGTGACATGTCAAATTTCTTTTTCCATATCTTAGGGCCTATGCAAACCACGTTTTTTAATCGCGCCGTCGACAGCGCGTTTGTATCGCGACATTCGCGCGTTTGCATCGCGTCTGTATCGCGTGACACGCGCGTCGACGGCGCGTTTTTATCCTACAGAGCAGTTTTTTTGCGTTTGTATCGATTCAAACGCGCGTCGACGGCGCGTTTGTATCGCGACATACGCGCGTTTGCATCGCGTTTGTATCGCGTCACACGCGCGTTTGCATCGCGTCTGTATCGCGTTTAAAAAACGCGGTTTGCATAGGCCCTTATACTAATAAAATAAAGCTGAAGAGTTTGATTGTTTGTTTGTTTGTTTGAACGCGCTAATCTCAGGATCTACTGGTCCGATTTGAAAAATTCTTTCATTATTAGATAGCCCATTTATCGAGGAAGGCTATAGGCTATATATCATCACGCTGAGATAAATAGGAGTGTAGCAGCAATGAAGAATGTTTCGAAATGGGGGTTAGTAAAGTAAGTTTAAAGTGTTAGTCAGCCAGTGGCGTAGCGTGGTTTCTTGCCGCCCGGGCCCACCGAAAATTTGCCGCCCCTACCAATTCATTTCGCACTCATTGTAAGCAAAATTTTCATTATGGTTATTTACCAACTACAAAAAAGGAGGAGGTTCTCAATCGAATGTATTTTTTGTGTTACATTGTGGACGTGATTGCGAATTTTTTGTTGTCAATTGAAAAAATCATTTTGCCGCCCCTCTTTCGTGTGCCGCCCGGGACCATTTTCCTCCTCGTAACCACTACACTACGCCGCTGCAGTCGGCTGATACCTACCTATAACAAAAGTTGCTTATCTTAGGAACAGTCGACCGTGTGTGTTAAAAAATATTTATTTAAATTATATATTTATTTAGGAACAGTCGACTATTTAAATCCAAGTCTCCAAGCCAAGCTTCTATTATGGAAAACGTTGGGTGTTATATAAGTATTTTTCTATATCTATACTAATATATAAAGCTGAAGAGTTTGTTTGTTTGTTTGTTTGAAAGCGGTAATCTCTGGAACTACTGGGCCGATTTGAAAAATTCTTTCATTGTTAGATAGTCCATTTATCGAGGAAGGCTATAGGCTATGTATCATCACGCTAAGACCAATAGGAGCGTAGCACCAATGAAGAATGTTCCAAAATCGGGGTTTTTTCCTTTTGAGAGCTTCCGCTGCGTAAACGGTTAAAGTTTAAGACCAATAGGAGCGGAGTCCACGCCGACGAAGTCGCGCGCAGAAGCTAGTAAATATTATAATTATGTACATTTATCGAAAGTGTCCGTCGGCCAGGTTATTAAATATAAAACATTGTTTTAAGATAGTTAGAGATTGTGTAGTACAATGGCCGGAGTTATGGCTATAGCAATTTCTTCCAGACACTCCTACCTATTGAAAAAAAGTATTATATTTATTAATCTTTAATTTAACATACTTGAATAGTTTAATAGCTAATTAAAACAAAACTATAAATCGTAGATCATCAGATTTTTTAACGCCATATTAAACTACAATGTTGAAGACGTATGTATGTATCGTAAATGGTACCTATGGTAGGTATAGTAAATGTATTATGTTGTTGGTAAAAGAAAAAGTTTTACGTTGTAAGAAGGTAAACAGTTATATTATACCTATGGTAAAATGTTTATAAGCTGGAATATCAGGTTTCCTAGCGTCAATAATAAGGAGAATTTGTAATGCTGTTTTGTTTTGATGCTATAATTGGAATAGTGAACATAACAAGTTTTAATGAAATAAACGAATAATTGTGAATATTGATATCTAGAATGGCTAAAATAGTAAAGAAAAATATATATTTCAGGTATTTTTTATTTTTAGCTGTAGCATAATAAATAGCGTATTATTTTTTTTATTCATTTTAAACAAATTCAAATATGTAGTGAGAAACTTCTCAATTCAACATTTATTTTTGTGTTATGTTTATTAAAAACGGAAATTAAATTGATTATTTTTAACCGACTTCCAAAAAAGGAGGAGGTTCTCAATTCGACTGTATTTTTTTTTTAAATGTATTTTCACTCAGAACTTTTGACTGGGTTGACCGATTTCGATCATTTTGTTTTATTTGAAAGGTTTTGCGTGTCATGTGGTCCCATTTTAATTTAATTGAGATCTGACAAGTACTTTTAGAGTTATACCTAACTAGCTTCTGCGCGCGGCTTCTTCGGCGTGGACTCCGCTCTTATTGGTCTTAGCGTGATCACACATAGCCTATAGCCTTCCTCGATAAATGAGCTATCTAACACTGAAAGAATTTTTCAAATCGGCACAGTAGTTCCAGAGATTACCGCGTTCAAACAAACAAACAAACAAACTCTTCAGCTTTATATATTAGTACTAGCTTCTGCGCGCGACTTCGTCGGCGTGGACTCCGCTCCTATTGGTCTTAGCGCGATGATACATAGCCTATAGCCTTCCTCGATAAATGGGCTATCTAACACTGAAAGAATTTTTCAAATCGGACCAGTAGATCCTGAGATTAGCGCGTTCAAACAAACAAACAAACAAACAAACAAACAAACAAACAAACAATCAAACAAACTCTTCAGCTTTATTATATTAGTATAGATAGATAATGCGTATTTACTTGACTACTTTTTCGTCGACCTACGTTGTATTATACCGCATAACTTTTTACTCGGTGTACCGATTTTCATGATTCTTACTTTAATCGAAAGCTAATACTTGTCATGTAGTTTTGTTTAAATTAGATCGAGATCTGATTACAACTTTTTGAGTAATGTTTAATAGCGCGTATTTACCTGACTATTTTTTCGTCTTATATATTACGTTGTATTACTTGTCGATGTCATTGAAGTCGGTTTTTTTTTCGTTTGCGAGCAAACACAATTATTACGTATTCGTCTTGTTTTTACGTGTTCATTGAGTCGATTAGATTTAGAGCAGAGATCTGTCAAGGTTAAAGATTTACACGACAAGAAATGTCAGTGTATATATGTATAAGCTTTTATGTCGCAAAAGAGCAGTTATTCATCGCTATAACTGTTACATTATCTTGAATTTTATTAACATCACTATTAAGCTTTACAAGATCTCATATTACCTTTAAAAATATATTACACTTTGTTTTCTTTGTCGTCAGCTGCTACTTGAACGATTTGTAATGCTTTAAACTGCGTAGTTGAAACAGTACGTTCTCGCTACTTTTTTATGGCTAATCTATCTCTAATATAAAATTACTAGATATACTATATCAACATAAACTTTATGCGAATTAGACCGGCTTTCTATTACTAGTAAATAAAATCATTCATTATATTATGAGACCAGACGCTAATCTCGATTTGTTCCCTTGCGACACTCAGTGCCTACTAAGATCCGATGCCCCGTAGAACCACAAGCACAGCCCCTGTATATAACCCCTATAGATGAAGCCACCCCTGCAGGCTTAACACTTTCTTAAGGTTCTCTTAAAGTTTTTTGTTTTTTGTGATTGATTGGTTGGATATGCACTATCAAATAAACAATTTATTTTGTTTGGTAATCCGTAATAAACGAATATCGCTAATTACGTAAATAATTAACTAAATATATATATCTGTGTTAATTGAATTAATAATTTGTGCAAGAAGGTTAAAAGAAATAATTAAAACTCGATTAAGTTGCTTTACTGTATTTGCCTACTCCTAAGCCTAGCCATAGCCTAGGCGTCGTGTATTACATGTTATGGAAGCCCAGAAGTACCATAGTAATGGTGTATCTTAGATGGAAGAAATTCTATATAATATAAAAAAGTAAATTCCATGAATGTAAATGCGTCAAGGAGTCTAATCAAATACCGGTTTTTGGAATAAGTTAGCCGTTTAGTTGATTGGCTGGTTTCAACTTTTTTCTTCTACAACAGTGGTTCTCAACCTTATTTGTTGCTTTAGGTGAGTACCTAACAAAAATAAATATATATAATATTTAACAAAACTTTTCATTCATGAATATCCTTCCCCTGATAAATCCATACCTACTCTTAAATATGTGTCTTGTCTCTCATAAAAGTTATTACAATTGACAAGATTCAATTTAAACTATGTATACATATATTGTAGACACGACACGATGCTACAAAAGGTAGGCAAAATGCTACTGCTACTGCAACGTGTCGGAGACTGGAGGAACAGAAGAGAACATCACATATAGAGTAGCCAAAACCCGAGTGACCTTCACGACACGACGGACGGGGTCCTTGTGGCGGTCAAGAAAACTGACTCGAGGAGTGAGAAATGTTTCGCTCTAACGTGAACGCTGTGGTGCTTTACGGATGCGATACGTGGAGTATCACCAAAGGCATCACTTAATGCATACAGGTCTTCGTCGACCGATGCCTTAGGTATCCCTAAAAATCTGCCTAACGCATCTCTACTGAACCGAAAAGATCTCTAATGAAGAACTATGGTATCTCTACTCCAAGACGCCGATCAATCTCCCAATAAGACGCCGCAAGTGGGCTTGGATAGGGCACACACTAAGAAGAGCACCCAACCAAATTCCAAGACAAGCTATGGAATGGACACCATAATGGAAAAGGAAACGTGGCCGTCCTAAGCACACTTGGAGGCGTAAAGTGGTAGCGGCATAATAATATATTTTATACAAGTTAACTATTTAAGCTTCTCAGTAATTCAGCCATTAAAAATAAATAAAATAATTTTCCCGTACCCGCATTAGGAACGCGTGTACCCCCAGGGATACGCGTACTACAGGTTGGGAACTGATCACGAAACAGTCTTTAACATTTTATAGGCCAATACTTATTACTTTTATACAGTAATGTTATTTGTTTCAAGTACATATGATATTCTATATTAATTTATTTAAATTACACTAAACACACATGAATATAGGATACTTTTTATTTTAATGAGAGATAGGTTAGGTAATGTTTCTATTTAATTATACAAATAATTCTTACATCACTTCCGTTACTTAGTCACTATCTAAAACCATGTTGTATTTTTTATCGAAACCTGTTTAGAATATTTTTTTATTTGTGTAAATTAATTACGAAATTTAATTTTTGTTCCTTTCCTAATTTTTGTTTCCAAATTTAAAAATATTGTAATAAATTTCAGCTAGTTTTATCACGAGATTAATGTAAATTACGTTTACAAACTTTAAGTAGGTCAGGGCTTTTTTTTAAATAATTACCTAAGCGATAGTATAATTCTTATTGACTTTTGATCATTCTTTTTTTTTATACTTTATTGTACACCACAAATATAAACAAACAAAGCTTACAGATAAGTACTAACAGTGAAGTACAATGGGCGGACTTATGGCTAATTAGCCAAATATATATTTTATAAGTGATCATGACCTTACTTCCTAGTTAATGTCACAATCATAATTTTTTTTTAATTATAATTATTACCGATATCACTAGCATGAAAAATAAGGTAAAATGTGGAGAAAATTTTAGAAGAATGTTATGATTATCTAAATATCAACTTTTGAATAGTTTACAGAACGTCTTCAAGTCAGTTAATTAAAAATGTAACTGGTTGCAAATGTCAACGGCATTATCAAAAAGTCAATTGTAGATTACAGGATCGTAGATTACAGGTTTTTGCGTTAAAAGTAAAGCATTTTTGTCTTAACTACCACTATAATATACCAACCTACCAATGTCGAAAACCATTAAATAAATTGAATTGTCCACCATTACCATAATTATTATATATTACTTATTTATACTTTGTACGTTATTGCACACTACAAATTAATAAGTACCTACGTTAATCATATCTTATACCATTTTGTTTTCCTTCTATTTTATTGTATTTTTTTAAATTGTATTTTCAATTACGAATAGCCCAACTGAGTAAGTGCCTCGACCCTGCAGAAGATCAGAGTCAAATAATATTTCTTTCAAGCAGTGCTTTATTCCTGTCATTCCTGTGGTGGGAAAAGTGTAGCCAGGGAGGGTCGGGCGTAGAGTCGGTAACGCGCTTGCAATATTCTGACGTGACAGGCCGCAGGCGTCCATTGTGCTTTACCATCGGACGGTCCATAGGTTTGCTACTACCTTAGTGGAGTAGAAAAATTAATATTACTATTATTAAAATAGGTACCAGTTATATTATTGAAATGCCATTAGTACAAAAACTGATTTAAAAATATATTAATATTGTTTTTAATTATTTCGAAATTAAAAATTTATAGAAACGATAACGATGGGACTTATAGAGAAACGTGATTAAATGCAATCTACGATTATCACTTTTAAATAATTAGAAAGACATGTAAGTTGGTAATGATATAAAAAAAACATCACACTATTTAGTTTTTAAAAATGTAGAGACAAATTCGTAATTAGCTGGCAACAACAAAAAATGTTATCAATAATACATTTTATGCTATGCATATAATTAAAGAACCAATTGCTTTTTATTTTACTTGTAGTGCTTTATCAAAATATCACATATATACATCTACTTTTGTAATCATTTTGTAATCATCATCATCAGCACTTCAGCATATCGCTGCTGGACAAGCCTCCACAAGTTCGCGCCAAAAATGGCGTTGGTAGGCATTTACCTAAAACTAACAAAACTTTACTAGTTTTCGATTGAGAATCCTAGTTAGTATCATAAGTATCTACATAATTAAAAAAAAATTTTTTTTTTAAATATTTACAACGTTGAGGCCACAGATCACCCTGATCTGTGGTTGAGGCAGAACTGTGCTATTATAAAGTAAGTTGTTGTCAATTGTAGAGTTTTATACACTAAAATACTCATTTTCAAACAATCCAAATTGTTTTTATTTAATAAATGAATTGATCCACCGGGCTATTTCAACCTATAAAATTATTGTAAATTTCAATCTGCTTTGGAAATAAAAACATTGCGATAAAAAAAATGATATTAGTCCCGCTGAGTTTCTTTCGCCAGTTCTTCTCAGGTCAGAGGCTTTTTCTTTCCGAACTGGTAGTAGACTCATGACGTTCAGTAAGAAATTGTTATAATTTTATGCTGAATAAAATATTTTGACTTTGATTTTTTTTTTGATTTTGATCGTATTTAGTGGTTAAATGTGTACCTTGGCTAACTGTTGCCCACCCGGTGGTTAATAGTGTACGCCATAGTGTTAGCCAATTCGCACTTTATTTAAAACTCATCTCTGCAAAAAACTTGGAGTGAATTCAACATCTTTTTAATGGTAAAAAAAATTAGGTGCTTAACTCTTGGACAGTCACCCTCTAATGTGCTTTCAGTTTCAGTTTTGGTTATGGATATGGATTAAATTATTTCGATTTATATCTGATAGTTTCCCGTACAACAGGATTCGTCTGATTGTAATTCGATGTGATGTTTATAATGTGTAGTCTATTCAACAGTCGGAGTAGGTGCCGAGGCAATACAATTTAAATTTTAAAATAATTCAGTTCACTACTGGAACTTTCCACTCATGGGTTTATGTTGCATTTATTTTAATATCTTTACAAACAGAAAACTCTAGTCGTATAAACATACGTTTATTGAAATCGATCACGATCGATCACGATTCAGCCTGAGCAGACTAATATCCCACTGTTGGGCATAGGCCTCTTTTCCATGTAGGAGAAAGATCGGAGCTTAATCCACCACGCTACTCCAATGCGGAGTTGGCGGATATATTCCCTACTATGAGTAACGATCGCTATCACCTGGTGTACATGATAACAACCGGGACCGACGGCTTAACGTGCTCTCGAGGCACGGTGGGGAGACACACAAGGACTGCACAAACACCCAGACCACGGCAAACATCTGTATGGCCAATACAAATGCTGTCGTGTGCTGGGATCGAAGCCGCAACCACCCGCGCAACAGCCAGTGCTGTGACCGCTGCGCCTACGCGGCGTCATTTATTATATTTTTATTGAAATACCATACTAATATCGAGTGAGCTTCTTGTGCTCGCTTCATCTTCGACCTCGTCTCTGCTCTAAAGCTAGACTGGGGTCAAGAGTAAGCCCATCATTTAATTAAAAAAAATTTTTAATTGGTATTGTCCAATACAAGATTATTAAGTACATAAGAACATTTATCAATTATTTATGAAACTTAAGAAGGAAGTAGTGTTAATTGTTTTTTTTTAATTTCCTTCCATTATTCCATATAAAGGATCTGACGACGCTGGTATTTATCGTGTGGTCACGTTGTTCGGTTGTTCACGTTATATAGTAATTTACATGAAATTTATCAAGATATTTAATTGCAACTGTTAAGTTATTGTTTTCCTTTTAAACGTAAAAATAAAATTTAATTAACGTAATGTAAGTTTTTGCTTAATTTTTACGTTTACAATAAAGGATTTTTTTATTTTTATATTAAACTAGCTGACCTGGCGAACTTTGTACCGCCTTTTTTTTTCTTAAATATAATAATTACATATACCAAAATAAAATATAGCCTATCTTTCAAGTTGGATCAAACTGCACACGGTGTGCAAATTTGATTAAAATCGGTTAAGTGGTTTAGGAGTCCATTGAGGACAAACATTGTGACACGAGATTTATATATACTTATTAAGATTATTGTTTCGTATATAATATTTAAATATTGTCTATTTAATACTTACTACTGGAAATTTAGAATAAGGTGTAATTTTAATTGTAGTTTTATCACTTATGGTCTGCATACTAAATAATTACTAATATATTATCTTCGAATCTTGCTTTTATTACTGCTGTATAAATAGATCTCTTTTTCAATATATTTAATCGCAATTATTATTAAATTGAAGTTCTACGTAGAAAATTACTTCATTAACTCTAAATCCTAAAAAAAATAATGTACTCGTATAAAATACAAAAACAATATAACTTAAAAAAATTAATTTGCTTATACAGTCCGCGATCAGTATCTTTACTTTGTAATCGTATTCAAAATAGTCAAATAATAAAACAATTTTATCTTATACTTATCTATAATAATCATTACAAAAAAAAAATATAATATAATTCTTTACGCAAAAGAAATAATGATTACATTCGACCAACACTAAAAGTGTGATTTTGTTTACATTGAATAAATACTACATGTACATTTCAAGCCTTTGTATATTTCAAGACCTTAGAACTTATGTTTTTAAAAATAGAGATGAAAATTGCTTGATTATAAATTGTTGTGCCTCCATACAAGTTTACACATTGTTAATACATTCGCTTATGTAACAGTTGACATCATCCAACCCGAAAACGTGATTTTATTATTTGAGATGTCTATCGCTTGTCGTGTTTTGATTGTCATTAGATATTTTAAATTAGATATATTTTTATAACATTTGATACCCAGATAGATATATGTACTTACATATAAATAATAATAAATATTTTCTTTTATATGACTTCAGAAAGTAATTATTATATATTTGAAGGATATGCACGTATGTGAGCAAATATTTGTATTATCTTGTAATGATATTATTTTAAAACAATAATGACGGCGCTGTAAAGCTTTATAAACACGATGAAATTTGTGTTCTTTAATAAAATATAGGTAATTAGGTATAATATGTCATCGACATTTCTTTGCTCTTTATTACATTAATTTGAAATAATTAGGAAGAATAAAAATTAATAATAAACAGTTTTTATTAAAACGTCTTTACGTTTTAATAAAAACTTGTAAAATATTCGAAATGCTTAACCGTACCTTAACAATTCTAAACTAATGTAAACAAGACATTATTTTTTATTTTATTTTGAGGGCTCTCTAAAATTAGCCCGTTATTAAATAAATAAAAAATATAATAATAACGTATCTATTAGTACGCATATCCAAAAATGGCAGCAATACGTTCCTTTTCATTTCTTTACATTCTATGAAACTTATGATGAGAACAAGTGGGTGTTGAAATCCATAAAATTTTACTTTAATTTATACTTTAAAATAATGCGCTGCGTGCTGTGTGGCTACGGCACTAAAGAATGTAGCCACCCCCTCTCTTCCCGTGGGTGTCGTAAGAGGCGACTAAGGGATAACACAGTTCCATTGTCACCTTGGAACTTAAAAAGCCGACGGATGGCGGGATAACCATCCATGATGGCTTTGAAATACACAGGCCAAAGACGGGCAGCAGCGTCTTCGGTGCGACAAAGCCAGCCCTGCGGTCACCAACCCGCCTGCCCAGCGTGGTGACTATGGGCAAAACACATGAGTTAGCGTCATAATGTCGGGCGCGAACTTGTGGAGGCCTATGTCCAACAGTGGACTGTGAAAGACTGTAGTGGATACTTTAAAATAAAAAAATTTTATTAGTAAAAAAATAAAAATAAAAAACAAAACTAAACTGGCTTTAAAGAGATGGCTGGCTGGCTTTAATGCATTAAATTAGCCCACGCTCATACGAGTATTCTTTAAACTTTAACATCAGTACAACTATTTACTGTATTCTACTTACGCACGTAAATAATTGTGTTTGTACATAATATCTATATATATTCTCAAAAGAAAAAAGAAATCTTCAATTTACAAAGTATAGTATAATACATAATATTAAGGACAACTCAAAAATTACTCTTCAGATCTCGCTAACAAGGTAACAATATAAAAACCTAGAGTCGTATTGAGAGCTTTCTCCTCTTTTTGAAGTCGGTTAAAAACTAGCATGCATTGTTATATTGGTCATAATTTTATTACGATATAGCAGAATTTCATTTTAAAGAAATTTTAAAAAAGCTGAGTAACTTGAATCCGATCTTGTTCTCTTAGTAGTCTGTGAATCCGATGCAATTTTATAATGGCTGCGACCATAGATTGAAGAATTTCTTAAATCTGTGGTTGCGACTCGCGTATTCTATGTAGTATTATAGTATAGTAACTAATACTTAATCTGTGGTGTTCTATCCACAGGTCCCATCTCTACTTAATATGCGACGGGAAACGAATTCTCTCAAGGAAAAAAATCAAGACTGATATCTAAAATATCGACGCAGATACATCAAAAGTTAATATAATACACTTTTGAAGATCAAGCCTACTTTATTCGTGGTCGTTGTTTCAAATAAAAGTGCCGATGAACCCGCCATTGGCGCCATTATATTCAAATTTCATCGGAGACGAGAAAAATCGTTTTTGGTAATCTAAATTGCGGATCGTCCTGTCCTTGACCAGGCCTCGTGGAAGCTAGCAGGTGAAAAAAAAAATGATATCAATAGAACACGTATGAAAATTTCGATTTTTTTTTTATAAATCGATCGATTCTAATACGTTGGTTGGACGACTGCGACGTTTTCACATTTTTATTTTATTCATGAAGGTTAACGGGAACAGGACTTCAGGGTAACGCGATCTAAACGCTTAATCATTTATGTGGTACGTTTACACACTTGCGTTTTAAAAAACGCAACTATATATTTTTATTGAACATTAGTTGAATAGTGAGATTATTTTTTAAAGTCAGTACTAGTGACGTATATTTCACAAGAACTTTACATTTTTTCCAAAATTAAAAGTGTCCTTATGTCATAAATCATAAAACAAGATTTATGTATACATATAACATGACAGGAATTATAGTACATATACAAAACCTGTCAAATATCAAAATAAATAAAAATAAGTAAGTATATACTATACACAGACTGTCAAGAATACCTATGAGATTTGATTTTTAATTGATTGATCACTCATATATCATTCGGCAAAAAATTACAACAATAGAATGGATATTCTAATATCAAATTTATTACGATAGTTCTTTGAAAACAAACGCGAGAACTATTGTCAGACATGATTGTGTCGATACGTTAATGTAACGACTAACGACTCTATCTAATGTCGGAAAAAAGACTCAACTACTCAAGGGCTGAAACATCTGTGGAAAAAACTTAATCAGCTAAACATCGCAAGTTTTGCTAAATGTTAAATCATTGTGCATTGTTCAATAGAAACGTTTAAATCTTGGACCTGTAATCAGCTGTATAGATAACAAAAGTTATAAAGATATTACAATAGCTAAAACTTCGTAATCACAGAAATAGTAATACGGTTTAAGTTGGTATTAAACCAATGGGGTATTACTATTTCTGTGTTTGTAATGGACGTATACGGGGAAGTTACGGGGAACTCGTAGAGATATGTAGGTATAAATTGTACTTTTTTGTGAATATAACAATTTTTAAAGTAAAAATTCTTTACGCACGCTTGACTTGGGGAGTAAGCTGGTGAATGCGTGACGAGAGCGTTACGAAAAGTGTAATCGGACGAGGCGAACGGAAGTTGAGAGGGAGATATAAGTTAGTGAAGATAGAAAGAGAGAGAGTTACGTTAAGTTTTACTTCAGTCGTGTGGTCTACAGCACACTCGTTTTTTAAAGTTATTTTAATTCATAGGTAGGGATGCCTAGTACATTTTTTTCACCTAATCAGTATCAAGCTAATTTTTTGGGAGAGGCTACATTTTGACGAGGCGAACAAAAAATTCCTTTTCGAAAACTCTCGATTGTGGTAGCTAACAGAGATAGTAGGGAGTAGAGCAGCGGTGAGCGTAGGACCGGGATAACGTACCACTCAAATTGTAGGACATTATTACTTTTAAATTATATAGATAATCACTAAAATAATTTTTTTTTCTGATTTTTTATTGCTTGCTACTTGTACAAGCAATAAAAAAATCAGAAAAAAAAATTAATTTTTGATGACCTTACGAGGTCATCAACTTGATGACCTCGTAAGGTCATCAAAAATTATTACTAACCAGCTGATTTTTTTTCTTTTAGTTAGTGATTATCTATATAATTTAAAAGTAATAATGTCCTACAATTTGAGTGGTACGTTATCCCGGTCCTACGCTCACTGCTGCTCTACCCCCTACTATCTCTGTTAGCTAACACAATCGAGAGTTATCGAAGAGGAATTTTTTGTTCGCCTCATCAAAATGTAGCCAATCCCAAAAAATTAGCTTGATACTGATCAGGTGAAAAAAATGTACTAGGGATCCCTACCTATAAATCTTGTCCTGATAGTAACGAATTTAAGAAAAAGAATTATCCAATCTAGTGGCATCGTTCGAAAGTTATGCGCGTTCGTGCTTTTGTGCGATTCATTTTTATTTACATAGATTATAAATGTTTGACATTTAATGTATAACTGACGCAAATAGTGACAAAACAATATATAATCATAAGATATATTATATTATACAATTTGTATTACTTTTAACTACAGCGTAAACAAGGTTGAAGTTATCAAATGAAACATTAATTTAAATAAAAAATTATATTTATAGCTCATACGCAAGTAGCAAAAAAAATATTTGTACAATTTTTTGTATTAGCTTGCCTCATATACCTACAAAAAATACTTAATACATTATTTTTACTGGCAGGACAAATAGGAATTTCGAAGGTTATCCATAACATATGTATACTTAGAAATACCAGCAAAATATATGCATTTTCAAAGTATTTGATTGTGTTAAATTTCTAATTAGGTATGTTGCGACTGTCCCCTTGACTGTCATAACACCCCTCATTTGGCCTTGAACCGGCTACCGCCAACCCCCACGAAAAGCTCCGGCGCCCACTAGGGGGCGGTACCGCCCCGTTGGGAAGCTATGATCTAGAATTCTAGAGTATTCGTGAGTTGCGGTGGCCCCACAGACCACAGAAAAGTGGCCCAATATTTTTCACACCGACGAAAGTCAATTTCCAAGGTATAAGTAAAATATAGCCACCACCACCACCACCACCACCACTACAGCCTATCACAGTCCACTGTTGGACATAGGCCTCCACAAGTTCGTGCCCGACATTATGACGCGAACTCATGTGTTTTGCCCATAGTCACCACGCTGGGAGGCGGGTTGGTGACCGCAGGGCTGGCTTTGTCGCACCGAAGACGCAGCTGCCCGTCTTTGGTCTGTGTATTTCAAAGCCAGCATGGATGGTTATCCCGCCATCCGTCGGCTTTTTAAGTTCCAAGGTGGTAGTGGAACTGACTGTGTTATCCCTTAGTCGCCTCTTACGACACCCACGGGAAGAGAGAGGGTGGCTACATTCTTTAGTGCCGTAGCCACACAGCACAAAATATAGCCAGTGAGAACTTAATTTAAGGTATTATTATCTATATATATATTCCGGTCATCTCAAATAACTCGAAGAAATAAGTGAAAGAAAATAAAAAAAAATTCAATTACATGGAAAAAATGGATTCTCCCAAAACTTTGCACGCCACTGTAAACTAGGTACTCCTCTACTGAAAACTAGAACGTTCCAAAGTTTTTTATAAACCTTTTGTATTTTTATGTTGAAACAACTTTGTAATGAATGTTTTATGATAGCCGTACTTTAAAATAGCAATTTGTTAGTTTTCTTTTATATTGTGTTTGATTTACGATTGGTTTTAACATTCTATCTATACCTAGTTAGAATTTTTTTACTAATTTTATTTAGTTCATGTCAACATTTTATCTCTAGTAATAAACCCACAAATATACAGTAATTGCGGAGCTAAGTGTAAAAAAATTATAACAATAAATATTGTACACAATACATATATGATGTAACATGTAACTAACAAGGGCGGATCCAGCTTTGGCGCCAGGGGGGGGGGTCACAAAGTCGTGGTCATGTAAAAAGAAGTTATAATTTAAATATAATGATAGATACAGGTACAAGTAGGTATTTTATTAATCTATGTAGGTAATGTACTTAAAAATACCTATATTGCGACAAAAATCTTGTTTAACAATTTTAATTAGTGGTCCACCTAGGTCCTGGATACAGCCCAAGGGGGGGGGGTCATGACCCCCGTGACCCCCCCCCCCTTGGATCCGCCAGTGGTAACTAATATATTCTAATACATTTACCAATGTAAGTAAGTATTCGCGAAAAAAAAATGACATGTCAATAATGGATGCGTAAATAAAACCTCATTTGTTTACATAATATATGTATAAGATTATTTATCGATTTGTATGAGAGTACCAAAATAATAATATGACGTTGCTCTGAAATCAAAGTTTATTCATTAAAAATAAATATTCTATATACACAATAATAACGTAATTATATACAATCCTACCTGAAATCAAAGAAACGACATTTTAAGTTTATTATTCTAAACGTACTCTTATTTACAAATTCTAACAAATAAAAAAATAGGTAAATAAATTTTATAAGATTGTGTCTGACATCTTATCTATTTAAAATTTAAAATCAAATGACATCCAGCCAGGCGTCACATAATAAACTAAAGAGATTCATTAAGAATTTCTTTATATCTCCCCCCCTGGAGAAAGATAATTTAAAAATAAAAACTCTCATCTTCTATTTTGGTTGCTGGAATAATTTTTGAAATATGAAATAAATTAGACTCTGTTTTCCTATATCCAGTGTCGATTCTATATATCGATTTAGATTTTCTTTCCATGATTTGATAAGGACCAATTTTCAGCTCATCTAGTTTTTTTCTGTTTAGCTTATTTCCATTTTCTATGTACACCATGTCTCCAACATTAAATTCATGGTGTTTTCTGTTCTTATCAAATAACATTTTGTTGTAGTTATGTGATTTTATTGTATTTTCTAATGCTGTTGTCCTATCTCTTATCCAATTATTTTCAGTCTTTTCTGTCGTCAATTCTTTTGGTAAAATAGTAAAATCTATACCGTATAAAAGATAAGTTGGAGAGAAACCAGTTACTGAGTGGATAGTTTTATTATATTTATCTACACACTCATGAGCTATCGTTGTCCAAGCTTTTCTATTTCCATCTTCATTAAATTTGCATCGTATTTTATTCACCAATGTTTGGTTTAATCTCTCATTTAAACCGTTCGAGAATGGTGCATTTACTGCAGTGAATATCATAGTTATTTGTTTTTCTTCCAAAAATTTCTTGAATTCATTTGAATTTATACCGGGATACTGGTCGGTGAGAAGCATCTTAATGTCGTCAGTGTTTGATATTTTTGAAACCAGTTTAATGAAATCATTCGCACATTGAGTTTTCGATGTTAGTATAAATGCGTATCTCGTAAAGTGATCTACTAAAAGATGTAGATACTTCTTTGTAGATCTTGAACCTCCAAAACCTCCTATTGTGTCTATTGAGACTATTTCAAAAGGTTTCTTGGCTGGACCCAGATGAGACATAAATCCAAATTTCTCCTGTCCTCTTGATTTATTTTTTATACAAATCTTACAGTTTTTACATATTTCTTTTATATTTTTAGTTAAATTTTTAGCAGTGTATAATGGACCAAGTGTTTTTTGCATCTGCTGAATTCCTATATGACATAGATTTTCATGTATATTTCTTATAAATTGTATGCTGAATTCCTCTGATAAAATTATTTTTTCTTTATTTCTTACTTTTTTATAATATATGTTTTGTTTCTTAATCATTTTATTTTTATTATTTTGTATCTCTTCATTTTCATTCTGATCCATTAAAATATCTTCGACATCAATTAAGTTCACAATCTTAAGCTGTTCATCTTTATTTTCGTCAGATTCTAATACTGGGTTTCTGCTAAGGCAATCTGCTTCCAAATTATCTTTTCCTGGAGCGTATTTTATTTTAAAATCATATTGGGATAAGTAGTACATCAAGTCACCTAGATCTTCATCAGTTCTTGATTTCACATTCATATTTTCTAATGGCTTATGGTCTGAATAAACAGTAAATGATTTTCCTATTAACCAGTATTGCCAGTATCGTACCGCTTCTTTAATGGCCAAACATTCTAAATATATGGCTTTTTTCTTTTTTTGAGCTTCATTTAGCTTCTTTGAGAAATAAGCAACTGGCTTTTCTATCCCATCTGGCTGCGTCTGTTTTAAAATGGCTCCAATTCCTTCTATAGACGCGTCTGTATAAATATTTATTGGTAAATCTTTATCATATATTTCCAAAACTGGTTGAGAACAAAGAATTTTTTTTATTTTCTCAAATGTCTCTTGGCATTTATCAGTCCAAATGAAATTTTGATTTTTTCTGAGTAAATTATGTAACGGATCTAATATTATTGCACTTCTTGGAATGTATTCATGATAATAATTTATTTTTCCTAGAAACTGTCTTACATTTTTTTGTGTTTTTGGAATAGGAAAATTTTTTATAGAAATCAAATTATCTTTTAATGGTTTTATAGAATTATTTTGTATAATATGACCCAGGTATTTTACTGAATTTGATGCAAATGTGCATTTTGTAAATTTCAATTTAAAACCTTCTGTTTTAATTGCTTCTAATAATTGCTTCAGATGACTAATGTGCTGATCAAAAGATTTTGAAAATACTAGAATATCATCTATGTAATTTACAGCAAATTCTGTAAGTTTGTATTTTCTAAGTATATTGCTCAATATTCTTTGAAATATTGCTGGTGCTGTTTTTAAGCCAAATGGTAAGCAAGTCCATTGGAAATGTCCTTCTTGAGTCACAAATCCAGTTTTCTTCCTGTCTTCTATTCTCAAAGGAATTGACCAAAATGCAGAATTAATATCTAGTGTTGTGAAATATGTACAATTTCTCGTTTTTGTCATTATATCATCTATTAAAGGAAATGGCTGGGCCTCCGGCACTACTATTTTATTAAGTTCCCTAAAATCTATACATAATCTGGATTTCTTGTTTTCCTCTTTTTTAAAAGCCAAAGTGACAGGTGCAGCAAAAGGACTGTAGGATTCTTCTATAAGATTTTTATTCAATAAATTTGCTATTTGCTTCTCTATTTCTTTTCTATCTTCCATAGTGCATTTGTATGGCCTTTTACAGCAATATTTGAATCATATAGAAGCAAATATAGCAATCTCCAATCGGGGTGGTTTTGAGTAATTTAAATAAAACATTTTTCTGTAGTTAAACCTATGTTTTTTTGAACCAAGTCTATTTTATTACAACAGGGATGTTATAATGCATATATGCTAGCCTTTAAATGATAAAAATAATAAACGATAATGGTAAAATATTGGAAAAATGACAGGATATTGCTGTTATTGTTCTTGACAGTAGGATATTGCTGTATTTGAATTTTCTACTTTGGGACATTGCTGTCATTGCACCTAACGACGCCATATTTAAAAGGTATGTATAGTACGACGTATGACAGTTGATACTTTAATGAGGTCATACATGACAGAGATTCAGAGTCATTTATAATTTTATTCATATTTATTCATTTTTCATTTTATATTAATTGTGCTTGAAACCTCAACTGTGCTTTTTTTCCTTACAAACTTTCATATTAATAACATTACTAGTTGATATACAAAAAAAATCGGTTACCAAAAAAGTATCAAGATAAACGAAGTAACCTACTCTATAAAATATATAACATTAACCTCTGAACTTTAGAGACATTCCGTTTCCAAGTTTCGGGGTTTCGCTGACGTTTTCTTGCATAATTATTATTTACAGGACCAGAAAAACAATCCATCGTAACGATATAATAACTCGATCACTTCAAAACTTGTTTAAATCTAAGAATAATCATGAAAATTAGAGCATGTATTTTCGCCGTTCAACCGTTTTCGCCATACTAAATAACGGCCTGTGATTGGCTAGTTGGGATATTGCTGCCATTGGTTTTGATAGTCTTGGATTTTGCTATTTTTGCAACGAACACTAAAAACAAAATTAGTTTTTTTATAGGATATTGCTGTTTTAGGAGCGGTATTATTTAATAAAAACGTTTGGAATTTTACGTAGATGGTGGCGCTATTGTTAGGTCTGTTTGGCAAAAAAGTGGATATTGCTATATTTGCTTCTATATGACTCATTTGTCTACCAATAAGTCTATTCTAGCTTCATATCCATTAACAGTACCAACATCATATTTATTTTTTGCAAAAACTGTGTTGTATTCTTCAATTAATTTATTAATTTGTGATTTTTTTATATCATCTAAATGATCTATCTTTATTTCAAAATCTTCTTCTTTTACATGTTCGTTGAAGTTAATTTTGTGTTGTTTTATATCTCTGTTATCTGTGCTTTCTTTTTCTTCACTATTTGTTTTTATGTTCTCATTGAAATGAGCTTTTTGAGTTATTTTTAAATCTTCGTTTTGTACTAGTTTGAATTCCTTTATAATGTCTAATCCGATCAAGAAATCATAGTTAAAATTTTTTTCATCAATAATGTATACATCTACATTTTTCTCTATCTCAAATATTTTTATTTTCAAATTTGTCAAACCACTCGTCTTTTTGACACCATTAATTGTTATTAAATTTGTTACATTTATATTGTTTATTTTCCCTTTTAGTTTTAATAGCTTCGAATTTATCAGGGAAACGTTTGAACCTGAATCATAGATTCCATATACATGCAACATATTATTCAATAGCAGTTTGACTTTTATTAATGGTGTCACTATTCGTTTTTTTGATTAGTTTCCTTTAATTCTGCTTCTATTACAGAATTATTAATATGTTTAATGTTATTTTCTTTTATTATATCATCTTCTATTGTTTTAAACCAGCATGTAGATTCGGGGTGATATCGAGTTCCTTTTTTTAATTTTTTACAAATGTTACACGGGCTGTTATTTCCTTTTATCATATCATCTTCGTTTGTTTTAAACCAGCATGTAGATTCGGGGTGATAGCGAGTTCCTTTTTTTAATTTTTTACAAATATAACATGGGCTTTTATCTTCATTTTTATTACTTCTTCGTGGATTTCCATAGTTTCTATAGAATGAATAATTATTTTTGCTCACCATATGTTCATATTTGCTTAGCTCATTAAACAGGTCTACAGTATCTATTAATATTTCTCTATCAATCTTTGTAAGTATGAATTCTGGCAAACCAGCAGCAATAAGGTCTATCAATGTCCCTGTATCAACTGAGTTTCTCATATCAAGTAACAACTTTTCTTTCTTTATAGCATAATCTAATAATAATCCATCTTTATATTTATATGATAATGCATAAGTAATTTTGTTCCAACCTTTGTTTACAAATGATGCACAGAATTTGTCTTTCCATACTGACCATTCCGAATCCATGGTAAGTTTTGTCATCATTGAGCTGTACCAGTCTATACAACTTTTATCGATAAATAACCGGAGTATTTCAATTTTTTCCTCATCCTGTATCACATTAAGACGAAGGCATTCTTTTTCAAATGTGTCAATCCATTGTCTCGCATTAAAATTTTTAGTTGTAAATTTTTCAATCATAAACCTCTGTGTTATATTTTTCAAATTATGTTTATTTTCTTGTGTATTTTCTACTAGCTTTTCAAATAGTTTTTCTAGTACACCTGCTTCACTATTTTGTGTAGTCGCAGTTTGTTTTTGATCTAATTCTTCTAAGTATTGGTCTGCAAATTGTAAATTGCCATCTTCATCTATATAAGTTTTATTTAGTTCCTCTGACATAGTTATCCAAACCCTTCGCGTCTGGTATCTTTTCTTAAGACTGTTTTTTACCTTGGTATAAGCAGCCGTTTTTATTATGTCTTTGTGATAACCAACATATTGAAATTCATCGGGAATAGCATATACTTTTCCCTCATGTGTAGATATTGACGTTATATAGCATGCATCAGATTTTTCGTCGCTTGATGGCAAAATTGCAAATTCAAAACAAAGCTTCTCCATATTTTGTCTCAATTTAAATCTTATAAACAAAAATGTCGTTTTATAAGATTATTTATCGATTTGTATGAGAGTACCAAAATAATAAGATGACGTTGCTCTGAAATCAAAGTTTATTCATTAAAAATAAATATTCTATATACACAATAATAACGTAATTATATACAATCCTACCTGAAATCAAAGAAACGACATTTTAAGTTTATTATTCTAAACGTACTCTTATTTACAAATTCTAACAAATAAAAAAATAGGTAAATAAATTTTATAAGATTGTGTCTGACATCTTATCTATTTAAAATTTAAAATCAAATGACATCCAGCCAGGCGTCACATAATAAACTAAAGAGATTCATTAAGAATTTCTTTATATATGTATAATTATCCAGCTCGAAACATTGGTAAGCACAATTTATAATTAGTATAATCTCTCACTTATTGTTTATATCGACCGACCGAAGCGGTTAACCGCAGCCAACATGACCTAAATTCACTTGATTACTTATATCTGTCGCGAAATATTAATAAACGAGCTTAATTAAAGTATTTATTTACGGAAAGATAAACATACCCTATTGAGACATAAAAATTTTCGTTTTCGCACGCTTCACTTGGGGAGTAAGCTGGTGAATGCGTGACAGGAACGTGACGAAAGGTGTGATCGTGCGACCCAAATGGAGCAAGAGAGAGAGAGAGAGAGAGAGGTGCAAGCACACATTTTCTTTCTGTCTTTCTCTCATAGCCAGAGTTATGTTTCGTAACTATCTGACAGTGTAGGCCTATTGTGCAGAAGTTTTACTTCAGTCGTGCTCGTGTGGTCGAAAGCACACTGTTTTTTTTTACGTAACTTAATTACAACTTTCGGTGCTGCCATGTGCAAAATATTGTATAATTAAAATTTTTTTTAGTCCAAAACAAATCTTTTCATAAAATATCATATAATCTTTTTCGATTTGGTGGTTACATCTTACATCGTTCCATAGCGTAATGGCTAGAGCACCGGACACGGTATGTCGGGGGTGCAGGTTCGAATCCCGCTGGATCGAAATTTTGGTGTGATAATAAAAAAACATTTTAGAATTTCCTCGTGTATGGGAAACACAAAAATAAAATAATACGAATTAAATCTTTTCATAACAATAATTTCGCGTTTATCCTGGGTTCACAACCTAAGGTGATAAATAGACATCTCCATGAGGTTGACGGCACTATCTCACCGGCCTCACATGTATAAAACATAAGCTCGAACACAAAAACTCTGAATAAGTAATGGTAATTTATTTTCCCGTAACCTTGAATTGGGTGACCGCGCAAGATACTTCGCCGCACAAAATATTCGATATATTTTTGCTCGTGCTCGGTCGAAGTAACTGTTTATATTTTCATAATAACGTATAAAAGATAATTTAAGGATGTTGTCTTGAGTCTGTTGTTTTTTACTTTCTATACTTTTTAGTTTACTTTCTTTAATATATTATTTATATTATTATCACTAGTAGGCAATAGATTAACGAAACAATCTGTTAGAGTTTGTCTAAATTTATTAAAAAATAAATTAAAGAATCATTTTTTATTTATTTTCGTTTATCACTTTATGATTTCACATTTAATACAAAAACTTTTATCATAAAAATACGTAAAGAAACTGCTATGAAACTATTCGATTCTTATTTACGTTAATTCTGTGAAATAGGTAATTATTTGGTTTTGTATGCGTTGTGTCGATCTTTCGTTACTGCGTAAAAATATTCATTCATCATCTCCCTGCCCTTATCCTATTTATATAGGGTCGGCACAACATGTTCTCCTCTTCCTCAGACTCATGTTGTAAGTGATTTGGCCAGTGCCTGATTAACCCTTAGGCTAAATTAGGCTGCAGCCTAGGGCGCGAGGATCGGGGGGGCGGGCGCGATGAAATCGTGTCTTTGTATTTGGTGTGAATTTGGTTTTCTACTTGGTAGCCTGCAGTCACTTGTCATGATTTTGATCTTATAATGCGTGAGGTAATTTGTCTTTATGTACGGTCAGCTTAAAAAATGGTTTGCCACCCTAAGGTTGAATGTCATGCAGATTAAAGTACAACGTTAGATTCGCTTGCAGATCGATCTGAAAACTTTTATAGGTAGTATGAACAATGTATGAAACAACATTTTCACACTACTACTCTACTCATTTACTAATTTTTTGGCCGTCCTTAACACACCTGGCAGGGGCGCGTCCTCATAATTAGCATAGGGCGGTCAAAACTTTTGATCAGTCGCTGAATTTGGCATGTTATTTTTTACGACCGGGCCGCCTGCCTGACATCAACCCTCCTTGGGAATGCACAAAATAATACAGAAAATCAATAATGAGATTATGAGATATGTTAATAACAAAAAAAAAAAATTCATTATCAAAAATAAATAGACAACGAAATCAACGATTTATTATCGTCAGAAATACTTTGGAAATACTGGAAATACTTGACCATAATGGCGGCCATTTTGAACGTAGTTCAAACGTAAACAATTAAATTATCAAATGCTATTTACATTACAAGTGCTTACTAAATGTACTACTACTACTATTTTCACTTTTTAAATAGATATAAAATGTTAAAACATTTATCGAATAGGTAGTGGTAATATTTTTTACTAATACGTCTGAACCTTTTATCACACTCTCACAACATAACAGAAAAAAAGGTTTGTATTATAAGTATAAAGTATGTATCTAATAGTATTACTACAAGTGGTTTATTTTTATAGTTTTTTATTTCATGTAATTCTTTGGGTTTATAGGTAGATGTTCATGACTTGTCGAAACATATAAAAAGTTGGTCGAAGATATAATTAAATTGAATTGTATTTCATTATCTCATTGCTATCTTTCATATCTTATAGCTCTATTGTTATTTCATAAACCTGTTTTATTGTGGTTATCTAATAAATATTGAATTATAGACAACTGTTTTTGCCGTTCAGAAATCAGATATCTAGCTGCCTACGCACTGCCTCCGCTGTATTAGCATAAATATTTGGAAGCTTACTAGGTCGATGTAGACTTACTGGTTTGTGGAATTTTAGCTTTATTGTGATTTAATTTGTTCAAGTCTTTATTAAGTCCCATATTTCCAAACTAATAAACTAAGCGTAAAATTGGATACAAACATTTTGCGTTTACATATTTTTATATATTCTGGATACTGAGACTCTGAAGTGATGGTAACTTGTAGGTACTACAGGTATAGATTTGGTTTAAACCTTGGGAAAGTGTCCTTAATTTGTATATAGTAAGTTCCGTAATGATTATACGTTTTTATAATCTAATACGTATTGTTTTACATTTATATTTTCAAATCAATTCTTAACACTCAACGATCGTCGCCCGTTGGTGAAAAGAAGTAAGAGAGGGTTTGGAATGGAAAGAAAAAAGGTCAAATTTTGTTGATCATAGTTATTTTTTATAATATAAAAATGGAGAACAATCCGTTCTGATCCGATGATGGCAAGAGGATACCACAGACTAAAGACGCCTGCAACACTAGAAGCATCGCAATCTCGTTGCCGACCATAACTCCGAACTGCCCTAGGAGCTATGGGCACCTTACCTGTCCACAGGAAATCAACAATACTTACTTTAGAGCAGTATTATTTGGCTGTAATTTTCTGTAAAGTTTAGGTACTATCCCAGATAGGCAATTTAAAACTTTTTTGGTATAAAAAATAAATAAATAGATAGCTTGAAAGTTGAACCGAAGCCACAGTACACTAACTAGGAAACAAGTAAACAAGTGTCTCATTAAATAACATTTTAATCACCAATCATAGGCGCAATTCACGTTATTTATCGCTCCGTACCTATTTGCACACAATAATGTTAACATTCTTACTCGATTTACAATTGTTTATTCTAAATGTTAATAGGTAAACGTTGTTTCCTTTATTACCTATCTATTCAATTTTAGTTCTATAAATAATTATTTATTACTATTGCGGTTCTTAGTCAATAAAGATAACTGTTACAGTTTGAATACAAGAACCTTGATATTGAAGATTGATTGAAATAAATCGGCCAAGTCCGAGTCGGACTCGCGCACGAAGGGTTCCGTACCATTGACTAGGTACATTGATTGTAATAACGGGCAAAAAGCGGCTAAAAATCACTTTTTATTGTATGTGAGCAAAAATAGGCAAAAATGACGTTTTTTGTATGGGAGCCCCCCTTAAATATTAATTTTATTTTAATTTTATTATTTATTATTAAAGTAAAAATACAACTGAGTATTTTGTGAATATTTCAAGTGCCTACCTGTTGCCATTATTAATATCGAACAAAAAAGGGCAAGAAAATCGCGTTTGTTGTATGGGAGCCCCCCTTAAATATTTATTTTATTTTGTTTTTAGTATTTGTTGTTATAGCGGCAACAGAAATACATAATTTGTGAAAATTTCAACTCTCTGGCTATAGCCGTTCTTGAGGTACAGCCTGGTGACAGACGGACGGACGGACGGACGGACAGCGTAGTCTTAGTAATAGGGTCCCGTTTTTACCCTTTGGATACGGAACCCTAAAAAAAGATTGTGAACGAAATTATATGTAACTAGACGACCTGGCGAACTTCGTATCGCCTTATTTATTTTTTCTTGAATATAAAAATTATGTATAGGTATATCAAAATAAAATAATATAGCCTATCTTTCAAGTTGGATCAAACTGCACACTTGTTTATCTTACAGACTAGTTTTTTTGTGGTTTTGAGTATCATCCAGTTCTCAGTAAAAGAGACCCGACAACCCAGTCATTAGATTAGTAATACTTAATAATAATTATTGGAAGTAACCGGTTATTTTCTGGTTATTTTATAACTTAAATATATTTAATACATGTGTGATGCAGTAGTTATTTGTAAAACTAAACGAACTTGTTTACCGTTACGCTCAGAAGTCAGTGTTTTTATTTTGCATTAAATGGTTTTTAGATGAAAAAGTTAGTACGAATCTTACCTCCACGCCAACTCAAGTTTATGGTTTAAGGTAAAATTTAAAAACGGGCTAGGATTTTTTTTTAACGCGGAACATGAACCATTTTTATCATCACTACATAGTATAAAACAAAGTCACTTCTCGCTGTCTGTCTGTCCCTATGTATGCTTAGATCTTTAAAACTACGCAACTGATTTTGATGCCGTTTTCTTTAGTAAATGAGTGATTCCATAGGAAGGCTTATATATATAATATATGCATTATATAGTAGAGGAACGTAGTTAGGAGTGGAACATTCTGTATAAGATTACTTACATACAGATAGTTGTATGTGACACAACAGTAATAACCTTGAAAAGTTGTCTGTGAGTCACCTTTTCAAAGCGCCACGCGTGACAATACGATAAAATTCAACGCAGTCTACATTTTTATGTGTAACGATATTTTGGTTATTTGATAACGTTTGTTTTCAAATATCCAAAACTACCGTGACTTCGTCGCGTTGAATAGTTACTTTGGGCTAACTGGGGAAACTCTCAAAAGGAAAAAAACACTGTTTTTAAAACATTCTTCATGGTGCTCCGCTCTTATTAGTCATATAGTGATGATATACAGCCTATAGCCTTCCTCGATAAATGGGCTATCTAACACTGAAAGAAGTTTTCAAATCGGTCCAGTAGTTCCTGAGATTAACTCGTTCTCTCGTTCAAACAAACAAACAAACTCTTCAGCTTTATAATATTAGTATAATAGATATTGTATAATTAAAAACTATATTGAAAGTTTATAGAATTCAAAAATGACGAATTTCACAAATACGAGAAACATAGTCAAGATTAGTGGTTTAGACTTAGAACCGTGTAACCATAATATTCTTGTATTAAATGTAAGTTGAATTCAAATAGTATTTTAATTCTACACACGTGAGATGAATGTAAACTTTCTAGTAAAGTTATAAAAAAAATGAAGGAAAAAAGAATTGCTAATGGACGAACGAACTTTGAGGATCATAGTGCTCCGTTATTGAAAACTTTTACTAATGATGAGTGTCCCCTCCGTCTTTCAAATAATAGTAACGAGTGTTTTAATACCCGTGTTATATGCAGTTGCATACACTACTTTATCTTCACTAATGCAATTAATCAAACAACAAGAGTAAAAGCCACAAAAGCTGACAATAGTTTATTTATAATAATTGTTCAAATTTTGGATGGTACAATTTTGAAAGTTAATGTTAATTATTGATCCAATATATACCTAATATAATATCCGGAGGCGTACAAATATCATACTAGTATTGGAAACATAAGTAGAATGTTACAACATTAGTGTAGATAAAATATATTTTACACTTGGTTAAGACATATAAATGCGTAAAAAACAAAACCCAATAATAAAAACTAGGTACCTATTTTCTCCATTGCTCACCAAATAAACTTTACAGTTTTACTATTTTTTTTCAGTAATTTTTGAAATGCTATGACACACTGGCGGAACCAGGGGGGAGGGGTCATGACCCCCGTGACCCCCCCCCCCTGGGCTGTGTCCAGGACCTAGGTGGACCACTAATTAAAAAACAAGATTTTTGTCACAATATAGGTATTTTTAAGTACATTACCTACATAGATTAATAAAATACCTACTTTTTACCTGTATCTATCATTCTAAAATTTAAATGATAACTTCTTTTTACTTGAACACGACTTTGTGACCCCCCCCAGGCGCCAGCGCCTTGACCATGACTGTGACCCCCCTGGCGCCAAAGCTGGATCCGCCCTTGCTATGACATTAGTGTGCCAGTTTTTTTTTATTACACAAATAGCTCCAATCAACTTCGATGTAATAATTTATGAGAACCGCATCGTCTGTGATACCTACCAAAATTAAATTTTTGAAACCTGTTCTTACAGCAACTGCATAGGTACCTACTATTAATTTATGTATGAGAAAGTATAAAAGCAAAACGACACCCGAAGCGAAGGCTATGCCGTAAGTGTTTCATTTCTGTATTTAAGTTATACTGGGATAAAGTAAATATTGTTCCCAAATTTCCTAGTACAATGTAATCCGTTTAGTACGACTTCGCATATAACAACGAAACGTTATTTATAAATAAATAATAATCTCTATATGTTATATATAAAAATGAATAGCTGAATATGTTGCTAAGCGCAAATCTCGAGATCAGCTGAACCGATTTCGCTAATTCTTTTTTTATAATATTCCTTGAAGTACGAGGATGGTTCTTAACTTCTTACGGAGAGAAAAATTTAAAAAATTTGCTTGAAAAAGTCTAAAAACAACACTTTTCTATATTCCCATACAAAGATTCGTAATAATACTTAAAAGTCAATTTGAACTTTAATACCCCACCATAAGGTTTAGGTGTTAGCAGAGGGGTTCCGGGAAGGATAAGTAAGTATTGAAAAATATTAAAAATTAAAGAATCGACTGTTAGGCGGTACGAAGTTCGCCGGGTCAGCTAGTGATAAATAAATATCTTAGAACATGCACACACGGTCGTCTGTTCCTACGGTAAGGAACTTAATGCTTGTGTTTATAGCTAACAGTCGACTGTTTAAGCTTTTTTTATAGCGACCTAAGTACAGGCATAATTATGTTTGGGTTTCATATGAGCTACTATGGAAGTCATCCGTTTAATATCTAATAATTAAGTACGACTTCGCATACAACGACCGACACCAAATTGTCCGGTTACAACGACGACGACCATTCATTATCGTGATATTATATGTATGTGTTATTAACTTAATTGGGGAGGCCTATATCCAGCAGTGGACTGCGATAGGCTGATGTGTGTATGTGTGTGTGTGTATGTATTAGGAAGCTAGTTAAGTAACCGTAGGTGGTAAGTGGTAACATCTGCAGACTGTTTAACATGTAGAGCTCTATAAAATTATTCACTATAGAGTTTTTAAAACAATCCCTTTCTTTTCTCTATCTTAAAAATGTAAACGTTGTCATATGACTCCAAAATGGATACTCGTAAAGCATTTTTTATTAAAAAATTTTTTAGGATGTTACTTCGATAAACAAGAGCGTGCACTTCTGATCGATCATCTCGCTAGTATTACATTAAACATTAAACAATTTTAAGCAGAAACAAAAGTGGCTTCTATAAAACGAAATAGTTTCTCCATTGAGGTTTTTAAGAGTTTTATCATACAACGCTTAGCAGCTGGAGAGTCAAATGTATTGCGAAAGAATTCTTTTTTTTCTTAATATAAAACTAGGTCGGCAAACAAGCGTACTGCTCACCTGATTACCGTAGTCCGTAGCCTATAGACGCCTGCAACACCAGAAGCATCGCAAGCGCGTTGCCGACCCTATCCCTAATCCCCCCCACAAGCTCTGGTCACCTTACTTACTAACAGGAACACAATACTGCTTGAAAACAGTATTATTTATCTGTGGTCTTCTGTAAGGTCTAGGAAAGAATTCGTCGTAGAAGCACATTAAGGACGTGCACATTATACGATAAATATTTTAATTCCATTTTTTTTTTGTCTTTGACGGTCATATGCATATTAATTTAAATAAAAACCTAATTCATTATTTTTATGAAACTAAAATTTGCAGTTCGGTTATACGAGTACGTACGTCTTCCTGTTAGTACGACGTAATATCACCGGCACCGGTCCCTTGGCCGTCGTTATAACCGGAATCTACTTCATTGTGTTATCTTTATGAATTTAAAATATTAGAAATATAGAACTCGTTTTAAATAATTTATTTATTTATTTGTTACACAGACACAACATCGACACATCATAAAAACATTGTGAGTTAAAGAAATTACACTGTGACAAATTCGAGACAATTATTAAGAATGAATATATCACTATCACCCTTGGACAATATATCCATTATACATTTTAATGTAATCAGAGGAGTCCTGCTTCAAGAAATGTTTAAAAAAAATGTTCTAAGGATGTCTAGGAACTGCCCCTTAGGCCTTAGCCAAGTTGCTAGGCTAATCGAATAGAATAGAATTGTCAATGTATGGGAATGACACTAGCTTTCGACATATATCGAATAAGTCTCATTCCCATATATTTGGTTAAAAAAAATAGTTTTCTAATAGCGTTATCGATTGTAGATTGTCAACTTGGCTAAGGGGGCTGCTGATCTTGGGACGCTGATGTTAATTCGCTGGTTTTTAACTTATTTTTCCATCTACAATTTTGTGAAGCGTTTTCATATCAGAAATTTTTCGTCTTATTTCAAGTGAATTTAATTTTAAGTCTAATAATCTGGATTTGAAGATTGGATAGACAATTTGGATCGTTGTAAGCCAGAAACTGCGTTTTAGATACGCGTTGTAAGTATATTGTAGTTAGGGTTCCAGATAGGGGATGCATACTCAAGGATACTACGTATTAAGGCTTTATACAAGGTTAGGATCTTATACAATAAGCTTATGCAGTAATAATATAATTGAACGTTTAACTCGTTTGATACAGGCTACAGCTAGTATGCTAATCACGCTGACGTAAGCTTTTCGACTCTTCAAAACACGAAAACAATCCATTAACAAGTTTGTTACATATAAAAAAGTTCATCTGTGTGGGATGTTACCTATTAACGAGTTTTTTTTTTTGAATAAAATAATTAATATAACTAACTCAATTTCTACTAACGAATTAGTCTTTTATTTTAAGTGAAAAATTAACAAAGGAAATTAGACAAATTCCAAAAAATCTAAAAAAAAGTGATTAAACGACGTCCCTCTACATACTTACAAGCTTTTATATTTTCTTTTGTACAAACATAAAGCCATAGCAGGTCGTATATTAAACCCCACGAACGGTAAACTAGAAGTAATAATCCCCTCATACTATAAAATCATGGAATACTATTCAAAAAGACTGACGTAAAATTTGATGTTTTTATGGCGTCAGGTGTGGTGGATACGTGACGCAGCTATGGTACGCCAAACACAAAGGCGACAGAAAAAATTGATCCACCGAAATCCCCAGGGCAATCCTGATATTCCTGTCCAACATAACAATAGATAGAACTTGTCTCAAATTAATGTCGTCCTTAAAAAGAACGCCTTAAAGTTCAAATTTGTTGAGCAAAACATGACAAGGGCTGCTAAATTTCTCGATGAATACATAGTAGCTAGGCGCTTCTGACGCTAGCGGAGGGAGTGAGAGTGAATCGATTATGCAATAATGCAATTGCGTAATTGTGTAGTGGAGCAATTAATTTATGCGCTAAACGCAATATTTTACACGCACGCATCGTCTATATCGCGGCTTGAGTTGGTGATAACGTTTTCGTTACATGTGCAAGATTGTAGCATGTAATATTTTAAGCTGTTAAAGGTCGTCGACCGATGAACTTGCTCATTTTGTGACGTTTAAATGTTTTCATATTTCGTATATTATAAAAATCTCGATAAAACAACAAAACTTCACATTCCGTTTCCGTCACTGACCTCCGTACGCTTCGCACGCATTACATCGTATCTAGTGTAGTATATAGTGTAGTTCTCGAGTTGGAGTATTCGTGAGTGGGTCGCCAGTGTTTCTCAAACTTTTTTTTTTTTTTTTTTTGCTATAAATTTTTTGCTATAAATTTTTATACAAGGCGGAATGAAGTGCGATAACTGTAACGCTAATTTTACTGATGGAGTATTTTGCAATGGGTGCAAAAGAAATATGGATTTTTCGTGTGGATCGATATCGGAGGCTGGCTACCGTAAGCTTGGCCCGGAGCGACGAGCCGTTTGGAGGTGCCCTACTTGCAAGTTAGCCTCTGTAAGTCCGAAACCAGCAAAAGTTCCTGAGGTAGTCACTGTTGAACCTGTCACTCTGGAGATGGTTATGTCAGAAATACGTTACATGAAGACACAACTCAGTAAACTTCCCGAGCTCCTTGAAGACGTAAAGTCGATTAAGAATGAAATTATTGAGCTCAAAACTGCCTGCGACTTTAATAGTGACAAACTTGAAAACTTAGATGCCAGAGTTATGGACATTGAAAATAAGGTCCTTCATATTCAACAATCTGACTTGAATTATTCTAACGACATTGCAATACTTAAGAGGGATAACATCAACAGGGAACAATGGTCGCGCATGAATAATGTTGAAATAAGGGGTGTACCTCTTAAAACTACAGAAAATCTGTTCAATATTGTCGAATCTATTGCTAAAGTAGTGGATTACCCCTTCCCAAAAACCCAAGTGAATTATATTGCACGTGTTCCGACGCACGGCTCGAGACAGAAGTCTATCATCGTCAGTTTTATAAATCGCTATATTAAGGAAGAATTTGTTGCTGCGTGTCGCGCTCGGAAACACATATCGGCAAAAGACATTGGTTTTTTAGAAGACAATCAGTTAATCTACATCAACGATCATCTGATTCCTGAATTTAAAAAACTTCTTACGAAAGTCAAAGAGCTGGCTAAAGAAAAGGGCTACCAATATGTCTGGGTTAAATTCTGTAAAATTCACATACGAAGGAACGATAAATCCCCGGTCCAAATTATTTCCAAAGAAGCGGATTTAAACAAAATAGTCTAGTATGTCGTTTGCATTGTTTAATTTTAATTTTAAATTTAATTTTATATAAGATTTTCTACTCTTATTTCGCATTAAGGAAATATTTACACAATTTTTCGATATTGTTTGTCATCACTGCAAATTTTTATGTTATACTCATCATTATTAGCTTAAATATAATTTTGTATCATAGTTTGAGAACAGCATGCTTAGTTGTCTACCAGACGCACGGCTATTGTTCTAGTTTATCATTAAAGACGGAATCGCAAAGTATACATCTATCGCACTCATACTTATTGAATCGCTTACCTCGCTTTATGCAGCCAACTTACTGCCCGCTACGAGTATACGTATCTGCTAGCTTAAAATTAGAATATTTTATTCTCATTGTTTATTTTTTATCTACCCGCACATTAACGTATATTTTATTAATTCATTATAAGTCTTATAGGTACAATTACTATTACTTTACTTCTCTAATCTGTATTTTATTGTATGTACTTAGTATTAGTTTTCTTTTATTTATTATTTACACATTTGTCAGTCATAGTTTGAGAATCCTTGTCTTGTTACCTGCTTGCCGGCCGAGCGTCTATTGTTTGACCCGTCCGTTAACGACGAATCTGTTTAACATATATCTGTCGTCTTCGCACTTATTACATTTTATTATCAACACCTCTTTGCATCTAATTTGCTACCTGCGCTATTTACTATTAAAGTATTTCGTTGTTTATTTGTTTAGTGAGCCGCTATTTTGTTCCGAGCGTAATGATTATATACAAAATATACTACGGGTCGCAGCTGTTATAAGTCATACAATATTATGTTTTATCATTGTAATTATTATGTGTCAAAGCAACTATTGGTCACCTTTTAGTAGATTATGGTAAATACATCATCAATTAATATTTACTATCAGAACGTTCGGGGTTTGCGCACCAAAACCACGATATTTTATCGTAACGTATGTTTATGTTCGTATGATATTATTATGCTAACAGAGACTTGGCTTCTCGACGGTATTTTTAACACTGAAATATTCGATGGACGTTACACGGTATATCGTAGGGATCGCGATTATAGCTTAACGGGGCAGACTAGGGGGGGTGGTGTGTTGATCGCAGTCCGCCGCGACTTGCAGGTCACCCCCCGGCCTGAGTTTCACTCGAGTGCGGAGGATTTATGGATAACGGTGACATATAGGACTGGTACTCTCCAACGTAAGTTACATGTTTGTGTTCTTTATTTATGTAACCAAAAGCAGGGCCTTTCTTTCTCACAACAATTATGCAATTATTTCTCTTGTGTTGGCCGAATTCATATGAAATACCCAAACGATCAGTATTTGATTGTTGGAGACTTCAACCTCAGCGGGATTTCATGGATTCCCTCTAACGATGACGACAGTAATTCATTCAACCCAACCAATTACTATACCGAGGCCGAAGCGTTCCTTATAGATGAAATAAACTCTTTAAATTTAAAACAATATAACGGTATCACGAACGACTATAAGAGAACGCTGGACCTCGTTTTATGTAATGTTTCTGTCACCGTACGCGACGCCAGTGCTGATGCGTTGGTACCTGTTGATCAGCACCATGGCGCATTAACCATTGAAATGAACATTGTTTGTTATTCTACGCTGAACAGTCCACAGTATAAGAAGTATTTATACCATCGCGCTAATTATAACGAAATTAACTCAGAACTATTAAACATCAACTGGGATTACATTGTTTCGGCTGAATCTATAGATGATTCTCTTGCGCATTTCTATGGTGTGTTGGACTCAATACGAGATAAACATATTCCTGTCAAATTATCCTCCAACAAAAGACATCCTAAGTGGTTCTCCCGAGCGTTAATCAAAGTCCTAAAAGAAAAATCTAAGTATTATAAAAAGTTTAAAACGTATGGTAATAGGTCTGACGAAGAATCTTTTCGGACACTACGTACTAGAGCCAAAAGAATGGAGCAAGAATGCTACAGTCATTACATGCGGTCTATTGAACGTTCAATTACAGTAAATCCTAAATACTTTTGGTCGTATTATAAATCGAGGTCTAAGTCTGCGGCCATGCCAAGTGTTTTGGAATACAATAGCGAATTGCTTAATACAGGCGAAGCTATCTGCAATGCCTTTTCCTCGTTTTTTCACTCAACTTTCCTCGCTTCCAGTGCTTTCTCTCCGGACTTGAGTGATGACTCAGTAATAAACACTCCAAGTGTCTCAGATATTTCAAGCGTAACGGTGTGCCCGAGGATAGTTGAAAAGATGCTGCTTAAACTCGATGTTTCTAAATCTGCTGGACCTGATAAATTACCTGCATGTTTTCTGAAAGAATGTGCAGTATCGCTTGCATATCCTGTTTTTCTCCTATTCAAACGTTCCCTCAAAGAGTGTGTTGTGCCGAATATATGGAAGTCTGCCTATATATCACCTATTCATAAAAAAGGCAGTAAACAAAAGGTAATAAACTACAGGCCTATTTCAAAACTATGTATTCTAGCGAAATTATTAGAGAAAATTGTTTATGATCAGATTTATTCAGGGCTTAAAGGGTATTTCAGTCTCAATCAACACGGCTTCTTGAAGGGTCGCTCAACTGTTTCGAACTTAGTTCTTTTCAATGACTTTTTGTTGGCTTCAATGGGTGATGGTGCTCAGGTAGATGTAATCTATACTGACTACAGTAAAGCATTCGATCGGATACACCACGGACTCCTCCTAAAAAAGTTAGCGCAAGCCGGTATCAGAGGTGACCTGCACAGATGGTTCTCTTCGTACATAGATAATCGCTCTCAGGCGGTAGTTGTCAATAATTATATATCAAGTTGGGTTACCATTCCAAGTGGAGTACCTCAAGGATCGTTGCTTGGTCCATTGTTGTTCGTAATTTTTGTTAACGATGTTAATTCCTGCCTCCATTCATCTCAACTACTCTGTTTCGCTGACGATATGAAGATATTTTCCAAAGTTGTAAGTGAGGATGATGCCAATAACCTACAAGATGATCTCCTGAGACTTGAAACTTATTGTCACAACAATCTCTTGGACTTAAACGCCTCCAAATGTAGTGTTATAACGTACACCAGGAAGAGTAACATTTTAATCCGCGATTACACTTTGGAAGGTCAAGTACTTCAGAGAGTGACCTCTATTAAGGACCTTGGAGTAATGCTAGATTCTAAACTCCTGTATGATACGCATATCAACAGTATCATAACTAAAGCATCGAAGGCCTTAGGATTCGTGATGCGAACCTCTGCAGATTTCAATGAAATCAAAACTGTTAAAGTATTATACTGCTCACTAGTCCGAAGTCATTTAGAGTATGCCTCCGAGGTCTGGAACCCTAAGTACGCCACGTACATTACACGTCTTGAGAACATACAGAAAAAATTTATTAAATTTATTTGCTTTAAATCTAATCAGCCATATAACTCAAAGAACTATCTACAACTTTGTAAAAAATTCCATATTCTCCCCCTGGAACTAAGACGTGAAATTAGTGACTTAACCTATCTTTTAAAAATTACAAGTAACTTAATAGATTGTCCTGATCTTTTGGCTAAAATCTCCCTAGGAGTACCTACTAAACATTTTCGCTATAACCAAATAATACACACACCACGAGTTTCCACTAACTACATGCAAAATTCATTTGTCTGGCGAGCGGGTTGTAAATTTAATGCATATTCCAAACAATTTGACTTTGATCTATTCAGCACTAGATGTGCGGCCGCAAGGAACTTGATCAGTAATTCATTCTTCAATAAATAATTGTATATTTATATAATTGTATACTGTTACTTTTGTCTGTTTACTTTTATTTTTTAATTATTTCTTTGGCCACATCTCGTAATCTGTGTTTAATCTGTGTTTCTTGTAATCTTGTTACTATGACTAATGTGCAAGTGTATGGTCTCTTTCTTTATACTCATTTTGTAACTACCAGTGGGGAACTATTGGTAGCTTTTTGTTTCTATCTTGTCTTGTATATTGTATTTTTTTGCTGTTGTTCCTCCCAAAATAATAAAATAAAATAAAATAAAAATAAAATAAAACTCGACGACGGTATTTACTTTTAAATATAATATATACTTTGAACGTTATTCGAATACAAAACTTTGATGTTATTTTTAGTATTCGAGTTCATTTTTATAGCCACTAATAAGATTTTATTATTCGCATTTTTTTTTACTTTATATTCAGCAACTAAAAGTTAATCTTTATCTCCCAATGAGATTGTGTTGAAATTTCATGTTACTAATTTCGTGAAAATTATATCTATACTTATTATAAAAATAAGTCCCCCGGCCGCGTCTTTCTGTCCTCCTGTCTGTCTGTCTGAACGCGATAAACTCGAAAACTACGCAACGGATTTTTATACGGTTTTCAACAATAGAGAGAGTGATTCTTGAGGAAGGTTTAGGTATATAATTTATTATGTTTTAATGTAAATTAGCAGAAATACGGCGATAAATGTTGAAGAGGTCGCAAAAAATCTCGCCAACGGGGAGCTTTCCACGCGAACGCTGCCTAAACTAGAAAAGATATAGTTGTATAATGTACTAGCGAATTCAAAATCTATAAAAATGCTACAAAAAAGTCCGCGATAGCATATATCTATCTCTTAGGGTTTACTTACAATAACCACTTTTATGTTAAAATTTTTAATTAAAAATATTACTTTATTTTTAAAGATATTTTCTTTAGTTCAGTATTAATCCTTATGCAAATGAATATGTTATTTAGCTTAGGCATTTAATGCAGATTAAAATTGCTCTTTACACTATATTAATCAGATAAATAGTTTTTGAGATATCGTCGTTAGAAGTAATTATTAAAAATAATTAATGCGCAACGAAGTGGGCACGGGTCGGCTAGTAATAATCTAAAATAACTTTTGTATTTATTGCGTCCTTGTGGGTCCCCCAGCAGTGCCTCGGAAAGCAGACGTCGCCGTCGGTCAGGACTCAGGATGTTATCATGTACCTACACCAGATAGCGATCGTTACTCATCATTACTCATGGTAGGGAATATATCCACCAACCCGCATTGGAGCAGCGTTATAAGCTCTGATCGTAATCGTAAGAAACTTTAACAACAAAAAATCGAAATTTGAATATTATGTAGCACTATTTATTCTTTGTAAAAATAATAATAATTTAAACAATTAAACGAAATCATTGACCGGACCAAACAATAAATTCCTTTATTGAATTTATTAACTTTTGTTCCAAACCGTTCCCAGACCCACTGAGTATGGAGTATCGAAAGAAAGAAAGCTATTGTGTAAGGACGTTGGGAACAAAGGGTCAAACCATGACAAAGATCGTTACATATAAAATAGGGCGTTATATAAAATAACGTCAACATATTTTTTTATTTATATACAGCAATTGCTTTTGTCTACAGTCTTCTCGTAATAATTTATTCTACTGTGTACCTACTTTTAACCGATTTGAAAAAAGGAGGAGGTTCTCAATTCGACTGTGTTTTTTTAATGTATGTTAACCTCAGAACTTTTTACTGAGTGGAACGATTTCGATTACTCTTTTTTTAATCGAAAGGTAGTGCTTCTAATGTGGTCCCATTTAAATTGAATCGAGACTTGACAAGGACTTTTCGAGTTATATCTAATAATGCGTACTTAGGTAGGTACTTGACATTTTTTTCGACGACCTACGTTGTAAGTATTATACCTTATAACTTATTACTGGATGTACCGATTTTGATTATTCTTATTTTAATGATGGTTGACTCCACTAAAATTTGATCAAGATCTCATGAGTATTCTTTGACAATTTTTTCGTATACCTACGACCTACGTTGTGTTACTTGTCGATGTAATTGAAATCGGTTTTTTTCTTTTCATTTGCGAGCAAACACAATTATTGTATAACACAATCATACCACTAAACAAGTGAAAATTATTTAGTATTAGTTATTATGTTCCTGTGTCCCTAGCTGGGGCAGTCCACAGCGTCCACAGTGCACCTCCATCCCTAGCGGTCCTGAGCGTCTCGCTTGATCTCACTCCAGTACGTCTACCATGAGCTTTTGTTACAAGCACACATGACATAACTACAGTAGTAAACATTGTACGTTAGTAATAATAGCTCAATGGTAGTAAACGTAGAAACGCAACAGGAATAGTTATCTATATTCTATTCTATACCATAGTCCATACCTATTATGAGTACCTATTAATTCTAAATTTCACTATAGAGTCTATCGAGCACTCGAAAGTTTTAATTGCGTTATATCGGTATTAGTTACTAATAACTCAACTTTCCATACAAATTTTCTACTACACTCGCTAACGTGTATCTCTGGAAACTCATGGTAGACGTACTGGTCTTTTAGGATCGGTCCGGTTTTGCACTATTTGTGTTTCAGTAATCTGTTAGTTTCAGGTAAGCACTATACCCTACCCCATAGGTGGGAGTGCCACCTCGGAGTCAATGGGCTGGCTCGGTTTTATTTCGAATACCCTCCCTGTGAGTTGGTTCTGTTATAGCGCAGAATCGTCGCGGGCGCCCTGCATCCTCAGCTCATCTGCATCTCGGGGGTGGCGGTCGCGCTGGTGCGCTGATACAGAAGTTTCCAGGTGGACGAGCGGGAACGTGGATGACTCGGACTGGCTAGGGCTCTGCTTTGTTGTTGTTCCGCCACTCACACCGCAGATAATTACATGGGATTTGCGGGTAATGCTGTTCTCACTATCAGCGATTCCCACCAAGACTTATACCCTAGCTTCACCACCCAAAATTATTTACAAAGATATATTTGTGATATTGGTGGTGGGTGTGTTTATTTTGTTATACTTTGTTGGTACCTTGAGTATTTGAGTATATTTAATTTTTAAATAATCAAGTAATCTATGTACTTAAATAAAAACAAATTGCCGAAATGTGTACGCAATGTACGCAAATAACTTTCGAATGACAACACCAAAATTGGATAATTCTCTTATGTTGGGTTTGTTATTATCAGGTTATGGTATGAATAGAAAAAAAAATTAAAAATTCAATAAGAGTTTCCATAAAAAATATGGCGGTACAAGTTCGCCAGTTCAGTTAGTTTCCACTTTAATCCGAAAATGCCAGTATGATTTTATTTGAGACCTTGATTGTGATATAGACATGATAAAATTTACCAATATTTCGTTGGCTTATACATAAGTAATCTTTTGTGCCATAAAAGTAAATGTATTAGCTTCTTAGCAACATTCAGAATTTCAGACAATTTATAGGCAATTTGTCAGCTAACTACGTAAGGTTTCCTTAATAAAGAGGCATCCAAAATACCCGCTGTGTTTCAACATTCTTGGAATACGTCTTTTTTCTTTCATGGAAATGGGCTTATTTATTCAAGTAGTATCTTTTTTCTTTATTGTAAGAACGTAACCCGAGAAGAATCCTCATAAGATCTACCTTTTAAAATTTAGTCTAAGTACTATAAATAGGTAGATATATAAGTACACTAGCGACCTGCTCCGGCTTTGCACGGGTGCAATGCTGATACTAAATATAAAATAAATATTTGCAATCTAAGCGCAAAAAATGTGTTTATTTACGACATCACATTAGAAAACTTTAAAACTATCAGTGTTTCTCTACTATATTATGCATGTATTATACATATAAACCTTCCTCTGGAATCACTCTATTACCGCATCAAAATCCGTTGCGTAGTTTTAAAGATCTAAGCATATACATATACAGACAGACAGCGGGAAGAGACTTTGTTTTATAATATGTAGTGACAGTTAAATTGTTAAATGATTATGAAATTATTATATTTTGTGTATGTGACGCCGCGTTGGTGCAACGGTCACAGAACTGGTTTGTGGCTCTTGCGCTGGTGGTTGCGGGTTCGATCTCCGCACATGACAAACATTTGTATTGGCCATAGAGATGTTTGCCATGATTGCAGGGCTAGCTTGCGTACAACGAGATATCTCTTGACGAGAGAGATAGATAATGTCTACATCGAGTATTTTCTCGATTACCCTAACATGCGCAATGCGAGAGACATAATTCTCTTCCGAAGACTAAACGGAACGGAAACGTCATGGTATACAAAAGATATTATAATAATATTTATAGTTTTAACATATTTCGTTTATCGTAGTCTTTCTCGTCGATAATATTGACAACGAGTAGTTTATCTTCTTAAAACGTCAAAATCACGTCAAAATTCGACAAAACTACGATGTCATGTTAGCTCCCGTAAAGATAGGTACTAAAATTTCTTGTTATCTCTTCAATTTTCGTGACGAGAAGAGTATCACGTGCGCGCATGTTAGCTACTGTAGACATAAAGAGATAATACGAGAAAAGGGGTAGACAAACTTTTGTCGTGGCGCGCATGCTAGCCCTGCTGGTTATTTGTGCAGTCTTTGTGGATCTCCCCACCGTGCCTCGCAGACAACGTTAAGTCGTTGGTCCTGCTTGTTATCATAATTATGTACACCTGATAGCAATCGTTACTCATAGTAGGAAATATACCTATCCGACAACTCGCATTGTAGCAGCGTGGTGGATTAAGCTCTGATCCTTCTCCTACATAGGGGAAGAGGCCTATGCCCAACAGTGGGATATTATAGGCTGAAAAAAAACTGAATTACTATCCGGTATCCGGCCGGATACTGAATTACTATCCGGTATCCGGCCGGATAGTGAAAACAAGGCCGGATAGGCCGGATACCGGGTAGTTACCGGATATCCGTTTCATCTCTACTCTAAAGTCTAAAAGCCGATGCATACGGTACCTATGCATCGGCTTTTAGACTTGCATGACTTTTGTAAAAAATAACGATAGGTTAGGTTAGGTACACCTTTTTATTTTGGGGTGCATATCGGTCACCTCCTCGTGGTGCACCCTGGGCAACGGGACGGGCAGCAGTATCGCAGTCGCGGTACTGCTGCTCGTCGCGGCTAACGACTGACTCGCGGGGTGCGCTCCGGGTACTGCTCGACCCGTGAGCGCACTAGAGGGACGGGGTGGGTGGGTTCGCTTGCCCGCTCTGTAGCGCGGGAGCACGGTTTGCCGGCCGGGTTGTGCTGGCTCCCTGGAGTTTTGTTCGGTTGCTGGTGCAATCCGGCAGACGTGATGTGTGAGGGCCGGGCTGTGCTGGCTCCCTGGAGCTTTAAGCTCGGTTGTTGGTGCAGTCTGGCGGACCCGTGGGATAGTTGCCGGGTCGTGCTCGGCTAACTGGCGCTTTGCTCGGTTGCTCGGTGCGATCCGGCGTTGGAGGTCGGGCGGGCCTGACCCCCAACGCCATAATGCCGGGCGTTGGAGGTCAGGCCTGCCTGACTTGGAGGGGGGGGGGACGCTCCTGGACATATGTCCCTATTCTGCAGACGGTAGACTGGTCCGGTTGAGCGTCCCCTAAGTGGGGTGGCCGGCTGGGGGTCGGGGGATCCTCGGCTGGCTTGAGATCCCACGTCGTCGGGAGGGGTGGTCTTGTGGGTGCCGCCCCTCTAGGTGCCGGGGCCCGGATGTTTACATTCGGGCTAACCGCCGGGGCGGGGTGGAGACTGCTAACGCGACCCCATCTCGCCCCACTCAGGCGGATGTCTGCTCACACATGGATGGTTTTTGGTCAGTAGGAGTCTGACATAACCCTCTGGTGCCCCCGCGCCGGAGGGTATCCATGATGGATATTCCCCACGTTAAAAAAAAAAGGTACACCTGTTTATTTATACAAAAATACTTAGTTAATTTGATTGATGGGAAGATAAAATAAATATACATATTTATTCCTAACCATTAGACCTACATTTTTTATCAAGAATTAATTCATATAGATTATTTATTGATTAGATATTTTACATACTACAGGATTCATGCTGTTTCCGTGTTTCGAATCGGTTGTCGTAGCGTTACCCAGCGTTGCCAGCGTTTACCCTTTCGATCCCTTGGGTGGAAAGTAGCGTGAAATTTTGCAGCCTACATTTATTTACTTTTCTTTTGTTTTTTACACTCAATAAACTTACTAAAGAAGATACCTATTTTAATCGATAGATATCATAATAAACGCGTTAAATTGTTTCGTCTACAAATTATAGAATTATAAGTAACCTATTCTTGTTTGTCAAAAGATCAGTTCATAATTCTTATCACACAAAATTACTGTCTTTCCTTGTTTATTAACATTTTATTTTAGTAGATATCAGAATGACATTGATTTATCTGAAATGTCGACGATAACAGATCGTAGTTTATCAAAACATCTGACGATGTTATTATTTACGTTGAACATATCGACACCTCCTACGTATTTGGATGTATCTGCCAGATACACGAAATCGGTTTTATTACATTTTTGGTATTTATGCACTTATATCTATCACGTAAAAAAATATCAGATTTTTTTTTTGACCAGAACATTGATTTTTGTCAGACGTATAAGTATGTATCTACATATGTTGCTAAACAATGACGCTGATAAAATAAGTAAGTACCAGTTGCACTATAATACGCGGGGGCACAGGTGCGCGGGCGACGAGCAACTACCCGTTAGTCAGTTGTACTACGGCGATCGAGCGGGTGTGGACGCGCTCCGTGACGATCAGCTTTAATTTCAAAAATGTCGAGTAATAGGTTCCAATTTTTAGCAACATTGTAAGAAGATGTAATAAAAAGGCGTGAATCTTCCTGCAATGTCGGAGAAGATTGGTTATTAGACCAACAAGAGTAGGTACCATCAAGGCAAGGCATGTTGTATTAACCAAATATGATTAAATTTATTTATAAAAGTCATGATTCAATTGTTTTCTGTTTTTTATCACAAGTAATTCACATACTGCAGTAAATTTTAATAAACAATGCTGCTAATTTGTATTTGATGTAATCCCGATGTTTAAGTATGTAACTACGTAGATACACAGTTATTCACTGTAGTTCCTTTTTATCCTGATATGTATTTAGCACTTACACAGTTATTATTTGGAATCCAGTAAGATAAAAAAATGTACCTGTACAGTTAAACATTTAGTCGTTGGAATCCTGTAAGATTGAAAAAAGATTATGGCAGTTACCTACTTGTACATCGAAATTATATCAGAAATAAATCATTTAACCGATTCAATGCGGTGGTTTTTTCAGCAAACTTTTGTGCCTGACGGCAAATAAAATATGTTTTGTAGCTCTTCTGGGGCGCCAAGCGAACTAGCTTCAGAAGCTTTGTCTACAGACTGTAATTTTAATGACCCTACATTGCCGTATTCACCTATCATACAAAATATTAGTTCCGTTGAAACAAAAGATTTGTGCTTAGATTCACCAAGTTTTTCAACTTTAATAGCTCAAGAAATAGCTCAACTAAGCTCTAATGGCTCAACAATTACTTCAACACCTATGACTTTATCAGTTAGCTCACCTATGCCACCAGAACACCAATCATTAGAACTTTAAATCAAAGAAAAAAGCGCTGCGTTAACCAAAGAAAAGATGAATTCTTTATTGAATATAAACAGGCCATTGGCCCTGTTTCCAAAAAGACAGCTCCCCTTAAGGAAGCGGATGGCTCTGTTATTACAGATAGTCACCGTCAAATGGAATGTTGGGTAGAACACTTCACCAGTTTCTATGCGATTCCAGTCAGCATCGAACCGGAGGCTGTTCAGAGCATGCCTAAACTGGATACTTGGAGTCAATTAGACGACCTACCTACTACAGGGGAAAACCATATTGCTGTAAAGCAGCTTAAGCGCGGTAAGAGTCCTGGTAGTGATGAATCTCAAGCAGAAATTCTAAAACTTACGTATGTGTCACCTCTTCTGCACAATCTGCTGAGTAAGTGCTGGAAAGCGGGGTGCGTGCCTCAGGATATGCGTGATGCTAACATAATCACATTATGCAAAGAGAAAGGAGATCGCGGCGATTGCAACTCCTACCGTGGCATTTCCCTTTTAGTCGGCAAGCTATTTGGACGCGTCATATTAGGAAAGCTCCAAAAACTTGCAAATCGCGTATATCCTGAGGCACAGTGTTGTTTTCTTCCCTAGCGTTCCACAGTTGATATGATTTTCTCCCTTCGTCAACTACAGGAGAAGTGCAGAGAGCAGAGAACGCCATTTTATATGGTGTTTGTAGACTTGAATAAGGCCTTCGATACCGTCAGCAGGAAAGGACTTTATACTGCACTGAAATGCATTGGGTGTCCACAGAAACTCTTGAGCCTCGTTCAATCCTTTCATGAGGGTATGAAAGGCGCTGTAGTTTTTGATGGCCAAACGTCTGATCAGTTCGAAATGCGTAGGCTGCGTGTTAGCTTCTACCCTGTTTGGTATATTCTTTCGCTTATCCTAAAAAATGCTTTCGGCGACAGCCAACGGGGTATCCACCTTCATACAAGAGTAGATGGAAAGCTATACAACATCTCACTGCTTCAAGCTAAACCAAAACGTGATGACCTTTTCTTCGACTCTTTATTTTATTTTTTTAAATTATTTGTACAAAAAAAGTGTGTACAAAAGGCGGGCTTAACGCTAATTCATGCATTTTCTACCAGCCAACCTTGACTCTTTGTTATTTGCTGATGATGCAGCCATTGTGGCAAACTCAGTTCTCGAGCTTCAAACAATCATGGACAAATTTTCCAAAGCATGCACTCTGTTTTCCATGTCCATAAGCCACTAAAAACTGCGGTGCTAGCGCAAGACAGTGCAGATATACCTGCAGTAATGCTGGATAGCACTACCTTACAAGTGGTTGATAAGTTCTGCTACCTAGGATCGGCTGTCTCGAACAATCTTTCACTAGAAGCAGAGATCAATACTCGTATCGGGAAAGCGGCGACTATGTTCAGGCGGCTCAGTCAAGAGTGTATTCCAGGCTTGTGTCTTGAGCACACTCTTGTACGGAGCGGAAACATGGACGTCCTATGCGAAGCAAGAACGCCAAATCAACACTTTCTATATGCGCTGCTTACGGAACATCCTGGGTATAAGTTGGAAAGACAGAGTGACCAATGAGAAGGTTCCAGGAACAGCACAGCTACCCAGTCTAACTGCCATGCTTAAACAGCGTCGGCTGCCTTGGTTGGAGCATGTGCACCGAATGGATACCTGCCGACTTCCACGGCAGATCATGCTTAGGATTTTGCTTCGTTTCAAAGACTGCGCCAAGCGCAATATGGCGGCTTTTAACATAAACCACAATAGCTGGGACAAATTAGCCGAGAACAGAGACCAATGGCGTAAGAGCGTGAAGGATAGTCAAAAACATCATAATGAAGCCTGGTTTGGACACTTATCGGACAGGAGAAACAAAAACATCAAAACAGCTATAATAATGACACTAGCGCATCTTTTCCCTGTTCGGTGTGTGGTAGAGTCTGCCGCTCCCGTATCAGCTTGTACAAAAATCAGAAAAAATGCTCTTCAGGCACTGTTTAAATCGTCTGTAACAGACGCAAAGGCATATGTATGTATGTTAAAGCCTGACCATAAATTAAAAAAAACTCGAAATATTTCGGATAATTCACGAAGTAAATTAAAATGTCAATAATGTCAAAACTTTGAGATTTTAACCAAATTTGACAGGAGAGCTTTCGTAATGATGCTGTAATAGAAATAGACCGCCCTCAGAGCAGGTTTTTTATTTTTATTGGTCAGGTTTTACAGTTACACTATATACTTCCTGATTTTATACTAAGTTTAATTGTGTACCTGGCAGTTCACCATTAAAATTTAAGAATATTCCAATGTAAATATATGTATAGGGCACATACAAGATTTAATAAAATTTTCGGAACAACGTATAAGTATGTATGTGCTAAAACACAACAACCTGTAGGTTTAACAATAAAATTTCATTGTTTATGTTAAATTTACGCCAACTTAAGGGTACTTGCCGAATTTCAGGTTATAAGTCGTTACGGTTGCTGAGATATGACGATTTTAATTTTTCGAAAACTTTAAATGGCTCTCCTGTAAAATTTGCTTTTTGCAGATACATAGTTATGCGTAGGAGGTGTCGATATGTATGATCTGACTCCCAACTTTGATTATTCGTATAATTTTAACCATATAAGTAATATCAGAGCATATATCAGTACCTACTTTATCAATACCACAGTGAGATTGAGATATAACTTGAATACTTAATATATTTTGGTTTTATATCATTGCTTGATGTTTGTTATTCTCAGTCACGTAGGCCCGAGAGCGAGAGGTCCGATGTTTGAGTGAGGAGATCTAATCAGAGAGAGTGAACGAACATAAGTTAGAGCGGGATGGAGAAGTGGCGTGACAACAAATATGGCGACGCCGGTTGCCGGTCGAACCGGTTCGGTACACCACGTGCTTACTGCGCCGTATACCCGCTCCGGTACGATGTTTGTCAACAAACGCCCTATGAAGGTCATTCGTGAAGGGTTGTGAAGACAAAGGACTCGGTATTGCATAATGTCATAAACAATATTTTTTTTTGCAATACGGGACAATTTGTAAGGATCATTTAGGATTTTTTTTCAATGACAATAATATTGTTTTTTTTTTCACAATATGAGAATGATTCTGAGAAGTAAGTGTTATACAATTTTTGTACCTACTGTTATGCCCACAGAAATAGTAATAATGTTATGCCATACCTAAAGAAGAAATTGTAGATAAATTATTTTGATCACAGTAGGTTATAAAACTTATAAATTTCAGTTTTATTAATTTGTACTGAAATATTAACAAGGTATTTTTTAAAGTAAGCATACATAATTATAATGATTATTAATTGATAAAATTATTTAGGTACTAAGGTGGTAAAAGTTAAATACATATTTTAATTTGTTGTAGAAACAACTGTTTTATTGATTTATATACTAGGAATAATGACCTAAATATAGGTTTTAAAATTTTAATGGGCGTAATCTAAGATGATGCAATGAGTCGCAAATGGTCAATATATGAAAACAGAATCACGTGTTTTTAGTAGGTTTTTATCGAAGAACCTCGATAATTTCGTGATTTTCCTTTATGAGGTTAAACAAGAACATCTGGTTTCTAAATGCGTACCCAAAAGCTATGAATGCTATGCTGTACATCGACGTGTATGAGAAAAAATAAACGAAAAAAAAATGTAAACACGTCAGCGGAGTGAGCGAGCACGCATGCGCAAACGAGAGGCCACAACATCAACGACGCACTCGTTGCGGGGCCTGAGGTACGGGGTTAGAGGGACGTGCGCCGCCTGATTTGAGCTGGCAACAGACTGGCTCCTCAGTTGGATTTTAGAACATCGAACGGGCGGGCGTGTGTAGGATGGATCGCTAGCAACACCAGTAGTTTTTTTTCATTCCGCCTTCTAGCAGTGTTTGTTTATTACCTTCCGGCACACTTTCCGTAAATCCTTCTCGACAGTGGTGCTCGTAATTACTTTAGTTTTAGGCGTTTTAGGTTTTTATCTTTTCTTAAAGCGCCGTTCCGATTTCACGTCGAGAAGGCAGCCGCACAAGTTCGAAAGCGGCTTTTTGAGAGTAGTAGGTAACACCTACTCGCAATTTTGTTATCATTTAACAACTTATCAGGCAACAGATCAGAATGGTTAAGAAAATATCAGAAGAGAGTGTAGATAGCGGTAAGTAAAACACATTTTTCTTTATACTGAACATTAAACAATAGTACCTATATAATATCATCTTAATAAATATCGACAATCATCTTATTGGAAAACTTTTCAAGTAAAACTTCTTTAAGCATGCTTAACTTGAGCTGGTGAATGCGTGACGAATGAGTTACGAAAAGTGTGATCGGGCGAGACGAACGGAACTTGAGAGGGAGTTCTAAGATATAGCTAAAGAAGTTTTACTTCAATCGTGTGGTCTAAAGCACACATTTCTTTCCTAGTATTCTCAGTGTTTTCAGCATTCTTTGTTACTCCAAAAATATTCAGTTTACTAATTAAAACGAATTGGACAATGATTATCTGATTAAATTTAGATATGCTTTAAAATCAAAACTTATGTAGAGATAGAAATGTAGATATTAGTTCATTAGAGCTTTCATTCCTAATTGCTTGTAGATGAATATTTTTCTATCGTAGTACTCTTTTGGAGTACTTTTATTATAGTACAACATTGATCTATAGCTTGAAGGTAGTAAAAATATATCTATACATATGAATAAAATATAAAATAGTGTTCTGTTTCTTTGTTGTTTTATTTTCCGGTATCTTTTATGCGGGCTTTACACGCTACGATAAATTGTAACAACTAATTATTTATCGTAATTCGTAACGATCCAGATTGTTACAATTTATCGTTGCGTGTAGACGGGAGATTGTAACGATTTATTGGGATTGGAGTTGGAGTGACTCTTTCGATTTGTTGGTGCGATAAATCATCCAATAAATTGTTACAATGTATCGTAGCGTGTAAAGCCCGCATTAGGTATCTATACTATATGAATAAACTAGCTGTGCCCGCGACTTCGTCCGCGTGGAATAGTGACTGGACAGCATTTTTTGGATATATCTTTTGGTTTATTTTGGACATCAGATAGCTCTAATATTTTGTCTCTTGTCGCAAACTTATAAAACATTCTCATAAACCTTACATATTTCCATACAAACTTCCATCCTCTATTGTTATTTTACACCCTTGAGGGTAAAACTTTTACAAACTTTGAATGTCATATTTACTTATATCGAATCAACAGCCTAAAAAATAAGTTTCAAGCTTCTAACTCTAAAAATGACGATACTTCCATACAACTTTTCATCCCCACCTTTCACACCCTTCCAAGTTCCACCCAAAGAGTATATAACCACTACGTTTTAGTTCCACCCCTTTTTCGCATTAAAATGTAGTCTATGTCGTTTCTCAGACTCCTAGACTATCTGTGTACCAAATTTCATTTTAATCGGTTCAGTAGTTTTGGCGTGAAAGCGTGAGAGACAGACAGACAGACAGATATACGTTCGCATTTATAATATTAATTAGTATGGATTTAAAACGTTTACTAGTAGGTACGTATCATTGCATCATAAGTTATGAGTAATGCTAACGCCGTGCATGATTTTACATCATTTTATAACCTTACTATAAAATAAGTGAAGAGTTAGTATTATCTCATTCTTCAGAGACTTTTTCGAGTCAATTGACATGTTACAAAATTAAATGTTGCATTGTATATATGCACCATAACACTGACCATTCCTAATCAAATCAACAATCCCGTATCTGACAGGCCTGTTGTGTCATGACACATAATAACTGCACCAAATGACTTGTGATATTATGATTGCGTTATTTGGTGCAGTTATTATGTGTCACGACAAGTTGCTAAGTTCTATCAGTACTTCAATGACACTAGTTAGGGCTCTACTGAAGGTTTCGTTATTGTAAATATTGTGAATGTAATTATTGAAGTGAAGGAATTACTCGCGCACGAAAATTACCTTATGTATATTTATACAATACTAGCGACCCGCCCCGGCTCCGCAAGGGTGAAAAACTATCAGTCTTCAAACATATAAACCTTCCTCTGGAATCACTCTATTTAATAAAGATAACTGCATTAAAATCCGTTGCGTAAATTCTTGCCACTGCACACTGTTTTGATGACTGAACTTTTTTCGAATTATTGATGTGGTAAATACAGACTGTTTAAATAATAAGCACTTGATGAGCATATTATCTCAAATTGGTCATATAAGTTTTTATCAGAGCTTAAGTTTATTTCATATTATGGTTTTATTTGATATTTTATGTTTTACTTCATTTTTATCTTGCTGTTTAAATTGTGGCGAAAAATTAAACAGTGCGATATAAACTGCTTTTAAATTACATATTTACTAAAGGAAGAATACCATTTATATAATGTTATACCTTTTTTTATTATTTTATGTATGTACCTATAAAGTGAAAGTTTTAAAATCCATTTGTTATAGTTTACTATGAAAATCCTATAATAAATGTATTTACAATTACTATTATAAAGACGACGTTTTTCGCGTATTAGATACATGTCTTGAGTTTTGTTAAATAATAGGTACCAACTTTAAAAATACCTAATTTTTTTAGTAATTAAATATGAGAATTATTTCTTATTTTGCTTTGTTTAAGAGGGCTATTACAATTTTTCTTGGATTTGAGCGTTTGACTCGAGTTTTGATGTGTGATTATGGTTTATATAAATCCACAAATTAAAAAAATTATATATGGCCAAGAAAGTTTGATTCGTATTCTTGGAAATGCATTAAATAAATATTTCAATTTGTTTACGTAAATCAGTAAAAACTTTGTCTCTGGAAAGGATGTTTCAGAAAATTTTAGTTTTGGGCATCGTTTCATGCTTTGTTACATTGAAGATATAATAATTTAACTATTTTTAAAAATGTTTATGGTACAACTGTATCTTCTACTTTGGAGTGGTTAATTCAATTTATTATGTTTCATACAGTAATACATCATAAATAATTCTGCAAAACAGAGAGTTACTGATAATATTTCGTCCGAAATTATATTTTTTATCTATGAATATATAATCCAAATTCAAACAAAAAGTAAGTAATTACGAAGCTTACTATGTTACCTTGCTTGAAAAAAAAAATTGTCCATGTAAATGAAATAATAAGTAATGTAAAAATTATTGTATGTAGTGCTAAAATCCTCTATAAATCTCGGGACTCGCGGTCTGTAACTTTAGACAGCGCCAAGCGCTCACGGAGGGAGGACGTATCGCTCGCTGTTGCTGTGTTACGTAATCTCACCAATTAGCGAATGTAGCGCAACCTTGGTTCTTAGTCTGAGAGCGCAACCAACACTTTTTGATTATTTATTGAAAAAAGAACATATTTGCAAAAAATATGTTTAAAAGTAACAGTGTGATTCCTTTTTTTACCGACTTCAAAAAAGGAGGAGGTTCTCAATTCGACTGTATTTTTTTTATGTGTGTTACTTCAGAACTTTTGACTGGGTAGACCGATTTCGATCAATTTTGTTTTAATTGAAAGGTGTTGCGTGTCATGTGGTCCCATTTAAATTTAATTGAGATTTGACAAGTACTTACTTTTACAGTTATATCTAATAATGCGTTTTTACTTGACAACTTTTTCGTCAACCTACGTTGTATTATACCGCATAACTTTTTACTCGGTGTACCGATTTTGATGATTCTTACTTTAATCGAAAGCTAATACTTGTTTTGTAGTCTTGTTTAAATTAGATCGAGATCTGATAACAACTTTTTTAGTAATCTTTAATAGCGCGTATTTACTTGACTATTTGTGAGTTTTATTACGTTGTACTACTTGTCTATGTAACTGAAGTCGGTTTTTTTATCGTTTGCAAGCAAACACAATTATTAGAGCTTAGGCATTGCAAGCGTTTATAGGCCGCAGTAACAGCAGAATTATTTTCTTGATTTTAATGTTTGTCCCATGGTAAAAGTTATTCAGTTCTATGGTCTAAAATGTACACCATATTATACTTATCTATGGTCTAAAACACTCCTTTAAGTTTATAAAATGATTTTTAAGACCTTATTTCAATAAAATCAAGTTATTTTTATGACCCTATAACCTACTAATTGACAATTATAATTTTTCTAATGAATATTAAAATCAAAACGATGCATGCGCGTCTTAAGTACAATGTTTACAAAATAATTAGGCACAATAGCAAAATATTATACACATATTTATTACTTTAAAAAATTAAAAAAGTAGGACAACAATTTTATTTTTTCACGATTTTTTTAGTATTTAAAATTACAAAATTATTAATGACAATACAAAAAATTAATGTTATTAATTTAAATAATAAAATAATATTTCACGAACTTTATTTAAAAGTAATAATTTAATTTATTTCGGAAAGTCTCAAGTTGGTTTGGCTCTTGGAATAAGACTCAAAGCGTCTTGCATGTGTGCGTAGCGTACTTTAACGAGACGCACACGTACGCGACCACTGCCGCGCGCCGTCTAATTTACCTAAAACCGAGAACTTCGATTGTGTTATAGCGCTCTTAAATGGTACTTATTAGGTATTCTGAATGCCTTTGGAACGATTGTTTCATGGTACGTTTACTGGCTTTTATCTATGAATGCGTTAATAATTTCATACAATTTCATTATTATTCGCTTGTATTTTAACATGGCCGCTGAAGCACGACGCCCCGCGCCGTTCATTGTCAAGGTCACCTAACATCAAACTGCGCAACTAGCTTAGACATACTGCCCTGTAGTGATGTGAACCGATTTCACTAAAAACGATTTTTTGTAAAAACCGATCACCACCGTGTTTTTTTGTTCGATTACTGGTATTGACGACTTTCTAAATGCACTTACAAGCTTCGAATTTTTTTTTTTGTAATTTAAATTTTGTCGTCTAAAGCCAATTTAAAACGCGGAACTTGTGGAAAACCGGCCAATCGTATTTCATAGGAAAAATGTATCTGAATACGATTAGTAGAATCCCCGAATATTCCGTCGTTTTTATACATAACCATAACGAAGTTAGTGGAACAAAAATGTTTCCGTAAAAATCGCAAAATTAAAAGGTAATCAATTACTAGGAGCTATTACTTGATAATATTAGCGCCAAGTGTGAACTATGTACATGTTAAAGTAATCAAATTTGGAGGAGGAACCTGTTTTTGGTTTGGCATTAAGAGAAATTCTTAAGTTAAAGTTGATAGAGTTGAAGATTAAGACCAGCCAGGAAACCATACCATAAGAAACCATAGCAAACCTCCATTGGAACTACACCAGACAGAGAAACCAAAACTGCAACCCATATTTCAGGATTCCCTTAAAATAATCGTAGCCAGTATCAAAAAGAATATTGACAAATAAGGATTCAGCCTGTAACATCCTACTGCTGGCCATAGGTCTCTTTCTCTATGTAGGAGAAAGGTCAAACCTTAATCCACCACGCTGCTCCACGCATTCATTCCATTCCATTCAGCAATACTCTATAGTTGAGGATGAGAGTTTTAGGAATTTGGTAGAAGTTTTGAATCTGCCTATAAATAACCAAGTAGGCAGAATATCAGGTATAACCTTATGTCAGAACTTTACCATTATGTAAAATTACAGCTTGCTGCTTAAATATAGTAAAACTGTTGCACTAAACTCTGATTTGTTGTTTAATCAAAACTTGGATACTTTGTTCACTCTTACTGCTCATTTCAAAAGCTTTTTAAGCTGCTTTTGCTGTAGAGAAATTGACTGTATCATGTATGTAATGTCCTTTACAACACAGTGTAAAAACTAACTGAAGTTGTGAAGAATTTGCTAAAAAATATCTGCTTGTGTCGCTGATAATGACACCAAAAAGGTAAAAAATGTGAATCACTGGAAATACGGCAGATGCCGTGTTTTTCCCATGAAAAACAGTTCAAAAAATGTTTTTTCAGTGAAATAACAAGCTTTTATTGAAATGCGCTAAAATAAACTTATCCTTTAAAACTACTATCAACATAATATGAAGTTATTACGCAATGTATATGATATAAAAGCTTATTGCAAGATTTACCTTTACAGATAATCAAGGAAATTAAATAACTGTACATATTGATTATAATTTTAAAATGTTCATAGTAAGTAAATAAGTTATTCTTATTGTTTGCTCTCAAATGAAAATAAAAACCCACTGAAATTTACATCGACAAGAGATCTCCACCAAACTTAAACGGGACCATATAATAAGCACCAGCCGTCGGTTACAAAGAGAATCATCAAAATAGATAAACCCAGTAAAAAGTAATGAGGTAACAACATAATATGAATAAATAGTCGAATTTTAAACTTTTTTTTTGAAGTCGGTTAAAAACCGGCTTTTTAAGTAATCGCTATTATCGGTGTTCAAAATCCTAATCGGTTCACATCACTACTGCGTTGGTACATACATTATACATAGTACCGATATGTGCAAAAACCAGCCGGGCTAGCATGCGCACCACGACAAAAGTTTGTCTACCCCTTTTCTCGAATTATCTCTTTATGTCTACAGTAGCTAGCATGCGTGCACGTGGTACTCTTCTCGTCACGACAATTGAAGAGATAACAAGAAATTTTAGTTATCTCTACGGGAGCTAACATGACATCGTAATTTTCAAAGACTACGATAAACGAAATACATATATTAATATTATAAATATTATTATAATATCTTTTGTATAACATGGCGTTTGCATTCCGTTTAGTCTTCGGAAGAGAATTATGTCTCTCGTATTGCGCATGCTAGGGTAATCGAGAAAATACTCGATGTAGACATTATCTATCTCTCTCGTCAAGAGAATATCTCGTTGTACGCATGCTAGCCCGGCTGAAAAATCCTCACTGCTATTTTTAGAAAAGTCAAACATTTTAATTACATAAGTATACCAGTTTGATGAAATCGTCAGACATAAAACATGTTTGGTATTGTTGTTTTTATGTAGGTATTGTAATTGTTAAAAATTTTGTTAAATAAAGTTTTTAAATAGTAATAAATGTTATGTATTATTTTTTTTGTCTTGAAAACATACTCAGGAATGCCGGAAAGATAATATTTTAGTTGCAATTTATTTGAAACATGTATGTAATAATATGACAGTTTCCCTGTTGATAAACGAAGCAATTTTCGTTATCGAATCGAAGTAACCTTGACCGTGACTAATATTATGGCAAAGCATAATGAAAAAACTTGCTTGCTTTTCCACAGCGATAGCCTAATCGATTTCACATCCATGGTTTCATAGGACGTTGTTCTTGTTACTTGCATAACAACAGTTAAGTAGGTACACTATACATATGCGCATATATACTACTCAAAACAAAATAAGGGCCACCACTAATTTTTACGATTATTATTTTTTGGTCAAGATTTTTTGCTCTGATTGTTTTAAATTAAATAAAACAATGTTTTTTAAATGAAATTAAATAAATTCTAATGCAATTAAATAAAACTTACGAAATCTTAGGACTGTTTTTGATTTTTATCACTTTTATGGCCGTTTACACTTAACATTAGCATTAAATTGTAGACTAAACGCACAGCTGAATAATTGTTTACTTTTGCGTTGTTTAATAACGGGTATGTCCTCCCCTTTTCAAAACACATTCTTTAAGAGCGTGCATAAGGCGAGCAAAAAATCAGATTTCACCCGCGCGCCCGATGAAACAAAATATACACAAAGCCTCGTGTCAGAGTGCGATAGACGATATGGTTTTGAGCGCATTACGAATGTAAAAAACGACAAATATGTTATTTTGTATATAATTCCGAAACTAAAAGTAATTACATTAAATGCCTAAGCATAGCCTTTACTCATATTTAAATGTAATTAATTATCAAATTTTTGTCTTAATGGTCATAACCATATCGAGTATAAATAGAAAAAATATAAAAATTAGAGGTTACTTCGTGATTATATTTTATCGAGGAAATTTCCTTATTTTATGTTTTTGATAAAGGTCAACCCTTGCAAATATCACGTAGTTTGTCATATATTTTTATTTTAAGATTTGGTCTGGAACTTTTCATGTCAAAACAAATAGAAGATGGTAATTTTGCATTATGCACACTCTTAACCTTCGATGGCATGCTTTTAATAAGATGGCGAATGTTTTTCTCTGGGATCTCCTCCCAGCACCTTTTCAACGATTGAATTAACTGTTGCTGGTTGTGCACATCCTCTTCAGCTGCCTGCATACGGCGTTTTTATTGGTCCCAAAGGTGTTCAATTGGATTTAGGTCAGAGCTGTTCGCAGGCCATGCCAAAACCTGAATATTGGCTTCCTCCAGTACAGAGATGGTCGCCCGGGCTGTGTGCGGTCGTGCATTATCCGGCATCAGAATGAAACCGTCCACCACTTGTTGTGAAAATGGAATGACATATGGCCTGACAACCTGTTCGATGTAACTCTGAGATGTGACAGTGCCCTCATTCAGAAAAACAAGGTCAGTTTTACCTTGTAAGCTAATCCAGCCCTAGACCATAACATTTGGACCACCATACCTGTCACGTTCGTGAAGCAAGGATCAGAAAACCTTTCTCCGCTTCTTCGCCACACTCGCATCGTCGATCGTCACTAGAAAACTTTACCTTACACTCATCCGTTAAAAGCCCTTACGCCATTCCTCCATGCCCCATTCAAGATGTTGACGTGCAAACCTTAATCGATTTGCACGATGAGTCCCCGTCAGTTTAGTGCGGGTTACAGGTCTTCCTGAACGTTGCTGGTCTTTGTGCAAACGATTCCTAATGGTCTGGTCGCTGACAAGGGTACCATTAGTCTGGCGTAATCGGTTTTGTAATGCGCGTGCTGTCACATTACGATCACGTCGTGCAGTAAGTTGCACGTACCGGTCTTCCTGGGCAGTGGTAGCACGAATTTTTCCAGAGCCACTACGCCTGGATACACTCCCGGTCTCCTGATACCTTTTCCAACAGTTTTGAATAGCCCTTCGCGAATATCCCAGCTGTAAGGCCACGGAACGTTGAGACCGACCAGCCTCTATCATCGTTACGGCTCTGGTAGCAGAAACATTGTTCAAATAGCGTCGAATTCACGTCATTTTACGGATAAATTATCAAATTACACGTTTAAATTCCGAAAACATCCGTAATTGTCAGTAGACTTGCATAAACTAACCCGAAAACAAATCCGAAAAAAAAACTCTACTCACTTCACAATCAAGTGAGACATTAAAATTCTCTACCATACCGTCAACACTAATATCCCTAGTGCTTCATTGTTATCCTCGTTAACTTGACACTTGAGAACATAGTGGCATTCATAAAAAATAAATCAAGCAGCGAAGGTCAGCAAAAAATGGACTCAAAACAAAAATACTCGGGTGGCCCTTATTTTGTTTTGAGCAGTATAGTTATTGTTTTGGTGTAAGTATTATAATGAAGGTACCTAATTCAAGGATTAAAAGATTTTGTTATATCAAAATGACAGAAATGTCCAAGCAAGCTTATATTATTTTGCTGTTCTTTAGCAGTTACGGGTTTATTTTATTTTTTATTTTTTTATGAATCATTACCGTAATTTATGTCGTTCATCGTTACATAGCACAATATGTTTTTTTATAATTTGTTCCGACTGAATGATTGTTCGTCGTTGAGAGTAAACTATTGAACGTACACATGATTTAAATTTAGACAGGGTTATTTCACTAAATAACCATCCCTACCCCAAGGGGTGGAAATAGGTGAAAAAGTTTCCGCAGGGAGGGTGGCATAGAAGTTTTTTAAATTAATTACATTTAAATGCATGAAATATATTTTACGCGAGTAAAGTTACGGAAAACAACTATAAATTTATAAATAAATAATAATAAAAATTATTATCTATAACACATACACTTTCATCTGTTCCAACGGCAAGCAATTTAATGCTTGTTTTATAATTTATAAGCAACAGCCTGCTGATATACCTACTTATTTTATTTTTTTATCGATAAATGAGTACATAATTATATTACAACACATACCCAGACTCGAGGCAGGAATCGAACCCACAACCCCTCGGAGCAGAAAGCAGGGCCACAAACTGCGCCAACGGGCTAGCCGAAATATTAATATATTGTATATTTGCAAGCTGCACATACCGCTTACATAAGTCGCTCGTATATGGAACTAATACTGACCAGTGAAAGCGGTTAGGTAAAATGCACAAATAGCTTCGCCCTCATCAAGATTTCACTCCGATAACTATCTGGTTTAGCGACAGTGGCAACTGGCAGGTCTAGCTGGCAATTTATTCAACATCACTGCAATCAGTGTATTCAAATGTGATGTTTGAGTAAAATTATTGCCGTTTGCGGGTGTCATTTAACAGAACATTGACATGTTAGTATTCTTAATCATTTGTTGCAACGATATTTAGCTTAACATTTTATAGTAAGGGCAACATCGAGTAATTAGAAAGTTGGTCTGTTACTAACTCGAGGGTACAAAAGTATTGAGTTCTTTATTCAAATTATAGATCGTGGTCAAGATTATTACCAACGACTGTATTAGAAAGTGGAAACTTTACCGAATAGGGCATAACGTCGGCTTGAAGAAATAAAATTTTAAAATATAGTAGTCATTTGCCGTTAAACATTGATAAATAAATGATCAATAGTCATAATATATTTTGTGGGTACAATAATAAGAAAGATAATTTTAATTTTTTTTAATGAACGAATGTTTTTTAACTGTCGAAGTAAATGTCATCTTATACCTACTTTCGTAATTTTAAAAACCATGCGAGGTGAACACGTAAAACGCCATTTTGAACGGAAGTTATTAGATACACTTAAGTAAGCTACACTAATACTAATGAACGTTATAACGTCACGAAAAAAAGAACGTGTTGAATGAGGTTACAATCGTTATTCCAACCAAATAAATCTGTATGCGTATTCGTTTCACGAGAACACTGACTTTTCAGAATTAGTTCTCTTATTTTAACTACATACAAGTCGTAGGCGGATCTTATTGTATCTGTAACATAAAGGTCTATTTATTTCTATTACAGTGAAATATAGTTTTCTAAACAAATATTGGTAAACAAAGGTTTGAGTTAGATGATATTATATGTATATTATGTACAAATTGTAAACAGGAAATTGTTACGTTAAAAGAGGCGATTGTACCAGTGGGTGTGCCTCCTGATTGTTACAGCCGCCATTTTATTGCGCATTTGCTATGTATCCTGTGTTTTGTATACTTACTGAATGATTATAATACATTTCCAAACAAAAATGTTCTGTATTCCCTGGCCTTAAGGTCCCTAAAATTAAAAGCATATCGTGTAGCTCTATCCGAGGCCATTTTGCGTAATTAATAACTATCAAGCTCTACCAAACTTTAAATATTATCGTATGATTTACATCTTTGTTTTAATTTATTTGTATTTGTTAAAATTGACTCGCATCACTATCGGTCACAACTCACAAGGTCTAGTTCTGTGAGATTTATGTGAATAACTATTGCAATCGGTTCTATATCTCGCAGATTCTTTAGATGTCTCAAATCTTAAAGAGAGCTTGTAACTATAAAACAAAGTTACGACAAGCTGAAATCGAAGCAATAGAGTTTACATGAGTACTATGTATGCACCCATGTCTTGGAAACAAAAGATATTTGAATCTGGAATAAAATTAAAAGAAGGATAAGTTGTAAACAAAGACTGAATGAATATTCCACGTTCGTGCTGTGATTATGCCGGCAACATACATGCAACATAATAAATATTGGTACTTAACGCACAGGTATTGAGATAGTATCAATAAGGAAACGAAGCTTTTATATTATTATTTTACGGAACTAGTCAGATGTTATTTTTAATACTATGACTAATATCAATTGTAGTTTTGTAAACTGTATTAATTGCTGAGACGGATGACTGATATGGAATGAACATATAAGATGACTTAGAATTACGATAACACTGAATGTGTTGTAATATATCGCAATAGATAACAAATTTAAAGGTGTTTATCAGAATGTACTGTGAGGTAAATAATCAAAAGGTTACTTTAGGTTATCAGAGGAAAGAATTCATAGACTTAGTTGAAATGATCGCGTAACGTGGGCGCAGTGCACACAGTCGCACACGCAGCGATGGGTGCGGCCATGTAGGTCGTTGAACCGGCTTTGTTTGCCAACTCAGCTGTACTCACGTCTCCATATGAATAATATTATCGATGATATAGCGTCCCCAATAGATACAAAGGGCCGATTGCTACTAGTCATTTGCATAATACGTCAGCTGACTTTTTTTAACGTATTCAAATACAAACTACGAACTCGGTGAAAACGTTACAACCTTAGAAGTTACAACACAATGACATTGCAGAAAGCGTAGTGAGATCCATCGTCGCGGTTCACTTATTGTTTTCGATATGTTGCGAACGATTTTAACCCTATCTTTTAAAAGAGAAATTTAAAATGTTGATTATTTATCATTTTTATAATTTAATTTTCTGTAGAAGATTGAGAAACTTTATTTATTATTGTACAATATTTGCTAATATATTGTATAACGTCCCTTTAAAGTACTGTGGACGGATGTGAAAGCTGTAGGTATTGGCATCGGCTATGGTTACACGTTGGAAGGCTACCGTTCGAGATAAGATAACTTCAGGTCACGATCTGCTGCTAATATTAATGTTCACCAAGTGTGAACTTATCTTTAGAGGAATCTTGGCTCTATACATTAAATAAAGACATTTTGCAATCGATCCTCTGCTCTGAGGACGACCTCGTAACATTTCGAATTTATTGTTTTGACCTAAAATGAGGGATTATACTCAAGTTTACAAAGATATTGTATCTGTCCTTATATTATGCTGTCAATTTATTGACAGATAAATCTATTTCAAATAAATTTATTGAAATGTAACTATAAAAATATATATGTTGCTAAAAATCTCCTAAAATGACGGTAATTCCATAAAACTTCGTTATAATAATGTTAATTTCGTCAAAAAAAGTTATTGATAAAACCAAGTGTAAAACTATAGCTATGCTATATTTCAACAAAGGTCATCTCAGTAAGTTAAGAACTTTCTACTTTGAAAAAATATATAATTATTATTGATTATTATTATTATTATTTTGATTAATTTAATTTTTAATAAAAGATAACGTTTACCTCCTGTCATAAAAATATGCTGTAGTCATATTTCTTTTGTGAAATTATATCCAATAAATGATTAGAGAATAATAAATTTACAGAACAACAATAGAAATAATGAGATAATATTATCTACAGATACGGATAACCTTGCGTTACTTTTATACTTTATCAAGCAATATAAGTAGAATATTGAATTCATAAAATATAATATTAATATCATTACATCTTTATTATTTTCGTAAAACAACTCATTCCACAGAAATAGCTAATGAGATCATAATTATTATGGCAGGGCCGGATCTACCATATGGCTTTTTGGGCTTAAGCCCAGGGCCCCGTGGATTCAAGGGGCCCCCAGCTAAGTCAAGTCAAAGTCAATAAAAACCGGCCAACTGCGAGTCGGACTCGCGCACCGAGGGTTCCGTACAGACAAAATTATTAAAAATATTTTTATTATAATATGATGTAACTAAAAATTAATGCTTTTTGCAATGTTCCCTTTATCTGTACTATAAGAAGTTGCTTCGTACTAAATTTCAAGATTCTGAGTTCACGGGAAGTACCCTGCAGGTTTTGATCCCCTTGCGAGTAGTTGCGAGTTTCAAAAATGCGGCTAAATAGGGGATCGGACAGTAATCAGATTAAAATCTATAATGTACTTAGATAGAATAAATATACTGTTTTACGATTATTTATCGAATAATAATTTTATATAATTCATTTAAATATTTTTAAATGATAAAATAAAATGTTGTTATTTACAATATTATTAATCTGTACTAAAACACTAACTAGAGTGCGTGACGTCATTTGTGGGTTACAAGCCACAGAGTACTTTAGAAAAGAGCAAGCATTGACTGCACGGGTTATTCTATGGTTATTCTATCCGTATGTTCAACGTACTCTGTGCTTTATATACTCTATGTTTATGACCCACAATTGACGTAACGCGCTGTCAGATGTCATAAAGTGGCGTTTTGGCGGGATTTTTGAACAAACAATATTAAAACATGATTTTGAGTACCTAAAAGGCTGTAAATTAATAAAATTTTATTTTTTATGGGTATAAGTATCCATAAAGATTAATTAAAAACACTTTTTGAAAATTTGTCCGATCCCCTATTGTTGTTTCTTTTCATTGCGTTGACATAGAAGTTGGATTTTGTTACACCTTAAAGGTATTATAGATTTGAGTATTTTATATGAATTTCATTTTATTCTCTTTATGCGTTTAAGAGAAAAGGGGTAGTAATTTTAAAATTAATTAACATATTTTTATTATATGATTGAACTAAAACTTAGCTATTAAACGTTGCTTCGTACCAAATTTCAAGATTCTGAGTTCACGTTAAGTACCCTGTAGGTTTGAATATAGATGCGACTTTCAAAATATGCGGCTTAAATTGCTGTTTCTTTTGATGACGTTGAGATAGAAGTATAATTTTGTTACAGCTTAAAGGTATTATAGTCCAGTCAAATTAGTCCTTAAAATAGAAGTAAGGTTACAAAAATTCCCATAGAGCTAAAATTATTATGAATGTTCAGAATACTATTATAAATGAATTGTGAAAAGTCCCCATCAATCCCCTTTGTGCAAAATTTTTTATTAATGGTGAAAGTTTGCAAAAATAGGCTCTTCGCGTTTTTCAGCTAAACAATGAGTTTAACAGCAAAAATAGTCCAAACAAAAATTGTAGATCATCCGATTTTCTACAAAAAACTCATAAATTTTTTGTAGAGAATCGGATGATCTACAATTTTTGTCTGAACTATTATTGCTGTAAAACGTTTAGCTAAAAAACGCGAAGAGCCTATTTTTGCAAACTTTCACCATTAATAAAAAATTTTGCACAAAGGGGATTGATGGGGACTTTTCACAATTCATTTATAATAGTATTCTGAACATTCATAAAAATTTTTAGCTCTATGGGAATTTTTGTAACCTTCATAGTCTTATTTGACTGGACTATTATAGACTTGAGTATTCGATATGAATTTTAATTTACGACCTTTACGCGTTCATGAGAAAAGGGGTAGTAAGTAAAAAAAATTTACCATATTTTTATTATATGATTGAACTAAACATTTATACTTTTCGCAATTTTCCCTTTATCTGTGCTATAAGACGTTGCTTCGTACCAAATTTCAAGATTCTGAGTTCACGGGAAGAACACTGTAGGTTTTGATTCCCTTGCGAGTGTCGAAGTATAAACGGCTATATCTTTTGATTGCCTTGGTTTCGAAGTTTGATTTTTTCACAGGTTCAAGGAACAGTAGGCATGACATATTTGATATAATGTCAGACATAATATAATAACAGACAGACGGACAACAAATTGATCCTATAAGGGTTCCGTTTTTTCCTTTTGAGTTACGGACACGGAGCCCTAAAAATAGGCGATAATGCGAAAAAATCAATAATTTTATTAAATTAAACAGATCGTATGACAGATTTGCATCCCTGCAAATCCTACGACTAATCAAACCTTTTCAATTCATTTCATTCAAGTCTACGTTCAGGTGTTGATACTTCGAAGTGATAGTTAAAATGTTCGGCTGCCATTACACATGCATCTCAATCGTGGTCAAATTAGGGGGGCCCCTAAGTAGTATTAGCCCAGGGCCCCCTAAACTCACGGTCCGGCCCTGTATTATGGGACTTAGAACAAACTGAGGTAGGGCACAGCCTGCTGTGCTCCATATTTTGAGCAGCAAATTTCCTGAAATTTGCTGCTCAAAATATGGAGCAGCCCGACTGGGGTAGTACCTCGACCTTACAGAAGACCACAGCTAAATAATACTGTTTTCAAGCAGTATTGTGTTCCTGTTGGTGAGTAAGGTGACCAGAGCTCCTGGGGGGGATTGGGGATAGGGTCGGCAACGCGCTTGCGACGCTTCTGGTGTTGCAGGTGTCTATAGGCTACGGTCTTACCATCAGGTGAGCCGTACGCTTGTTTGCCAACCTAGTTACATAAAAAAAAAAACAAAAAAAAAAAACAAAAATGTGAAGTATTACTCGCTAAATTTCGGATTCTCAACATTAAGGTTTTAGACCAATTTGCATAAATATGGAAAGTATTAGTCGTACAAAATTGTTGTTTTTTTCTGATTTGTGTACATTTCTCACGTAGTGAATTATAAGTTCTTTTGAGAAGTCAGGACTTCTTAAACCGTAAGGTTTTAGACTAGTTCTATACGTCAATCACTCATATGATATAGTTTTATATACTTAAATCTTACTAAACAATATAAAACCTTTGTATGAATATGTAAAAAACGCAATTTAACTTTACAATTATAATTATTACATCTATACTTAATATTATAAAGAGGTAAAGTGTCTAACTTCGTTTGTTTGTAGGGGGTAAACTTCGCAAATACTTATCCGGTCATGAAAATTCTTTTACTAAAAGAAAGCTACACTATTCAGGAGTGACATAGGGTATATTTTATTGTTATTAAACAAAAAATTCAGTGAAAAATAATAGTATATGTAAATCAAGTCGGATAAATGCGAGTGAGATGAAAACTTTACTATATCGTTGAATCACAATAATAATAATTAACGCCCAACGAAGTGGGCACAGGTCGGCTAGTTATAAATAATTTGTTTGTATTGTCAACAGGCGTTGGCCGAGGCAGTAGCCAGTCGGGGAGCGAGCGCGAGTCAGATGAGATCCCTCGAGGGCCGGAGGCGTCAGCGCCGGTGCCCATCCCCGACAGCGAGGACCTGCAGAGGCGTAAGGAGGAAGCGCGCAGGAAACGCCGCAGGAAGAAGCGCTCCGGCAGCTCGGTGGTCACATCATGTTTCCAAGGTATGTTCACTCGTTTGTCGACTCAATTTAAAGTAACACAATCTCTCTCCTTAATTTTATCCATTCCTTAGGGGTCGACGAAGTGTAATTGTGTGACAAGGGGTGGGGAGGGGTCCAAATGTTTGCAACATCACATTTCAAAATGGAAGTATAAAAACATGTAAATTGCAAAATGTGTTACGTCTCATAAATGTGACCCAGCTGTGACAAGGACGTAATTTATGAATGGCTCTTAAAAGCATTTTCCTATGTTCATATAATAGTGTTTGTTAACAAACAAATAAAAAACCAACTACAACTTTACTTACATCGACAAGTATGATATAATTATTTTACTAATTATTTGGGATGGTATACTTATTTTACTAATTATTAGGGATAAAACAAAGATGTACTAAAGGCGATCTTATCGCTGAAGAGCGATTTCTTCCTGATAAACTTTGGGCTTTTGTTTGAATTAATTAATTAGCATTTTAATTATTCAGTTGCTACAAATGTGACAAAGTCGTAACAGTACTTGTATCCCAAGTAAAGCGGAACAGTACCTCTAGCTAGTTTTTCTAAAGTCATTCTCTATCGAATTCTTTTCGATAGAGAATGACTTGGTACATGTTAACAACTTATCTAGTATGTTGATTATGTGGGCCTCACAAATATTTGTTATTCTCAGTTGCTTATCATATCTGATAATACCAGTTAAAGCATGTTAGCGAGATTATCGTTTTATTCACCTCTTAGATTGTTTGGTAAAAGATTATGAAAATTAAATTTCAATAAAAGTATAGAAAGTATCTTTTTAGTACACTTTTGTAAAAATATATATAAAGAAAAAGAAATATAGGTACTTAGTAAATATAAATAACCCGTGTGTAAGATAACATGTGATGCATCATGCATGTGTACAAGTCAGTGTTCAGTTAAAAGGCTTCAATGGCATACGCGTTCTAAAAATGTGCAATTGAAATCCCTTTACTCAGCGTATGATGCAAAGAAAACGTTATGAGGCATGTGCAATAAAAAGTATCACAGTTTCATTTTTTCTAAATTTTAATGGATTACTACGTAACGGCGAAATAAGCCCTGCTATTTGCACTATAAATTGAAAGCCGTTCATTTAAATGAATTAATGATCACTAAATGGTACTTTTTCGCAATTACACCTACTACAACATTTCAAAGTAAAATACATTTAGTCTATAATATTATTGGACTTAAGATGAACGGAATTAAATCTGTCTTATTTACGGCAGTAGAAACAATTAAAGTTTTTGTTCAGAAATTAAAATTAGATTTTGAAATTTACTTTCATTTTTGAAAATTACCCACCGAGTAGGATTGGTATAATATTTAATTATTTATATACAATTTTTTTTTCTATAACGTGTATAATTTGTTTATTTTTTTCAGACCTTTACAAGCTAACAGGCGAGGTTCTGGGCGAGGGCGCGTACGCCTCGGTTCAAACTTGCGTCAACATATACACGGGGCAGGAGTTTGCAGTGAAGATCATCGACAAGGTACCGGGGCACGCCCGCGCCCGGGTGTTCCGCGAGGTGGAGACCTTCCACTACTGCCAGGGACACCCGAACATAATCCAGCTCATTGAATTCTTTGAGGACACAGACAAGTTTTACCTTGTCTTCGAGAAGGTGAGGACTCTAAATATACAGATATACAGAATAAGTTTACAGCCTATATTATTATTATTATTAATCTTTCGTTGCTTTATCACTCTTGCACTAGTGTGTAACGCGGTAACATCGTTTTCTCACCACCATGCGTAGACTGGTAGAGATCTCTTCTAAAGATAAGTTAACTTTTTTTTTACTAACATGATGTATATTTATGATTTTAAAGTGCAATAAAGAATATAATATACTTTAGGGGCTATAAAATACATCACGGGGAATTTTACCGTTTTCGACCCGTTCCCTCCCGCTGCGCTGTCACGCTAAGTCACACTTTCAGTGACTAGACAGTCACGTAAAAGCTAAAAACAAATATTACGTTAAAGCTAAGCCCTATCGAAAAAATGATGTCGTGATTAAAAATAGCATACATAAAAATCATCGATGATTTCTCTTATCCCGTCATGTAATTATTATAACTATTATAAGATATTTTTGTTACGTTATTTTTGATTCGCGATAAATATTCTAGTTGTGAATGGGATGTTAAGTAGGTACATATATGTCTTTAATTAATCGTGGAAATGTAACAATAAAATACAAATTTTGCTATTAATTAGAACGACGCGAATTTTTAATCTAAAAGATTTGTACATAATGTTAAATTCATTCATAACGAATTTAGATTAGTGTTAAAAGTTAAAGATTTAGGGACTGCTCTCTTTTTCAACATCGAATTCCACTGTAGGTATTTATGAGATATTTATATGAGCAAAAATGAATATAAAAGCTTTTTAGCTATTTGATACGAAACAGTAGGTACAGGGCCGTCTTAAGCATATTCCGCGCCGGGGTGCGGGTAATCAGCCCGCGCCCCTGCTGTTGTAAAAAATGAGTTTAGAGGTCAATAAAATTTCCAATTTCTAGCATTTGGCGCCCCTTAGGAGCCCGCGCCCGGGTGCGTTGCACCCCTTGAACCCCCGGGTAAAGTCGGCCCTGAGTAGGTACCTACTAATGGCCTCGACCCTGCTGTTAAAGTTTAATCGTAAGCTATTTGCAGGATAAACCATCCACTAGTGGTGAAACAGTCCCTAACCTTATTCAAGTCGGAAATCTATTATGTATAATATTTTGTCGCAAAACGAGAACTATATTAGCTTGACCTTTACGAAGTACTTAACGGCTTAGGCTTTATTTACTATTAACTTATATAATAATCGTTTCAAACAAGTCCATGTATGCTTAGTTAATACAAATCTTGTTAAGAGTTACATTACCTTATTTCTCGTACCGTATTATAATGCCGTTAAATGAAATATGATTAGCAGTTATAGTTATTAAAATTTTTAATTTAATTTAACTAATAATAATGTATCATACAAATATGTCGCATTGTTTTTGTTTGTAGCGTCTGTACTCTGTTTGTAATTACAAGGGGGCATAATATAGGGCACAAGTTGACATGACTAGTAGACTAAACTAGTATAATAATTAAGGTTAATGTATGTCATCAGCGTCGTTAATGCCTTTTTAACCGACTTCAAAATAAGGAGGAGGTTCTCAATTCGACTGTTTTTTATTTATTTATTTATTTATGTTACCTCAAAAGTTTCGACTGGGTGGATTGATTTTGATGATTATTATTTAATCGAAAGGTTGTGTATGTCATGGGGTCACCATTTAAATTTGATTAAGATTTGACACGTACCTACTTTTTGAGTAATCTCGAATAATGCACTCATTGACTTGTCTATTTTTTCGTCTATCTACGTTGCGTTGCTGGTCGATGTGACTGAAGTCGTTTTTTTTCGTTTGCAAGCAAACACAATTATTTTTTTTTAATTAGAATTGTTATTTTGATTCAAAAAGCGTCTCGATTTTTAACCGACTTCGAAAAAAGGAGGAGGTTCTCAATTCGACTGTTTTTTTTTTAATGTATGTTAGCTTAGAACTTTTGACTGGGTGGAACGATTTCGATCAATTTTGTTTTAATTGAAAGGAGTTGCGTGTCATGTGGTCCCATTTTTTTTAAAATAAGATCTGACAAGTACTTTTAGAGTTATATCTAATAATGCGTATTTACTTGACTACTTTTTCGTCGACCTACGTTGTATTATACCGCATAACTTTTTACTCGGTGTACCGATTTTGATGATTCTTACTTTAATCGAAAGCTAATACTTGTCATCTAGTCTTCGTGAAATTAGATCGAGATCTGATTACAACTTTTTGAGTAATCTTTAATAGCGCGTATTTACTTGACTATTTTTTCGTCTTATTACGTTGTATTACTTGTCGATGTAATTGAAGTCGGTTTTTTTTCGTTTGCGAGCAAACACAATTATCTATAAGCCAAGTTAAGTTTTAATCCGATTATTTTTTGAAATCGAAATACAATCCCTATAATATATAAATATATAACGGAAACAATCTAGATAATAAATATTATGTAGTGACGTAATTAAAACCTCAATTTCTTGTTACAATATCCACTCTTTTATTAAACTAACTAATAGCAATAAAAATATCGCTTTTAGGACACACTTGTCTATAACGAGGCAGAATGAACAAACACAAAGAGAAGACAACGGTAACAAATTCTGTACAATAACATTGTATGTTAATAATGTTAGAAAGTGCACAAGTCGCCTTCAATAATTGCAGATTTCTTCTTAGATTGAGTACGCAAGTGCGTCGCGGCGAATATTGCGAGATTCATCAAACAAAACAATTAAACATTATTGTGTTCATTATATAAATTTTGCACACACGCTAATTATTGTGTTGGTTTATAAAATGTTGTTTCGCGAGTTTCATTTGCAATGAGTTTGCATATTTATAAGTCAAGGTTCAACTTTATTTGTCATCGTTACCATTTTAGCATTAATTTTTATTCAAAAGTGAAATAACGCTGAATGTTGAACAGTGTATTTATTACACGATGACGCATCATATTAATTCGGATACACCGCTGTATCTATACTTAATATTATAAAGCTGAAGAGTTTGTTTGTTTGTTTGTTTGAACGCGCTAATCTCAGAAACTACTGGTCCGATTTCAAAAATTCTTTCAGTGTTAGATAGCCCATTTATCTAGGAAGGCTATAGGCTATATTGTTTCAAATTAACGCGTGTGAAACCGCGGGGCACAGCTAGTGTATAATATATGTATATGTAAAAGTATAAAATTATAACGAATAGTTATCGTCGAGTTATATGAACTCCAGACATTTTTCTACACATTACTCAATTGTTTTTTTTTTTAATTACGCTAATAAAGATATTGAGTTCAATATTCATATCAATAACTGTATGAAATAATAACGCTAATAAATTATAATAGCCTATAAACTATTCTAGCTATCTATCTATATATAGTTATTCAATCGAGTTAAGGCAGGCGAGGAAGCCGGTTTACACCGGTAAGTGTTAAGCTTCTAACAAGGCCAAAGCTAGTTACAAATGCTCTAACATTACTGTCGGTATGTGAATAGCCGTTCCTCGACCATTACCTGACGTTTATTGTATAGCCAGTATCACTAGCAAATACCTAAATAATTTTATCGAAATAAAGATCGAAACTAAAATATTACTTTAGAAAATTTTTCATCATAATAAATTCGTTTAGATATTTTTTTGCTAAATGTCAATTTTGTTAGTGCTTGCAAAACCGGATCTGCGCTAGACCTAGTCTGCGCTTGGGACATTGTTGAACGACGGTTATAAAGATATCCTGTCGCAAAAAAAAGTTTAGGGGTAGGGACGTAGAGTAAATGGTGCGGAAATTTTAAGTAGGGGTTTAAAAACAAAAGGACCGATGCATGTTTAATTGTTTTAACATAATATACTAGAAGTAGATTCACGGTGTCACGAGTAGAATCAAGGAAACAAACGCCAGTACGTTTATCTATACTAATATTATAAAGAGGAAAGGTTTGATTGTTTGTTTGCATTGAATAGGTTTCGAAACTAGTGAACCGATTTTAAAAATTCTTTCACTTTCGGGGGAAGCTACACTATCCGCGGGTGACATAGGCTATATTTTATTTTCAAAAAAATTAGGCCAAAAAATTTATTTTTGTTAAATATCCGTGCGAAGCCGGGGCGGGATGCTAGTGATAGATACGTTTGCAGTAATCAGGTTTAAGAATTTTATTTCTTATAAGAATAATACAATTCACTTTCATAAGAAACAAAGTTTAAACATAAGGGGCAGTTACGTACAATCAAAAAAATTTAAAAAATATTGGAGGTAGTTAGATAAAGTTTGTTTACAAATGAATATGTTTAAAGATTCCTTAGACTATGCGAAACTGGATGTGGCATGTAATAGGTAATGTAATGATATTTTTTTTGTTACAGATCAACGGCGGTCAGCTCCTGTCCAGGATACAGGAGCATCAGTACTTCTCAGAGCCGCAAGCGGCGGAGATTGTCCGGGAGATAGCGAACGCGCTCCACTTCCTTCACGGCAAGGGCGTGGCTCACCGCGACCTGAAGCCCGAGAACATTCTGTGCGTCAACCGCGACAGTCTCTGCCCGGTCAAGATTTGTGACTTCGATCTCGGGAGCGGCATCAGTTTCACTTCGAGTCTCGCGAGCCCACTGGCGACCCCGCAGCTCATGACGCCAGTAAGACATTAACATTCAAATATAATTTACTCATTTTAGTCTTTGTTTATCTTTGTAGTATTTTTAATCATAATAAATTTAATAAAGGTTACTAAAATTAAGTCATTGAAATTAAAAATGTTCATATTGGAATTTCCTCGGGATCAGCAAACAGTTTCATGATTACATATTTTAGATGCACACACGCATATATACTCTTTTGTTTATATACATATATTATAGAAGTACAGTCTTTAACAACAGAACCTTAATAATGTTCAAACTTATAATTTAAATTAATTATGGTCGAAGTGGGCGACCACTAGTTTATATAGATAGATGGTTTATATATAACCACTGTGCAGGTGGGCAGTGCAGAATTCATGGCGCCCGAAGTGGTATCCCTGTTCGCGGGCTCGGCGGCGACGCACTACGACAAGCGCTGCGACCTGTGGTCGCTGGGCGTCATCGCGTACATCCTGCTGTGCGGCTACCCGCCCTTCCGCGCCGACTGCGGCACCGACTGCGGCTGGGAGCGCGGCGACAACTGCCGCGCTTGCCAGGACCTGCTCTTCACTTCCATTCAGGTACACTTCGTTTAAAGTGAAACATTGTCTCCAACTTTTTCGTCTGTGTGTCGCATGTCGCGTGACGGTCGGCCGCGCGGTACGATTGATAAAGCGATTTTTATACTCTTAAATTCTTAATGGAATATTATTCCAAAATTGTTTTTGTTAAATGTCCATAATGTGAAAAAAAGTTTCACTTTTACCGTGGTTTCATAAAACTACACAGGTTTTTTTTTTAATACAACTAGGTCGGCAAGCGTTAGCAAGCGTACGGCTCACCTGTTAGTAAGCGATTACCGTAGCTTATACATGCGTCAGATAAATCAATGACATTCTGATGCTAAAATAAAATGTCAATGAACAAGGAAAGACAATAATTTTGTATGATAAAGACAAATGAACTAACAGTCAAGAATGGGTTACTTGTATCTTGTAATAGTGACATTTACAAATTTAGATGCATTTATTTAGGTTGCATTTGTTGAGGTAGGGCACAGCAGGAAATTTCCTGCTCAAAACATTATGGAGCAGCCCGACTGGGTGACCTCGACCTTACTGAAGATCACAGCTAAATAATACTGGTTTTTAAGAAGTGTTGTGTTTCTGTGGTGAGTAAGGTGACCAGTGCTCTTGGAGGGGATGGGGGTAGGGTTGGCAACGCGCTTGCGATGCTTCTGGTGTTGCAGACGTCTATAAGCTACGGTAATAGCTTACCATCAGCTGAGCTATGCGTTTGTTTGCAGACCTGCTTATAAAAAAAAAAAAGATATTGCAACAAGTATAGCTACACACGTGTTGCGAAGTACCAGGTGAATATGAATCGTGAAGAGATTAAAAGAACTGTCGTTAATTACAGGAGGGCCGGTATTCGTTCCCCGAGGAGGAGTGGTCGCACATATCTAGCGAGGCGAAGGAGCTGATCGGGCAGCTGCTGGTGCGCGAGGCGTCGCACCGGCTGAGCGCGGAGCGCGTGCTGCAGCACCCGTGGCTGCGGCGCGCCGACCCCGCCGCGCACTACCCGCCGCTGCTCACGCCGCACAACATCAAACGGTTAGTATCTATATATTAGTAAGGAGCTGATCGGGCAGCTGCTGGTGCGCGAGGCGTCGCACCGGCTGAGCGCGGAGCGCGTGCTGCAGCACCCGTGGCTGCGGCGCGCCGACCCCGCCGCGCACTACCCGCCGCTGCTCACGCCGCACAACATCAAACGGTTAGTATCTATATATTAGTAAGGAGCTGATCGGGCAGCTGCTGGTGCGCGAGGCGTCGCACCGGCTGAGCGCGGAGCGCGTGCTGCAGCACCCGTGGCTGCGGCGCGCCGACCCCGCCGCGCACTACCCGCCGCTGCTCACGCCGCACAACATCAAACGGTTAGTATCTATATATTAGTAAGGAGCTGATCGGGCAGCTGCTGGTGCGCGAGGCGTCGCACCGGCTGAGCGCGGAGCGCGTGCTGCAGCACCCGTGGCTGCGGCGCGCCGACCCCGCCGCGCACTACCCGCCGCTGCTCACGCCGCACAACATCAAACGGTTAGTATCTATATATTAGTAAGGAGCTGATCGGGCAGCTGCTGGTGCGCGAGGCGTCGCACCGGCTGAGCGCGGAGCGCGTGCTGCAGCACCCGTGGCTGCGGCGCGCCGACCCCGCCGCGCACTACCCGCCGCTGCTCACGCCGCACAACATCAAACGGTTAGTATCTATATATTAGTAAGGAGCTGATCGGGCAGCTGCTGGTGCGCGAGGCGTCGCACCGGCTGAGCGCGGAGCGCGTGCTGCAGCACCCGTGGCTGCGGCGCGCCGACCCCGCCGCGCACTACCCGCCGCTGCTCACGCCGCACAACATCAAACGGTTAGTATCTATATATTAGTAAGGAGCTGATCGGGCAGCTGCTGGTGCGCGAGGCGTCGCACCGGCTGAGCGCGGAGCGCGTGCTGCAGCACCCGTGGCTGCGGCGCGCCGACCCCGCCGCGCACTACCCGCCGCTGCTCACGCCGCACAACATCAAACGGTTAGTATCTATATATTAGTAAGGAGCTGATCGGGCAGCTGCTGGTGCGCGAGGCGTCGCACCGGCTGAGCGCGGAGCGCGTGCTGCAGCACCCGTGGCTGCGGCGCGCCGACCCCGCCGCGCACTACCCGCCGCTGCTCACGCCGCACAACATCAAACGGTTAGTATCTATATATTAGTAAGGAGCTGATCGGGCAGCTGCTGGTGCGCGAGGCGTCGCACCGGCTGAGCGCGGAGCGCGTGCTGCAGCACCCGTGGCTGCGGCGCGCCGACCCCGCCGCGCACTACCCGCCGCTGCTCACGCCGCACAACATCAAACGGTTAGTATCTAGACACGCGGCAGCGTGTCAAGCCAAGTTCAAGCAAAAGAACTGGCGACTCAGCGCCGTGTGTATATTTACACGAACCATTTCGAGCGACTTTTGACCCCTCCATAACTCAAAACCTATTCAACAGAAACAGATCAAATTATGTATATTTATTTATATCCATAAGGACAACTAGAACCCCAAATTTCATTAACCTAGTTGAAACGGTTACAAAAATATAAAGGTTCAAAAGTCGCCAATTTTCCACTGACTGACTGATCAAAAACCTAACCCACTTCCAGATGACCTAGGAAGTCGAAATTTGGCATCTAGCTAGGTGTAAGCGCAGGAAAAAATCTGAAAACAAAAGAAAGTTAAAAAATAGAGAGGGTCCCCATACAAAAAAAAAAAAAACATTTTTTAATTGGAGCGTCTGAACCGTTATAAGTGGATATTTGAAATTTGCACAAAATAGAAATTGATACATTTGCTATATAAAACAAGTACATATAAAAATAAAATGAAGTAAAAAATAAAGGATGTCCTCATACAAAAAACTTGTAATTTTTCATCCGATTGCTTTCAAAATCGATATCTGGGGACATGGTTGGTCTCAAAAAACTAATCTGATGACAGAATGAAAAAAACTAGCCGCCATCTTGAACTTTTTAGTTATTCGACCGATTGCTTTCAAAATCGATATCTGAGGATCCGGTTGGTCTCCGACATCTAATCCGTTAACAGAATGAGAAAAAGTAGCCGCCATTTTGAACTTTTTAGTTATTTGACCGATTGCTTTCAAAATCGATATCTGAGGATCCGGTTGGTCTCCGACATCTAATCCGTTAACAGAATGAGAAAAAGTAGCCGCCATCTTGAACTTTTTAGTTATTCGACCGATTGCTTTCAAAATCGATATCTTAGGATCCGGTTGGCCTCTGACATCGAATCCGTTAAAAGATGAGCAAGAAAAAAGAATAAATTTCAAATAAATATCTCTACAAAAAGTAATGATATCCCACCAAAAACATAAATGTGAAAAATGACAGCCAAGTTCAATAATAAGAATATGTTGTTTGTGGACTTCGCCGAAAAAAGTATTGAGATCTAAATGAGTGCCAAGTTCTACAGAAAATATTAAATTAAGCTAAAGATTTCACTTGGCTAGTTTTTACTTAAAAACAACATTAAAAAGGTATTGGCCAAATAAAAGATGAATTATTTATTAGTGAAAACTGGCAAAGTGAAATCTTTAGCTTAATTTAATATTTTTTGTAGAACTTGGCGCTCATTTAGATCTCAATACTTTTTTCGGCGAAGTCCACAAACAACATATTCTTATTATTGAACTTGGCTGTCATTTTTCACATTTATGTTTTTGGTGGGATCTATGTCTTATACTATTAAACGAGCAATTCTTGTATATATATATATATATATTTTCTGAATCTCGGAATCGGCTCCAACGATTTTCGTGAAATTTAGTATGCAGGGGATTTCGGGGGCGAAAAATTGATCTAGCTAGGATTCATTTAAAAAAAATGTCGTTTTATCCCTGTTTTTAGGCAATGAAAAAATATCATTAGAATACGAAGCTTAATTTCACCATTATTAATATAGCTGTTACAGCGTAATTAGGAAAGCGACGGATTTCAAATCGTTTTGACCCGGGTTCGAATCTCAGTCTCCAGATTACTTTTTTTTCTTTTTTTTTTTTTAATTTCACTCGTGATTTATTATTTAAATAAAATTAAAATATAAAAATACCGAGAAAAAAAAAAGCAAAAAATAAAATGAAAATACCGAGCAGGGCTCGGTCACCCAGGTACTATTAGTAAGGAGCTGATCGATGATTTACATAGATGTAAATTAATAGTAATGAAAAACTTAGGATCTGAGTTTATTTCTGATAAAATTAATCAAGACATAATTATTACTTTTGCTCTAAAACGTTTAAAATAATAATTGGATTAGTTCTGGAACAAAAAAAAACAAAACTGACTACAGTCTACACGTACAAGTATAGTACAATACTCAATATTAGATATAACTCAAAATTTACTTGTCAGATTTCGCTCGCTGTTTGTCATTTGATCTCAGTTAAATATGATCTGATGAGCACATTATCTCACGTTATCTCTTACAAAACTTATTTACTTGACTACTACCTAATACATATTGTAGTCTAATAGGCGTGACGAAAGATTTTGAAAACCTCTTCCATAATGTGGCTACACATTTACTATTTACTAAAGATCCTATATTTCGATAATAAACTTAAGTTTAAGGAAGTTTAAAACTATTGCTCTAATATTTTTTCAAATAGTGCGCCAAAACGGCTGCAGGTTAGTGCGCCGAAACGGCTGCAGGTGTCTTGGCGTCGGCTCTGACGTTACGCTTAGGTAAACAAGTAAATGTGTCTAAGAACAAAACAGTGAATGAGAGTATTGACGGCGGTGTTTACCTAAGCTTGACGTCATTAGCTGTCATTCGTGTTTCAATGATAATGGCGGATTGCAGTATTTTAATATTTTATTTTATTGAAAATCATGATAATCTGATTATTTTAAATAAAACTAAACCAGTATTTTTAATTTTTTTTAGATGAGTGTTCCTCTAAAATCATTCCGATTTTCCGACACTGTCGTCGTGCCTATTATACTCGTAGATAATATCATTGTCAACACTCATACACTAGCGTCGGAAAAGCTAATGTTGTGTTTTGATTGTCCACAGTAATATGTCAGCTCGCAACCTGTCCAACTTCGCGGAGTCAGCGATGGCCGTGAACCGAGTGATCCAGCAGCACTTCTCGATGAACTACTCGTACATGGAGCGGCCGCCGGCGGCGCTCCGGGGCAGCAAGTCGTGCCACCCGAGCCCGCCCGAGCCCGACAGCATCATAGAGGACGAGCTGGAGCGCCTCGCCCTGTGCGAGCGGCGGTGCGGCGACTACTGCGCACCCTTCGGCCTGTCGCCGCCGACTGACTCGCAGCTGCTGCGGCGCCGGCACCAAGCCGACAAGCCCCTCCCCGTCCACTAGCCCGCTACCTCCACCCCCCCTCTCCTCCGCCACCTCGAACGATCGGCGCTCCAAAACCCGATTATGGTCACCTTATCCGATCTGTCTGATTTTTGATACAAGAGATAGAATATGGGCATAGTTTCTGTGGAGGCTATGTTCAAAATTTTAGCTTCTGTGTGCGAATTTACAGATGGCTTAAAGAAATGACCGTTCGAACTTATCGATTGTAACATTTCAATAACTTGTGCGCTAGTGATCACGAATGCGAAGAGAATTTTGGACATATAACGCGTGTGATACCGGTGCCCTAGACACCCGCCGATTTGCGAGTCAACATTGTGCGGCTGTGCTTCCTCTTATGCCGTTCGTCTGTCGATTCTTCGAAGTAGTTTCTTCAAGCGTGACAGTGACGCCTCACATTCCAGCGAACGCGCCTGGTGTGAACGGTTCCAGCGAAACGGTCACCATCGGAGACTATGTGCCAACGGATAATAAAAATAAATACCTCCAGTGATAGAATCCGATCGCAGTTAATATGTGAACGGTACTTAGAACTCTAACAGTTTTATTTGAGCCTTTTAAAGATATATTTTTATGAATAAATAAAAACGACTGAATAGTTTTTATCGATATGTAGAGTATTTGTGAGTTTATGTTGAGGCGGCCACGCCGAGACCGAGACCGGTCGATAAAATCGTATTATATTGAGATAGTTGTGCTGAACATACTTTATTACAGTTACAGATTAAATGTTATTTTGGATTTATAAAATCCGATATTTTAAATTGAGCTTATATTGTGTGATTGCCTTTTGTTCGTGACCTATCATATGCAATAAAATTTTGTTACTTTCGATAGCGTTTTCGGATACTAGTCTGTTTATGTGATTGTTTTTGCATTTTTTGCACCAACGATGAAAAACCACATCTCATTAATTAAGAATGAATCAAGTTAAGATTTATATGAAAGTTAAGGACAGTATGTGACATTTTCGCTGAGAGGTTCAAGTGTAAGATTGATTGTATAGTACGCATAATTACAAAATATGAATTAAATTCGCTTTGTATTGTCTCATGTGTAAAGGGCACTCGTGAACTGATTGTGTATGAAATGTCATATACATTTGACCTGAACTGTGTTGGTTAAGTGTTGCATGGGGTTCCATGGAACTGCCATAAAATTGTGATCAGTTTGAATACTTTTATATTGCTGAAGAATGAAGTGTTATAATAGTGTTAAGTGTAGACTTGCTAGAATGTAACCCTGCATACACGTTGATTGGAAAAAAGGAACACGTAGCGCCACCTGGCCTTTGAGTTATTTTTTCACAAATTTTATTGTTTATTTCCATATTAATTGTAAAGTCTAACTTATTCTTTGTTCCCGGTGGCTTTATCCAATCAATACTAAACTTAACGCAGTACTTTGTTAAAATTTTGTTTTTCGACTTAATTATTGATTTGAACTGTCATTTGAAATACAGATGTTTGAATTTTCTGTTTGTATTTTATTTTTTATACCCAAACGTGTGTATTTGTTTAACATGTATTTTATAGGATATTGGCCATTGATTGAAATTCATGCTAGCTTCATTACGCAATAGTTTTCGCTTTTTATAAGATCGTATAGAATATCCTTCGATGAACTTGAGACAACCCTATTAAGGCGTTAAGAAGAGCTAAGTGATCTTCAAGAACGCACGCACACATTTACAATATCGACGTGAACGCCATTTAACTATGGCGCTTATAAAAATTAACTCGACAGCCGTTTAGCGAGATTATGCCCGACCATGCTAATAGATGGCGCGAAAGAATTTTGGAGTTTGACGGACGGCTGTCAGTTCGCATACATTCAGTTTTTTCGATCGCAATTATTATAGCCCGGGATCCCTAGTACATTTTTTTCACTTGATTACTATCAAGCTAATTTTCCGGGAGTAGCTTTATTTTGATGAGACGAACAAAAATTTCCTCTACGAAAACTCTTGATTGTGGTAGGTAATAGAGTTAGCAGGGGATAGAGCAGCAGTGAGCGTAGGACCGGGATAACGTACCACGCAATTTGTAGGACAATATTACAATCAAATTATATAAATATTAAAAAAAAAACGAAAAAAAAAACAGCTGGTTAGTAATTAATTTTTGATGTCCGTACGAGGTCATCAAAATGAAGCTACTCCCGGAAAATTAGCTCGATAGTTATCAAATAAAAAAAATGTACTATTAGGGATCCCGGACTATTATTGTTACAGTAGCGTTTTTAGTAGAGGTATGTTTTTATAATGGAGTGTCTGCGGTTTCGAATTTTGGAAGGGAATGTTTTTCATTTTTGATTTTTTATTTAAAATACTAGGGGTATATTTATATAAAATAACAACAATAATTATTATTATCATTTATTGCAGACGTTAGTCTATATTTTTGTTACATAAATTTTTTCTTAAGCTATGTTAGATTAAAAAAAAGTCAAATTAAAACTCTTTCTGGCAATTATACCCGTGCGAATAATTCGCACCCACTAAATAAGTATAATAATTATCACTTTACTAAATTACAAATTAATATAATTTTGTTTAAATTCTTTATTGCAAAACTTCTTTATAAACAATATTCGAAGTGTACTTATATAAACTATTCTGTAACAATCTGTTTGTCACTTTTTGTAATTGATATAGTTAAATTTTTGGAATCTCGAACTCTGGAAATGGCAACGTATAACTATATCCATGAGTGAATACTGGTGATAGCAGAAAAATTCCTACTCGCTCAACGTTAGACAAAAATAAATTTGAAATTAAACAATAAATGTACTGACAATCAATCATGTTGACAATGTTATAAAATTAATTATCTATTATTAATTAGTTATCTTTTAGTGAGTAATAGCTGTACCAGCGACTTTGTCCACGTGGAATTTAACAAAAAAGTTAGTTCAGTTCGCAGTTATAAAATAAATACATTTCTAAAATAAAAGTAGCCTAAGTTACTCCTTATTATATCAGCTATCTGCCGGTGAAAGTCCCAACAAAATCAGTCCAGCCGTTTCAAAGATTAGCCTGACCAAACAGACATACAGACAGACAAATATTATAAAAAAATATATTTTGGTATTTGTACCGGGTATACATCCATATGCATTTAGTAAAAATCGGTTATTTTAATATTACAAACACGATACTCAAATTTTATTCCTTACTAGCTGCCCGGACAAACTTCGTTAACTGTCTTTTATGTTTTTTTTTAGTATAAAAACCTTCCGTGGGATTTAAGGAACATACAAAAAATTTTAGCCGAATTGGTCGAGCCATTCTTCAGCTATGCGCTTAGCAACATTCATTTTTATTATACTTGGTGTATTTGGAACGCTTGAAAAGATTTAAACCTAATAATATACTATTTATATACTATATAATGCATATAACCATTTATCTCAGAAACGTTTTTTAAGAACATTTTAGGACTTGTGTATTTTGCGAACTCTCGTTGACCGCGAGACGCGCGACTAGTCGTGCGGGAGGACGTTGACCTCGCTCCGGTCAGCTGATGGCGCGCATGAGCTTGTGGTATTCAATGACATTGCCGATTTTTTCAAAACACAATTATTGTAAAGCATTATCTTCAAATTTCTGTTTCATAATTTTTCCCAAACCCTCAGGTCATCAATTTGATGACCTCGTCGGGTCATCAAAAATTGATTTTTTTTCTGATTTTTATTTCTTTTAGTTAGTTAATATTTATATAATTTAATAGTACTATTGTCCTACAAATTGCGTGGTACGTTATCCCGTTATCCCGGAGATATAGCAGCAGTGAGTATAGGCTCACTGCTGCTCTATCTCCTGCTATCTCTCTTAGCTACCACAATTGAGAGTTTTCGAAGAGGATTTTTCTCGTCTCATCAAAATGAAGCTACTCCCGGAAAATAAGCTTGATACTAATCAGGTGAAAAAATGTACTAGGGATCCCTACCTATTACTTTTTCCGATCAAAAAAACTGAACGTATTTGAACTGACATCCGTCTGTCAAACATCTAAAACACCAAAATTCATTGTTATCATTGTTATGACAATCAATATTAAGTAATAATAAAATATTCTAAACTTTTAATATCGTTCATATTTTGGGCATTTGTTTTATATGAACGTTTTTTACTTTTCGTGACGGGTTTCGCTTTATTTCACATATTGAAAATAATTAAAAACAGTAAATAATCTTATGCGAATAATGCGGAAAAAACGAGCAACACGTCCGTTTAGCATCAGGCCTTGGCCGAGACTGTCTGTACACGGGCATTACGCACCCATGCGCACGTATTAAGATTATTTATGCTCAAAAATAAGGAAACGTGTATTTATAAAAATCTATTGATCAAACAAAATAATTAAAACACTATCACGATAGTATGTTGCTTAAAGAATAATTTGACAAAATATCAGAATTATAGCCTGTATATTAACATGGTTTTTACCCGTTAAAAGATATTTTTAGAGGTATCTTTGTGATTTTTTTCTATCGTATCAAATTTAAGGAATCATGTTTTCAACACACTATCTATCTAGCATATATCCTGCAGAATATCATATATTTTTCTGTTATTTTTTACTGCAGTGGATCATATACTTTTAGGCGTTATAAAACATCATTTTAGCTCCTCTAGTCGCCTTAACAAACCTTATTCGACCGTATTCCAAAATTTACTATAATTAAGGGGAAAACTGACGGTCTTAGAAGGGAAAATTAAAAGTACTTACGTGTTGTATTTACATAAATGATATGTGAAAACCAACGTCGCAAATGTACCGCCTACGTACTCAAATAATGTGAAAGGATTTGAATAGCATTTTGTAGAATTAGTGCCTAGTACGCAAAAATACAATATAACTCCTCATGAATCATGCGCTAATTTCTTTACGACGCGTGGACGCAGCGGTCACAGCAGTGGCTGTTGCGCTGGCGGTCGCGGGTTCGATCCCCGCTCACGACACATTTGTATTGGCCATGAAGATGTTTTCCTATTCTGGGTCTTTCTGCTTGTGTATTGTATTTCCAGTCCCCCTGACAGTAGAAAGTCCTACTAGTTGAGTGTGAAGCGTTTATTTATTATTTATATTCGGCTCCGAAATGTAAAACGTATTGAAGCATACTGTTCCGCTGCTTTTAGTACACTATTATTAGTCTAAAAATAAGCAAGGACTAAATATTTTGTAATTACTATACGTATTTCGATTATTTTTTTCATTAGTCATACGTCCTAAGGTTCGTATCTTACTATATGCTTACAAAGATAAGTAAAAAAGCTCAAAATTAACAATAAGTGTTATGAACACATTTCGGAATTATTGTTTAGCAATCAAGCTAAAAGAACAAACTAGATTTTTTTTCATACTTGATAAATAAATAATTAAATAAATTGATACAACCAGACAATTGTAATTTATATATCAATGTATAAACCTACAGTTGACTTTTGTTAATATGATTTTTGTAAAGTGAAATGAAAACTAGCTACTTACGTAGTATGTATAGACAATGTTCAACATTAAAAAGATTATAATATGAATATGTGGATGCTTTACTATAACTACTACTTTGATTTTGTTTTACTCGCTCTGACATTAATAAGCTTTTTATTATTTCTAATTAAATGATGTACGAAACCATTATGAAATACAAACAACAGATTTTATACAAGCAGGGACATAATTATGATTATATTATATAGATATTTATATTCAAGGTGCTCCCATTGGCCTGAAACAAAAAGTCAAACCAAATTTTTACTTATTAAATTATAAAAGCCAAGAAATAGATGAATATGGCTTTTTAATTATGTATAAATTAGAATGTATTACATTTATGTTTAAAAGGGAACGTTTTTTTTTTTGATTAACCGACTAAAAACAGGAGGTTCTCAATTCGGCTGTATTTTTTTGTGTGTTATGCCATATTTACTGGGTGCACTGATTTTGATGATCCTTTTTAACTGACTTCCAAAAAAGGAGGAGATTCTCAATTCTTTTGTATTTTTTTTTTTTGAAATTGAAAGGTGGTGATTGTCGTGTCCAATTTAAATTAGATCGAGTTCTAACGAGTACTTTTTGAGTTATCCCTACTAATGTGTAATTATTTGATTATTTATCTTACTTACGGTACTTTGTGTTGTTTGTTGATGTACATTAAAGTAGTTTTGTTTTCGTTTGCAAGGCTGCAAACAATTATTTATGGTAAAAAGTGATTTTATTTACATTTTTATTTGATTTTAAAATGCACTTTGTTATTTTTGTGTTTTTTTTATAGTTCATAAATTTGATTGTGTTAAAGTTTATTGTTTATCATAATTGCCTTATACTTAAAAATTATAAATAAGAAGTGTACGTGTGAAAGTAAATTTCTATCATCAACAATTACTTACCAGAAAAACTTTATGTTAAAATCATTTTAATTAGATTTTTTTCCACCATTATTTCGTGTATTTATTGAAGATATCACTTCAGATTTATTAAAAACCATTATCTAGTAGCCAGTAGTAAATAGTGGCTAAACTAAAAAAAAAAAAACTATATGATATAATGTTTGAGATTTCAAGCTATTATATAGTACAAAATACTATACTTATAGTGATATGTCTATGTCTAAGGTTGACATGGTGTGATAGGCTGCATGGTTTCATGCTTTTGATATGTAAAACCTGTATTAAAATGAAATAAAATCCTAGTTTTTATAATCCAATTTGTTTTTTTTCTATATTTAAACTACCTTAAATAATGTTTCACTTGATTGTATCCAAATTAAGACCGTACGTATTCCTCCCTCATACTCATACTTATTTTTTATTTATTTGTTGTGCTAATAATTAACATTTTCAATAATTAGGATTTCAAGAATGCAAAAAAAATCCTTATATAAAAGATTTAAAAGAACACTAGGAAAAAATAAAAATAAATTCTTAGTATTCTGAGCACTCAATTACTAAGTACATAATTCTTAAATATATGTACAGATACCAATATTTACAAGCCACCAAGTAACAATAAATATTTTTAGTCGATATATCGACTAGCCCGTTGACGCAGTTTGCAATGACCCTTTTTTTTACGTGGGGAAAATCCATCATGGATAGGTACCCTCCGGTGCGGGTGCACCAGAGGGTTATGTCAGACTCCTACTGACCAAAAACCATCCACGTGTGAGCAGACGTAACTCACCTTTCATACAAAAAAAAAACTAAATTGAAATCGCTTCATCCCTTCGCGAGCTTCGGAGCCACAGACTGACAGACAGACAGACAAACAGACACGTCAAACTTATAAGCTTATAACACCCCTCTTTTTTGCGTCGGAGGTTAAGAAACCGAATTTAATTACATCGACAAGTACATAATACAACATAGGTAGAAGGTAGACGAAAAAAAATTAACAAACGCACTAGTCTCGACTACGATTTTCGAAGGTTTCTCTCGATTTCCATGGGATACCATCATCAGATCCTGGTTTCCTAATCATGGTACCACCCTTGGGATATCTCCTTACCAACAAAAAAGAATCATGAAAATCGGTTCATAAACGACCAAGTTATCTGTGAACATAATTATATAAAAAAATATATAGGTGCAGTCGAATTGAGTAACCTCCTCATTTTTTGAAGTCGGTTAAAAACGGTCCGGTATGGGAAAAAGTAAAATTCCGGACGGTAAAATTACCTATAGTGCACAAGCTAGTATACATTTATACAAGGTGTGGATGACAATAGAACGATAATTGAAAACACCGTTAGTACTAGTATAAAGAAGTATGTATTTCAAAACCATCAGATAAGTCCTAACATCAAAATCAAAAAAAAAGATTTTTTCATACAAACTAATTCAATATAATTTAACCCTTATTCGGGTAAAGGGAACTATTTTCCCACCCTGTCAATCTAGCTAAATTCCCGAATATTTTTGAATTGGCGCCTTTCAAATTCATTTTGTTACACAAATATAATCTTAGATAATTACAGAATTATTTTATTGACAACCCCAGCTTTTCAAATGTCAAGTGTCGATGTCAGAATCAAATTAACTTCACATTTGAAAAATTCGCGCGATTTTCACACCGTGGAGATATAAATCTGCTAAGTTTCTTAAAAAAAGATTCTGATATGTAGATATTTGATTCGTTGTGTACTAATTTATTATATTTTTTGTAACGTTGTTATGATATTCAATTCAAAAATGCAGTTTTTGTGTGGTTTTGATTCATTTGAAATTTATTCTTGTAAGTGGGAAAATAGTTCCCTTTGTCCGTTCCTGAACTCCATATTGCGTCAATATATATAAAAAGTAGGGATTTATTTTTGTAGACTTTTTTATTTTTGTCCATTACTTAATTTCTTTATTTTTAATTGTAGATTGCAATATTATTTTAGCTCATGTCTTTTAAAAGATGGAAAATTTATGATAAAGCTCTTGAAAATATATTAGAAAATCTTTCTGATTTATTAGACATCGAAACTTCTGTTAAAAATTATTAGATCCTTTATTCGCACACTGACACTCCACCTCACTTCTAAGTAAATAATTCTGTGCACATTTATCACGAAAAATAAATTCAAAAGTATGGTCAGGGCAAATTACTAGTATATTTAAATTTATAGACGTAATGGGGCAAAGGGAAATTATTTCCCACTTTGGTTGTCCATGAACAGGCAAAGGGAAATTATTTCCCACTCGTAAAAACATCGTTTTTTTCAGTTTCAGTAATTTAAATACTATTTTATGTACACTGATATCCATTATTACACAAGAACTTATACTTAAGCCATGAAAAGTAATTTTTTTTGTTCGGCCCGATTAAGGGTTAATAAAATTTTATAACATCATTTTTGTAACTACAGGATCACTGACCTGTTACACGCGTCATCGCGCCGCCTTCGCTCGTGTCCTTCTTTCTACGCGGCAAAATCGCGTGGAAGTGCTATGTGCTTGTATCTACAAAACTTCATTATTTTGATTGAATAAAAAATAGTAAGTTAGAAAAGTAAATTAAAATAAATTGTTACGCATTTAAAATTAAATTGAATAAAAAACTATTTGATTTAAATTTTCTCAAACCATCAATTTTTTTTTAAATATGCAGAACTGATCAGTAGCCGATACTGAATAAGTTATTTTTTTTTAAACATTAGTTATTATAATATTATTTGGTCTGCGAACTGTCACTAAATGGCAATGATTAAAAATTGTGCCTTTTTGTGGCAGTCGATGCCATATCCATTATTTCTTAATCTATGATTTTAAAAATAATAATAGCTGTCCTTGAGTCGTTAACCGCCGGTTTTAGGGTAGGTCAGGTCTTTAGTCTGATACATACGTAGAAATTTTAAAAAATGAAAAATCATAATTTGTGACTAAACTACTGGATGTATTTTATTGATTTTTTGTATGTGGGCTTGGAATGTCATTACATATACGCTGTCCAAGTTATCGTTGTATTATCATCCCCACCCTGTATAGCGTGCCATGTCGGACCGTAAAAAATCGGACCGCCGCCGCGCCGGACGGTAAAATTCCGTGTAGTGCACAAGCGCACTTAGACAACACCCCTTGACCCCTTTCACAGGGAACACACACACACACACCGTCTTCGCCGGCGAAGACGAGGACCGAGGTCCCCCGCGTTAGGACGGCTCGAATACGCATAGGCCAAGCATAGGCGCATCGACCGTCGACAACTCGTCACAGCGCTCCGTATAGGGCCTCCTCCATTCCGACGACGCTCTAAGCTTCAGACGATCTCGCTAGGATCGGGTACGTCTCCAAAAGTGTCCGGGTGGGGCAAAAGTTATTCAGACCTTTTTTGTAGATAATAAAATTTCGCATCATTTATTTCCTGTAATTTTTTTTGTAAAACTTACCGTTTATGATTTATGGCTCATTTTATTCGTCCAGCAGTAGCGCCACTTGAGCCGGCCGCACTCGTCGCGCACTCGGTGAAAGAGCACGTAAACGTAACTCGTAAAAATCGATTTAATAAAATATATTCGATAAATGCATGATTAATCAGTTGTGGATAACGCAATTTTACGGGAGACGATACAAATATACTTTGATAGTGGGAGGTAGAGTAGGCCAGTAAGACCTGTTTATCCTTAATCTGTTCTATATCTTTCTTAATATATATCTTAATTTGGTGAAATAGGCTATTTTGGTAGCGAGAGGGGAACAGGGTGTGAAGTCCCTCGTCCAGCCTCGAAAAGGGAGGATCCTCCAACCAGACAGGTATTGTGTCTGGCGGGTTACCGTCCCAACGGTTGTTGTCGGGTTCTTGTATATATTGTTCAATTGCTTTGAATAAGTTCGATAGCGCGATGTGGGGGGACTACCCCCAGTACCACTGCCGCACTTTGAAAATCCATGGTTATGGAGATAACTATGGACTATGGTTAAAATTTTACTCACTTTTCTCTCTCATGGTTACTCATGCTCCGTTCCGTAGCTATTAAAATGTAATTTTTGACATATAAAATTTCACTTAACTTCACTTTAAAAAAGTTTAAACACTATTTTAATGTTTTTACAAGTTATTTTAACAAACGATACAACTTATGTAATTATCTAAATGCTTACCATCGTCAGTTTTTAAGTTCATATATATATTTATATAGTTATATTAATCTTGTAACTAATACTTTTAAAATCTTCTTATATAAAAGAAATCTTCTTATCTTAAATTAAAATTTGTCTGGTAAGGAAAGTAGAAAAACCTTTGCTCTTTATATGCTCCGCTGTAAGATGACCCCTATTGTTAGTTTAGGAACATTGTATTTCAATAGTCATTTGATAATAATATTACCAAATTTAGTGTAGTACGGATTGTTCATTAGTAATTTATTTATTATTATCACTGAGTGCAACCATAATTTGTGTATGTGGTGTTAGCCTGTAAGTGGTTGTTACATTTAAATATAATTTTTTTCTTATTTGAATACATAAATGTTAATGAATTAATGTAAACAATCGTTGGTTAACTTAATAAAAAATAAATAAAAAAACGGTTTATTTACTACGAGACAAGATAAGAAGTTCTCGTGAACAAGACATTCGCAATTAATCTCGAAATATCGAGCTCCGCAAAACGAAAATAATAAACATGGTAAATATCCCGTTTTCGAATAGTTCCTCAGATTTAAAACATTAACATACAAAAATCACAAAATTACCATGTCAAGTTATTTCTAAATAATTTACCGACATCGACATTTATCAACATATATTACATTTTACAGCACTATAGTAGTCTATGGTTACCCATTCCGCCATACTTGTTTGCAAAATAAGACTTTTATTTTTGGACTAGCTTCTGCGCGCGACTTCGTCGGCGTGGACTCCGCTCCTATTGGTCTTAGCGTGACGATACATAGCCTATAGCCTTCCTCGATAAATGGTCTATCTAATACTGAAAGAATTTTTCAAATCGGCCCAGTAGTTCCAGAGATTACCGCGTTCAAACAAACAAACAAACAAACAAACTCTTCAGCTTTATATCGACGGGTGCAAAGTAAAAAAAGTTAACTACAATTTTGAGAATTTTTTTTTACTTCAGTAACTAACTAAAAACTCTATATTTTACAACATGGCAAAAGAAAAAATTAAAATATCGCCTCATTTCTTGTACTTTTGTCAAGTAAAAAAAGACAACTACTGCTTTTTTGTAAAATTACACGACGTACATGCGTTCAACTACCGCTGGCCGCTTTTACGCAGTCCGCGCGGGGGGCGCACGTTCATTCCTATTACGTCATCAGTCAGATGGCATGTTCTTCGCCGGCCGTTAACAACATTGAGCTATTATTACTAACGTATAGAGAAGCTATCAAGCTATACCAAACAAAAAACCTGTCGCAATTTGACAGCCCCGGATCTTCAATTTTTTTTAGGCGGGGCAAAAACTGAAAAATGCCGCCCCCGCCCACTTACATTAATTTATTTTATTTTTACCTTTATCATGCTTATAATTTCAGCTATCAGATGTCCACTATTTGATTGAAATTTGGACATAGCCTACATAGGCCTTTCGGAAATAATGCATCCATCGCTGTTCTTTCTGTGTTAAGCCTATTTATTTACACATACATAGGTACATAGACATAAACGTGTAGGATATATATTTTATAAACAGCATAGGATAGGATTTAAAATAAAAATATGTATAATAAAAATAAAAATCAAATATTGTATTGCATTTGTGAATTGAAATTACAATTTTACTCTTTTGCACTCTTTGTACTCTCTCTTTCGCACGCACGGTAACCAGACGCGTGCTGCCGCGATCTGCGATTTCTGCGGGCGAGCGGGCGCGTATTTTTAACCCCCGACGCAAAAAGAGGGATGTTATACGTTTGACGTGTCTGTCTGTCTGTCTGTGGCACCGTAGCTCGCGAACGGAGGACGCGATTTCAATTTAGTTTTTTTTTTGTATGAAAGGTAAGTTACGGGCGAGTGTTCTTAGACGCATGTTTGATGAAAATCGGTTGAGTCCTGAAAAAAATCTGGGGGTAAAACCGAGGAAAATACCCAATATCTGCAAATACATGTGGTGGGGAGAAAATGAGGATGGAAATCCGAATGTCAGCAAATTTATCCAAGTAGGGTTGCAAATGAAATAGCATTGCATGCACTTTACAAAATTAATAATAAAAATAAATGAATGAAAGTATAAAATAAAAATTAATTTAAAAACAAAAATAAATTAAAAGTAAAAAACCTTTTTAAAAAACAAGCTTTTATTTGAATGCACTAAAACGAAAAAAATTAATTTATACATGAAAAGTATGAGATAAGAACAAAAGGACTGAAAGACAAAATACACTTGTATGTAGTATAAGTATAATAATCTTCATTTTATTTATAAAATAATTACAATGAAAAATTAAAAGTAAAAAACCTTTTTAAAAAACAAGCTTTTATTTGAATGCACTAAAACGAAAAAAATAAATTTTTACTTTAAAACTTTTACTATCTACTTATAAAGTCATTACACATAATCTATATGATAGAAAAGCTTCTCAAAGAATTGCAAGATTTCACCCGAACAAACATTCATTAAATTTACATACATACATACATACATACATTGCAAGTTAAATAAAAGCTTGTAAAAAAAACCCGACACAGTAACCTGAGTTCCCTTTAAAGAGTTTAAAGGTAAAAAATAATGAAAGAAACTCAATCTTAAAGTACCTAAGTATGTACGAGTATTAATAATTCAAAAAAAAAAAAAAATTACATCGCGTTGCGGGACCGCTCCAAAACTAACAGTTCAATAAACAAATAGTCTAAATAGTCCAGTCATTTGATAGTTTTACCTGGAAAGTTTTCCAGTAGTTTTGAAAATTGGTGATTTTATAGATTTCGACATGCTCTTTTCGAAATTTCACTTTGCCACTTCGTATCTTTGCCGCTCGCGTCGCCATATTGGAAAAATGGCGCTCAAATACAGTTTTTTGAGAATAACTCCGTTCCAACTCATTTTACGATAAAAATAGTTATGTAATAAATTAAACTAAAGAAAATTTCCTACAATTTATGTAGTAACCTTTTTTTTGTAAAATCTATTGTTTCAGCGTACGAGAGCTGCAAAGTTTACTCTAACACGCGTTTACGTGTCATAATTATATTTCGTAAGTCCAGTTGACAAGTTTTGAATATTTTTTTTAATTTGAAAAAAACATGGTGTAATCTAAACACTATAAACATTTAATTCCCGTTGGAATTTTTACTTAAACTTAATTTTTTAATAAGTTAAACGATTGTTAACAAACAAAATTTTCTCGAAATTACGTCTCAATTGTAAATGAAAAAAAAAATGTTTAAAGATTGTCGTAAAAAATTTTCGCTTCGTAGAGCCTAATTTATATACATAATTAACAAGATCGCGCCATTAAAGTAAAAAAATATTCATAGTTTGTTTATAATAATTTTTATAGTTCCAGAAAAATCACTTTTTGTAAAAATCACCAGTTTTTGTTCAAGTACAAATATTATTATAAACAAAGTATGAATATTTTTTTAACTTTAATGGCGTGATCTTGTTGATTATGTATATAAGAAAGGCTCTACGAAGCGAAAATTTTTTACGACAATGTTTAAACATTTTTTTTTTCATTTACAATTGAGAAAAACAACAAGAAAATTGTTTGTTAACAATCGTTTAACTTGTGAAAAATTAAGTTTAAGTAAAATTTCCAACGGGAATTGAATATTTATAGTGTTTAGAACATACCATAATTTAAAAAAAAAAAAAAATATTCAAAACTAGTCGACGGGACTTAACGAAATATAATTATGACACGTAAACGCGTGTTAGAGTGGACTTTGCAGCTCTCGTACGCTCAAACTATGGATTTTACAAAAAAAAGGTTACGACATAAAGTGTAGGAAATTTTTTCTAGTTTAATTTATTACATAACTATTTTTATCGTAAAATGAGTTGGAACGGAGTTATTCTCAAAAAACTGTATTTCCGCTCCATTTTTCCAATATGGTGGCGCGAGCGGCAAAGATACGAGGTGGCAAAGTGAAAATTCGAAAAGAGCACGTCGAAATCTATAAAATCACCAATTTTCAAAACTACCGGAAAATTTCCAGGTAACCCCCTTTTCGAGCACCAAATGACTGTACTAAAACTAACCTAACTTAACTAAGCAACATAAATTTTTATAAAATTACTTCAAAATAAGCGCGTTTTTTACTTTTTAAAGGGAACTCAGGTTACTGTGTTGGGGTTTTTTTTTAATTTTTAATTTAATTTTTATGAACTATGCCTACGCGCTTCGCGAATAATAAATGTTCGTGCAGCATGTCTCACTCTGCGCTCTGGGTACCTATCGGTAGAGTTGATATGGCCATGAAATTTCTGTACTTGTAGGTACTATTATTTATTCCGTGGTCAAAGTTAAGTAAATGATGAGTTGTCCATTCGTCTGTAAAATGTGAATTTGGCCGCCCCCTGAACTTGCCGCCCGGGGCATGGGCCCCGGCTTGCCCCCCCCTAGATCCGGGCCTGCAATTTGACGGCAAGAGAGCGGGGGATGGGTGTGGCGTGAGCTCCGGTCACCCCGTTCGGTGCTGCAGCGCTGAACGTCGACTGTTGTCTAAACAAATTATTAAAACATGCAGCGCTTAGCTGCTTAGAGATGCCATTTTTCTCGCGACCAAAACGTCTTAAGTCCCGTAATCGTACCTGGCGGTTACGCGTTTTGTTCAACTTATGTAATAACATCGTTACTCCTATAGATTATATTAATAACGCAGAAGTGACACAGCTTTTGTACTTACAAAACTTCATTTGATTTAATGCATAGGTACTAAATTAGAATGTTATATGAATATGAATGAGTGGATAAAAAAGTAAGTTAGAAAAGTAAATTAAAATATGTTACGCATTTAAAATAAAATTGAATAAGAAACAATTTGTTTTAAATTTTATCAACCAATATATATATTTTTTAATATGCAGAATTGATCATGAGCCGATATCTTTTTAATAGCATTATTTGCCTCTGAGAATCTATATTGTCCTCTAAATTAATAAGTCAGCCACAATTAACGAGCATCTAAATAACACTATTTTTGCCACTAGTTATCTTCTACGTAAGCCACTCTAAATACAACTCAGCATAGGTAGTTATTTTTTAGCATCTAAATTTGTAACATGCATTCAAACAATGAACTTCTAAAATATTAATATATGACATCAAATAAAACATTCTATTAGCTTGTAATTTTTTAACTCAGTATTTTAAAATGTAACTCATCCCACATTAATTATTGATCGTCAAAATTTAGCAAAAATTGCCAACAAATAGTAAATTATGGCCACTAATATTACCCAGAAACTATTGAAGGGAGACGAAATAAAATACTTTATTTTAGAAAAATCAATTTTTTTTATTGAAATATGATCATTTTACTTAAAGTAATTAAGAGGAACATGTACCTAGTAGGTAAAGATACCTAACCAAAAGAAAATAAACTATTATTGGATTATTAAGGCAACTCGCGCTTTAGGTAGCCTTCCACGCTTTCTTTTTTAACCGACTTCCTTCCTCTTCACGAAAATGCAACGAACATACATAATTAGTATTATCGGATGGTAATCAGGTCTCTTCGCTGCAGTTGTTTTGGACAAATTTCATCCATGTTTCCCTGTCTTTGCGCCCCAGACGTGGAAAACTTGAATAAAAAAAGACAAATTATCACTTTCAAAATTCAAAGATAATTTTTCATATTTTAAGTTTTTTCATCCATTAACTTAACCCCTTACTGCATGGAATTTTATATCCTAGTGAAAAAAATATTTGTTATAGTTTCGAGTTTATGGAACACAGATAAAATAATAAAAAAAATGTAGCAGTGCCACTGATTTTTTTATTTCATGATAAGCAAAATGTGCATATATGGTACGATATGCATTAAATGGAATAAAACAGTTCATACCAAATATGGGACGACATGCAACTTAGTGTAATGCAAGCTTGGGGTTCAAAACTGTAATATAATATTTTATATTGGACTTGTCTTAGCATTGTTTACTTACTATTTTAAATATGTATACCACACAAAAATTATCTTACCAATAAAACAATGGTAAATTACAAAAACCTCTTTATTGGAAACAAATAAAACGAAACATCAATCTCTTTCTAAATGAGAAGGACCTGTTGGGACATGATACTCCAGAAAACAATTTCTTTTTTTGTTTATGCACAAATACATTTTACATTTAAGACAGCATATGAAAGTTTGTCCACCACATTCGTTTCTGCATCTTTGTCTCGATTCTGTCCATTCGGGAAAATGGTGAAAACCATCTTCTACTACTTCTCTTGGGGGCATGTCAACTTTACGTTTGCTTTTTTTCGCTGCAGGTGGTTCATCTATTCCGATTGTAGGCCTCCCTCGCGATCGTGGCGTGAAGATCTGAGAGTCTTTTTTTATTAGGACTTCAGCGATTAACAATTTAAAATCAAGTAGTGGTATATAGGTGTCCTCGTTGCATCTGCGCCACAGTAACCACGAATTTACACAAACCAGATCGATTATATGAAAAAAAACTCTAAGGTACCATTTCTTGGACCGCATTTTAATTCTGTAGTAACCTAACATTGAATCCAAAGTGTCCACACCTCCCATGTGCCTGTTATAAAGCTGTACTGCTTTAGGGCAACTTACTTCGTGGTACAGCTTTCTTTTTCTGTCATATCGCCTGACTATGGTTGTCGGAGTAACTCCAACATAAGTTGAACATAAATGGACAACTTTATTATCTAGCCACGAAATCACGGCTACAGTCGTATCATCAACTGTGGCATGCAATTCGGCGGTAGATCCTCTACCCTCTCTGGACATTTCTTTTTTTGTGGGAAGTTTAGCTCCCCCAAGCCTGTTAGACCGGACAGTCCCCAATGGTAAAATCCCTTTGTTATGCATGCAGACCATTAAATCCACGCTTGTGAACCAGTTATCGAAGAATATTTTATAATTCAGATGTGTCGGCACACTTTCGGTCAAACGAAGAACCACGTTGCTGCTAGTGCCTAAGTTTGGATTATTTTCGGGGACTTTATCACTTTGCTTACCAGCATACAGGTCAAAATCGTAAGAAAAATCTGAAACTCCACTGAGGATATAAATCTTGTAGCCCCATTTGTGGGGTTTTTTGGGGTTATATTGTTTGAGACTACTTTTGCTAGTTTTTGTGGGCACAATTTGTTCGTCCACTGCCAAATATTCTTCTTTTGGAACTTGTAACAGCATCTGTTTTACCATTGACAACACTGGACGGATTTTCTGCAACTTGTCGAAATCTGGATTCGTGGATTGTAACATATCATCATTGTTCACGAAATGAAGAAACCTTTTAATTTCCTCAAACCTGTTACAAGACATTGTATCAACGATAAGATCAAATTCCATTCCTATCTTCCAGTAGTGTCTAGTAGTTGGATAACGTATCACTGACATATATATCAGTATGCCAATAAATTGTCTGATTTCTGTTGGAGAAGTCGTATATTCTTTGCCCTGCTGACTTGCATATCTCATACTCTCAGAAACAATCAACTCAATAAGATCAGGGGGGAAAAATAAATCGAACAACTGGATAGGTGTTTTTAGTGCTTTAAGAGCATCAGTGGGGCGTATATCACCTAAGAATGTGCAATCCTCTTCTTTATACTCCATTGAACCTGGTTCCCAATTGTATTTAGCTGATCTTTGAGGTCGTCTTGATGTATGTGGATCTGGCATAGTTGAAGAGGGTGAATCGTCATCGCTGTCATCACCAGAATCATTATCCACTTCTGAATGTGCCAACGGATCTTCATCTGGTTGGTATTCTTCATCGTCGTCACTAGATAGAGCCTCATCCTCGCTACCGGAAGGTATATCTTCAGAATAATACCTGCTTACCATTTTTTAGGCTGAGCTAAGAGCGAAATCTGTTAAAAGCATAATAAATAAAGTTAGCATACACCATGCAACCAAACACTTAAAGCATGTGATAGTTATGACCCGTTATCGGAGAAGGGGGGCCGGGGACCGGGGAAAAAATATGGATATGAGCATGGGCTTCATTAGACATCTGAAGCCCATGCTCATATCCATATTTTTGCCAGTAGGCCTCAAGGCGGTTGCTTTATTAGCGAGAAAACAAACAAACATGAGCAGCTTGAATAAAAAATCAGAAAGCGTACCCAACCTACATGACCTAAGTCTGGTCAAGTAAAACTCCACGGGAGTCGAACCCGTGACTTGACTTTACTGCGAAAGAAGACAGTTCAAAAATTAATGGGCAGAATAAATATATTATATTACTAACTCATCCTGCATGCGTTCATACTGCATGACGAGTCATATATGAACAGTACAGTTTTTCTGCTATCTGCATACCGTCCCATATATACACAGTACTTTTGAGCCAAGTCTGCATATCGTCCCAAATATGCACACGACAATCTCGCAGAATAACTTTAGAATCAATAATAATCTAAAGCAGGTTCTTTTATTTTTAGACTCGCAAAAGATGAATTCATGCATAGAAAAATATACAAGCAAAAATATCCGTAGAATTCTGAGAAATTCGGGTTCAAATACAGAGCTACTTACCTTCGAAGTACAGTTGAGTTGACACTGACTTTTTTTTTATTCTAGCAGGCTTACCAACATTATGCAGCTACTAAACGTCAAAGTATCTATCTAGTCTATGGTTTTTAAAGTTGCCATCACTCAAACTTGGAATAAATTTGAATTATTGACAAAAAACTTAAATGTGCAAATATGGGACGCAATGCGGTAAGGGGTTAAGTCAGTTTTTTTTATAAATAATCCTACTAATATTGTGAACGCGAAACTTTGTTAGAATGGTTTGGTTTGGTTTTGAACGGTTATGTATACAGAACAAAATTCGTTGTTACTTAATAATAATAATACATAATAAAAAACCGACTTCATTGAAAAGAACCGATACAATTTGTATTATTCGACTTCACAATATCTTTTGTTTAAATCATGTAAACAAAACAAAATGTGATTGATGTAAACAAAAGATACGAAATGTTCCCACGAACGGTCCAGATGGTCAGCAAGTGTAGACCTTTACCTTTTGTTATAGGTATCAACTATGTAGGTAGGCGTGTAGGTTGCGGAGTTTAAAAAAAAAACAATACGAGCGAAGCCGCGGGTAAAAGCTAGTGTGTACATAAATTATATTCCGCTTTAAAAAGAAACATCACCTTTTACTATCCACACAATGTCATATCTCTTAATTTTATTCTATGACAAATGACGCAACATGGCGTCCACTAAACATTTTGCTCAAATTAAGATTTAAAATTATTTTAACAGTTACTTATCGATGGAAAGTTACCCCTTTGCACTTCGACGTATTGGTTGAGTTATTACTACAATATTGCAGCACATACGAGGGCATGTTTAAAGAGATTTTAGACGATTTCTTTTTAAAATATTACGACCAAATTACGACTGCGTCGCTTTAAAACTCGCAAGCGACTGAGTGAGGTGCGGCCGGCTGACCGCAGTTGAACGGAACACATCAGTGTTCGGCGATGTCTTCTCTATACGTTAGTAATAATAGCTCAATGGTTAACAATGTTAAACAAATAATTTTATGATGTAGAAAAAGACACCTGCGTAATTATGCTTTGAACTTTGATTTTATTTAGAATATAACACAGTTATGGACTATTTTTAATAATTGGAAAAGTCATACTTTTTATACTTACTGAAATATATATGTATGAAACATACTTTATTAAATCCAGATTTTTAATTCCTATGTAGAAACGACCAAGTGGTAGTTAACTCAGTTGTCATATTTTTAAGCACAGTGTAGAGGCGGACAACTGCAATATCTCGTAAATTAAACATAATTAGAAGAAATGAAATATACAGGTGTTTGTCTTTGTAAAAATAATGTAGCAATGTTGAAAATTTCAACAAATTTGGTTTGAAATTGACAAAATGGGAGCACTTTTTCCTATTATGCGCTCTCCTGAAAAGTAGCTGTTTTGTATATAACTCTTTTTACTTTGCACCCGTCGATATAGTAATTATAATTATATTAGTATAGATAGATATAAGTCAAGTGTTAAAAAAATTGATACTTCTTCGTGTACAATAAAAGTAATATGTAATATACACTAGGTCCTTTCTAAATTAAATTACGATTAATTTTACTTAATTATATTTTAATTCTTTTAATTTTCAAAGTGTAAAAAATACTTAACATATTATTACAAGCACTATCAAAACGCATTTGACGTCAAAAGTCAAAAATCAATCATTGTCTTTGTCACCAGTAGAGGGCGCCCAAAATCGCTCAGCCACGTAAGTCAGGGTCGTATTTTTCTTCCCAGATTTATTCTACAAAGTTATTTCATCGTTCTGTGATAATATGTGAGAATGGTATAACTACGCAGACGTGTGCTTAAAGTTTTTTTTGTGTTTTAACATCGTCCTGCCATCGGTAAGTCCAAAACTTCGTTTGCCCTTCCGTCATTCTTAGTGAATTAGCATTAATTAAACATCATTTTCGATATCAAGTTTATCATCGCAATACAAACAGTTCTTGATTTTAGTCTAAAGAATGACAATAGGGGATGTTACATTAAAATATTTAAATAATTTTCCAGATTGACAAGTCATGGCTCACATACCAAATCAATATAACAGTTTACCTGCACCTCAACCTTCAATACCTGGGACGTTTCAACAGTATAATCAAATTCCTCCGAGCCAAGTTCCTGGGCCTAAGAAACAAGATGGCAATTTTAATCCAGGACCAATAGCAGGATTTAACAGTCAAACAAACCATTACAATCAAAGTGCAAATAGTTCGCCAGCTTTCAATCATCCAGGGGTACCTACTCCACAAACAAGCTTACAATCTTCGCCCATGAGATCATCAATTAAACCTACAGTAAATCAAAATTCTATCCAAAACATTCCACTAAACTCAGTAGTCCCCAATGCGTCTACTGCATCATCATCACTTTTCCCTCCTAATGCCCAGCAGCCTCAAATAAACAACAATGCTCCACCTCTAATTCCTTCTAGTCAATATAACCAACCTTTAATAAACGGACCAACATCTGGGCCTGTAGGAAATGGAAACAATTTTCCTCCTAAATCTAGTTCTTTTAGTCCTACCCCATCAATAAATCTGCCTCCTACCAGTTCTAACTATGGACCAGGACCATTAAATCGGCTGCCACCAACATCTGTACCACCAAATTTTATTCAGCCAAATGTTCCACTAAGCAGACCTCCACACACTGGTCTTAGAAATAGTCCACTAACAACTGGACCTTCTGGTAACATACCAATGTCAGGTGCACCTAATATTCCCAGGCCACCTGTGTCTGGTCCTCCGGTAGGTCCATCAAGAAATACTGCGATAAATGGGCCCACTATGTCGGGACCACCAACATCAATGCATGGGCAAATGAGACCACCAACATCAGTACATGGTCAAATGTTACCTCCAACGTCAGCTCATGCTCAAATGGGCCCTCCAACATCAGCACATGGCCAGATGGGTCCATCAACATCAATACCCGGTCAAATGGGTCCACCGAAATCAATTCCTGGTCAAATGGGTCCACCAACATCAATACCTGGTCAAATGGGTCCACCAACATCGATACCCAGTCAAATGGGTCCACCAACATCAATACGTGGTCCGATGGGGCCACTAATGTCAACACATAACCAAATGGGTACTACAACAGAACATGGTCAGATGGGACCCCCAAAAGGATTACCTAGCGGACCGTCATCTTTGCCAGCTAACCTTAACCCTAGACCGCCTATTACAAACCAGCTACCAAATCAATTAAATAATGGACCTACAGAACAACAAGGTTATATTTCAAGCCCACCAAACATGTCAGCTGGGAAACCAGGTTTACAAAGTGGGCCAATGTTAGGTCATGCCCCTGGGCCTGCAAGTGGTACAAGTGCTCCTTCGAATTCTAACATGCAAAGTAGATATCCATCAATGCCGTATAAAAATTTGAGTCCTCAACAACAAATGCAAGTAAACCAAAATATTGCTAAGCAATTTCCGACTCATAACCTATACGGTGTGACTCAACAAATGAGTAATTTGAGTGTAACAAAACAAGGTTTTGATCAGCTATGGGGACATCAGATGGTAGATCTTATGCAGTGCAAGAATATTTTACCGGAGTATTCAGAAGACCCACCGGAAATAAGGCTTGGGCATCAATTTGCCGAGTCACCGAATTGCAGTCCTGAGTGAGTACATTTTAATACACTTAATTAGATTTTTTAGAAGTTTTGATACATTTGGACTTCACATTCATTTATATATGAATAATATTAACATTACCATTATTTTTTATGACAAAGCCTCAGTATTGTACTGGTAGATGTATTAATTCTTGTACACAAAAGAGGTAGAAGAGGGTTATATTTGTGAAATGTATGTATGTATGTATGTTATTTTTCCTAGGGTAAAGATTTGACAGTTTTTAACATAGAAGTCAGGTGTTACTTTTATTATAATAGTACGAGAGACTAAGGTTTTCCTTAGGTTTTGTTTTTATATACTATTAAACTTTTGTTTATTTTAAATTTTTAAATTTTTTTTATGTTCTAACTCATAAATAATATTTATATACTACTTGTTTGTTGAATTATATAAATGTGGTCAATTTTTCCAATTTAAATGAACTTACGCTGTTTTAATTTGAACTGTATTGAATATCCGGGCTCTTTAAATAGGTATTTTGATCATGTATGAAGCTCGATCAATAGAGCTGTTAAGTTATTATTCTTACATATTATTTTACAAGTTCAACCGCTCCTTTCCATCATTCTTAAGACATTCGTAATTTTGCGTTTTTGCGCAGATTGTTTTTCTTTAATGTTATTTTGCATGTTAAATACGTATTAGATCAGGGGTGTCAAACTCAGTTTTGCGGGGGGCCATATAATATTACATTTAGAATATGTAGGCGGGGTCAGATTCAAATAAAAAAACGTACTGTATTATTATAACATTTTATTTATTTAATTATATAGTATATAATATATACATATATCAAAGATACGGCCGTATCTTTTAACATCCCTGTACTAGATGGACTTAATGCTAACATACTGAATAGATTAAATGCCAACAATGAGTACAATAGAAAGTATTCTAACGAAAGTAATAACACAAGGTAAATAATCTAATGAAATCAATATAATACAAACATTTGTTTGAGTAGTATTTAATAATACTATGAAGAATTATAACAAAGAATCATTTTTAATTCTGTTCTTATTTTTTATTTGTTTTTATATAAATCTCTGAGGGCCTGTTTCACCACTTGTGGATAAAGCTATTTGACGTATGACGGCATCCGACAGTTAAAAGTTTTTGATTAATTATTCTTTGTTACCATTGAATTCTACTATATATATGAGATATTTCTATTCGCATAAATTATATCTTAAAGTTGTAGTTTATTAATTGAGAAGAAACAGCTTAGGTCTTAATAATTTTAACAGGTCTATTCTACCTCGCGCTGTCACAGTACTTGTTTGGTCATCTGTCAAATAGCGTTTTCCACCACTGGTAAAGCATGCCCTTATTTATGTGTGAATGGATCGAATTGTCCTTTTGCTTGATAATTTTGGCAGTGTTTTTTTTAATAAGATCTCTGTATCAATATTTGGCATAAAAATTTTCCATGCATCATCAACTAATTTTTGAGTTTTTTGTAAAGAATATGAGTAATTGGAATTAGTAAATTATAACAATAAGTAGAAAAACTATATGTATAGACATATAGTTTTTATTTTTTGCTTGTGTGCAATGCTTTTCTATAGCATACATAATATTTTTAGTAGAATTGACAATCAGTACATAAAATAAATACAGTTGACTGAAAAATATTACATTTAATAAAAAATAAAGTATTTTTATAATATTTCTTTTAAGTCACTTTACCACAGACAGAACATATTGACCGGTCTGGTTTCGTTCACATTGTATTTGATTAACTGACAATAATTATAAACGCTAATATTTGCCATTAGTATAACATTTAAAAGCAAATAAATTTCCACTACATACAAGGCTATTTATAAAATAAATTAAATTGCCTTGATTATGAAATAATTAGTATAAATAAAAATAAATAAATCATCTCTATATACATATATAAAAATGAATCGCTGAATGTGTTGCTAAGCGCAAATCTCGAAAGCAGCTGAACCGATTTCGCTAATTCTTTTTTTATAATATTCCTTGAAGTACGAGGATGGTTGTTACGGAGAGAAAAATTTAATAAATTGCCTGAAAAAGTCTTAAAACAACACTTTTCTATATTCCCATACAAAATATTCGTAATAATACTTAAAAGTCAATTTGAACTTTAATACCATACCATAAAGTAAGTTGTAGTGGAAGGGTTTAGGGAAGGATAAGTATTAAAATAAAGAATCTACTGTTAGGCGGTACGAAGTTCGCTGGGCCAGCTAGTATAATATAATATTTAGTACCTTTTTTCCTCATATTAACGCGGAAGAAACCGAGTAGCACAGCTAGTGATTTATAAAACTAAATCTATACTAATATAATAAAGCTGAAGAGTTTGTTTGTTTGATTGTTTGTTTGTTTGTTTGTTTGTTTGTTTGTTTGTTTGTTTGTTTGAACGCGCTAATCTCAGGATCTACTGGTCCGATTTGAAAAATTCTTTCAGTGTTAGATAGCCCATTTATCGAGGAAGGCTATAGGCTATATATCATCACGCTAAGACCAATAGGAGCGGAGTCCACGCCGACGAAGTCGCGCGCAGAAGCTAGTAAATACATATGTTCGAGTAAGTGCACCCGCAGATATACAATTTCAAGTTGGCCAACTAAATCGAAGAGTATACTAATAGGTATGGTGACATATGCTAGCCCGCACATCTTCTCCAACTAAATTGTACAACTAAATAATTGGATACCGATCGCATCAGAATCGAAATTCCCTTCCGATTACGCACAATTTCAAAGTTGTACAACTAAATTGTAAAAGTACCCAATTTAGTTGTTCGATAGTTGGCCGATTCACAATTGTATGTCTGCGGGGTCTCTAATACTGCACTAAAACATGTAATAATGAGGAATAATCTATCTATATAAAAAAGATTTCCACCTATATATTGACTTATCACGTTTCATCAAGTTTTTTTTTTACTGTAGTTATTGTATTGCGCAGATTTAAATTTTTAAACGGAAAATTTATCTTACGTTATGTAGTTCTATTGTTTTTTTCTTGGTTTGCTATAAAAAAAAAATTGAATTATTTAATTTCGATACTAAATCCACGCGTTGGCGCAGCGGTCACAGGCTGTTGCGCTGCTGGCCGCGGGTTCGATCCCCGCTGACGACAGATATTTGTATTGGCCATATAGACGTTTGTCGTGGTCTGGGCGTTTGTGCTTGTGTATTGTGTGTGTTTATTTTGAGTGTGAAGCGTTTATTTATTTAATCTAAAATAAGTAACGTGAGAAAAATGTTAGTTACATTATTTTTGTATAAAAAGGTTACTACTACTGTTGGAGCACAAATGCTTATTTAATATAATTATCTTAAATGGACAGTTTCATATTATATTCAGTTATATATTATTAAAACGAAAGTGTTTGTTTGTTGAATGTTGTATCGGCAATGGCTGTAGGTAGGTGCCGCTACTATGTATAGAAGCGAAGCAGTAAATACGAACGCGGGTAAAACCGCGCTGTTCCTTTTGAGAAAATCGTAGACTATAGTATATAAATGTATATCTATTAATATTAAGTAATACGTATTTGCTATGCTTCTGTAATTTTAACTGACACAGTCCACTGATTTTTATTGCAAATGAAACAAATACGTTAGTTATCGAACTTATATACCTACTTGTTTAGCGTAGTAGTTTTAAATTTTAATGGTCACGAATACAATAATTTATATCTATAGTCTATATACAGCGGCACACTGTGACTCAAAATATATGGAATAGAAAATGGCTAATAAAATGATCAAATCTTAATTTTTAAATGTTTAGGTAAACTGAACCTTTAAACGGCGGTTTTGGTAAAATATCTTGGGTTTGCTTAATTATTCGAGCTACAGTTGAACCCAATAGATAGCGTTGTAAGAAGCATACAATTTTTCATGAAGTTTTAAAATTTTGTTCGCTAGTTTATACTTTTATAGCTGACCCCGTGCACATTGTTTTGCTATATATGCTATTAACCCCATCATGTGGGGGGAATTTCGTAAAATCCGTTCTTAGCTGACCTCTACTCGGCGAAAGGAATATTCCTACCAAATTTCAAGTCTCTATTACGCCTTATGGTTCCATAGATATCGTGGTGAGTCAATATATAGGTGGAAATCTCTTATATACATATATACTAATATTATACAGATTATATTTTTTGTTTGTAATTCATATAACCAAAGACTGTTTATTAACTACTCGATTTAAAAATTCTTTCAACAGTGGAATGCTAGGTTATCTTTGAGTGACATCATCAGAATCGTGTAGTCCACGTGGTCAAAACCGCGATGGCAAGCTCGTATTTTATATTTTTATTTGAAATCAATACCTAAGGCCTCGTTTACGGAGACGCGGAGCGTAGTGCGTAGCGTGTGGCGTAGCTTCTCGCGTGTGTCAAAATGTATCTTATACTATTAAACGAGCAATTCTAGTATATATATATATTTTTTCTGAATCTCGGAATCGGCTCCAACGATTTTCGTGAAATTTAGTATGCAGGGGATTTCGGATGCGAAAAATTGATCTAGCTAGGATTCATTTAAAAAAAATGTCGTTTTATCCCTGTTTTTAAGCAATGAAAAAATATCATTAGAATACGAAGCTTAATTTCACTACGCGTCAACATAGCTTTAATGGCGTAATTAGGAAATCGGCGGGTGTCAAATCGTGTTGACCCGGGTTCGAATCTCAGTCTCCAGATAAATTTTTTTTCTTTTTTTTTAAATTTCACTCGTGATTTATTATTTAAATAAAATTAAAATATAAAAATACCGAGAGAAAAAAAAACAAAAAATAAAATGAAAATACCGAGCTAGGCTCGGTCACCCAGGTACTGAAAATTAACGCGTGTAAAAGCGCTTCTCCGTATAGTAAACACACTCATACAACGCCCTACGTTTGAATTTAGTGCGTTCCGCCACGCCACACGCTACGCACTACGCTCCGCGTCTCCGTAAACGAGGCCTTATTAATTATTAAACAAAGGCGTACGTGTCTTGTATAAATATATGACGCACACATACAATTATATCAATATACTAAATATCTGTACTTCTATACTAATATATAAAGCTGAAGACTTTGTTTGTTTGGTTGTTTGTTTGTTTGTTTGTCGCTCCGCGTCTCCGTAAACGAGGCCTTATTAATTATTAAACAAAGGCGTACGTGTCTTGTATAAATATATGACGCACACATACAATTATATCAATATACTAAATATCTGTACTTCTATACTAATATATAAAGCTGAAGACTTTGTTTGTTTGGTTGTTTGTTTGTTTGTCGCTCCGCGTCTCCGTAAACGAGGCCTTATTATTAAACAAAGGCGTACGTGTCTTTTATAAATATATGACGCACACATACAATTATATCAATATACTAAATATCTATACTTCTATACTAATATATAAAGCTGAAGAGTTTGTTTGTTTGTTTGTTTGAACGCGGTAATCTCTGAAACTACTGGGCCAATTTGAAAAATTCTTTCAGTGTTAGATAGCCCATTTATCGAGGAAGGCTATAGGCTATGTATCATCACGCTAAGACTAATAGGAGCGGAGTCCACGCCGACGAAGTCGCGCGCAGAAGCTAGTAACAATATAATAACATACGTATTGTCTCGATGTCGTACAACTACAGATAACGCAATTTCCACACAGAAATTGATGTAGATCGTAGTCGCTGATGTACTTAATAGCAACAATTTCATTAAAAATGATAAAATTAGTGTAGGTAGTAATGTTAACAGTTTAGCCAAAATATATTACACTAATAAATAATAATATAATTCTTTAAATGTCGTTAGCAGTGTAATAAAACTTTTTTAGACTCATACCTAATTCCTGGCCAAAATGAAGACAGAATTTTTTTTTGCAATCTAGTATCGATTGCAGAATGCTCTCAAATAACTATGTACAGAATTAGATCACCTCGTCCAGTTTCAAAAGTATAAATATAACTAATCAACGGTAATATCAGCATTACAAAACGAATTTAAAAATAAATTAATACTTTAAAAAAAATACTAAAAAAGACGCTTTTATAAATAAACAAAACTAAAAAGTAGAGAATCTGAACGTTAGAAAAGTCCAAAGGATATAGGTAGAGATCCCTAGTACATTTTTTTAACCTGATCAGTATCAAGCTAATTTTCCGTGAGTAGCTTCATTTTGATGAGACGAACAAAAAGTTCCTCTTCGAAAACTCGATTGTGGTAGATAATAGAGTTAGCAGGAGATAGAGCAGCAGTGAGCGTAGGACCGGGATAACGTACCACGCAATTTGTAGGACAATATTGCCATCAAATTATATAAATATTAAGTAACTAAAAGAAAAAAAAATCAGCTGGTTAGTAATAATTTTTGATGACCTTACGAGGTCATCAACTTGATGACCTCGTAAGGTCATCAAAAATGGATTTTTTTTCCTGATTTTTTTTTCTTTTATTTAGTTAATATTTATATAATTTGATGGTAATATTGTCCTCCAAATTGCGTGGTACGTTATCCCGGTCCTACGCTCACTGCTGCTCTATCTCCTGCTAACTCTAGTATCTACCACAATCGAGTTTTCGAAGAGGAACTTTTTGTTCGTCTCATCAAAATGAAGCTACTCACGGAAAATTAGCTTGATACTGATCAGGTTAAAAAAATGTACTAGGGATCCCTACCTAATAGCGAGAAAAGTCTTGATTATTGTGCCAAGACGTTAGGATAACTGAATAATTTTATCAAATTAGTGTATTGTCATCGGTCCTCGATAACTTTACCAAGTTTAAATGAAATCTGAACGTTAGAAGTGAGTCAAAATGAAGTCCTAAGGAGTCGGTTACAAACTTACAAACATATTAACAAACATACAGGCGAAGCTAATAAAAAGCGTGCAAATTATTTATATTTTAGAAAGTTTATTTTATAATGAAAGTTAATCACGCTACCAGTCATGGACGGTACAGCGACCCCAAATATCAAGATAGGTTAAATAGCGTGTGTCGTTAACTTAATAAGCATGTAAATACTAAAAAACAAAAGGTAATCAATATTTAAAGTTTTTTTTTTTATGTAACTAGGTCGGCAAACAAGCGTACGGCTCACCTGATGGTAAGACCGTAGCCTATAGACGCCTGCAACACCAGAAGCATCGCAACCGCGTTGCCGACCCTATCCCCAATCGCCCCCCAGGAGCTCTGGTCACCTTACTCACCAACAGGAACACAACACTGCTTGAAAGCAGTATTATTTTGCTGTGATCTTCTGTAAGGTCGAGGTACTACCCCAGTCGGGCTGCTCCATTTTTTGAGCAGGAAATTTCCTGCTGTGCCCTACCTCAGTTATTACAAGTTTACTCGATGACCCCATATTAATTAAACTAATTGTACTCGTATCGAATGATAGCCGCTATGTTTTATAAGCATACGAAATAATCATAACTGAACAAAGACTCCTTACGTGCAAATTGTGACATCGATAACACGAGTCTATGAAGTTGCTTAAATAAAAGAAGAATGTAAGGGTTTTCTCAATTTATTATAACTAGCAAAGATATAGTTAAGTAATGTACTAGCGAATTCAAAATCTATAAAAATGCTACAAAAAAGTCCGCGATAACATATCTCTATCTCTTACGGTTGATTTACAATAAGTACTTTTATGTTCAAATTTGTAATTAAAAACACTACGTTATTTTCTAAGCTATTTTCTTCAGTTCAGTATTAATCCTTATCCAAATAAATATGTTAATTAGCTTAAGAATTTAATGCAGATTAAAATTGCCCATCACACTATATCAATCAGATGAATAGTTTTTGAGATATCGTCGTTAAAAGTAATTATTAAAAATAATTGATGCGCAACGAAGTGGGCACGGGTCGGCTAGTTTATTATAATGAAACAAATTTTTCGGATTTTATCGCGGTTTATTAGGTTTTTTACATGCCCGAAGTTTCGGATACTTTACAGCAACCATGATCACGGAAATCCTCCTTAAGTTGAATTTTAATTCTGACTTTTTACACTGAATTTTTTACCGGTTTAATTAAACGCCCCTTATCCCGTCCTTCATCAATGGAAGAAGACGAGACATGTACTATTCATACATGTAATGAGTAACATTTGAATCCATTATCGGCATCCGCGGATGCTATCCGTAAGATTTTTTCCTTATACTTCGTGCTGTTATATACGCTCTATGTATGTGGTAACCCTTACGCTACGTCACGTAAGCACTATTCTTTAGAAGCATGTTAGAAGCTAATCATTCTATAGTCAGTCTCAATTCAACATCGGGTCTGATCACTTGTCTTTTATTATTTCTACTATTTCCTCTGTTTCAATTTAATAATTTAAATAAAGTGATCTTTTATTTCTAGATTTATTTGTAATTTCTTTTTTAAAAAGACTCTCGTTAAAACCCGTATAACAGTGCGCTGTAGCATGGTGCGGGTGACAGTTTCAGTAACGTTTCGTTTCACTCTTGAAAGTTGCCGCGATTTAAAAATTATGACTTAGTATTTCACCTGTACCACATTCGTAATACACTAAATCATTAATTACTGTAGTAAATTAAATTAAACCCAACCAGAATGTTCTAGTCTACAAATAAAATCGAATGGAAAGAAAAATTAAGAAAAGTGTTATGCGTATAACGTAACGCCATAGTCGTGCTTAGTGATGGGATGTATTGCTACGATAGATAGTCGATGTTTTTTTATAATAAAAAAACGTATATTGGGCGTAGTTCAATTATTATTGTAAAAAGTATTATATTATTATTGTAGTAGTATTATATTAAAATTGATTTTATTCGTTTAAACTTATATCAGAGTCAGGAACATCTGAATTGTCTCTAAATTCATCATCTGTATCTGTGACGGATATTACCTATTAAAGATGAGTCCATTATATTGTCAATATGGATGTCACGATCCCAATCAGACATGATGTTCCTTTTTATTTTATTCACAACCTTCGACCAGTCTTCGGATTGAACATAGTTGGTGGCCTCTTGTAATAGAGCCAACATCTTATTTGCCGTAAATGGAATGTATATATTAATACGTAAAAAAAAAACTTTGTACCACTTTTTACGAAAATTGCGCGGACGGAGAAGTATGAAATTTCGCACACTTATAGTTTATATCGACGCCGCGTTGGCGCAGCGGTCACAGCACTGGATTACGATTGGCTGTTGCGCGGGCGGTTGCGGGTTCGATTCCCGCACACGACAACATTTGTATTGGCCATACAGATGTATGTCGTGGTCTGGGTGTTTGTGCAGTCCTTGTGGGTCTCCCCACCGTGCCTCGGAGAGCACGTTAAGCCGTCGGTCCCGGTTGTTATCATATACACCTGATAGCGATCGTTACTCATAGTAGGAATATATCCGCCAACCCGCATTGGAGCAGCGTGGTGGATTAAGCTCCGATCCTTCTCCTACATGGGGAAGAGGCCTATGCCCAACAGTGGGATATTACAGGCTGAATCGTATAGTTTATATAGAGAAGAAGTGCGGAATGCTAATATTTTTTTAAAATCATACATAAAATAAACATTAAATTAATAAAAATAGCATTACACACACTACCACACGCACTCACGCATATTATACTATTTTGTTGCTTGTCAAAGTCTGTAGTCAAATTAAAAAGTTATTTACTTATTTAAAAGAAGGTTCTTTATTGTCATAATTATTTGGTTTTCTATTAATATAAAATTTTAATCATGGTCGAATTTCGACCTCTGGGCGACGACTAGTAGCAATAAATACGTGTCACATACAAGGCATAAATCCGATTTTGATTACATATTTTATAGTACAAAGATATTATGTAGCCATAAAATATATATATTGACAAGTTTATACACGTAGTTACATTGCACAACTGAATAACACACACATTTTTATAACTATAATTCATTGCACAACTGAATAACACACACATTTTTATAACTATAATTATCAGAACTAAATTTATGCTGCGAATATCGTCAGTGATAAAAATGAATTACATAATGTCACATCCCTAGTAATGTGTATTGACAGAAGTCAACGTCATATTGGCAACTGTCACCCGCACCATGCTACAACGCACGAGGTATAAGTAACCGTCACAATCAGATATTTACTTTGACAACTGAGACCTACAACTTTAGGTGCTTTAGGTGCTCGGTGTGGGAAAACCCACAAATAAGATGAGACTCAAATTAAAAACAAAATGTGTCCTTAATAAGTACACAATAGTAAAATATCACTTGATTAAAACAATTTAATGGTGACAAAATCTATACTAATATATAAAGCTGAAGAGTTTGTTTGTTTGATTGTTTGTTTGTTTGAACGCGGTAATCTCTGGAACTACTGGGCCGATTTGAAAAATTCTTTCAGTGTTAGATAGCCCATTTATCGAGGATGGCTATAGGCTATGTATCATCACGCTAAGTCCAATAGGAGCGGAGTCCACGCCGACGAAGTCGCGCGCAGAAGCTAGTATTTAATAATTCCCTCATTTGAATATTATTAAGATGTTGTACTATTTTGTTTTCAGGATCTTCAGGTGTACAGTGAACCGCATTCCAGAGAATAACTCGCTATTGCAAAAGTCTAGGCTACCTTTAGGGATCTTAATACACCCATTCAAAGACCTAAATGTAAGTATGAGTAATTTTTTTTTATAAGTACATGAATAAAGTGAGGGTAGAATTGCATCTAAAAATTAACGAGTAGTGTCATATCATAACCGTAACACACGTCACGCTCGATGTAATTTTTAGGGACCGTTTCGATTCCTGTTACGCTGAGTACCAATTTTTTCAACTCCCCTAGTAGAATAAAAGTCTTACAAAAGTTCAACAAAAAATAAAAAAGATTTGTTTTTATACGAACATCAGATTTTTAAACATTTCTGAATCCCCTTGTATGCAAACTTTTTCTAAATAAAAGACTTCGTATAAACATTATTACCAAAAATAGTGAAATATTATTAATTACTTTTAATGAGATCATAGTCATACTAAAAAAAAATTGGTTGTCTGTAAAGTTGGTTTACGGACGATAGTTTAACGTGACAACGTCACAACAAAACATCTCCTCGGACGTATAGGCCAATCGAGTGGATGATAGATCCGCAAGCCGCGTCTATCTCTCTTCCACTGAGCGTAACCCTACAATGGGCGTAACGCTACAATGGGCGTAACGCTACAATGAGTCATCCTTTTTCGTGCATAACGCCGGCGTTCATCGATTTATTAGACGTTGTCACGTCAAAAAATGTTTGCACGTGTTAAGTTAATTATTATCACTGTCAGTATGTTGCGATTATTTTAATGCACTTATTATGTCGTTTCAATATCTATACTTATAAACAAATATTACACGTGTATAATACAAAGTTTAAATATATTCACCAGAAATGCAACTCTATGCACGGGGAATAGGTTTAGTAATGGCGTTTTGCGTTTGTTACGCCTCGAACGAAATCAACTGTGTAAATTAATTACGTAGGCTAAATTAATGTCGGTTCGTAAATAAAGATTTCGTATTAATTCTTATCGTTCTCTATTATATATTTTGTGTAAATATAATATTTGTCACTATCTTTATGTTTTATAGTTGATATCTGTTATAACGATAGTTTTTTGTCACTGTTTAACATTTTTTTATTAAGTACTTATTAGTATTTTACTATACTATAATGTACTATTCTGAATATACCTACTGGTCTTAAATGAGGTAATGCTGTAATAGCCAATGTACTATGAAACAGTTTACATATAAAAATACACATACACTTTTTAACACGAAATTTTTTGATAGCTAATACTCGCGAATTCGTCTGCTTTCGATTCAGCCTGTAATATCCCACTGTTGGGCATAGGCCTCTTCCCCATGTAGGAGAAGGATCGGAGCTTAATCCACCACGCTGCTCCAATGCGGGTTGGCGGATATATTCCCTACTACGAGTAACGATCGCTATCAGGTGTACGTGATAACAACCGGGACCGACGGCTTAACGTACTCTTCGAGGCACAGTGGGGAGACCCACAAGGACTGCACAAACACCCAGACCACGGCAAACATCTGTATAATTCGTCTGCTTTACTTATCCTTATTATATTGACTATTACTTATCCTTACTTATTATACGACGCTGTGTTCTAATAACGGCATCGATCGATCGATAGATGGCGTTATTTGATTGGTTTATTTACGATTTGAGATGGTATTAATCTTTTCTTAGATTAGTAAGCCTTTTTTGGGCCTATTTAGACAGTCGTTCTGAAGAATTAAACTCCAGTCGTGCGTCGGAGCTGACACACACACTTTTTTTCATTAATAATGTTTAAAGTGAAGCTATCATCAGCCGATTACTATTTAATTATATGTAATATAATATAATATATAAGATATAAAATAAAATCTTAAGTTAGGTATAGACTGGTGATAAGTGTACCGAATATTTTTGTCACTCACTTCACTTCAGCCTATCACAGTCCACTGTTGGACATAGGCCTCCACAAGTTCGCGCCCGACATTATGACGCGAACTCATGTGTTTTGCCCATAGTCACCGCGCTGGGCAGGCGGGTTGGTGACCGCAGGGCTGGCTTTGTCGCGCCGAAGACGCTGCTGCCCGTCTTCGGCCTGTGTATTTCAAAGCCAGCATGGATGGTTATCCCGCCATCCGTCGGCTTTTTAAGTTCCAAGGTGGTAGTGGAACTGTGTTATCCCTTAGTCGCTTCTTACGACACCCACGGGAAGAGAGGGGGTGGCTACACACACAGCACAGAATATTTTTGTATTTGATTTTAATGACAACTGTAATATTATTAAATAGTTATAATTTGTTTGTCCACAGCATCTACCAGTGATCCAATGTTCAACAATAGTGCGTTGCCGAGCTTGTAGGACATACATCAATCCATTTGTTTATTTTGTTGACTCAAAGCGCTGGAAATGTAATCTTTGCTACAGAGTCAATGAATGTAAGTATAAGATTTTTTGTTAAATATTATTGACACTTATGCCGCTAGTAACTGGCTGCTTTCCTGGCGCTTGGGAGTTCGATGCTGCCTATTTGTGTTGTGTGTGTTATATTTTTAGCTTTCGGAACAGAATATCATCCTACTAATGTTAATCGTTAAATAAAAGAAGTTTTTCTTTTACTAAAATTATTTAAAACTAAATGTCTTGTTGTCTAGATGTTGACGACATTAGAAGTGTCCATACCGGACTTAACCTCCTTTCTCGTATGTTTGCTGCGTAAACACTGATCACCACTAATATTGTCACTCACCCCTACTATTGTCCCTTGTTTTACATACACTAAATAAAAGTTTTTTAGTCTCGAATGTTGTCGTTTGAAAATCTTTTTTTTTAAATCAATTAGTTTTCATGACATCTAAATTTATTGTGCATTAGTTGAATTATATTGTTATTAATATAATTTTTATTATTCCAGTACCAGAGGAATTCCAATACGATCCGTTAAGTAAATCGTACGGCGATCCGTCCCGACGCCCCGAGATAAAGTCGGCCACGATAGAGTTTATAGCTCCCAGCGAATATATGCTCCGGCCTCCACAGCCGGCCGTCTACTTGTTCCTTCTGGATGTTTCACAGATTGCAAGGGAATCGGGCTATTTGCAGGTTGATACATTTTTTGTACTTTTTACGGTTCCGTACCTCAACAGGAAAAACGGAACCCTTATAGGATCACATTGTTGTCCATCTGTCTGTCAATACTCAAGGGAATCAAACCTACAGGGTACTTCCCGTGAACTTAGAATCTTGAAATTTGGTACGAAGCAACATCTTATAGCAAAGATAAAGGAAAAACTGTGAAAAGATAAAATAATCTTTAATTTAATATTTAATAAATTAATTGATACATCACATAATAACAATATTTTTAATATTTTGTACAGAACCCTCGGTGCGCGAGTCCGACTCCCACTTGGCTGGGTTTTTTTAGACAACTAGGGTGGCAAAGAAGCGTACGGGCTGACTTTATTTTTTTGTATGTTGTTTATAATATACTTTTCTATTTCTAGGTCGTCTGTGACGTCCTCAAGAAGAATTTAGATCAATTACCAGGAGATGCGCGTACGCAAATTGGTTTCATATGTTACGATGCGCACGTTCATTACTATTTGATGAGCGACGGCTTGACCAGGCCTAAAGAAATGACAGTTTTAGATATTGAAGGTAATTAATATGTTTTTTTAAAGTAAAACTTCTTTACGCACGCTTGATTTGGTGACTAAGCTGGTGAATGCGTGACGAGAGCGTTACGAAAAGTGTGATTGGGTGAGACGAACGGAGCAAGAGAGAGAGGAGCGAGCACAAATTTTCTTTCTCTCTTTCTCTCATAGACAGTTACGAAAAAACAAACAAATAAACTAAAAATGTATTTTCCTTCTCAGACATATTCCTACCATCTCCGGAGTCGCTTCTAGTTAATTTGGGCGAATACAAGGAGTTGGTTAAGGAATTATTAACTATACTGCCTCAACGGTACTCGACGCCTGGCGTTCCGGCCTCTGCACTGGGATCTGCCCTGCAAGCGGCTTACAAACTGATGGTAACTTAATATATCACTATGCTATATATATAGCCTGTAATATCCCACTGCTGGGCATAGGCCTCTTTCACCATGTAGGAGAAGGTTCGGAGCTTAATGAGTAACGATCGCTATCAGATGTACATGATACATAACCGGGACCGACAACTTTACGTGCTATCTGAGTTACGATAGGATGACTAGAAATGTCTTCTCCAAGCGGTAATCGAACTGCAATCGTCGGGGTTAGGGCGATTTTCTGAGCCATTTACATTAGAATGGTTGACATATAAATACTTTTTACGTAACAAAAAAGATGTTTAGAGGTGTAAAACATTATTAAAAAAAAATTTAATTGTATAATACTGTTTTGTTCTCAGGCCCCAACGGGTGGGCGAATAACAGTTTTTCAAACTTGTCTGCCCAACATTGGTCCAGGAGGTTTACAATCAAGGTAAAAATTTTAATACAACTAAATAACCTATAATAATATTTATAAATATCTATTGCCTGCTATTTCGTTCACATAGAGATTTTCATATGCTATCAAAATTAACAAATTTTCCCCATTTTTGCAAAATTTTTCATTGATGCTTCACCCTTATTTATCGTAGCGTGATGTAATATAGCCTATAGCCTTTATTACTATATGAGCTATCCAATGCTGAAATATTTTTTTAATTTAAACCAGTATATCCTGAATTTAGTTTGCTCAACAAAACAAACTTTTAAGCTTTATAATATACTAGCTGACCCTGCAAACTTTGTTTTGCCATATATGTTATTAACTAGTGATGCAACAGATCTCAGTTTCTGTTTCCGCAAGTGCGGAAGTTCCGCACTCTTTTCAACATTCGTTTCTGCTTCTGTTTCCGCAACTTTTATAACGGAGATGTAAACGGAAGTTTACGACGGTTGAGAGTTGAAAGTTTCACTTACCACTACCAAATTTTGAATTGAATTGAATAGAATTGAATAACTAAAGAGATACAGTTTTAGTGCTAAATAATTGTATTCTATACAATATTATAATGTTTCAGGGAGGATCCGAATGCCCGTTCGTCCAAAGAGGTAGCACATTTGAATCCAGCGACTGATTTCTACAAGAGGATTGCTTTGGACTGCAGCGGAGCTCAAGTTGCTGTTGATTTGTTTTTACTCAGCTCTCAGTACTGTGATCTGGCAACGCTTAGTAAGTTTTTTTTTTTGATACGAGTAGCAAATAAACATACAGCATGGCTTTTGGTAAGCAATACCAGGAACAAGTTGTCGACCATGTCTGCGACTCTTCACGGTGACTTTGGCCATCTTACTCACATCTGGAACACAACACTACTTAAGGCTGGTTTGAAGTTAGTTAAAAAAAAAAAATGCACGTCGTATGCAGCGATACTCAACCTGTTTTTTATAGTTTCCACAAACACGTTTTAATCATGGTGTCGCAGGCCACAAGCAAAAATTATTTAGGCTTTAATTAAAACGTAATTCCAAGCTATCAATATAGCTACTTTTTTAATGAAAAAAATAAGTTTTGACAAAGATATACATATACATAATTATAATAAATGCGCATTTGGCCCGCGGGCCGTATAGTAACAAATATTTTTTGTAGTGAAAATAGCATGGGCAACTAAGAGCCCGTAGATGTTGCATGTATAATAAAAAAAAAAACTACTTTAGAGTAATATTATTTTAATGCGATCTTCTATGAGGTTGAATTGGCCATTTGAACTGCTCTAGATTTTGAACAAGATGTTTGCACATTGACGACTTGATTGATTTGACGACGCGTTGGCGCAACGGTCACAGCACTAGTCAACTGTTGCGCTGGCGGCTGCGGGTTCGATCCCTATACAGATGTTTGCCGTGGTCTGGGTGTTTGTGTAGTCCTTGTGTCTCCCCACCGTGCCTCGGAGAGCACGTTAATTTTCAGATTATCGAATGCCTCCCCACAACTTGTCACACAATGTCACATTTCGTTTACCACCCTTAACGTGTGAAATAATTAATGTATGGCCCCTAACATAAAATGTCTTCTTAATCCGCAGGTGGTATGAGTAAGTTCAGTGCCGGTACAGTGTACCACATCCCGCTTTTCCGAGCTCAGAGGCCGTGGCAAACTGAGCAGCTAACGAAAATGTTTACACGGTATCTCACGAGAAAGATTGGATTCGAAGCGGTTATGAGGGTTCGCTGTACTAGGTGAGTTGATAGTAATAAATTTTTTTTTCATATAACTAGGTCGGCAAACAAGCGTACGGCTCACCTGGTGGTAAGACATTACCATAGCCTATAGACGTCTGCAACACCAGAAGTATCGCAAGCGCATTGCCGACCCTACCCCCAATCCCCCCCAGGAGCTCTGGTCACCTTACTCACCAACAGGAACACAATACTGCTTGAAAACAGTATTATTTAGCTGTGGTCTTCTGTAAGATCGAGGTACTATTCCAGTCGGGCTGCTCCATTTTTTGAGCAGGAAATTTCCTGCTGTGCCCTACCTCAGTTACATGGCTTATAATGTGACTAAATGGATCCTATCTTTTTCTAGGGGTTTGTCTATCCACACGTTCCACGGTAACTTCTTCGTGAGGTCAACGGATCTCCTGTCTCTTCCCAACGTGTCTCCGGACGCTGGTTTTGGAATGCAACTCACGATAGATGAATCACTATCGGATCTACAGCAAGTTTGTTTCCAGGCCGCTCTGCTCTATACTAGCAGTAAAGGTATGGTTAGACAATAATAGTAATAAAATTACTCTTTATTGTACGCCATTAAAATAAATTACAAAATAATAAAATAAAATAATATCTAGTTAGTAAAGTCAGAGATAGATAGATAGTTGATGACTGTCCATTAAACAAGTTTAAGAGGAAAGGGTACCAAATAGACTTTTGAAGAATAGGTATTTGAATAAATTGTTCCTGTCTCCACTGACTTTTACTGTAGGCCGCCCCGCACACCCGCCAACCCCGCACCGCTTTGTCTATGTGTAAGTGCCGTCGTGTTAGTGTGCGTGTGCCGCTTCGCGAATGCTATTTTTAACCGACTTCCAAAAAAGGAGGAGGTTCTCAATTCGACTGTATTTTTTTTTTTTTTTTTTTAATGTATGTTAGCTCAGAACTTTTGACTGGGTGGACCGATTTCGATCAATTTTGTTTTAATTGAAAGGAGTTGCGTGTCATGTGGTCCCATTTTTTTTAAAATAAGATCTGACAAGTACTTTTAGAGTTATATCTAATAATGCGTTTTTACTTGACTACTTTTTCGTCGACCTACGTTGTATTATACCGCATAACTTTTTACTCGGTGTACCGATTTTGATGATTCTTACTTTAATCGAAAGCTAATACTTGTCACCTATTCTTCGTGAAATTAGATCGAGATCTGATTACAACTTTTTGAGTAATCTTTAATAGCGCGTATTTAATTGACTATTTTTTCGTCTTATTACGTTGTATTACTTGTCGATGTAATTGAAGTCGGTTTTTTTTCGTTTGCGAGCAAACACAATTATTCTGTATTTTGCTTGTTTTATTTCATTAGCCCGTTGGCGCAGTTTGTTGTGGCCCTGCTTTCTGTTCCGCGGGTTGCGGGTTCGTTTCCTGCCCGAGCCTGGGTGTAATATTTGTATTTATATACATATTTATATGTGTATTATTTCTATGTATATTTATAAAAAATATTCATATATACATATAGTTATAGGAGTCGGCTGTTACCTGTAACACAAGCATTAAGTTGCTTACCATAGGAACAGACTAACCATATAAACATATTTAATAAATTTTTTCTGTTTCGTTCTTCTGTAACTCAGCTTACTTTTATTGGATTTCGTAAACTACTTAGTACTTATTATTTTGAATTATTGTTTGTTAATTCATTGGATTGTTATCTACATAACTGTATTTTGGTAAGTAATAATTAAAGAAAGAAAGAAAGAAAGACATTTATTTGTGACACATGTACACTGCTTACAGACACAATTACAATGAAAAATAAAAAAGTAAAATTAGAGTAAAAAATTTAAATAATTAATTTAAAAAAGTAAACTTTTCATCAGATAATCAGATAAAAAATAAAAATAAAAGAATAATAAGAAATAATTATTGAAATACTTAGATATTTTATTTATGAATTAGGTATGTTTGAATGGTTGAGGTGTATGTAAGAATGGGTGTTGAGATACATAATTACATACATATAGTGTACATGATAAATGTATTGTAGCCATACATACATAGTAATTAATATGTTTGTCTTAGTATAATAATAATAATATACTTTGTTGCACATTTAAATAAAGAACAAAATTTACATTACCAGCAATTATATAGTCACAAATTGTACAACCAGGCGATCTTATTGCTAATAATTGTGTTTGTTCGCAAACGAAAAAAAACCGACTTCAATTAAGTACATCGGCAAGTAATACGTAAGCAGACGAAAAAAATTAACAAACGCACTAGTCACTACGATTTTTGAGGGTCCTCCTCGATTTCTCTGGGATCCCATCATCAGATCCTGGTTTCCTTATCATGGTACCTAAGTTGGGATATCTCCCTTCCAACAAAAAAAGAATTATCAAAATCGGTTCATAAACGACGAAGTTATCCCCGAACATACATAAAAAAAAAACAAAAAAAATATATAAGTACGGTCGGATTTGGTAACCTCCTCCTTTGTTGAAGTCGGTTAAAAAGCAATCGAATATAATCGAATATAATATATAATAAAAAGCTGTCTGTCTGTCTGTCCGTCGCGCAATCACGCCAAAACTACTGAACAGATTTAAATAAAATTTGGTATACAGATAGTCTAGAGTCTGAGAAAGGACATAGGCTACTTTTTAATGCGAATAAAAGGGTGTAAGGGGTTGAAAGGTGGGAATGAAAATTTGTATGGAACTATGTTCGTGTTTCGTAACTGTCAAACATTTAATGTTCATCCCGTCGATATGGTAAACTCTGGTTTCGAATCGACAACATATATTCACAATATACGGATAGTGGCGTATTTTACATTTTAAAAATGTATAATAATGTCAGTAATGAAAACGGATTGACATAATATATATTTGTTGTCAAATATAAAACGTAGTGGTCATAATATACTCTTTGGTCAAATATTTATGCGTGCGTTCAGAAATTTATTTAGTGTAAACTATGGAAAATATATCAAGCTAATTAAATCTTATACTATTGAAAAAAAGGAAAGCATTTTTTTCCCTCAAATCAACGCAGGTGAAACCGCGGGGCACAGCTAGTAATAGTATACATATAAGTTATAATGTCTCATGTTTGTCGCGGTTATTAATACGTAACACATAATTGGGACGATATAATAATGGTTAAAAATATGAAAAAATGAGATTCTGGTGACATAATATACAAAGAGAGACTGGTTGACTAATCCTCCAATTTTATGCGTCCGACTGCATATTATGTAGGTACGGTGTTGCATAAAATTTCAAAGGACTACCGTATTGATATTTTTAAGTGTACAGTGTAGTGTTAATAAAATTAAAAAAAAAAAAAACATCAAAATAAATGTGGAAGAACAAACTATAAATCAAAAGAAATAATAATTATTATTAAAAAAAAATTGAAACAGCTGAACTCAGAATTAACAATAAAATAAAGATATTTAAAATAATAGTCACTAATAAAGGTGGCAGTGTGTCTCACAAAAAGATAAGTCCTCGGCTTCAGTTAGGGATAAACCCTAACACAGATTTTCAGGACCACCTATTGATTTTTTATTTAATTATTTTGTGGTTGATTAAGAATTTTTTACCGACGAAGAAAAACAGAGGAGGTTCTAAAGTCGCCACGTATATTTTTTTAATATTTGACCATGCATAACAGAGTAGTCCGAATTTGATTTTAAAAAAATATTGTAAAGACTACGAAGTTACTGCTATTTTATTTTGCGGAGCCCTAAAGGAATCATTTACCAAAAAATTGGTAATTGTGTTTGCTCACAAACGAAAAAAAAAAAAACGACTTAAATTACATCGACAAATAATACAGCGTAATAAGACGAAACAATAGTCAATACGCGCTATTAAAGATTACTCAAAAGGTTGTAATCAGATCTCAATCTAATTTAAACAAGACTAAATGACAAGTATTAGCTTTCGATTAAAATGAGAATCATCAAAATCGATAAACCGAGTAAGAAGTTATGCGGTATAATACAACGTAGGTCGACGAAAAAGTAGTCAAGTAAATACGCATTATTAGATTAGATATAACTCTAAAAGTACTTGTTAGATCTTCATTAAATTTAAATGGGACCACATGACACCTTTCAATTAAAACAAAATTGATCGAAATCGGTCCACCCAGTCAAAAGTTCTGAGAACATACATTAAAAAAATACAGTCGAATTGAGAACCTCCTCCTTTTTTAAAAGTCGGTTAAAAAGAACGATGCTTTCTGGAATTCAATAGAACCAATAGTAGAAAAATTTTACTATGATTGCCATATGGGAAAGGAAAGGAAATAATTAAATAACTCTTTACCTACTTGAACTGAATAAATCCTTATTTTGAAATTTTGTATCTTTATTTAGTTAACCTACTTTTCCTAGTGTCTGTCCGTCAGTCTTTCTACAGTATCCTTCCTTTGCCTCTGTAATAAGACTACCGTTAGCCAAAATTATAGTCAAACCAAAAGCATAAACGACATAATATTATTTAAATTATTTACCATAATTATCATTTTTATTTGTTAGAGAAACCCTTCTTTAGCCCAGGTTTGCACAATGTTACAATGAACACCGCATCCAAATAAGGTTTTATTGTAGTTTAGAAAAGAGAGATTATTTAATTTTGTTTACACGAATTTTTGAAAATATCGACAAAATATTACATTACTAGTGTATCTATATAATTATCGACTATGAGGCATCACTTCGCTGGCGTGTATACGTACTGCTCTGACCCTTCCCTCCCCCAGACCTATCCTACAAACAGCAAGAAAGGGACAACTGAAGCTCAGACCACTTTAGGTAGATAATTATTGACCAAAACAGCATTTCGTAGTAGACTGTTTTCTCCCCGAAACATGCCAATTTATTTTTTATTTTTTTTCACGTAAATAAACAAAGCCTTCAGCTATGCCGCTCCGTTCTCTTCGAAATATTTGATCTAGTGTCATTATCCAGGGAGAAAACAGTCGAATACGTTTGTATGGAGAAAGAGCCGGTATCCTTTCCTCTTAATAACTGAATTGCTTTAGTTTTCAGGCTTACACACTTATGAGTATGACCTAGCATGAGTAAAAATGGTGTTTCACTACTAATTCTGAAGTAACGATAATTACACAATAAGTGATCTTATAAAATTATAATAATCATGTATTTTTATATTTTTCAGGCGAAAGAAGGATACGTGTCCACACATTAGCTTTACCAATCGCAAATACATTACCAGACATTTTACATTCAGCTGATCAACAGTGTATAATTGGATTACTTAGTAAAATGGGTAAGTTCTATGATATTATTTAATAATTAATAATTTATTCTATACAACCATTAACTGCGATTTAGTTTTGTCATCCGTTTTGACTTTTATTCAATCTCGATACCCAAGTTAACTACTGAATTCAGGTTGAAAATTCATACATTGGCCTAGCTTGTAGTATGAACTCGAATCATATCAAGTTTCATTAAAGTTCATTGAGTAGTGTAGGTTCATTGAGTATTCGTGAAACATGTCTCATGGATAATTATTTTTTTTCATCATCAAAATCTTTTTATTTTTATTTTTTTCAACAGCCGTGGATCGCTGCGCAACCGCATCGATGTCAGAAGCTAAGGAGGCTCTAATAAATGCTGCTGTAGACGTGTTGTCAGCTCATCGCCTAGCACAGAACTTGCCCGTCGGAGCCTCCACTGCTGCGTTACACGCGCCGCTGACGTTACGTCTACTGCCGCTGTATATACTGGCGCTGTTGAAGCGGGTGAGTGACGTGACGTAACGTGACGTATTTTTTGACGTGACAACGTTTAATAAATCGATGAACGTCGGCTGCATGCACGAAAAAGGATGACTCATTGTCCTGTTACGCTCATTGTACGCTTGCGCCGCATCTATCTCTCATCTCTTTTCCACTCCATTGGCCTATGCGTCCAAGGAGATGTTTTGTTATGACGTTCTCACGTTAAACTATCGTCCGTAAACCAAATTTACAGGCAACCAATTTTTTTAATACAACTAGACGGGCAAACTACTTTATATCTCACCAGAAGTACGCGTACGCTGCAAGCGGTTACCGTAGCTTATAGATGTCTTGATGATCCTTCTCCTATATGGGGAAGAGGCCTATGCCCAACAGTGGGATATTACAGGCTGAATCGTGATCGTGATCGTGATAGATGTCTGCAAGACCAGACGCATCGCAATCGTGTTGTTGACGCTACCATCATTATCTCTGTAATGTGACGAGATGGGACGTGACGTGACGTGACTTTGTCATCGCCTCATGCGTCTTACGTGCTCTACGTTGTGTCGCTGTTGTAATGGTAGACTGAAGGATTTGCACTGTACGCGTCTCCGACGTTGCTTCTGCTACTGTACTACATACTGGCGTTGCTAAAGCGGGTGAGTGACGTTACGTGACATGACTTGTTACGACTTGACGTAACTGCTGCCGCCCGTCACGCACCTCTGACGTTGCGTCTGCTGCCTCTCTACATGCTGATGCTGTTGAAGCGAGTTAATGACGTGACGGATGTAATGTGAATCTGTCATTGCCTCGTGCAGTTTACTTTCGTTTCAGTTACTCTATGGTGTGCCACTGCTGGTGGATGTGATGTATACGATAGTGTCGTGACCGAGGAATACTAACTGTATAATGTGATGGTACTGTAATGTTTTTAAGACAAGTAAACAAGGTTGGAAATAGAGTGATTTTTTAAATCTTGTTCTTCGTTAATATTGTCCTACTATAAAATAATAGTATTGAAATATATCTAGATTTAATTGAGTATAAAGTACTACTTTAGATACATATTCTCTCAAGCTACTGAATGTGTAGTTGTGTACCACGTAAAAGGCTACTTCATTAACATAAGTCTGTTATAATTCCAGAAAGCGTTCCGCACCGGCACATCGACGCGGCTGGACGAGCGCGTGGCCGACATGTGCCTGATGAAGTGCGCGCCGCTGCCGGCGCTGCTGCGCGCCGTGCACCCCGACCTCTACGCCGTGCACGCGCTGCGCGACCACGTGCGCGACCACGACCGCGACCGCGACCACGACCACGACGGCGACCACCACATCGACGCGCCCGACCCGCCGCGTCTGCAGCTCTCCGCCGAGAGGTATGCTCTCATGTACAATACGATCAATCTGCTGTGTGGTTACGGCAGTAAAGAATACAGCCACCCCCTCTCTTCCCGTGGGTGTCGTATAAGGCGACTAAGGGATAACACAGTTCAACTATCTTGGAACTTAATAAGGCGACCGATGGCGGGATAACCATCTAACTGCTGGCTTTCAAATACACAGGCCAAAGACGGGCAGCAGCATCTTCGGTGTGACAAAGCTACCCCTGCGTTTACCAACCCGTCTGCCCAGGGTGGTGACTATGGACAACACATGCGAATTCATGTCATTTTTAGCGTGAAATTGGGGAGGCCCATGTCCAGCAAGTCGACTGTGATAGGCTGAAGTGTGTACAATAGGAAGGTAATCACTCTACGTGATTGACCACGTCCACGACCACGGGCGTGATCGTAATCGCGACCACGAGCTCGACCCACCCGACCCGCTGCGTCTAAGCGCTATTTAAAATATGAAGGTTTGTGTGCTTCGTAATCTGATTTGTCGTGTCTGCTTTCATCCGAAATTTAGAATATGAGTAAAAAGTAGTTCGCAGTGTACATAATGACGACTCTCATCTTCACGACTGATGCTCAAAGGGTTAATGGGTGTCGAGATAATATTAATTGGGGTGACGTTCTTGTAACTTTATTTAGCTTCTGTTTTAGTAAAGCTTTAAAACAAATTAGAAATATCATTAGATGACTATTTGATCAATATTATCACGACTAGGTAAAATACTACTAGACTACTCAGAAGTGTATTAAGATAATTATTATTCCTAAATAATACAGTTTTACATTTTTTTACATAAAATCTAATAAAGAAAAAAAATACATACAATAAAAACAAGTGTGCTTTAGAGTTTTAGACCACACGACTGAATTAAAACTTCTTAAGCTCCTACAGTAATATACGAAACGTAACACTCTTTCTATCCTCACTAACTAATATCTCTTTCTCAACTTCCGTTCGCCTCGCCCGATCACACTTTTCGTAACGCTCTCGTCATGCATTCACCAGCTTATTTCCCAAGTCAAGCGTGCTTAAAGAAACTTTACTCCAACAAACATTATATTGTTACAGGATAAATATGAACGGAGCATATCTCTTAGACGACGGTGAAACGATGATAATATACGTATGTCACGGCGCGACTCCGGCCTTTTTGTCTGAAACATTCGGTGTGGCGGCCTTCAGTCAACTACCGGATGAGGCGAGGAGTCTACCGAGGATAGAGAACGAAGGAAACGAGCTACTTCATTCGTTCATCGACAAACTGAACGATGACCGACCCTATCCAGCTAGTATACTAATTCTTAGGTGAGAATATTTTTGTATTTATTTTGTAAGTTTATTTACCTTATATTTGAGGTGTTTTAATGACTAAATCACTATTATGTATGTATGTTATGTGTGTATTACTTGATAAGCGATGTGAAATAAACACTTCATACTAAATGGGATGACAAAGTATAATTATATAAACATTGGTCGGTATAACATATTATCATTAGTAAGACTACTGTGCGATTTTTGTTTTATACTAAAAAGTTAGCAAACAAGCGAACGGCTCACCTGATGGTAAACGATTACCGTAGCTTATAGACGTCTGCAACACCAGAAGCATCGCAAGCTCTTGCCGACCCTACCACCATTATTCCAGGATCTCTGTAAAGTGACGAGATGTGACTTGACGTGACATGACGTCAGTTTGTCATCGCCTCATTCGTCTTATTACCCGACTGCCAAGGAAGGGTTATGTTTTTCGCGCGTATCTTGTATGTATGTATGTATGTATGTATGTATGTAATATTCTTAATTACCTCATTTCTCTAGAACCGCTGAACGGATTTGCATAATTGAGATATCGTTAGATTTGTCTTAGCAGCCCAAGTGTTCTTAGATAGGTGACATTAAAAAAAAACAAACATGGCGGCTGTGCGAAGCCATTGTAGTTAATGAAGAAATAAATTTTTTTTAGAATACTATACTATGGGTATCAAATTAAAGGGCTCAATACAAGGATTTCAAAAATGTATATTATGATTATTATTACCGTAATAATAATAAAGAAATACAATAAGAAAGTTTAAAAAATGTTGACTTTGCTCTTTCCGTTTTTACGCAGGCGGGTTTTTTGTTTTCTTTTAATTATATTACTTGTTTGCTCTATGTATTGAAAGCAATATTGTTTAGCTATGATGTTCTGTACGGTGGAGGTACTTCCCCAGTCGTACTGCTCCAGATTTTGAGCTGCTGTGCCCTACCTCAGTAAATTTGATTGATTGACTATCAACTTGTTGCTGTGACCAAGGGCGGATCCAGGGAGATCCAGTCATGGGGGTACTGACCCGCCCCCCGGGTGGGTCGAGGACATAAGTGGACCACTAATTAAAATTGTTAAACAAGATTTTGGTCACAATATAGATATTTTTAAGTACATTACTTACATACATATAGAAAATACCGACTGTTTACCTGTATCTATCATTATCAAAATTAAATTATAACTTCTTGTGACTTGACCACGACTATGTGAACCTGGCACCAAAGCTGGATCCGCCCTTGGCTGTGACTGTACTTGATAAATATTTTTGTAGGTCCTTCTTGCTACCGTATTTAATATTTATTTATATAAATAATATTTATATCTATAAGAAAAAAAGTACATGTAATTACAAAAGTCAGCAGTAACCTATAAGTATAACACAAGCATTAAATTATTTACTATAGGAACAGACGACCGTGTTTGTGTTGAATATTTGATAGTAATTATGATATTAATAAGAATCTCTCATTCCAGGGACAATTCACCATCACGACAACTTTTCACGGAGCGATTGATCGAAGACCGAGTCGAGTCAGCGTTCTCGTACTACGAATTCTTGCAACACGTTAAGACTCAAGTGAAATGAGTGATCAAGTTAGTGAGTTAGTGACTCGAGTTGACGTCGCTCGGCCAAACGTTACTGTGACACTGCCCTAACTTGTTAATGATTTCGGTATTCCGTTTAAGACTATCACCTAAAGCTACTATAGTTCCGCTAATTACTTGTAATATATTATATTGAATTATATTGAAGACGCGATATAAATTTATAAGAAGGTTTTACTGTCAATAGTATATTATAATACTTTAACGTCACGATTTTAAAATCGTATCGAAATCGTGTCGTACCACTTCTCTAGAAAAAGACGTCGGAATGTAACAATTTTACTTTTTTCTATTCATATTATATAAAGTCACGCTCAATCAGTACATTTTCTGTACTGACACGCTAACACGCTTTCAATCAAATTGTATATTAGTACAGGGATCACTTTGTTTCAGTACCTATAAAAAAAATAAAAAAAATTGCCAAATTCAGGGCTTCACAACCAAGCGCTTATAGCACGATAATCCTTAGTAATACAAAAACGCAAGCGTAGGAAACGGATTTCGTCGTAAGTAAATGGTTTTAAGATAATAAGAAAAATTGTAAAGTTTTTTACACAATACATGTCTATAGGCGAAAGCTTTGGATGTCAAATTTAGATGTTTATGATTGATACACGAAAAGAAATATGGTGATACAAAGTTTGTGGGGACAGTTGACAGGAATACATTTTACAATGACAATATTTTATCTGTAGCCATATAGAATAAATAAGCAAACACTTGCATAATTTACAAACTATAAAAAAGTTTATTATTGTTTGGATTGTTTTTTAATAAAAAAAATTGCGTGCGTACAAAGTACACATGTTAGAAGTGAAACTTCTTTGGCAAACTAATTAAAAAAAAACAACTTAAAACAAAAACGAAAATAAAATACAAAAAAAAACTAATTGAAAAAAAAGCAAAGCCAACGTCACGGGGCTGTTCCCAGGCGGTTACCCATCCAAGTACTGACCGCGTTGCCGTGTTGCCGCGTTACCGGTCGCTCATACGCCTAAAGAAGTTTCACTTCAAAAATAACAGTAAATATATTGAAATTTAATGTCCACTAGAGTTTATTCTCGTATTCTAAATAAAATCACAGTAACTTCACAATGGTAAAATTTGCATTGAACCTATAGCAATAAATTGTAATTAATTAATCTATACTAATATATAAAGCTGAAGAGTTTGTTTGTTTGGTTGTTTGTTTGTTTGTTTGTTTGAACGCGGTAATCTCTGGAACTACTGGGCCGATTTGAAAAATTCTTTCAGTGTTAGATAGCCCATTTATCGAGGAAGGCTATAGGCTATGTATCATCACACTAAGACCAATAGGAGCGGAGTCCATGCCGACGAAGTCACGCGCAGAAGCTAGTTTATAATAGAATGATAGTTTCACCATTCAGCTGTTCTATAGATATGTACAGAAATTTTTATTATTTTGAAAGTTATCAGCTAAAGAAAACGTTTAAAATTGTTCGCTAAAAGGTGTATGATTAAAGATTTCTTTATTCAAGCATGCTTAGTTGAGTTTCTATTTAATGGGCCCCGTAAACGATCAAACTTGTTTGTCAAACATGTTTGATCAAACTTCATGTTTTCATATAACAAACACAACAAAAAAGCCCGCAGCCCCGCACACGATCAAATAATTTGACAAACACGTTTGTCAAACAGAAATTTAATATGAAGTTTGATCAAATATTTGATCGTCTACGGGGCCCTTTAGAAGTCATATGACGTTATTGCAGCATTTTAAACCGTTATCGTCTGTAAAAACCAGTGCACGATAAAATCATTTGATAAAATAAATATATTAAAGCTTAGATAAATTTTAAACAGTTTAGTTTTTTTGAACATATATTTCACGTCATTGGACACGTTAGCAACATTATTGTTAGGTAAATATTAAAAAAAGTTAGTGAGATAGACGGAAAATCGGAATAATTTTCATTTTTAACGGTCGTGTCGAATTTTTTTACTCGTTTGAAAAAAATGTTATTCCTAATTTAAAAGTATTTGTATAAAACTATCTTAAAATATGTTTGGGCGTGTCTGTAACATCACGAACTTTATTGTTGCAATGTTGTATTGCAGTATCGGTATTAAGTGTTAATTTTAAAATTATTTATCTGTATTCGAATGTAAATTGAATAAGTTAGTTGGTTTTATATGTCGGCTCTAAATAATTATACTTTATTTTACTCATATCGACCTCGTATTAGTTCTTTTCTTAGCTTACCGATGTAATGTTTATTTGAAGTTTTTATGAAACAAAAGATTTAGTTATTTATTCGGTTTAAAATATGGTTTAGGATCTTATGCGATATATGCCTTATTTTTAAGGTTCTGTAATATAATTATAAAAATAAAAATTAAAAAAACGTAAGGAACAAGTCACTGTTGCGTTAAAATTATATTGCATCTAGTTTATGTAAATTCCCATAAAATCAGACTTATCCAATGTAAAGGCTGATCAAAATGTTTAAACTTTTTACTTGTGTATACGAAGTCTAAAGAAACATAATTTTAATGCAATATGTGTTCCGTGCGTTTATATTAACATTAATATTTTATGTTCGAATTTAAACTTTTTTTTTTTTAATTTTAGAAAAGAAAGTAATTTTTTTCATTGTGCGAATCGTTTTAAGCATATTTCCAAAGAAATTTTTGCTTGTCATTGATACAATTATAGTTAACTCTTTTGTATATTTGTTTTACTATACAGATTTGTTACCTATATGAATTAAAATCAATTAGTCAAAGCGAATGAAATATGCATTGAAGATTGTATAAATGTTTTTTTAAACCAGACCAGGCAACAATGTAAATATAGAAACAAATAAAATATAATTATGATCATATTACGATAGATAAATGTAAATCAGAGAATTTAAATAAATATAATATACATCACAGTGTATTTGCTGACCGTATGTAAATTGCTATGAGAGTAAAGGTGGAACACACTTGTGTGACCAAGCAGAGTCAGATTGACTTGACGTAGGAATCTTACTAAAGCTACTTTCACACTATGTTCAATTGACTGAAGGTTTACTAATATACTGCGGTCCGTCACACAGGTGAAGAGACCCCGTATTGTGTGAGCGCAACGGCAATATGTTTAGACGCGAGCGACAAAGACAAAAGATGACAGGTCGGTGTACGAGTTTCTTCCTATTACGCGACCGCAGTATAGTAATACTTGTGGAAAAATTATAACGCTAGATTTAAAAAAAAATTAAGTATTAAAATTGTAATTAAATAAAGTACTTCAGTTGTATTTCTCACTCTGCTCGGTCCCACAAGTGTATTAGTTTCCAAACGATTTTATAATAAGATTGGTTAACTGTTGTCTGTTCGTGATTGATGTACGATTCAAAACATAAAATAAATGTATTTAATTTATTGTTAGCGGACTGAACTCGGGAGCCTTGTAACTTGTTTCAATATAACAAATCAAAAATCATTGTTTTCTTTTCTATTACACATTTTTATCTATCTATATATAAGAGATTTCCACCCCTTGACTCATCACGATATCTCTGGAACCATAAGGCGTAGAGACTTGAAATTTGGTAGGAATATTCCTTTCGCCGAGTAGAGGTCAGCCTAAGAACTAACTAAGAAGCGGATTTTACGAAATTCCACCCACAAGATGAAGAGTTGCAGGGGTTAATAACATATATGGCAAAACAACGTTTGCGGGGTCAGCTAGTACTCAATAAAGGGATTGAACACCTTGCTTGGTTGTACACAATGAAATGTTACTCTTTAAAAAAGATTGATTGTTTTTTTATCTTTTTTTATCTATAAAGATAATATGTAGACTTTAAAAGTGATATCAATGACAATATCATAAAAAAGAAAATAAAAATGAGAAAATAAATATATAAATTGTCCAGTCTTCATGTTCTAAAAATAAAAAGGACCCTTAAATAAAGGGAACGTGTATATTAAAGCATAATTAATTTTCGTTTCTCTTAATAACTCCACAGCACGTAACACATTCCAAACAAGTGTCAAAATTTTCGTCCAAATCAAACGCCCAATATTCTTTGGGAGAGTATCCGCTTCTGAACATTTGTTTGTCCAAAAGGGCCCAGGACCAGAGGTAGCTCCTGGCTCTTAAGAATTTAGCCGACGATTCGACCACAGCGATGATTGCCCGACGACAGACAGGGTCGCGTTCTGAGCATGTGTTGAATGAGAGATTGTTTACGTTACACCTAAATACCTGAAATGCAAAAAGTTGTTTACTATACAAAAAATTTAAAACGATTTTGGACATCTTCGCATCTGAATATCCATTTATCCTTACTAATATTATAAAAGCGAAAGTCTGTCTGAACTACTGAACCGATATAAATGAAATTTGGTACACAGATAGTCTAGCTAGAGCCTGAGAAAGGACATAATATGCCACTTTTTTAATGCGAATAAAGTGGTGTAAATGGTTGAAAGTTAGGGATGAAAAGTTGTATGGAAGTATCGTCATTTTTAGAGCTAGAAGCTTGAAACTTAATTTTTTAGACTGTTGATTCGATATAAATAAATATGACATTCAAAGTTTGTGAAAGTTTTACCCTCAAGGGTGTAAAATAACAATAAGGAATAGAGGATGAAATTTTGTATGAAAATATGTAAGGTTTATGTAAATTTTTTATAAGTTTGCGAGAAGAGACAAAATATTAGAGATATTCTGATGTCCAAAATAAACTAAAAGTCACTATTCCACGCGGACGACGTAGGGGGCACGTTGATGGAAAATATGGCGAGTATGACCACACATTCCTGTGTTAATTAACCTTTTGTATAAGGCACACAGCTTCTAAATATTGTTACAGTCCAAGTCAAAGATGTTCTCGTTGAATCGATCACAAACAGCCGATTGATATAATTATCAGTCCGATTACGAGATAAGTCTTACACTTTCATTTTGACGTAGGTATATGAAATATGATATCAGTGGCGTAGTGTGGGTTTTTGCCATTCGGGGCCCACCGAAAATTTGCTACCCGTACTTACCTACTTTATATATGTAATTGATTTAAACTACTTCTTATTACTACTATCACAATTAGCGAGAACGTAGTGTCACTGCACATCGACGGTACTCGAATTCATCTCGCCTCCTCCCTTTCGGACTTTTGTGCTTCCGCTAAACATTACCTATATCGATACCAGAAGTATCAATTAATGTAAGGGACAAACCACGGTTTTTCAGGAGAGCCAAAAAACGATTTTATTTTTTTAAATCTGTCCATAACTTTTTACGGTTTGCTCCAATTTTAATTATGTCTAGAGCAAAGTTTCTTAGAATTTCCTCTTCTTTTATGCTATAAATGAAAGATTTAGGAATGTCCAGTGGTTTAAAATTTAGCATGTCTCTTACATTAAAAAAATATGTTTAGTTGTCCCTTACAATACTAAAAATTTATGTGTAAACCGTCGAGCATACTGTAAGAAGCAAGATAAATAAAAAAAAAATGTGTAATGCTATTGTAAAAGACTTCAACAGTGTTGCAATTTGATGTAACTATAGATTATCTACTAAAATTGATGGTATTTTAACACCATGGAAATAATTTATTTGGATGTTCATGTTAGTATGAACCAACATTAAGCATTCAAAGCAAATTTATACGTTACTTTCATGTTTTACATCTTGGCTATCACAGATTTTAATGAAATTTATGCAGATATCGATCACGATTCAGCCTGTAACATCCCACTGTTGGGCATAGGCCTCTTCCCCATGTAGGAGAAGGATTGGAGCTTAATCCCCCACGCTGCTCCAATGCGGGTTGGCGGATATATTCCCTACTATGAGTAACGATCGCTATCAGGTGTACATGGTAACAATAACTATAGGTGTACATGATAACAATAACTATTATAAATTCAATACACTAAACAGTCTTTAAAGCTTTGTGTTAAGTTTAGAAGTTCTAAAAATAAGTGTCTTACAAACCTTGTAGTTACCAATGTTAAAATAATTATGTTAACTATATGGATATGGACTCTACAAACCCTGGACTTTTATTAATTAGGTATGTTTAATTAGTTTTATAATTATAATCATCATTTGAACCATCGCCAATTGAATACAAAAAAATCTCAGACTTAATCAACAGCCTTATTTCATTTGCAATTGAATTAATAAATTGGAAACGAAATATCGATGAAGAAAACAGAATATGAATTATGTGAAAGATGATTAGTATGATGGCAGTGAAAGTTGAAATGACGAATAGAAGGGACGAATAGATGTAGGTAAGGGAAGAAGATCGAATAAGAGGTGCATGAATTGTGTGAAAGAGGAATGAATAAATATAAATGACATAATTATTTTTGCGTCTTTAAAATAGTTTGAACAACTTTTTCTATTTAGCATTTTACCTAGTCGTAATCATTAGCTGTAATCACGTCATCTTCATCATCGTCGGTTTCATTGAGGGTATATTTAATTATTGGCGATTTATTCGGAACGGTCAAATATTCTCCATGAAATCACACAATTTTTTTAGGTCATTGTATTTTGGAATGGAAATTGGCAGCCTCTCTTTATATAGAGATGGAAAATTGTCTGTGTTGCTTTGACTTATTCCATTACTAGTACTTTCCTAGTTGTCTTTTCCAGTTCATTCATTCAATTACATATTAAATAAGACTGTTGATTAAGTTTAAGATTTTTTTGTATTCAATTGGTGATGGTTCAAATGAGGATTATAATTAATAAAACTAATTAAACATAATTAATAAAAGTCCAGAGTTTGTAGAGTCCATATCCATATAGTTAACATAATTATTTTTCTTATTTGATTTTGATTCTTTTATCCATATAGTTAACATTGGTAACTACAAGGTTTGTAAGACACTTACGAGTATTTTTAGAACTTCTAAACTTAACACAAAGCTTTAAAGACTGTTTAGTGTATTGAATTTATAATAGTTATTAATAGAATAATAAATAAAATAAAATATTATAAACAAATTGTTTTATTTTTGTATAACTACATAAATTTCATTAAAATCTGTGATAGCTAAGATGTAAAACATGAAACTAACGTATAAATTTGCTTTGAATGCTTAATGTTGGTTCATACTAACATGAACATCCAAATAACTTATTTACATGGTGTTAAAATACCATCAATTTTAGTAGATAATCTATAGTTACATCAAATTGCAACACTGTTGAAGTCTTTTACAATAGCATTACACATTTTTTTTTATTTATCTTGCTTCTTACAGTATGCTCGACGGTTTACACATAAATTTTTAGTATTGTAAGGGACAACTAAACATATTTTTTTAATGTAAGAGACATGCTAAATTTTAAACCACTGGACATTCCTAAATCTTTCGTTTATAGCATAAAAGAAGAGGAAATTCTAAGAAACTTTGCTCTAGACATAATTAAAATTGGAGCAAACCGTAAAAAGTTATGGACAGATTAAAAAAAATAAAATCGTTTTTTGGCTCTCCTGATAAACCGTGGTTTGTCCCTTACATTAATTGATCAATTAATGAATCAAATTAATTTAAATACTAGGTATTTTAGCAACAATCTTTTAAATAAATAAAATAAAGCAAATACGAATTTAATTTCTACTTGTTATTTAATAGGCATATTACAGTAAGGAGCATATATTAAAGATAGATTTGTGAGATATTAATGTAAGAGAATTTTTCTTAAAAAATTGTAACCATGAATTAAAGTAAGGGACATGTTATTTAAATTGACTGATGTGAGGCTTAACGTAAGAGTGTAAACTATTTAACCCTATAGTTGACATTGTATCCTGGCGGATACGTTAAACCAAAAAAAATATTACACTCGTCGGAAGTCACATTATTTAAAACTAAACAACTAAAATAGTGGATATTTTTGTGCTTTAGTAGTGTAAAAATACTAGACTATTTCTGGTAGCCACAAATTGTCAGTAAATTGCAAAATGGCAGACAGGGTGTACGCGTCTACTGCACGCATGGTAAAAAAAATAGATATTTAATATTATTTAGTCGTAATTGGATCAAAAAAGTTGCTTATCTTGTAGATTAAAGATTTTACTTTATGTAAAAGTGCTTTTTTAAGTTATGATACTGTAAGAAGAGCATGAAAAGAACACATTTTTGTGATAGTATCTCCTGATGCACATTGCTCGTCTGGCTACAAATTACGCTTTATTTGTTATGTATCTGTGTGGATACACTGTCAAATATGCAGTGAAATTTAAAGCCTAATATCTGTAGCTGATTTGATAAAAATGTGTTTTTATGGGTGTAGGTACCTCTTCTAAAACGACACTGACTTATCATCTGATGAGTTACAATTTCATCAGTCTTCCACGCTTCGAACTAACGTATCAGAAAGCAGCTCTACATCGCCATAATTGCCGTCCTCGTTTTAAAAACTAAAGATTCTCGACTCAGATAACAAAGATGAAGATTCGAATGTGGTTCTAGCCTCAACATCATTACAAACTTTCCAGTCTTCGTCATTAATCACAGGATCTTCATCCATTTCGCAACTAATTACTAATAACATCACCACCTGAGCATTCCCCGAGTCCCACCGCTTGGGAAACTATCAACAGGTACCATCACCATTTAGCATATCTAGTATATCACTACGGTCCAGTGCACCGAGGAGCTCTGAACACGTGCCTTTGCCACTGAGCGTACCGTCACCTGGCACTAGTACTCGGTCTAAATGTAGAGTTGTAGTAACGAAGAGAAAGCCGCAAAAAACATCAAGAAACTTGAACCCAAATGGGCAACAAAAGGTTCGCTAGTGTAGCTGAAATCGAAGACGGTTTGGTTGAGAGCTTGAATATAGGATTAACGCCTATTGAGTACTACTGACGCCGCTTTGGCGCAACGGTTACAGCACTGGTTTGTGGCTGTTGCACTTGCGGTTGTGGGTTCGATCCCCACACATGACAACCATTTGTATTGGCCATACAGATGTTTGCCGTGGTCTGGGTGTTTGTGCAGTCCTTGTGGGTCTCCCCACTGTGCCTCGGAGAGCACGTTAAGCCGTCAGTTACAGTTGTTATCATGTACACCTTATAGCGATCGTTACTCATAGTAGGGAATATATCTGCCAACCCGCATTAAAGCAGGGTGGTGGATTAAGCTCCGATCCTTCTCCTACATGGGGAAGAGGCCTATGCCCAACAGTGGGATATTACACGCTGAATCGTGAGATGATGGTGCCTCATAAAGGTACCAGAGCAGAAACTCGTAAGCAATATATTAAAAACAACCCATTCGCCAACCCGCATGTAAAGTTATGTGCTTTGATAACTTTTTTACATCGATTGAATAAATAATATGTTGAAAAATGTTACATATTTTAATGTAGTCTCGTTATTTTGTAAAGTTTTAAATGTTTAAAGAATAATGTTATATTGACAGTGTATCCGTGTGGATACTTAATTTTTTATTGATATATGGACGTATACTTGGCAATGTATCTTATAAGATACTATTAATAATAATAAAACTAAATAGTGTAAATTTTTTTTATTATTTTTTCACCTGTCCTTTATGTACCTAGAACCATAATCAATTCAAAAAATTATAAAATTTTAAGAAAAAACTTCTTGCCAAGTATAGGGTTAATACGATGACTTACTTTATTTTTCTGCGAATTAATTTTTTTAATGACCGTTAAATCAATTTTTTTGTTATAAATCGTTTTACGCAGTGCAAAAATTTGTAATGTAAGGGAATTTTTTTTAACGATAGAAAAATTTCAATAATACCATTCGATAGAGCGGAAAATTCTGAATCCAATGATATATATAACTCATTTTCGCCAAAATGTCCCTTACGTTAATTGATACTTCTGGTATCGATATTATTGCGAACGCGATGATTTGATGATGATTTTGCCGCCACCCTTTCCAGTACCGTCCGGTGCTATGGACTGAATGGAAGTCTGGAAGACCTTATTCTTCAAGACTGTACAGTTGACAAATACGTTAAAAAGGTAGGTATTAAATTTTTCGTTGTCTAAAATCACTATCAATGTTTACCATAGTACTAAAATATAATAGTATTTTTCAAACTATTACCTCATGTCCACACATTTCTAACATGCAGTAGTTTATATATTCTACAGGCACGAGGTCGACGCGAAATCCCAATTTTTGTAGATGTTCTAGTAAAAAAGCATAGTTAAAATGAAAATTCTCAATAAAATTACAGGATGTAATATATTTTTGATATGATCATAATGGAAGTACACAAGTATCACGATCACGATTCAGCCTGTAATATCCCACTGTTGGGCATAGGCCTCTTCCCCATGTAGGAGAAGGATACAAGTATATGTATGTACTATTAAAACATATTATCATATTTTTCCTAAAGCAAAACATAATTTGTTAGAAGTCTTCCGAAGCGATTTTGGGTCTGCATTCGACTTTTTGAAAACGATTCGACCTGTGTCCACTATTATTTTTGTGAAGCAATATATAGTAATCTGGGGGGCCAATATACAAGCATAGCTTAGTTTGGGTCCCACTATCAATTACTGTTTTTGATAGACAAATGTAATTTACTTGAATAAATGAAATTAATAAATGAAAGTTTTTATCTCGCTTGCATTTCTCCGACTTGATTTTCATATACTAATATTTTTCCCACTGAATTTTTTGTTCAATAACAATAAAATATAGCCTATGTCACTCCTGAATAGTGTAGCTTTCTGTCAGTGAAAGAATTTTCATGATCGGATCAGTATTTACGAAGATTACCCCCTACAAACAAAGTTAAAAACTTTACCTCTTTATAATTTTAAAGAGTATGATCATGTACAAACAGCGACTCAAAGATGTAGGAAAAGCATACCAAAGATTTAGGAAAACCACTTTCTACATTATTCAACTTTTAGAATTAAAATAATTGCTTTACACTTAAATCGTATTTGTCAACCGTTCTGAAGAAAATGCTTAACCGTGGACAATTAAAGTAAAAGAGCTTATATAGTAGGTACCTATGTAATATTGCTTACCACGGATACCTCGCAATTTTTGTGGCTTATGTGCGATTGTGTTAAATGAATCGTTAGGTCCATAGTATATCCTAACATATTGTATTGACATCTTCACAGAAATATTTTCATTTGAAAAAAAAAATATAAGCGTAGGTATCAAATCAAAAAATGTTAAATATATAATGATGATTTTTCGAAGTGTCAACTAATAAGTAAGGTACCTATATTGTGAGACCTCTTTGGACACGCAATGCGATTTATAAAATAACAGGTTATTATCAGAGTTGGATTTGATGTACCTACCTAGAGGTCATGTGACAATGAAAGAGCGCAGAGATATTGTATTAGGTACTTGAAAATAGTCAGAAGGCTAGTATCCTAGATTTTTTTTAGATGAATTCATGCAGAATTGTTTTTTCGTAAGTGCAAAATGTATTTTAAACTATTAAATGCCAAAATGTACACCTCTCATTTAGTCCTTTTTTGGACATAATTATAATTCATACAATAAAAACATTGGCCTGACTCCTGCACTAGCAGTACTGTGTTGCAGAAGCCAGTATTCAAGTATTGATTACATGTAACAATAACTACCGCGACGCCGTGTTGGCGCAGCGGTCACAGCACTGGATTGCGATTTGCTGTTGCGCGGGCGGTTGCGGGTTCGATCCCCGCACACGACAGCATTTGTATTAACCATACAGATGTTTGCCGTGGTCTGGGTGTTTGTGCAGTCCTTGTGGGTCTCCCCACCGTGCCTCGGAGAGCACGTTAAGCCGTCGGTCCCGGTTGTTATCATGTACACCTGATAGCGATCGTTACTCATAGTAGGGAATATATCCGCCAACCCGCATTGAAGTAGCGTGGTGGATTAACCTCCAATCCTTCTCCTACATGGGGAAGAGGCCTATAGAGATAGAGATCTTTTGTATGGGAATATAGGAAACTGTTAGACTTTTTCAGGCAATTTTTTAAAATTTTCTCTCCGTAAGAACCATCCTCGTACTTCAATAAAAAAAAGAATTAGCGAAATCGGTTCAGCTGATCTCGAGATTTGCGCTTAGCAACATATTCAGCGATTCATTTTTATACATATAGAGACTAGGTCGGCAAACAAGCGTACTGCTCAGTTGATGGTAAGCGATTACCATAGCCTATAGACGCCTGTAACACCAGAAGCATTGCAAGCACGTTGCAGACCCTATCCCTAATTCCCCCCAGGAGCTGTGGTCACCTTACTCACCAACAGATCCTGGATTCCTTATCATGGTATCACCCTAGCATATCTCCTTTCCAATAAAATACAAAGTACACCATGTCAGAAGGGAAACTTCTTTGGCATACTAATAAAAAAACCGATAAAAAAAACAAAAACAAAGAGCCGATTAAAAATCACAAAACCGCTGAATAGCGCCATCTATTTAGTACACGCAGAAACAGTCTTCGCAGAACTAGTCCTTTTAAACAAACCCAACATTATTGCTTACAGTTCACGTTATCAAAACTAGATGTCACTAGTTTATAAGTATTTTTTTATATTACAACCTGAAAACAATTTACATTAATATTATTTACGGTTCTTAATTAATTATTAATTTAAAATACAAAAAAAAGTAATTGGAAAAAAAAATCCAACGATACGCGGTGTTCCCGGGCGGTCACTCACAAGTACTGACCGTGTTGCCGTGTTGCCGCGTTAGCAGTCGCTCAAATTTTACCTCTCATGCGCCTAAAGAAGTTTCACTACAAAAAGAATCATCAAAATCGGTTCATAAACGACGAAGTTATCTTCGAACACACATAAATATATCCTCACCAAATATAAACATCCTTCTTTTTTGAAGAGTGAAGAAGAGATTTTACCTTACATACATCCATCAAATATATGGTGATAATCAAAATTACATGATAATGCAGTCTCACTCTGGTAAGTCAAAAAATTTATGATATTTACACAATTTAATTTTGCTAATTAATTTGCTGACTGACTTCGTGCTGGTAATGTATGTTTGTATAGTATCTAGATAAAAAAACCTTACACGTTTTAAATAATAAGTATGTATCTATACTAATATATAAAGCTGAAGAGTTTGTTTGTTTGGTTGTTTGTTTGTTTGTTTGTTTGTTTGAACGCGGTAATCAGTGGCGTAGCTAGGCAACCGAAGGCCCTGGGGCAAAATATAAACGAGGGCCCCAACTAAACTTTAAAATCTTTTGTTCTGTATTCGTCCTGTTCCGAATTCGACATACTCCAAATTTTTCGTAATACAGTCAACTTCGTAATAAACTTTAGAACCAAATACAAATTTAACTTATTTTAGTGAACAAATTAAAACTATTTTATGAAAAAAAAAAAACTATCTACCTGTTACCGTTCAAAACAGTACAGTACAGTCCTGTAACAGTATGCAGACAGCGGAGGTACGTTAATATGATCCCGTTGAGCACCCTTTGGGTCAGTCAGACAGTCAGGTCAGCCTATTGTAGTTCACTGCTGGACATATGCCTCCCCAAGTTAACGCCAGACATCCCGACTTTCCGCAATCCTCATCCAGCCTACCCCGGTAATTACAAATTATGTAAATCGTCGATCCAACGGGCTGGAGGAAGTTCCACACTGCGTTTGCCAAGACGCGGTCTGCACTCCAGGGTACGTCTGCTCCAACGGCAGTCGGTCCTGCGACACACGTGACTAGCCCACTACCACTTTAACTTGCTATATTCGTGGGCTATGTCGTTTATTTTAGTTCTCTTGCGGATAGTCTCATTTGTCCTATCCTTGAGAGAAACCCCAAGCATTAGCCCGTTCCATTACACGTTGAACGACTTGTGGACCAGTCTCTTTGTCAGTGTCCACGTCTCGGCTCAGTATATTAACACAGGCAGGACGCATTGCTCGGAGACTTTTGTCTTCAAGTAATGCGGCATCTTCGAAGTGAAGACTCGACGAAGCCTGCCAAACGCCACCCAGCCTAACCGAATCCTCCTATCGGCCTCCTTCTCGTAGTTGTTGCGGCATAGTTGGATGGTATGGCCTAGGTAAACATAATCCTGAACAACGAAGGGTACTTTCGATCGATATGACTTGGTTGTTAAGCATAACTTTCGTTTTCTCCAAGTTCATACCGAGACCGACTCGCCGGAAGGACTCGTTTAGGCCGGCCAGCATTTCGCCTAGCTCATCCAAGGTCTCCGCAAAGATGACGATATCGTTGGCGAAACGAAGGTGAGAGATGGATTTGCCATTGACGTTGACGCCTCGTTCCCCCCGATCGAAGGTCTTAAAGACATCCTCCAGCGCAGTGGTAAATAGTTTAGGGGGTATTACATCTCCCTGTCTTACCCCACGCCGGTGGAAAATGGAGTCTTGTTCTCTGGTCTTGGATATGAACGGTCATCGTCGCCGCGTCGTACATATGTACATCTCAGTACCTCGATATATCGCCAGTCGATATGAAATATCTGCAGAGAGTCCAGGAAAGGTTTCCATATCCCAGGTTTCGCCATACACAGCGGTTGATTATATTCTTCTGTATTTTGTATAATCTGCCGAACAGTATTGATGTGGTTACGGTGCTGTAGCCATTTCGAAAACCCAGCCTGCTCCGGTGGTTGGAATTCGCCAAGTCATCTGGTGAGACGATTCGTAACAACCCTCGAAAACAGCTTATAGACGCGGCTCAGAAGTGAGATCGATCTGTAATTATTTAACAGAGACTTATCGCCTCTCTTAAAGAACAGTACCACCACACTCCTGGACCACTCCTCCGGTGTGATACCTATCGGTGGATGACGGCGTTAAAGAGACTCGCCAAGGCTTTTATGGCAGGTCACCCTGCGGCTTCAAGGAGCTCAGTCCTAACTCCGTCATCCCCCGGAGCCCTTCTGTTTTTAAGCTGCCCGAGCGCCGCACTAATCTCATCTGCTTCAATGTCCGAGATGTCTTCCGAATAATAGCTCACAATGGTGCACACGAATCTTCAGTGTCCCAAGTCTCAGGCTTGCGTGCGCTCGACGAGTATAGCTGTCCATAAAATTTCTCGACCTCTTCTCGGATCTAAGGGCGAGAGCAAAAGGTCCTGACATCCTCTGTTTTAAGCTTGGTAAAAAGACTTCACCACAATGGTCTTTGGAAAACTTTTAACCCCATATTCTGCTAAATAAGAGCAGTAATCTGTCTCGTATTTGAGCAGCGGAAGTCTCGGCGTACAAGTTTCCGTATCCTCTTGGAGAGAGCCTTAATCTGTTCTGGTGAAGCTGCAGAGCAGCTGGCAACTCGCACCTCTGGCACATCAGATCCAAGGCTTCGGGAGAAAGTTTGTACTGCGTCGTTGACTTGGTCGTCAGATAATTGTGTTTACTCGCAAACGCAAAAAAACGGACGGAAGATTACTCAAAAAGTTATAATCAGATCTCGATCTAATCTCGATTTAATTTTCTGAAGATAATTCTTCAAAATTTTTTACTTTTATTTTCCGTCGACTCATATGTCCCGCCTTGCATCAAGCGTGTGCTTTTGAAACACGCTGGGGACAGGGAGCTACCGCCAAGTTTTAAACAAAGATTTTCGAGACTTGTTGGAAATTCCTGTGTTATTTTTCATATAAGTTACCATTATTAATTTCGCGTTCATGGAATCTGGTTTACCTATTTATATTCCGAATGTGGGAGTCATTTTCATTAGTTAAATTTATAGTTTGTAAGTCAGAGTCCGAGGGGCCCCCTGAGCTTGAGGGCCCCGGGGCACCGCCCCGCCTTGCCCCTTAGTAGCTACGCCACTGGCGGTAATCTCTGGAACTACTGGGCCGATTTGAAAAATTCTTTCAGTGTTAGATAGCCCATTTATCGAGGAAGGCTATAGGCTATGTGTAATCACACTAAGACCAATAGGAGCGAAGTCCACGCCGACGAAGTCGCGCGCAGAAGCTAGTCTCTACATAAAAATAAATAATAATAAAGCCAAATTTAAACCCAATCAAATGACAAGAGTACTTAATATCTAAAGTTTATTGCTAGATTAACAACAATGTAAGGTGTGTAAAAATTGGCAAATTGTGTCGTTTTCTAATATTTACGCGAAATTTACTTGAAATGAAACAACTTTTACGGATTTTATCGCGGTTTATTAAGTTTTTTAATTTCCCGACGTTTCGGATACTTTACAGCAACCATGGTCACGGGAGTCCTCCCGTTTCATTTTAAATTGTGTCGTATTTATAAATTTTGACGCAAGACAAATAGAAGACTCTAAAAAGTCTCGCAATTGAATCAAATTTAACATGATAATCAAAAGTATAAAATATAAAAATAATTTGTAAGTTATTGTTAGTAACTATATTTTCACATTTTTGATATCTCTTACCGTATCAGTCTCGATTACGCAAGAAGCTAAGCGTTAAAACTATTGATAATAATCGGAGTCGCTTGTGTGTTCTCGACTGTGTGACACGACTCGAGATGTTTATTTATCTGGTAATAATTTTGGCGCTAGCCATTTATTTTTATGGCACTCGTAATCATGGCTACTGGTCTAAAAGGAATATAAAACAAGAAACGCCTATTCCGATTTTCGGTAATTACTTTCTGAATTTATTTGGACTCAAGAGTATTACTGTTATTACAACTGAATTGTATAATAGATATCCCAATGAAAAAGCTATAGGACGATATTGTGGTAATACGCCGGAGTTGATTGTTCGAGATCCAGAAATAATAAGAGATATTTTAAGTGTGGATTTTGCATACTTTCACGAAAGAGGACTAGGTAGAGATATAAAAAAGGAACCTCTTCTAATGAATATTTTTAATGCTGATGGAGATTTATGGAAACTTTTGCGCCAGAGATTAACTCCAGCTTTTACTACAGCTAAGCTAAAAAGCATGTTTCCTTTAATTGTGAAATGTGCAGAAAAACTTCATGGAATAGGCGATGAAATAGTAACAAAAGGTGGAGAATGTGATGTACGTGATTTAATGGCTAGATTTACAACTGAATTCATCGGCGCTTGTGGTTTAGGTATAGAAATGGATACGATTACTAATGAAAATTCAGTCTTTAGAACATTAGGTAAAGAAATTTTTAAGCGTTCTTTTAGAGACGTTGTCCTTTTAGGCGTTTATGATATCCTTCCAGAAACGAGAAAAATGCTTAATCTTTTCGATAAAAATTTAGAAAAGTTCTTCATTGATATGATTATGAAAGTTTTCGAGCAGAGAAACTTTAAGCCTTCAGGTAGAAACGACTTTGTTGATCTCGTTTTAGACCTAGCCGCTAAGGGTAAGATAAAAGGAGAGTCAATTGAACAGAGAAATCCAGATGGAACACCGAAAGAAGTCGAGTTAGATATGGATCACTTATGTATGATTGCTCAGGTATTCGTTTTCTTCGGGGCTGGTTTCGAAACCTCTTCTTCGTCCACGAGTTACATGTTACACGAACTTGCTTTCAACCCAGACGTACAACAAAAACTTCAGCAAGAAATTGACCAAGTCCTAGGAAAATATGACAATAAGTTGTGTTATGATGCGGTAACAGAAATGCACTATCTAGACGCGGCTTACAAAGAATCTTTAAGAATGCTTCCACCAGTGGGTGTCCTCAATAGACTTTGCGCTAACCAGTATAAAATTTCTAAACTTGGTACGACTATTGATCAAGGTGTGCGAATTATTATTCCAATACACGCTTTACAGCATGATGAGAAATATTTTGATGACCCTGAACAATTTAGACCCGAAAGATTTTTAAACGATGACAAGAATAGAACAAGTTATGTGTATATGCCGTTTGGGGAAGGGCCTAGAAGTTGCATAGGTATGATTTCTTTTATGCTATTTTTGACAACACTTATTTTAAATAGGTACTATTGTTTTAATCATGATATATTGTTAGAAATTCAGATTTGACGTTGAAGATATCAGCGTATAGATTATCGCAAGATAAAATTTTAGATAAATATTTTTTATAAGATTATAATGTGATCCATTATTTAATGTGGAAAAAAACAAGTATTCTTTGACCACACGACTGAAGTAAAACCTTCGAAACGTAACTCTCTCTCTTTCTATCTTCACTAACTTATATCTTCCTCTCAACTTCCATTCGCCTCGCCCGATCGCACTTTTCGTAACGCTCTCGTCACGTATTCACCAGCTTACTCCCTAAGTCAAGCGTGTGTAAAAAAGTTTTATTTCCAAAATTAATTTGAGTATCATTATTGGACTCATACATAAATTGATAAATAATTTTTATCATAACATTTGCCAATTATATTAATATTCTTCATTACGAAAGGTCATAAAAATTAAAGTTTATGTCAAGAAATATTTAATAGCCCAGGCATATAATTCGGATCTTAGACCATACGAATTACATTTCATAAATAATTGGAGGATAGCTTCAAATATGAATTAAAGCGCATATGACAACTATAAATGATAACAACAATAAGTAATATGTTTTGGGTGCATGAATGTTTGAATAAAATTAATTTTTTCACTTGTATCTTTTTTTAAGTATTTTTTTAATATGAATGCATGTCATAACTTCAGGTGCTCGTTTGGGTCACATGCAGTCTCTAGCTGGTCTCGCTGCGCTCTTACATAAATTCTCAGTGGAACCTTCGGAGAAAACAAGAAGAAAATTAAAGATTAATCCGCGACTAAACGTCGTTCAAGGTGTAATAGATGGTATACCGCTTAAATTGGTGACAAGAAATAAATAAATTTCTATTTAGCAATAAATATTTTCATAACTGAAATTTGAGTGTCATCCCAAAACAAACTTCCGACGTTGTGTCCTGTCCTTATAACCAAGGCCCCCTCTAGAAAATATTTTGTAAACTATTCCATTGCAGTGTTATATTACATTGTTTACCTCTTTTACTAAAACGTGCGTGTTTTTATCAAATTTAAACTACCTATATCAACGAACATTACATAATAACATACATACATACATATAAATCACGCCTCTTTCCCGTAGGGGTAGGCAACAATAAATAACAATTATTGAGATAGGGCACAGCATGATATATCCAGCTCAAAATCTAGAGCAGCCTAACTGGGGAAGTACCCCATCCTTACAGAAGATCACAGATAAAAAATTTATTGCTCTCAAGTAGTGTTGTGTTCCTGTGGCTAAGTAGCATTTATACAATCGATGCAGCGTGGTCAACTCTATCATATATTTCTTTATCTGAAGTTGACGATTTGATATATTTTACATACATCCTTAAATTCACCTTACCCATTACATCTTACTCCTTGTCTTAAAAATGTAGGTACCTAAAAATTATATATATTTAACTGAGGTAGGGCACACCAAGAATTATCCTACTCAAAATCTGGAGCAGCGCGACTAGGGAAGTACCTTGACTTTACAGAAGATCACAGCTAAATAACACTGCTTTCAAGCAGCAAGTGTTCCTGTTGGTGAGTAAGGTGGCGAAACCTCCTGTGGATAGTGAGGAGTCGAGTCAGCAACGCGCTTGTGATGCTTTTGGTGTTGCAGGCGTCTATAAGCTACGGTAACACTTTTATATTAATATAACTTCTGAAAGAATTGAAAAACTTAGAGAAATAAAAGTGTAGAATAAAATAATTTTATCACTTTGCTATACAAAAACGTATGTATTTCCAGGAAACAGGGCTCGAATATAACTATGATAATGCTGGCAAAATTTGTTGTTCTAATAGGTAACAGGAAATAAAAATGAATGAAGGCTTATAACATGAAAAGTACAGGACTAAAATTTTTTTTTATATTTTTCTGGTAACTGTCACTACTTACCCTACCTCCTGTTTTCGGCTTGACGTTGATTTATGGGACACTCTTTATATTGTATTAACATCAACAAAATTTTTGTTTCTTATAAGGAGGTCAAAATGCTTGCAGAGGATAGCAAAAAGATCCATCCTCCAGAAGCTCCGGTGAATAAAGCATAGCTCTAAAATTAGTACCTATAGAGTAATTAAAAGACATCAAGATCGAGAATTTTGCTGTGAAGCTTCTAGATGTGTAAGGGTTGTTGGAGATAGTTTTTAGACTATAAAGATGGCAAACAAGCGTAGGGTAATCGGAAAATGGTAGGTGGTACCGTAGCATATCACAGCGCAGCGTTGCCTTCAACACCATGAACATTGCAAGCACGTTGCTGACCCTATCTTTGACTATCTCTGCCAAAAACTCTGGCCATCATACACACTAGTGATGTACGATATTCGCATTCGGGAATATTTGCGATTTTTCGACATCCACATTGGCATTCGCATTCGCACGAAACGATGCGAATATTTGGGGAATGTTTTTATTTTATTGTATATTACTTGGATTTGGCTAATCATTCATCTGATATTTATATTCTAATAAAATAATCCTTTTGGTGTAGAAGTGCGAGTAAAATAACGGCCGTCGTGAGTTCGATTCTTGCTCGGGATAATTTTATTCGTACAAATACAATGTATAATTTTATTCATATAAATATTTGCTTCCGGTCTGGATGTCTGTCTGTGTTGATCTCCTCACTGGTAGCTGTTGTTATTGTAGAGTGTAGACACCTGAAAGCGATCATTACTTTTATATAGGGAATAAATCTACAAACCCACAGTGGATCAGCGTAATAGATTAAACTCCGATCCTTTTGCTACATGGAGAAAGAGGAGACTGCTCAACAGTGGTACAAGCTAGCACAGACTTGACTTTTCAGATTTCGCTGGGCAACCACAGAAAGTAAGGGGGAAGCTATGGCACTAAGCTTATTATAGATATATCGAAACCTTTTGATTGCGTCTGGCACAAAGCTCTTTTTACGAAGTTAAGAGTCTCCTCGAGGGATTAATGTGCACTTGGATAACAAGTTTTCTTGATGGGTGTAGAATTGTGGCTACTGGCAACGGACTATGCATGGAAACCAAGCCCATTAATGCTTAGTTTTTCAAGACTCAGTGCTTTAATCTAAACTGCTTCTTCTTCATATTAAAGACTAGCTGACGCGGCGAACTTCGTACCGCCTAAGAGTCGATTCTTTAATATTTATCCTTCCCGAAACCCCTCCACTAACACTTAAACTTTATGGTATGGTATTAAAGTTCAAATTGACTTTTAAGTATTATTACGAATCTTTTGTATGGGAATATAGAAAAGTGTTGTTTTTCGACTTTTTCAGGCATTTTTTTTTAAATTTTTCTCCCCCGTAAGAACCATCCTCGTACTTCAAGGAATATTATAAAAAAAGAATTAGCGAAATCGGTTCAGCTGCTCTCGAGATTTGCGCTTAGCAACACATTCAGCGATTCATTTTTATAAACTCTGTCCAAAAATAAAAGAATTAAAATGTAAACAAACCACTTACCGGATGAAAAATACGCAATCCCTGTGTAATCACTCACAATGGCTACTAGATAATTATTGTAGCATCTGGGTAATCACATGCACTACCATTATATTTGTAATTATACGTCTTTTTCATCGTCAAACTAATATTTTTAGTAGAAAACCGAATTCGCTGTAACCTCAAACTTACAAGTGACATTTGTCATTACTGAGTCTTGTGTTTATGGTTAAGGGCTTTCTGTTCTTTCATATCGATAAAAAGTCGAGGTCAATGATATTAAAAAAAGCGTTTTAGCTCGAACTTTTTATAAATCATAAAAAAGTAACTCGAACTTTTTATAAATCATAAGTTTATTTTCACTTTTTATAAATAATTTAAAAAAAAAGTTAAAACGGCCAAAGTTAAATAGTGTCATACTTAATGCGACTTTGAGAGAGGCATTACTTCGTTTTTTGACAATAAGACCGTAAGTCTTTCTCTGTGGTAACTTTTGCTTTAAATCTCATTGAAAATACTTTCAGTGTATCTTTGTCATCAAATTGCTAATACTTTTTTTAAAGGAGCTGTTACACGATAGTGGGGAGCCCCAGCTAAGGGCTAAGGCAATGTGCCCCTAATACAAATAGACTTTTTTTGTTTTAATTAACATTTCTCTGTACCTTCATTAGTTTCTAAGTAGAAAATATTTAAATTAGATATTAATAATTACATAGCCTTTTCATGCATCGCCATTTCGTTCGTGTTGTAAGTAATATCTAATAGGTTCTGAGTGTCAAAAGGTGTTAGAAGTTACTCTGTGTTTTGATAAATTTTACTCACACACAAATACCGAAAAGTACTTTCGGAAATCTAATTTGAAACGCACATACAGGATGCACCCTGCTAAAGTTGCTAGTGTTATATCGTTCAGTTTATCAACAAACTATTTGTATACAAAAATAACAGAAAAATATTTAAAAAAAATTCAGATAATGTTATATGGATTTCCTAGTATACCATGCACATGGTTTTGGCCAGAAATGAAAAAATTCCATTAAGAACGAATAAAAACCTGATGAACGATACCAAACCTCCAAATCTAAATTCTTGTCTTTGCGTTTGTGTTTCTACGGCTCAACAACTTGGCTTTCGTTTGTGGACTTCCGATTTATTTGTGATTTGGACCGTGTTTATCTCCGTATTGACGACTATTTGCAAAGTTTTAAGGACCCCAATTTCGCTTTTGACTGGATTCCTATTCGAACTTCATTTCTACGAGGTAAGTCAAGTCACACTATCCAATAATATAATGCGGTAGATACAGATTACAAATGCGGTAGATACAGATTTCACTTTGTCAGAGTAGCAAAAAAAATAATTGTTTGTCTGTAAAATCGGTATCATCTCCATTTCGCTTGTGCTTAAGCGTTTACGCTAAGAGGAGGCGAGATAAACGTAGTATTTTTAGAATGCTAATATCGAGTAGTCGAGTACCTAGTATTTTGTCACTGATATTTTAAAATAACAGTCACTGTAACAACTAGTATTGCCATGTACCTAGTAAGACAGAACTCTACGCACTGTAAGAAGTTATATATTTCCTACGTTCGACAACGAAAATCTTCAAAATTTGCGTTAAGTAATACTTGAATGCCCCCTTATAGTATGGTGTGCTAAATGTAATAAATATATGTTAATGTTTCATTTAGTTTAATTCCTCATTACATCCATATTATTTTCAAGTAGAGGTAGTACCTATTACTTAATCTGTGGAAGTACACTAATTATATGGCCTTGCATAGCGCCATCAGAAATGCATCATATTAAATTTACCGATATCGACATTAAACAACATACATCACAGCACTATAGTAGTCTATAGTTACACATTCCGCCATATTTGTTTACCTTTTAATTCTTTTATTTTTGGACAGACTACATAATATTTTATAAGTGGCAACATTATTATCTTTGCCCTTTTTCGTCTATGCCGTCATATCTGCCACTCCGCATATAATTAACTATCGTCTTATAACAATAAACTGAAATACAATCAAGCCCACGTTCTTAATTCTTATTATCACACCCTACCACCCAACAGGGCACAGCAGTAGGTATATTTCCTGCTTTAAATCTGGACCAGCCTGTCTGGTAAAAACATCACTTTACAAAAGATCACATAATACTTGCAGTACCTGGGTGACCGAGCCTAGCTCGGTATTTTCATTTTATTTTTTGTTTTTTGTTTTTTCTCGTTATTTTTATATTTTAATTTTATTTAAATAATAAATCACGAGCGAAATTAAAAAAAAAGAAAAAAAATTAATCTGGAGACTGAGATTCGAACCCGGGTCAAGATGATTATTTTGACACCCGTCGATTTCCTAATTACGCTATTACAGCTATGTTAACAGTAGTGAAATTAAGCTTCGTATTCTAATGATATTTTTTCATTGCCGAAAAACAGGGATAAAACGACATTTTTTTTAAATGAATCCTAGCTAGATCAATTTTTCGCCCCCGAAATCCCCTGCATACTAAATTTCACGAAAATCGTTGGAGCCGATTCCGAGATTCAGAAAATATATATATATATATATATACAAGAATTGCTCGTTTAATAGTATAAGATAAAAGATATTTTTATAAAAATGTTGTAGTAGGTACCTAACGTAGTATAATGTAATTATATAAAAATATCAGTAAGACGTAAGTAAATATAAAAGTAAATGCTTGTTTTGTTCCAAATACCTACCGTAAAAATTTATCAGCAGACGACTATACGGATTGTGAAAATGTTTACTTAATTATACAAATAACAAACATAATTATAATTGCTTAGAAATAGGTACTTAAATTACAAAAGTACGTCTTGAGTACACAATCTGCATAATATATGTAAATAGAAAATTCCATTTAAGTATGTTAACAACTGAATATGTGGACTAAGCCATCACAGGCGTATTTAAAACATTTACATGTCATTTATACAAAAAAATAATAATATTGCAGGATTTAACAACAAATATTTTAAAAAGACTTAGGGCTAAAGCTAACCAGGGCTTCTTAAGGGCTTTGTAATGGTTTCAGATTGTTTTGTTCCCAAATTTTGAGTAGGATATATCTTCCTGTGCCCTCATCACTTCAGCCTATTGCAGTCCACTGCTGGACATAGTCCTCCACAAGTTCGCGCCAAAAATTGAGAGGGCAGCAGCAGTTTGTTCTTTATAAATATGTTTAAGCGTTTCATTTTTGAGTTATCGCTAATAATGGGCTTTTGCTTGACTATTTTTCTGTCGATATACGTTGTATTATACCTACCTCATAATCTTTTACTAGGTGGACCGGTTTCGATACATAATTCTTTTTTGATCGAAAGGTGGTGCTTGTCATGTAGTCTCAATGAAAACAAATCGAGATCGGAGGAGCACTTTTTGAGTTATTACTGTTTTACCGCCTACCTACGTTGTATTAGTGGTCGATATAATTGAAGTCCTTTTTTTTTCGTTTAGCTGTGTGGTTACGGCAGTAAATAATATAGCCACCCCCTCTCTTCCCGTGGGTGTCGTAAGAGGCGACTAAGGGATAACACAGTTCCACTACCACCTTGGAACTATAAAAGCCGACCGATGGCGGGATAACCATCCAACTGCTGGCTTTGAAATACACAGGCCGAAGACGGGCAGTAGCGTCTTCGGACTGCGGTCACCAACCCGCCTGCCCAGCGTGGTGACTATGGAGTATGGGCAAAACACATGAGTTCACGCCATTTTTGGCGCGAACTTGTAGAGGCCTATGTCCAGCAGTGGTCTGCGAATTGCGATAGGCTGAAGTGAGTAAGCGAACACAATTAAATTTTTTTTATATCTTTCTATATAATTATGAATGTTGCTCAGCGCATAACTGGAGAATGGCTCGACCAATTCGGCTAATTTTTTTGTATGTTTCTTAAATCCAACGGAAGGTTTTTTTATATATAAAAAAAAACATAACAGACAGAACGAAGTCTGTCCGGGCAGCTAGTTTCTAATATAATCATTTACGATAAATTTTTTAGACACATATTATAATAATATGTTATTATAATTATATTAGTTTTATTTCGAAAAATATAGAGTTCTTTATTGTAAAATTATATAGCCACCACAGGAAAACAAATTTAAGGTCTATGTGTAAATACAGTTATATATACAATCTAAAATTATATAATATATTATACAATATCAAAATTATATGAAAATGAATTTTGGATTAAAATATCTTACTAGTATTTATATTATTGTACGTAACGTAAATAGGTACTACTGCATTCGAACAAACACGATAATGAATGGAAAACTACTTCATAACAACAAAAAATATAAAGACAACAACAATCACACAGTTATCAATAATGCATACATTTCAGGCCTTTTTACAGGTTTCTGATATGTCTTGATTAGTTATCTGATACGTAAAAGTATTTAAGAGATAATTTGTTTTAATATAATTTCCGTTTTACCGTCAAATACACCTGAAAGACACTTCTATTCGCAACCTAAAAATCCAAATATGTAGTAGATACTGTATTGTATGTAGACAAAAATGAATAATAATAGTGAAATAACATAGTCTAATAGGTAGTCTATCTGTAAGATAAAATCGGCTCTTAGTGTTTGAAAATAGTTTTAAAAATATACGCTAACTGTTTCTTAATATTCATATTTTATATTCATTAGTAGTATTGACTAATGCCAGGTAGCGGTCGGAGCACTTAATAAAGTCCAGCACTTAAGAAATATTTGTATAAGCCATACAGATGTTAATATACAGGGTGTCCCGCGATAAAGTGCAACCCCGAAAGAGGGTGAAACTAGACCATAAATTATCGACAAAAAACAGAAAAAAATTTAAAAAATTAAAAAAAAAAAATATTTTTTTTTTATTGACGAATTAAGATTTTTATATAGCTTACGTAGCCTCTTTGTACAAAAAATGATAAGAAATAAAATATTTAAAAAAAAAGTTTTTTCTATGTTTTTTGTCGATAATTTATGGTCTAGTTTCACCCCCTTTCGGGATTGCACTTTATCGCGGGACATCCTGTATATGTATATATGGTGTATAAATCCTAACTGCGTTCTTTCTAATGGAGGGTTCTGTCGTTCTGTGGGTGATATAGATCACGGGAAGACGGTCAGCAGTGTAAAGTCTGACGCGAACTTGGGGAGCCCTATGTCCAGCAGTGGACTGTGATAGGCTGAAGTGATGATGAGTGAAATTTAAAAATAAAAGTTCCAAACGAACTTTTTTGCACGCGAAACGTGGTTCATTTGAAGGAACACAGCCAGGAGTCGAACACCTGTACATAAAACGCCACATAGTATAGTGTAAAAAAAAATTAACTAAAATTTTCCATTGTTTTAAAATTATTTATTTTTAATACTCACTGATAAGACTTGCTGTGTTGTAGATATTTAGTATATTTCATACTAGATAACGTAGCGTTATCAATAAATTGTTTGTTATTATACGAAATTAGAACTAACATAACGGATGAAAAATATGTAAATGTCCTTAAAAATTATTTACATACTAATTACTTTTTTATGATCATGAACCTGTTAAGATATCGCACAACGAGTTGCACGAGTTTACTATTTCTGGCTATTATTTGAAGATAATGTTTATCTTAGCTTTATAGTAGCGTCGACGGATTGTGATTACGCTGTTAATGATGCTGTTTTTATGTTTATAATAATGTTCAAATATCAGCGTTTAAATATAAGCATTATAGACTGTATTACATAATTGTATGTATACGATATAAAAATGAAATTACTTGAAGAATCGGACGTCACATTGGCACAGAGGTCATAGCACTGACTGCAACTGACTGTTGCGCTGGTGGTGTGTATACGCCATAGATACGTTTGGCAAGGTATGGACATTTGTGCTTGCATTACTTGTGTATTGTGTGTTTCCGGATTCCTAACACAGTAGTAAACCCTAGTGGGGTCCGTTACGCCTGACGTTAATTTAATATCTACTAAATAATTATTGGTGACTATGTCAAAACACATGAGTTCACGCCATTTTTGGCGCGAACTTGTGGATGCCTAGATATACATATCTAGTTCCGGAAATTGGAAGTTTTTTATTGGTAAATTCCTCCTCTTTCAGAATCGTTTTTGAAATGTTTTAAATATTAATAGTTTATGAAATATTGGCAAAAAACGAAAGGCAACTTTTTGTGTCTGCAATTTTTTATGTAGGTACATACCTACTACACACTTTTAGAATATTATTCTAGACGTCATTTTGAATCCAATGAGCTATCACACATAATTTTAAGAGCAGTATCTCTATTTTCGACCATTTTCAACTTGTCGACTAGACTAGTAGAGTCAGGGCCGTCTTAAGAATATTCCGCGCCGGGGTGCGGATAATCAGCCCGCGCTCCTGCTGTTGTAAAAAAACGCATATACATATAATACGCATATAATTTTAATATTTTAGTTATTAATTTATAGAAGCTTAACCCCAAGTTTGTGGGGTGCAAACACTGGTTTCGTGATATCTCGGAAACTATGCGTCCTACAAAAAATTCGTAGACATAATTTGTAGCAAATCGCTTTGTCTACAAATATGTTCATTTATCTTTTTGCCCTAAATTTAAAATTAAAGAAGTTAAGTATAAGCATAAAAGTGAGAAAATTTCTATATTTTTTTTATTTGCTCCTTAAATTTTTTTAAATACATTTTACAAAAAAACAAATACCTCAGAACAATCTTGTAGATGGTCTTTTGAGGAAAATTTTTCTCATATTTCTTTTTATTTTCATTCATTTAAAACGCTGTTAGAGCGCTCCAAAGTTGACCGGGTTCGTCAATGCTCATGAGAATCCGGTCAAAACGAAATGTTTAACTTAGTTTTATGATCTTTTTTTTAACTGTAAATACAAAAATAAGAAATTAAGACAATAAGAATTTTTTTATAGAAATGTTCTCACTTTTTTGCTTATAACTTCTTTAATTTTAAATTTAGGGAAAAAAGTTATATGAACATATTTGTAGACAAAGTAATTTGTACAAATTATGTCTTTACGAATTTTTTGTAGGGCGCATAGTTTCCGAGATATCACGAAAACGGTGCTTGCACCCCTTTTTCCAAGGTGGCGACCGGGGGACAAGGGCGGCAACCCCACCAACTTGGGCTTAAGCTTCTATTGACCCCCCACACATGTCTCAAAAATAAAATTGCGTCCTCTAATAAAAGTAATGCTCATATGTAACATTTCAATGGACTACCAATATTTTTTATTATGTACGTGCATTTGACGTAACAAAGAGTACGAGACGGTGCAATGACGTTGACATTTAATGAGTTTAGAGGTCAAAATTTTTTCCAATTTCTAGCTTTCGGCGCCCCCTAGGACCCCGCACCCGGGTGCACTGCACCCCTTGCACCCCCGGGTAAAGACGGCCCTGAGTAGAGTTACAGACACATTACAAAGAAACTCTATAGGCCAAGCTACCACACATTGTTTTACCTCTTTTTGTGAAGTACTTCTTCCAGATACCTACTATATATATATTTTAAATAATTTGTAAATAAAGTCGTTCATAATTAAAATTGTACGAATATATACTCTAGTCATAGTGTATTTTTATTAGGTATCTGCTAGTAAGATATTTAGTTTCATTTAATGTTGTAAAAAAGATAAACATCAAACCATCTATTTACTTTTTTAGTAAAATTGTATAAATGAAACAATCCTATCACAATAAAGTGTAATTAAAACAATTCTATTATAAAAAAGACTATAATATTTTTACTTTTCGCGTAACTTAAGTCTAAGAGGAATCCCATTCAAGACACCCTGAACGACGTTTAGTCTCGGATTCATTTTAATTGTTCTGGTTGATTGTTCTGACGGCTCCACTGTAAACTTGTGTAACACAGCGGCCAGTCCGGCGATAGACTGCATTTGACCCAAACGAGCACCTGAAACAGTTAGTAACAAGTACTATCAGTTATGAACGCTGTGACTTGTGATACAGTACAGGGTACAGCGGATATAATCTTATATATAAAATTCTTGTGTTACAATGTTAATTACAATACTCCTCCGAAACCGCTGACCGATTTTTATGAAATTTTGTGTGCATATCGCGTAGGTCTGAGAATCGGCTAACACCTATTTTTCATACCTCTACGAAGGGGGGGGGGATTATGGGGCTTACTAACAAATATGGCAAAACAACTTTTGCCGGGTCAGCTAGTTACCGCTATATTTAATCTGATAATCTGTGTCTGATAACTGTGTAACATGATAAAGTTGCATTCAATCGAACGCATGAAGAGTTTAGTTATTTATAAATATAATATCTATATAAATAAATAGGAATCGCTAAACGTGCTGCTAAGCACAAAAGTCAGTTTTCTATTACTATGTAATAATAATAATTATACTCTTTATTGTACACCAAAAACAGAAATACTAGGTACATAGCAAATAAAGAAAGATTTTAATAATATATCATTAGGTACAAAGGGCGGTCTTATCGCTAAAAAGCGATCTCTTCCAGGCAACCTTAGGGCAAAGGAAATGGTCTAGCGTCAGCATAGGTAGGTACTGTACAAGTTACAATAAATCTATATAATAAAAATGTATGTTGCTAAGTGCATAACTGAAGAATGGCTCGACCAATTCGGCAAATTTTTTTGTATGCTCCTTAAATCCCAGGGAAGGTTTTTATCAGAGATTCCACGAATAGTAATTTGGCCGAATACCGAATGTTCGGCGAGGTTCTTGGCCGAAGCGCCGATGCGAGCGAGTCATACGTGCATACATACATACATACATACAGTCATACATACATGTAAGCGACGCAATATATTCTCTGTAGTCTATGTATAAATATAAATTTATTATGTTGGTAATACTTTAAATATTAATGTAAGGTATAGTGTAAGGTAGTTTTAGTGAGTCGTCCAGTAACCGCCGCTGCGATCGGCACGTTTACGTTAAATCATTTGTTAAGTCCTTATATCAATTCTAATAAATTTATCTTCATCCACGAGTGTGTTTTATATCCGTTCAACATCGACCATCTACAGTTTTTGGTCACTTCGATCCGGATCTTTAAATGTTCCACACGCCAAAAAGTATGGTGAACACCCGCAAGAAAAGTATGGTAAAGAAGGATGAGGAGCAACAGGAGTCCAGGTCATCCATACAAGAGGTTCCAGTACAACCAATTAACGATGAAAAATGCGTTAAAGAGGATAATTTACAACGAGATAAAACATTTTTGCTCAACAAAAATAAAAATGAAGGTAGTATGGTAAAAACGGAAACGCCCTTAATGGCCGTTCAAAATATTCCTTCAACGTCTCGACAAGTGTTCAGTGCGAAGTCTAAGAGGTCATCGTCGTCCTCTGCGCTTGCACGTAAGAAGAAGCTAGAACTGGAGGCAGCAGAAGCGAGAGCAAAAATCGAATTTGACTTAATTAATAAACGTTTGGCGGCGGACCTAGCGGAGATTGACGACGAGTGTAGTGTGCAATCAGACCACACTAACAAGGATGTAGAAGATTGGTTGGAGCGCAGCCATCGAGAACTGGAAGCACAGCCCGTCCACGACAAGGGTCAAAATTCGGACTCGCCGTGCCCACCGATCACACGGGATATCGGTACTGATGGGACAGTTCACCTTCTGGCCAGCGCACTGAAGGATCTTGCAGCCTCTTCTACCAACAACATAAATAGTAACTTGTTAAGTCGTATGTGTACACCAAAAGACTTACCAGTATTTACTGGTGACCCCATGGAATGGCTTCAATTTAAACAGGCGTATGAAGAATCGTCTAAGGTGTGTAATTTCAAAGATAGTGAAAATATGTGGCGCCTAAGAAAGTGTCTAAGAGGTCCAGCTCGCGAAGCTGTCTCGGCCCTGCTGATAAGTGCTTCGTCACCCGAGATGGTAATGTCCACACTTGAGCTACAGTTTGGTAATCCTGACATTATAATGTCACGCATCATGGTTGATATAAAGAAATTACATCCAGTGTCGCAAGAATATCACAGGGATATTGTACCATTTTCTGTTAAAGTGCGAAATTGTGTAGCAGCCGTAAAAGTAATCGGTCAATATGAATACCTAAACGGAATCAATTTAATAACATTTATACTTTCAAAGTTACCACCCGTTCTACTCTCAAAGTGGGCAGATTACAGTTACCCGTTCATCAAGCAAGGTAAAAGACCGACATGTATCGATATTTCCGAATTTTTAAACGAAGAAGCTGCAAAAGTGTCATCGATGGCTTTATTGACTATTAAAAATAATTCTGATAATTATTATAACAAGAAACAAGTAATATAATTAAAAGAAAACAAAAAACCCGCCTGCGTAAAAACGGAAAGAGCAAAGTCAACATTTTTTAAACTTTCTTATTGTATTTCTTTATTATTATTACGGTAATAATAATCATAATATACATTTTTGAAATCCTTGTATTGAGCCCTTTAATTTGATACCCATACTATAGTATTCTAAAAAAAAATTTATTTCTTCATTAACTACAATGGCTTCGCACAGCCGCCATGTTTGTTTTTTTTTAATGTCACCTATCTAAGAACACTTGGGCTGCTAAGACAAATCTAACGATATCTCAATTATGCAAATCCGTTCAGCGGTTCTAGAGAAATGAGGTAATTAAGAATATTACATACATACATACATACATACATACAAGATACGCGCGAAAAACATAACCCTTCCTTGGCAGTCGGGTAAAAATACACAGAGGGTATGCATACAATTTTATTAAATAAAAATTACAATAACAACGAAAAATGTCAGTATTGCCGCTTATCAATTCATAAATTACAGGATTGTAAGAAATTCCGCAAAGCATTACGTAAATATCGTTGGAGTTTTGTTAAACGAAACCGGTTATGTTACAAATGCATAGATGCAACGCACAATAAATCGACCTGTCCAGCGGCTGCTTGTGACGTCGATAGCTGTGGACACGCCCATCACAAGCTACTGCATTTTACTATGCGACAAACAACGCAAAATGACAATCAGCGTATCAGCGATCGTAACGCGGAATTGTCGTCAGTGAGCCCTGAAAGTGAAAGTGTAATTAATCATATAAAAGGCAATAAGTGTAAAGTGTTACTTAAGGTGGTACCCGTTACTGTGCACGGACCTAACGGTATTTTTACTACGAGTGCGTTGTTAGACGACGGATCTACCGTGTCTCTTATTAGTGCATCACTCGCCTCTCGTGCGGGCCTCCGCGGCCGCCGGGAGACGATCCGTGTGCGCGGCGCGTGGGACAGCAGCGCGTTGGTGTGCGACACCGACGTTCTCACAGTTTGTATAGCGAACAATAACGGTGAGCGATTTAAAACATTACTTCGCAGTATTGAGAACTTTAGTGTACCTGTGCAAAATTTACGTTTAATTAATTTTAATAACTATGCTCATTTATGTAATATAAAAAATGAAATTTGTTGTACTAATACTGAGCCTGAAATATTAATTGGTCAAGATAATTATAATTTATTTTTACCATTAGAAATTAAAGTAGGAAAATGTAACGAACCTTGTGCCACTCGTACTCCGCTGGGATGGTGCGTCCATGGGCTGGTGCCCGCATCACTCTCGTCGCGCGCGAGTTCGTATATAAACCACGTTACCGAGGTTCAATTGGGGTCGGCTAAACCTTCGCTGGATGACCTGCACGAGATGGTCAAAAGGTCATTTACTATCGAATCTATGGGAATATCCGGGAAACCACGTCAGAACGCTGATGATCTTCGTGCTCTGGAACACCTGGAACAAACGGCAAAATTAATCGATGGTCAATGGCATGTGGGTCTGCCATGGAAGGATAGTTTTTGTAAAATGCCTGATTCTGAACGTACGGCACATATTAGGTTACGTAACCTGGAAAGAAAAATGTCTTGTAACACACAATACGCTCAGAGGTACCGAGATCGTATTAAGCATTTATTAGATAATAATTTTGCTAAGGAAATATTAGATAAAATAAAAGTAAACAAAACATGGTACTTACCTCATTTTGGGGTGGACAACCCTAATAAAAAGAAGTTACGGCTTGTTTTTGACGCCGCGGCTAAATCGTATGGTGTATCACTTAATGATTACTTATTAACTGGTCCCGATTTGTTGGTGTCACTGTTAGGTATCATGCTACGCTTTCGAGAACACGAAATAGCAGTAGTAGCTGACATCAAAGATATGTTTTTAAAGGTTAAAATCTTACCTACCGACCAGGACGCTCTTAGATTTCTGTGGCGTGACAACCCTAGCGAGCCTATAAGAACGTACAAAATGACATCGCTAATATTTGGTGCGAACTGTGCGCCGTTCATTGCACAGTTCATTAAAAATAAAAACGCAATGCGTTATGAATCGTCGAAGCCTATGGCAGTTCAAGCTATTCGCGAACAGCACTATATGGATGATTATATAGATAGTCAACCGAATGTAAACACATGCATTGGATTAGCGAACGATATCATTCATATACATAAACAGGGGGGCTTTGAGATGCGTAACTGGCTGAGTAATAACAGGACCGTCTTATATAACTTGCCTAAGCAATCGCTGTCCACTACGGCCGCTACTGTGACGATAGGAACGCGTCATAACGATGCTGAGGGCGAGCGCGCTTTGGGGGTAATTTGGTACCCCGACACCGACACCCTGGGTTTTGTCACTTCATTTAAACGTGTATCCAAAGAAATAATGGATGGTACAAAGTGGCCTACGAAACGCGAGTTATTAAAAGTGATTATGTCACTGTTCGATGTTTATGGTTTTCTTTCACCTTTCACTATAAATGGTAAATTATTACTTCAGGAAACGTGGAAGTCGAACGTCGATTGGGACGAATTAATAACGAAAGATATTCATAAAAAATGGTGTAAATGGTTAACGTTGTTAAAGTCAATTAATAGCATACGAATACCCAGATGTTATCAACGAGTGAATGCATCGATGATACGTCACACTAACGAAACCTCATTCATAAACTTAGCTGCGTCTACGCACACTTACGCGCCGACCGGCGACGGACGAGCAAACGATTGTTATAGTTGTTTACAACTTCACATTTTTTGCGATGCATCAATACAAGCTATGTGCTCGGTTGCTTACTGGCGTTGGGTGGATAATAATAAACAAATAAGAGTTTGTTTCGTGGCGAGTAAATGTCGAGTTAGCCCTGTAAAACCGGTAACAATACCTAGATTGGAATTGCAAGCAGCTGTGATGGCTGCACGATTAGCGAACACACTACAGTCCACACATCGAATAAAAACAGCTGATCGATACTTTTGGTGTGATTCCACGACGGTGTTGCAATGGATACACAACAACAAAAGGTCTTACAAACCTTATGTAGCTCACCGTTTGGGCGAGATCGACGAATTAACGCAAATTAATGAATGGAGATACGTACCTACTTCAATGAATGTTGCAGACAGAGGCACACGGGAGAACTACGACAGTCTACAGCTGGATGGTGAGTGGTTTAATGGACCTACCTTTCTGTATGAGGCGGAAAGGTCATGGCCTACAAGTTCTGTTATACCTAGCGTCGATGAGTGTGACCTGGAATGTGTAACAAATATTTTACAAGTAGAATACTTACCTGAACACGCGGCTGTACCCGATCCGATGCGATTTTCTTCTTGGATACGTCTCTTAAGAAGTATGTCTGCTGTTCTGAAATTTATAAGTAAATCTCGAAAAAGAAAAATTGATGAGTGTACTATCATGAAGCGCGCTGAAATTCAGCTTCTACGATATGCACAAACGCAATGTTTTAGTACAGAAATAAGTTTAATAAAAGGTGGAAAATGTTTACATAAAAATAGTAAGCTACTTACGCTATCGCCATTTCTGGATGAAGATGGTGTGCTCCGCGTGGGTGGCCGCATAGATGTCGCTGCTGACGTTACCTACAGCATGAAGCATCCTGTAATATTAGATGGACGGAACAGAGTAGCAAGGTTAATAGTGCAGTATTACCATGTCAACGCGGGCCACGGCAACCAGGAGATGGTAGTAAACAACCTGAAACAAAAATATTGGTTAATACGCATGAGACCTACAGTAAAAGAAATATCAAAACAATGCATGCTCTGTAGATTAAGAAGAGTGAAACCTCAGATGCCAAAAATGGGTGACTTACCTTCTGCGAGAGTAGCTCATCATCAACGTCCTTTCACTCACTGCGGGATTGACCTTTTCTTTTCTTTACAATAGGCAGACGAAGAGAGAAGCGATATGGTGTTATTTTTACCTGTCTCACTGTAAGGGCAATTCATTTGGAGACAGTGTCATCCCTCAGTACCGATTCTCTCATAATGGCTCTTCGTCGGATGGCTTCGAGGCGTGGTTGGCCTGCACATCTGTACTCCGACAATGGGACAAATTTGAGAGGGGCAGACGCTGAGCTTAAGAAGGCAGTAGCAGAACTCGACGAACAAACTCTGCAAACTACAGCAAGCATCCACGGCACGCAATGGACCTTCATACCACCAGCCAGCCCTCACTGGGGTGGGGCGTGGGAGCGCTTAATTCGAAGCGTCAAGGTTGCACTGAAGGTGGTCCTCAAGGAAAGAGCACCCAGAGAGGAGGTTCTTAACACTCTGATGGCAGAAGTGGAAGCTATGGTGAATGGACGTCCGCTGAGTCACGTGTCAGTAGAAGTTGACAGTAAGGAGTCTTTAACACCCAATCACTTCTTGCTCGGCTCATCATCACACTCACCACAAATGGGCAACTTCGACGATTCCGATTTGTTTCTAAGACGTCAATGGAGAATAGCACAGAGATTAGCAGATATGTTCTGGAGAAGATGGGTAATCGAGGTGCTACCAGAACTAATACCACGTCAAAAGTGGACTACCGAATTACGTAAACCCCTTCAAGTAGGGGACCTAGTGTTGGTCGTCGACCCTAATGGCCCGCGTAACGTTTGGCCACGAGGCATAGTCGAGGAAGTTTTCGCTGGCAAAGACGGTAGTGTGCGAGTGGTACAGGTTCGAACTCAGTTAGGTAGTTTTAAGAGATCTGTTGCTCGCGTCGCTAAAATCCCTCTGGATGTATGAGTGCTGCGGCAGCAGCACTGGGGTGGGGCTGTGTAAGCGACGCAATATATTCTCTGTAGTCTATGTATAAATATAAATTTATTATGTTTGTAATACTTTAAATATTAATGTAAGGTATAGTGTAAGGTAGTTTTAGTGAGTCGTCCAGTAACCGCCGCTGCGAACGGCACGTTTACGTTAAGTCATTGTTAAGTCCTTATATCTATCCTAAATAAATTTATTCTCATCCACGAGTGTGTTTTTATCCGTTCAACATCGACCGTCTACAATACATATAAATACATATATACTTATATATGTAGAAGGTTTTTACGAAATAAATAATGAGGGTAATTGCGTAGAAGAGTATAAAATTTATTGTTCGATCATTTCAACTTTTCAACAACTCAACGTGTTTGACAGTTCGCAAGACAGGATTAGCACACAAAAACAAACAACTAGACTACGCCAAACATCTGTATTACATATACAAATATTATTTTGTCAGGTCCGGGAATCGAAACTGCTGAATCTTAGTCGCTTAAACGCCCTAATCTTAACTGTTGTGATTTGAAAAAAAAAAATAAAGAGTACTGAAATTAATTTGCAACTCTCTTTCTCTCGATAAATGGAATAACTTTTATCGTTTATTACACCCACACCTGAGATAAGAGGCCGATAACAAAAAACACAAACACCTAGACTACCACGTCAACACTGTAAAACATTTATCTCGTGCGGGAATCGAACCTTTGTCGTCTCTGTCGTTTGAACATCTTAATCTTAACATTACCCTAAATTCCGAATTTTTCTATCGATAGGTGGAACAACGTTTAAAGTGAACGCTTAACGCGGGTGAAACCGCGTTGGCCGTCGTGTATGTAACAATAATGGGTAGTATTTCTACTTATCAGCGTAACTGACTGAGACAATGCCACTTATTTTTGTTTTTGAGCGTACGAGTACAACTTATAACGAGTGTACAACACTAATTAATAAACATAATATACTAATATTACATTTTAAAACCGATTTGATACTCGAAAATGTTTTTTATTATCATATCAAAATTTTCGATCCAGCGGGATTCGAACCCGAACATCCCGACAATCCGTGTCCGGTGCTCTAGCCGTTAAGCTATGGATCTATACCTCGCGGAATGTGTGGGTAAGACAAAAATAAAAATAATACGGATTTGATACTCATTTAGAATATCAAATAAAAATAATAACGCATCTATTAAACAAAACAAAAAAAATCACATACCTATACAAGCTCGGGGCCCTTCTCCAAAAGGTAAGAAGGTGTACTTATGTACTTCACTAGTTTTAAATCTTTCTGGGTTAAATACTTGGGGATTTTCAAAATAACGTTCGTCATTTTGTATTGCTTGAATAGGAATTATAATTTTCACACCGGGATCAAGACTTATTCCAAGTTGAGGAATTGTATATTTAGCAGCGCAGACCCTATTTAAGACTCCTAAGGGTGGCAGTATTCTCATAGATTCTTTGAATGCCATTTCTAAGAGAGTCATTTCATTAACAGCATCATAACACAACTTATTGTCGTACTTTAGAAGTACCTTATCAATTTCAACTTGGATTTTTCGTTGCAAATCGATATTATACGCTAGCTCGTGTAATGCAAAGCTCGTAGCTGACGAAGATGTTTCAAAGCCGGCTGCGAAGAAAACAAATACTTGCGCTATTAAACATTCCAAATCGATTTCTAATTCAATTTCTTTAGGCGAACCGTCGGAATTTCTGTATTCAAGAGAATCTCCTTTTACTTTGCCCTTTGCAGCTAGCTCTAAAAGAATATCGATGAAATCATTTCTTCCAGATGGCTTATAATTTCGCTGTTCGAAAATTTTTAACACTATGCTGGAAATTATTGTTTCTAATTTCTTATCGAAAACACGAAGACCTAACATTTTTCCTACCTCTGGGAAAATAACCCAAAGTAAATCTTGAAAAACTTTTTTTGTTGATCGATGAAACATTTGCTTTCCTAAATTTCTAAAGGCAGAGTTTTCATTATTTATTGTGTCCATTTCAATGCCAAAGCCACAAGCACCAATAAATTCCGTAGTAAAACGTGCCATGAAGTCTCTCACGTCACACTCTCCACCTCCTGCTATTATTTCTTTTCCCATGTGCTCCAATTTTTCAGCACACTTCACTATCAACGGGAACATGTTTTTAAGTTTAGATGTAGTAAAAGCTGGTGTCAATCGTTGGCGTAGAAGTTTCCATGAATCTCCATCTGCATGAAACAGATTTCTCGACAGTGGCTCTTTTGTAGGATCTCTAGCAAGGCCACGTGGGTAAAAGCTGCCAAAGTCCACATTTAAAATTGCTCTTGCAATATCTGGATCTCTAATGATTAGTTCCGGCTCTCGTCCACGAAAGTATCCCACAACTTTTTCATTTGGATATTTGTTGTACAATTCACACGAAACTGCAATTAAGCTCTTTAATCCCAGCCCACATAATAAATGATTTCCGAAAAGCGGTAACGGTGGATCGTATTTAATATTTCTTTTTGACCAGTAATCAAAATTTTTCGTAGTGTAAAAATAAATGAACAAAAGTAATATTACAACTAATGTTATAAACATTGTGTCTGTTCAAAAACTTAATGTGAAATGGACTTTGTTTTTATTTGAAGACTGATAAAGGTTTATATTTTATATAAACATGTAATTTATAAAACATTTAGGCATTTTTCACACTGTTACTCGAAATAATAAATTTTAAACAAAACTGTTTTTTTGTTCCAAATAGCAAAAAATATCCTGTTAAAAATCTGATGAAGCCCGACTGTGGAAGTACCTCAAACTTACAGAATATCATAGCTTAATACAACTGCTTTCACCACCTTCTCACCACAGGAATACAACACTGTTGTGTTCGGTACGGTACTGTACGGTACGGTACGGTACGGTAATCACTTACCATCAGGTGAGCTGCACGGTTGTTAGCCAACCTAGTTGTATATAAAAAAATAAGGTCGCTGGTAACAGTGTTTCTACAGAAATTTGTTGATGAAAATCCACAGGTTTTGTGTTCCCTGTACCTTTTTTTTTATAAAATAGTTATGTTTGCTCGTTCTACGTGCAATTTACAATTTTTTTTACAGATCAAGCGGACATTCTAAGAATCCCTACACACGACGTGGTCTACTTATAGCATTATTCTGGTACTCATATTTTTTCTTTTTTTTCTTTTTCTTTTACATTATTCTCATAACCTAAATCTCACCTAAATTAATTATTGTGGGGTTTGATCTACACCCAGTTACAAATTTCAAAAAGTATTTAGGTACATATTACCACAATGTATTAACATTAATAGAATTGTTGACATGGCGCACTTGAACAGCTCCAATTTATTGAAAAAAATGACCAGAATGAGTTCGTGAAATCGAATTATTGCCTTGAAGTTTTAGTATTTACGACACACACACACACACGCACACACACACACACACACACACACACACACACACACACATATATATATATATATATATATATATATATATATATATATATATATATATATATATATATATATATATATATGTCGGAGAGTCAATGCAGATATTTATTAATGTCGGTACATACGTTATTCGTCTACCCTCACTCATTCTATTATTTGAGTTATTCTGACTTGTAGGTCGGTACCTGCGCTGTTGTCGACATTCATTTACCCTCTATTATTCGAGTCATTCTGTCGTGTATAAAAGACCGATGCGGCCGCAGCTAGGGCAGTCTTGGCTCTGGCGTGGCGCGGTGCACTTGTGTATCCTGCTAGTAGCTTAACCTCGACTCTTGTAAGGGTTAGTTTGTGTACACTAATTAATTGTTACATTCTATTGTGGGCAACTCGGACAGTGAAGGCGAGCGTTAATGCGCATTTTAAAGGCGGCGCCGCCTTAAACCTAGACTCGGGTCGCAACTCCCGGGCACTGCCTCTGAGTTGTCTCTCCGCCACGCGATAGATCCGGTACCCGCTCGGTGAGTCCATTGAATACTATATAGTTATATCTTGTGTTAAACTTACATTGTTAATAAACCAGTACGGTCATCCGTCCGTTCTTCTCCTACCTACTTCTGATCTGCGACATATATATATATATTTATATATATTTATATATATATTTATATATATTTGTAGCTAACGTTGTCAAAATTAAAAACAACTTTATTCAAATATTCCCCAAGAGCACTTTCGAATCGTTATTTTGTCCTCAATAAAGTAGCTAATGTTATACTGATGATTAGACTATTGTCTGTTTTTTAACAAACGAGTAGGTACCGAAAATGTTGACTGCGTTGTTATTGGTCCAGGTAATCAACATAGAGTCCGTTTCAAAACGCTGTAGTTACATGCACACTCAGTTGACTCCACAGAGTACAGTTGACTCAGCGACTACCTGCGCGTAGCACGTGTTTTAGTGGGTGAACCAGACGTGAAGTGATAACGATAGTTTTTAAGATTACAAGAATTATATTATAATTATTTTATTAGTCCAGAGGGTGGGACCACTAGATATCTATTCGATAACTACGGGTATGTGACCCCGGACTGCTCTAGCTGCTAGTGTCACACAACCCTCCCCGTAATCCGTGGCACTGGTATCCCTTACCCCAGATACATACCCTGTTCTTACATAAATCCTTCCCGCATATCCTTCTTCGTAGCCAAGAATTTCCTAGGAGGGTTGATGTCAGGCAGGCGGCCGGTCGTAAAATATACCATGCCAAATCTTTTACAACATGAGTTCCATGACTCATGTTGTGCCTACCATAAGTGGGTTAAGGGCAGGGAGATGATGATAAGTTCTTGTGCATAGTATATTTATACTAGGTACATCTATTTTATATTAAATTATCAATGTATAAAAATAATTTAATTTTCTTTACAATAATTTTAAAAGTATTCAAAATGGACGGGCCTTTACAATTTCAAAACAATAACAAGGCGTTAGCCCCACTATCAACAATGACTCATCTCATACTGTCGATATCGGAAAGGTGCGAGACTATTGTACCGGGGGCCAGTGACAGGTTGACATGACCAATAACCTCTCAAACGAAACTTCGTAACATGAATAAGGGATTTTTTTATGAATTTTCGTCTTTGTCAGCTGCCAATCCGTGGGCAGTGGCAGCCTCCCAAACATGGAGAAAAAAATTTTTTTTAGTAATTTCCTCCTACCTGAAAATTTGTCGGATTATAGTTTACCTAATATCTTGAAGGAAAAATTACGTCAGCTGACCATAACATGGTGGATTATACGTCAGGACGACGTACAAAACGAACCAAAAAATGCACTTCTAATTAATTCTCATAAAACATAAAATTAATAAATTCTCATGAAACATATAAAAAAAAAATAAAATTAATAAATTTTGAATGAAATGGCGAGTAACTTTTTCTATTTGTACCTATTTGTTTTTCACTTATTTTACTAAAACTGAAAATACCGAATATCCCGGTTTTTGTGAAATGAATACCGGTATTATAAAAAATAATAATATAAGCCTTTTATTTCTGACACTTACAATAATTATTTTTCTTACTTGACTAACTTATCTCTAAATCATCGACACCGTGTCCGTTTGCCCTTGGTTGGCATAGGTACCGGTACGGTAATACCGGTATTAATTAGACCTAAATTTGGCCCGGTATTCCGGTATTTTCGAAATTCGGTATCCCGGTTTGCGACCCTTAGTCTACTGTGCCAGTGCAACACGTGTCGGTGCAACAAAGTCGCAACAGCTCATTTTTTAATTTTAAAGGAGAGGACTTTTTTCCTCATTTCTGGATTACTATTTATAGTATGTTTGAAATATTTATAAAATTAATAGTTTATATTGTTTGCTATAGTTTTCCGTTAAAAATCTTATATTGAATTATCAACAAATCCTAATAAAAGACACAACAGGGGAAATTATTTAGTTTTATTATTTTATAACAAATTCCTTTGTAGCTCCAAAATTTTTATTTTATTTTTTAAAAGTGGCTCCAATAAGTGAGAATAAAAATGGTCATAAATACTTTTGTGTGGCTGTAGCTCCAACATATATCAAATACTCGCGGGCGAGGGGGCACTATAAATTGTCCAATAAAACGTTGTCGGCCCAAAACGCATGGAAAACCCGCGAATAACCACAAAGGCACCTGCGCCGTCTAGTAGAATTTTGAGATACTTTTGCGGATGTTTTTGTTGCACCAAGTATAAGCATGGTTCAGATTTCAGAGACAATTTGGCATACTAAGGTCAATTTTACAGTTTTGGCTATTTGTGACTTTGTTGCACCGAAAGTGCGATATGTCTACATGCCTGCGCCACAAATGTGCCATAGTTTATCTATTTTAAGCTCAGTAGCCTTTGTGTCATTTGTATTTTCTGATAATTATAATTTTAAAGAACTAAAATATTCAAATGCTGTCAGAACACACAGCACTGTATGTAAAATACATATAAATACGAACAAAAAAGGAGCATATTATAATATGTATTTGCTTGTAACATTTATAATAATGATTGTTTATCATAACATAGTATAAAACAAAGTCTCTTCCCGCTGACTGTATGCTTAGATTTTTAAAACTACGCAACGGGTTTTGATGCGGTTTTCTTTAGTAAATAGAGTGATTCCAAAAGAAGGTTTGTAAGTATAATACAAGCATAATATAGCAGAGGAACACTGACAGTTTTTGCAACCGTGTGAATCCGGGGTGGGTCGCTAGTTTTATAGTAATCCTGGCACTTGTTATTTGTTTTTTATTGGTCAAAAAGAAATGTTAAGTAAATTTCGTCGGTGCATATCTTTGGTAATTACTTAAAAATCTTATTTGGATTTAAGAGCAGTACTATTGTGTCAAGTGAATCATATTATAAATTTCCCCATAAAAAAGTAGTGGGACAATATTGTGGTAATACTCCGGAGTTGGTCATTCGAGATCCAGAAATAGTGAGAGATATAATTATTGAATGTAAATTCCACACATTTTCACGATAGAGGTGCGATCAGAGATTTAAAAAAAGAACCTATTCTTAAAAATCCTTTCAATGTCGGAAGTGATATATAGAAGCTGTTACGTCAAAGATTGACTCCAGCTTATACTACGGCTAAGCTAAGGAACAAGTTTCCCATAATTGTGAAGTGTGCGGAAAAAGTTCTCGATGTAGTAGATGAAATAGTAGCTCAGGGTGGAGAATGTGATATACTTGAGTTAATGGCCCGATTTTTAACCGAATTTATCGTCGCTTGTAGTTTAGGAATATGTATAATGGATACAATTACTAATGAGAATTCCATCTTTGGAAAAGTGGAAAAGAAATTTTAACATGTCGCTTCCGAGATATTCTCTTGTTAACTTTTTATGAGGTTTTCATGGCTATTACTACAAAAGTTTTCGAACAGAGAAATTTTAAGCCTTCGGGTAGAAATCCAGACGGAACACCAAAGTTAGATATTTTATAAATGGATCTTAGCGCAAGTATTTGCTGCTGGATTTGAAACCATATCTTCGGCCACAAATTGCTTGTTACATGAGCTTGCTTACAATTATTTCCTGTATTTATTTCCTGTATTATTTGTAGATGGGTGTTTGCCGATATTTGAAGCGATATAGGATCTGATACGATACGATACGATTCAGCCTGTAACATCCCACAGCTGGGCATAGGCTTCTTTCTCCATGTGGGAGAATGATTGGAGCATAATCAACCACGATGCTTCATAGCGGGTAGGCGGATAGTATGTTCCTTTCAAAGAGTAACGATCGCTATATTTATGATAAAAACCAGTAGCGACGGCTCTCCGCGGCTCGGTGGGAGGACAAACATCCAAACCGAAAAAAAATATTTGTACACTTACAAATGTCCATCCCGAACGGGAATCGAACCCGTAAACCGTCGGTGTTTTAGGCGACTACTCGCACCACCACTCCAGAGCAGTTGTTGGTTGTGCGATATAGAATAATATAAACCAATGTGTACAGTTCAGGTGCTCGTTTGGCACACATGCGTCTATGGCAGGAGTGGCGTCTTTGTTACAAAAATTCTCGGTGGTACCATTGGTGAAATCAAGTCGGAAACTGAAGAAAAATCCACGACTAAATATACAGACTGCTAAAGACGGTGTACCGCTTAAGATGACATTGAGAAGCGACTCACTTCAGACAAGTTAAGGATACTACCTATTATTTGTTGATCAGACAATTTGGATGGCGATCGCTAATTTTGCTGTGCTCTGATTGCTTACTCTAGACTTTTTGCACGTTTATGTCTATTGTATTTAATGTAACACAAATAAAATAAAAAAAGAATTAAGTAAATTATTACTTGGGTTAACAAAAATTTTTTTTATCAATTTAATCGAAGAATTAATATTTTAAAAAACTGTTTTAACATCAAGTATCTCGACGGTGCCGTAGAATAACGTTACATGTGAATATAGTACGAAATCAATTTTATTTAATAATTTACTTCAGGACTCGAAGATCTATCTATACGTGCAAAAAAATAATTTTATGACCAATAGTTTCTGAGATTCTGAGGCGAACAACGTCCCATGTGTTTGTGTCTCCGTATTATAATGAACTAGATGCATATGTGACGGAGCTCGCGGCCGGGGATAGCACGCGTTGGCCGTGCTAAAGTCACTTGTTACGTTGTTGAGTGGAAAACGAGCTTGTGCGCACGAGTTACCGCATTCGCCGATGATAAAGTTATTTTTCTTAAATAGTATTCATAATTAGTACTAAAACATGTCCAAATATAATAACAGATCTAATAAAATCCTTGATTTGGTGAAAAACAACTGTAAAAATTCGGAAGAAGAATTTGATAGTGGAAAGATATCTGGTTATAACAAGGAAATTTCGAATTATCCCGGTAAGTTAATCTTATTCCTTATTAATATGTATAACAAAATTGCATTTTAACGATTGTTTTATATTCTATGGTGGTTTATTTTAATTTACATAAGTAACGCCAAACTTCGCGTTTCATATTCGTATGTGACGTTATTTAATGGAGATTAGTCTTTACATTGTTTCTTACAAAAATGCTCTTGCAAATTAAATCAAATTGTAAAAGACATCTTTGACTACTAATGGAAAACTTAATTTGTTGATATTAAAGTATGAGTTACAAGTAGTGATATGTCGTTTTACCACGGACATATTCTGACGTTTTTGAGTTATATGTGAAGATAGAACGTTCTTTTACGGAAATCTTGATGACATATGTGAAGACAGAACGCTCTTTTGTGGAAATCCTGATGTAATATGTGAAGATAGAACGTTCTTTTGCGGAAAACTGATGTAATATGTAACATTGGTACGTTTTATCTTCCAGAAAAATACTGTAATTTGGTTTAAATTGCTTTTTTTTAAATTAAATTATCAATTTATTCGTATTCAAATAAAATTGTTTTCTTTTATTTTTGTAATTTTTATATTTTATATTATTTTTTCAGTTTCAAAGACACCTGTAAGCCCATCATCGTCACCATTACATCCGGGTTCAGAAAACATTGCTTTAGAGCTAAAAGACGTATTAGTCAGTCAGTTCAGCCTATTGTAGTTCACTGCTGGACATACCCTCCCCAAGTTCGCGCCAGACATCCCGGTTTTCCGCAATCCTCCATGAAGACTACACCGGCAATCTTACGTAGATCGTCGGTCCAACGGGCCAGAGGACGTCCCACAATGCGTTTGCCAAGACGCGGTCTCCACTCCAGGATCCGTCTGCTCCAACAGCCATCGGTTCTGCGACACAGATAACCAGCCCACTGCCACTTAAACTTGCTAATTCTGTGGGCTATGTCGATTACTTTCGCTCGCGGATAGTCTCATTTCTAATCCTATCTTTGAAAGAAACCCCAAGCATAGCCCCTTCCATTGCACGTTGAGCGACTTTAAACTAGTGGACCAGTCCGTCAGTGTCCATGTCTCGGCTCCGTATGTCAACACAACCAGGACGCATTGCTCGAAGACTTTTGTCTTCAAGCATTGTGGAATCTTCGAAGGCAAGACTCGACGAAGCCTGCCAAACGCCGCCCAACCCAACCAAACCATCCTATCAGCCTCCTTCTCGAGTTGTTTCAACCTGGTTGAATGGTGTGGCCAAGGTAGACATAATCCTGAACAACTTCGAAAAGGATACCGTCAACCGATACCCGTCTCGGTATCACTTGGTTGTTAAACATAACTTTCGTTTTATCTTAGTTCATACCGAGACCCACTCGTCGGGAGGACTCGTTTAGGCCGGCCAGCATTCGGCCTAGCTCATCCGACGTCTCCACAAAGATAACGAAATCGTCGGTAAAACGAAGGTGCGAGATGAATTCGCCGTTGACGTTGATGCCTCGTTCCTCTCAATCCAAGGTCATAAAGACATCCTCCAGCGCAGTGGTAAACAGTTTCGGTGATATTACATCTCCCTGTCTTACCCCACGCCGCGCCAGAGGAAAATGCAGAGCCTGCTCCGGTGGGTGGAATTCGTCGAGTCTTCTGGCGAGACGATTCGTAACAACCCTTGAAAACAGCTTATAGACGTGGCTCAAAAGTGAGATTGGTCTGTAATTCTTCAACAACGACTTGTCACCTCTCTTAAAGAAGCACCACCACACTCCTGGACCACGCCTCCGGCGTGGTACCTCGGTGGATGACGGCGTTAAAAAGTTTATATTTCTATTCTGCTCAATCAGAGATCTCTCTCGTATTTGAGCAGCGGAGTTTCCGTATCCTCTTAGACAAAGCCTTCTGTTCTGGCAAAGCTGCTTGGGCAGTGGACAACTCGCACCTCCGCCGCATCAGGTCCAAGGCTTCGGGAGAAAGTTTAGACTGCTTCGTTGACTACCTCGGCGGAAAGTGTTTGCGACCCAGTGTACACACCATCTTCACCATGTTGTCGGTCATCTCGTCCACTTCGCCAGCGAATCGAATCGGTTTTGGAGCTCCAGTTGGAACTGCTCGGAGTCACATAGTATTTGGAGCAGCGTAGGTCAGAGAGTAGATTTCATCAAGCGCGTATTCAGAGTGCCCCGTAATAGCCGGTGGTCGCTGCTGGTGTTAACCGGTTCTAATTATAATAAATACAAAGAAAGAACAAAATGTGATGTTGGAGACTGATAATTTTAGTATTTTATGTGAGTTTAAGAAACGTTGATTGATTTAAAGAAGTGAAGATATTTTTTATGTTTAATTATTATAAATTTGGTACTTTTAAAATAAAGGACTGAATTTATTTTTAAAATGTTTTATTTTTAATCGATTTTATACAAACAATAATAAATACTATTTATGACACGCTACTTATGAAAATGACTGCTCAAAATAAATCTGGAATATGCACATAGGACGAAATAACTAGCTTAAGTTTCATAAAAAAACGTTCCATTTGCATCTGGATCCTTAGAGCCTCCGGTGAATAACGTCACATGTGTAAATGTGACAGCAACAAGTCCATTATAAAACGTTATATATAAACATCGACCCTACTATCTTTTTAAATAAAACTGTTTCAAAATAATTAATAATACTGATTGTTATTGATGAGCTCGTAGATTGCTTGTAGAATTTAACTTTATATATACTTGTTGGAGATGCGGAGATAAAATAAAATAGTCAAGATTGAAACTGTGTATTAAAGATTTCACAAAGGTTTTCACAAAGATTTAAGGTACAACCTTATGCTATGCACGACGATAGGACGAATGAAAAGAAGGGTCCGTAAAAACTCACTCGCGGCTTTTATAATAATCGACGTCACTTTTAAATGTTGGCACACTTCGCGACACGGATACGAGTATATTTAGTTCAATGCTCACTCCACACGTTGTGTCACAAAATTGTTCATAGATGAGATGATTGCGCCTTAACATACTCCCCCCGTTGAAGAATCCAACTTCTTCAACTCTATGTCTTCATCGTTGAGTAGGGGGCAGAGACGAACCAGAGGGCGACGATAGCATCCCGTAGAGGTCCGCACATCAGCAACGCGAGCAATCCCGTCCGGCCCTGGATACAACTTGGCCACTCGTCCAGTGCTCCAACACAACGGAGGGAGGGAGTCTTCGCTTAGAAGCACCAAGTCTCCAACCCTCAGTCTTGATTTGTCTGTCTTCCATTTCGTAAGTATTTGCAGCTCGCAGAGGTACTCCCTCTGCCATCTCCGCCAGAAATGTTGTTTGATCTGCTCGAGGCGTGCGTAGCGTTTCAATGCTAGTTCCTTTTCATTCTCCAAAGCAGGGGCAGGCAGCGCATTTAGTGGTCTTCCGATTAAGAAGTGCCCTGGGGAAAGGAAAAGGAAGTCGTCAGGGGATGTGGATAATGGGCACAAGGGACGACTATTCAGAATAGCTTCCACTTGTGCAAATAAAGTTAGAATTTCTTCAAAAGTTAAATGAGAATTCCCCATGACCCGTCTAATGTGATATTTTGCTGATTTTACACCGGCCTCCCATATGCCGCCGAAGTGAGGAGCGTAAGACGGAGTGAATTTAAATTTGATGTTTTTCTGAGCTGCAAAATCAGTTAACGCGTTATTTTGTATGACGGTAAATTTGTTAAGTTCGCTTGCCGCTCCTACAAAGTTACGTCCGTTGTCCGAATAGATCTCCGCTGGTCTACCCCGACGCGAAACAAATCTATTCAGAGTCATAATAAAGGCATCTTTAGAGAGGTCACTAACGGCCTCTAAGTGTAAACATTTAAAGCGAAGGCAAATGAACAAACATAGATAGCATTTCATTAACCTAGCTCCGCGACCCTTACGGTTTACAATATAGAATGGTCCAGCCATATCGATTCCAACGGACTTGAATGGAAAGTCAGGAGTGATGCGTTGTGAGGGCAATTTGCCCATTTTTGGCAATAACGTATTACCCTGCACTCGTCGACAACGCACACAATTACGAACTGTAGATCGTGCAAGTAATCTACCCCTGATTGGCCAAACTGTTTGTCTAATTGTAGCTAGCAGTAGTTGAGGACCGGCATGCATATTACGAATATGTTCATATCTAAATAGTAATTTACACATATGATGTGATGAATCTAAAAGTATTGGATGAATTTTATCATAGGAATAATTAGAAGTATCTATACGGCCGCCAACTCGCAATAAATTCTCCTCATCAATGAAAGGTGATAGATTTAGAATTTTAGATTTAGAATTTAATTGTTTGTTATTACGTAAAATTTTGTGTTCTACAGAAAAACTTTGTTGCTGAGCTATTAAGCATAATGATTTAAAAGATTTATCCAGTTCATCACTAGTTAATGTACCAGAAAATTTATGCTTGTGCTTTCTTGAATTATTTATGAAACGAATAACATATGCCATTGTTCTTTGCAATCTATTAAAGTTGGAAAACCGCTCAAATTCAATAATGGGTTCTGCGAAGACTACTGTGGTAGTGATTTTTACTTCAGGTAAGTCAACAATATTGCAAGATTTTAACACAGGCCACTCATTTTTATCCTTACTTAAATATGTTGGTCCGTGCCACCACAACTTTGAATTTTGCAGCTGACTTAAAGTAGTACTTCGTGAAATCAAGTCAGCAGGATTTTGCTCAGTAGGTACATAGCGCCAAGAAGAGATTTTAGTATTTTCCTGAATTTCTCCTACTCTATTGGCCACAAAAGTTTTTAATTTAGTCGAGTCACTACTGAGCCACCCCAGAACCACACTAGAATCAGACCAATAAGTGACCGAACTAGGAGTAAATCTAATAGAATTTATAACAGCTTTGCCTAAACGACTTGAAAGTAAAGCGGCACATAGTTCTAAACGAGGAACTGAGATAGGCTTTAGGGGGGCTACCTTAGATTTCGAACAAAGAAGATTCACTTCGATGCGATTATTTGGAGATATAACCCTAACATAGACACAAGCACCGTAGCCAACCAATGAAGCATCACTAAAGCAATGAATATCAATAATTTGTGGTGATTCACTAAGAATGAATCTAGGAATCTGGAAATTAGAAATTAATAATAATTCTTTGGAAAAATCCTTCCATGCATTTTCGATATCGATTGGTGCTGGTTGATCCCAATCGGATTTAAGCTTCCATAATTTTTGTAACATAATTTTTGGTTGCATGATGCATGGGCTTAATAAACCGAGTGGGTCAAAGATTTTAAATGCGTCGGACATGATGCTTCTTTTAGTAACTGTATCTCTAAAAGGAGGGATATTAACGGGAAAATTTAACATGTCATTATTGGGATTCCAACCTAAGCCTAACGTACTCGAAGCCTCACTTAGCATGAAATTCTCTTGTAAATTTAGATTAGAATTTTCAAAAATGGAATATAGATTACTTTTGTATTTACGTAATTTGAAACAACCCTTATTTAATTCTTGTGCAACTGAATTTTGAATATAATGTAGTTCTTCGCTATTATTAGCACCCGTTATGAGGTCATCGACATAAAAATCCTTTTGTATAATATTTTTAATGAAACTATCGTCGCATTCCTCCCCTATTTGCCACAGACACCGCGTACTTAAATAGCTGGCACTTGCGGTACCGTAAGTGACAGTATTTAGCTGCATTGTTTTGATTGGTAAAGACTCATCTTCTCTCCACAAAATCAGCTGTAAATTTCTGTCACCTGGATTGACCTCTACTTGACGATACATTTTTTCAATATCGCCAGTTAACAAATATCTATATGTTCTAGCTCGAATTAATATGGAGAAAAGAGAGTCCTGGATGTTAGGTCCAACCATCAGCAAGTCATTGATTGAAAAGCCCGAGGAAGAGGAAGCGGAACCATCGAATACGACCCTAAGTTTAGTGGATTCACTGGAGGTTTTAAAGACAGCATGATGACATAAGAAATAAGACGGACTTGGTAAAACAATGGTAGACTCCGATAGATGACCTAAGTCTTGATATTCTCTAATGAATTCTACATATTGAGATTTTAATGAAATATTTTTTCTAAATCGTTTTTCTAAATTTAGTAATCGTTTTTTTGCCAAATTATAAGTTTCGCCGAGACAATCAGGTGAATCGCGTAGTGGAAGCCTAACACTGAATCTACCGGAAGGAAGCCGTAATGTGTGAGACCGAAAATGGTTCTCACAAGCTAATTCTGTTTCATTTAAAATTGTTCTTTGGGGAAGCTCTTCTAATTCCCAAAATTTTGTTAATAGATTGTCAATTTTGTTTTCGTTAGGGAAGTTACTGTTAATAATTGAATTATTGCAAAGCACTTGTTTAGCTTGATATGGTATAGGACCACCAATCAACCAACCGAAATTGGAATGTTGTAGTATAGGCTTGTTTGCACCTAAGGAAATACGCTCATTTCTCATGAGTTGCCAGAATAGATCGGCTCCTATTAAGAGATCAACAGGAGCTGGTTGATTGAAATCGGGGTCAGCTAAATGCAAATGCGTTGGTATATTTAAACTTTGTATATTTATAGGTGCCTTAGGCAGCTCTCCAGTAAGCCTGTCAAGCACAAGACAATTTAATTTAGTCTTATAATTGTTATATATAGATTGTAATTGGATCACACAGCTTTCTTTAATTTGGTTGTCTGAGTGACCGATACCAATAACATTGATAGAGATTGGATTTGAATTTATTGCGAGTTTTTGTTGGAGAGATTTTGTAATAAATGATGACTGACTGCCTGAATCCAATAAGGCCCGTACCTTAAGAGGCTCTCTAGTTATTGGATTCAAAATGTATACTTGGGCAGTAGACAGTATTACTTGATTTGAATGTTTGTTTGAAAAGTTTGATATAGTCTCAGTGACATCACCAGAGGCATTGTTGACCTTTGGTGTATCCACTGGATGCAATAAAGTATTGTGTCGTTTTTTGCATATCTTGCAGGGCCCTAACCTGCATTCGTTTAAAGAGTGACCCTGCCTTAAACAGTTAATGCATAATTTATGTTTTGAAATATCGATTAATTTATCCTTTCTAGACTTGGATTTGAATATTTGGCAATCATAAATCCGGTGATTTTGATTGCAGATAATACACTTAAATGAACTACTATTCTCGTTTTGATTCGAAGTAACAAATGATTTTGAAGTTGGTCGATCACGCTGAATATGATGATAGTTGACAGGCCTTGAATATTGAAATCTACTATTGCTATTTGTTGAAATGTTACTAGAACCTTGGTCAGCTTTATTGTGACGCGTACATTGTAGAATGTAAGCACGGTCAATTAAAAATTTATTGAATTCATTTAAACTAGGAATTTCACCTAAACTATTGCGTTGCTCTTCCCACTTAACAAGTGTCTGCGTATCGAGTTTAGTTGAAACTAAATGTATAATTAAAGTATCCCAGTGATCAGTAGGTTGACCTAGGTTAGCTAAAGCACGTAAATTTTTTGAAACATGATCGACTAAAGAACGTAATGAAGTGTCCGATTCACGATTTATTTTCTCAATATTGAATAATGATTTGATGTGATAATTTATAAGTAACCTTTTATTATTGTAACGATCATAAAGTAATTGATAAGCGCTATTATAGTTGGCTGCCGAAACCTCAATATTTGAAATTACACGAGCTGCATCGCCTTCCAAATAAGAAACTAAATAATGAAATTTTTGAATTAATGAAATGCGACTATTGTTGTGAACTAAATTATTAAAAGTATCACGGAACTCTAACCAGCGAAAGAACGAACCGTCAAACTTAGCAATCTGTATTTGCGGCAAGGTTATACAATTTTCATTATTGTGATCGCGACCACATTGAGCATCCTGGAACAAGGATTCACGACGTTTCTTATCCTGTTCCAAGTTCTTTAATTCATTTTGTTCTTCAATGATACTTTTTGCCATCGCCGTGCACATAATAAAGTCTTGCTCAATGCGTTCACGTTCATCGAGCTCATCATCTAAGTTGTCAGCGTTTGCTAGTTCAATTTGAGTTTGCAGCTCGTCATATTTAGTAGACAGATTCTCAAAGCGACTGATCTTTAGTGAAAGCTCAGCCACCTCGATACCTGTCAGTTGAGGTTGCTTTGTAATATTGTCTAAATAATTTTTAAATTTAGTAATTTGTCCCTTTATAGAACTGCGCTTCACTATCAAAACCTTTAAACTGGATTCTTTGTACATAGTTGCTGTAGGTTCGGACATTGTAAAAAAAAAAATATAGAAAGTATAAACTTTATGTAATTATAGTAATATAGTAATAGTAGAAAAAATTAAAAAATAGAAAACTGTATGAACTAGGATATTACCAAATTTAAAAATAGAAAAACTGTATTAATTAGAATAGTACTAAAGTTATTTGGATATAAATGTAAACTAGAATTATAATATTGCTAAATTTAAAAATAGAAAAGCTGTATTATTATTAGAATAGTACTAAAGTTATTTGATTATAGATGTAAACTAGAATTATGTAAACTACAATTGAATTTAAGTTAATTAATTACAAGAAACCTCAACAGCAAAATAAAATAAAATGAAATAATGTAATGTCTTAGCTGACGCTGGCTCCCCAATCGACGACACACCGGAGGCCGACTCGTGTCACGACAAAATGGCCGACACGATGCACGCGGCGCGCTCTAACAGGAACGCTGAAATTGGTCGGCGAGATTGCTTAAGCATCGCACGAAAAAAATGGGATTGAGGCATAGCATCACGTTAGACTTGAATTAATTTTGAAATGAATTGAATTAAGTTGTTAACTTAATGTAATTTAATGTATTTTAGGTAAAAAAAAATAAAAAAAATAAAAAATTTTATGCTGTTGACTCTAAAGCTAATATAATAAACGTTAAGTTAAGTTTGTTGCAAAGAAATTTGAAGTTAAATGGAATTAAATTGAATGAATGTTTGTATAAATATTTGTATTAGGCGTGATAACGCATTTGTATTGAGAAAAAATATATAATAAAGAAGTACAAAATCTTATGCGGATAAACTAATACTATAAAACATTAAATTTAATTTAAGTAAATTTGGAATAAAAATTAAATGCAAGTAAATTGAAAACTACTGTTATAAAATTATTAAATTTAATGTTTTAATGAAAGAAAATGAAAAATAGGTTATTGTGACATATTATTTGTATTGCATTAAGCAAGGAAATTTAGAACAAAGTTAAATAAACTGAAGCTAATGTTATAAAATATTATGCAATGTATTATGTATTGAAATAATTTTAGAATAAATGACACGTGGTTAAATAGAAAAATGTTATTATGAAATATTAAATATGATATATGTATTATGTATTATGAAAATAAATTTAGAGGTTAAATTGAAAAATATTAATGTTTTAAATGAAGAAATTCGAACAAGAAAATTTTGCTTAATGTAATACAGAAATTAAAAAGTTGAACCGAAAATCTTTGTGAAATTTGCAATAGCGGAATGCTAATTTTGAAATAAAAATGGATTTAGGAAAAAAATGAATGTCGATGCATGAGATTATGATGGATTAAAATTTAGGATTGAATCATGATTATGGCGAATAGGGAAAAAAATTTTGAAAATGGATTGGATTATTGGATTAATAAGGCATGGCAAGGGTTTATAGGGCACTTATCTCGTGTTTTGCGCTGCGAGGTGAAGCTCCTGGGTCTTCACTGCCCGGCGTGGTTGAGATGGCCGCCATGTGCTCGGTTTTGTTCTTCATCCTTGTAATCCTTGTCCCTGTCCGGGCGCCAGATGTTATTGATGAGCTCGTAGATTGCTTGTAGAATTTAACTTTATATATACTTGTTGGAGATGCGGAGATAAAATAAAATAGTCAAGATTGAAACTGTGTATTAAAGATTTCACAAAGGTTTTCACAAAGATTTAAGGTACAACCTTATGCTATGCACGACGATAGGACGAATGAAAAGAAGGGTCCGTAAAAACTCACTCGCGGCTTTTATAATAATCGACGTCACTTTTAAATGTTGGCACACTTCGCGACACGGATACGAGTATATTTAGTTCAATGCTCACTCCACACGTTGTGTCACAAAATTGTTCATAGATGAGATGATTGCGCCTTAACACTGATAGATAATCACAGGCTTAATGTAAATTTTCCCAAAGTATAAAAGCGCCAGGTTTTTCCGTTTCCGAAATATAACAATTGAAAACTTTGAACGGCTCTACTGTAAAACGACTATTTTGCAGATAGTACGTTATTCTACGGCACCGTCGATCTACTTGTCTAGTAAGAGCCTACTGTCTAGCTAGTGGATGCCACAAGGTAAAAAAAAATGTAATTAAACTTGAGACTTTGAAATACTTTTTATGTATTCAACATACATAAAAAGTATGTAAAGTGTGTTTATGTATTCAACATTAAAAGTATTTCATTAACGATTGTAAAATAGAATAAGATATTTAAATATATGTACCTACCTATATGTGTATAGTGAAGGTGAGCTGGTAATAAAATTCTTAAACGTTTATATAGTTAATTGGTTATATAAAAAGAAACACTCTTTGATTAGATATACAATTTTATCGCTACTACAACGGTTGGTAGGATAAATTGTGCTAGAAGGTTCCTGTCTTCATAACATAGTTGTTGTTAACAGTGAACTAAATGTAGGTACATAATTATATACATTATTTTTTGTTATTGTACAAGGTCGACGTCACCCGGATATAAAAAATAACCTTGTTGATGAGAATATATTTGTTTAAGAATAGATAGAGGACGTCACAATGGTTTAATCGTAAACGTACCGGTCGCTGAGTTCGAATTTGTACCACTCGCACACTATCGTCATGATCCGTTCTTCGACTATGCCTCGCGGCCAAACGTTACGCTTGGTATCAGCATCGACGAACAACACTAGGTCCCCTACTTGAAGGGGTTTATATAATTCGGAAGTCCACTTTTGGCGTGGTATTAGTTCTGGTAGCACCTCCATTACCCATTTTCTCCAGAACATATCTGCCAATCTCTGTGCTATTGCTGTCTTAGGAAAAACTGGAATCGTGAAAGTTGCCCATTTGTGGTGAGTGTGATATTGAGCCGAGCAAAAAGTGATTGGGTGTTAAAGACTCCTCACTGTCAACTTCTACTGACAGGTGAATAAGTGGACGTCTATTCGCCATAGCCTCCACTTCTGCCATCACAGTGTTAAGAACCTCCTCTCTGGGTGCTCGTTCCTTGAGGACCACCTTCAGTGCAAACTTGACGCTTCGAATTAAACGCTCCCACGACCCAGCCCAGTGTGAGCTGGTTGGCGGTATGAAGGTCCATTGCGTGCCATGGATGCTTGCTGTAGTTTGCAGAGTTTGCTCGTCGAGTTCTGCTACTGCCTTCTTAAGCTCAGCATCTGTCTCTCTAAAATTTGTCCCATTGTCGGGGTACAGATGTGCAGGCCAAACACACTTCGAAGCCATCCGACGAAGAGCTTTGAGATTATGAGGGAATCAATACTGAAGGACGACACTTTCTCCAAACTAATACGACTAGTTCTGAACAAAAGAAAATTGCTTTGAACATAACGTAAACATTAGTGTTTAATTAAAAATTTGAAAATAAAAGTGGTTATTGTGAGTCAACCGTAAGAGATAGAGATATGCTATTGCGGACTTTTTTGTAGCATTTTTATAGATTTTGAATTCGCTAGTACATTACTCAACTATATCTTTGCTAGTTTACGCGGCGTTCGTGTGGAAAGCTCCCAGTTGGCGAAATTTTTTGCGACCTCTTCAACATTTATCGCCGTATTTCTGCTAATTTACTTAAAAGCATAATAAATTATATATACCTTAACCTTCCTCAAAAATCTCTCTTTCCATTTTTGAAAACCGTACAAAAATCCGTTTGGTAGTTTTCGAGTTTATCGCGTTCAGACAGACAGACAGACAGAAAGACGCGGCCGGGGGCCTTTTTTATAATATGTAGGTATAGATTAACTCAAATAGCTGGAAAACTACAAGCAATTGGTGAGGAATTAATTAGTCAATGAGGTAATCAAAACTGTTATTTATCATAAGACGCCATCAGATATCCTCCAAAAAAAAAAAAAAAGAAAAAAGTATCGATAAAATGGCTAAAGACGTAGAACTTAAAAGATTACTTAAAAATTTCTAAATTTTTCTATTCAACTCGATGAATCAACTTTACCAAATAACGAAGCACTACTTTTGGTTTCCGTCCAATTCACAAAAGAAGAAAAAAATTGCGAAGATATGCTATTTGCATATTATAGTGTATTTTTATTAGGTGTCTGCAAGTTAGATGCTTAACAGATTTAGTTTCGTTAAATGTTGCAGAACCATCTATTAAACCATCTATTTATCTTTTTAGAAAAACTGTATAAGACAATCCTATAATAAGAAAAGACTATAATATTTTTACTTTTCGCGTAACTTAAGTCTAAGAGGAATCCCATTCAAGACACCCTGAACGACGTTTAGTCTCGGATTCATTTTAATTGTTCTGGTTGATTGTTCTGAAGGCTCCACTGTAAACTTGTGTAACACAGCGGCCAGTCCGGCGATAGACTGCATTTGACCCAAGCGAGCACCTGAAACAGTTAGTAACAAGTACTATCAGTTATGAACATGGTCAATTGTGATACACGTAATTACCTATACTCAGCTACGGGCTTCAGTACAGTGAATATACGCTACGCTATATTTAATCTGTTAAATAATAATCTGTGTCTGATAACTAACTATGTAAAGTGTGTTAACTATGTAAAGTGCGTATGGTTACTAGTAAGAACTGCTCTAATTCGAAAAATAAACTGAACTTAAATTAAGCTCCAAATTTTTCTCTCGGTAGGTGGAGAATGCTTAACGCGGGTGAAACCACGTTGGCCATCGTGTATGTGATCATAATAGGTAATATTTCTAATTAGCAGCGTAACTGACTGAGAAACCGTCACTTATTTTTGTTTTTGAGCGTACAAGTATAACATACGTATTTTACGAAATTCAACCTCTAACGAGTGTACAACATTAATAAACATATTATGACTAATATCACTCCTTAAAACCGCTTTGATACTAATTTAGAATATCAAATAAAAATAATAACGCTTCTATTAAATAAAAAAATTCACATACCTATACAAGCTCGGGGCCCTTCTCCAAAAGGTAAGAAGGTGTACTTATGTACTTCACCAGTTTTCTCGTTAGCAAATCTTTCTGGGTTAAATACTTGGGGATTTTCAAAATAACGTTCATCATTTTGTATTGCTTGAATAGGAATTATAATATTCACACCGGGATCAAGACTTATTCCGAGTTGAGGAATGGTATATTTGGCAGCGCAGACCCTATTTAGGACTCCTAAGGGTGGCAGTATTCTCATAGATTCTTTGAATGCCATTTCTAAGAGATTCATTTCATTAACAGCATCATAACACAACTTATTGTCGTATTTTAGAAGTACCTCATCAATTTCAACTTGGATTTTTCGTTGCAAATCGATATTATACGCTAGCTCGTGTAGTGCAAAGCTCGTAGCTGACGAAGATGTTTCAAAGCCGGCTGCGAAGAAAACAAATACTTGCGCTATTAAACATTCCAAATCGATTTCTAATTCAATTTTTTTAGGCGAACCGTCGGAATTTCTGTATTCAAGAGAGTCTCCTTTTACTTTGCCCTTTGCAGCTAGCTCTAAAAGAATATCGATGAAATCATTCCTTCCAGAGGGCTTATAATTACGCTGTTCGAAAATTTTTAACACTATGGCGGAAATTATTGTTTCTAATTTCTTATCGAAAACACGAAGACCTAACATTTTTCCTACCTCTGGGAAAATAACCCAAAGTAAATCCTGAAAAACTTTTTTTGTGGATCGATGAAACATTTGCTTTCCTAAATTTCTAAAGGCAGAGTTTTCATTATTTATTGTGTCCATTTCAATCCCAAAGCCACAAGCACCAATAAATTCCGTAGTAAAACGTGCCATGAAGTCTCGCACGTCACACTCTCCACCTTCTGCTATTATTTCTTTTCCCATGTGTTCCAATTTTTCAGCACAATTCACTATCAACGGGAACATGCTTTTAAGTTTAGATGTAGTAAACGCTGGTGTCAGTCGTTGACGTAATAGTTTCCATAAATCTCCATCCGCAAGAAACAGATTTTTCGTCAGTGGCTCTTTTGTAGGATCTCTACCAAGGCCACGCGAGTAAAAGCTGGCAAAGTTTACACTTAAAATTTCTCTTGCAATATCTGGATCTCTAATGAGTAGTTCCGGCTTTCGTCCACGAAAGTATCCCACAACTTTTTCATTTTGGTATTTGTTGTACAATTCACACGAAACTGCAGTTAAGCTCTTTATTCCCAGCCCACATTGTAAATGATTTCCGAATAGTGGTAACGGTGGATCGTATTTAATATTTCGTTTTGACCAGTAATCAAAATTTTGCGTAGTGTAAAAATAAATGAACAAAAGTAATATTAAAACTAATATTAAAAACATTGTGTCTGTTCAAAAACATAAAGTAAAATGGATTTTGTTATTACTTGGAGACTGATAATAGTGTATATACGAGTATGTTGCAGTCAAAATTCTTAACCAGTCAAAAGTACTATTAGACCAGGGTCGATAATTTTTAAAACCAAAAAAAATAATAGTAGGATGAAACCCATTAGAAAAGGAGGGGAATATTATAAAAATGAAAGGAAAAGTATTTTACGGGCGATCTGAGGTCGGGAAGGGGATGGGGGTGATAAAGATAAATAACATAAAAATAAAAAACCAAAAACTTGGTTTTTTTGAACTTTTCACATTAATTTTGAGGTTATGTGAAAAAAGTGTAAATACAAAAGTTAGATCTTTTTATTACCTACAATTTTGCTATTTGACTTTATTCGATAGGACTTTTAGTTTTGCCGGAAATCGAGAAAAACCGTTTTTTACACTTAAAAACTCACCCCCATCCCCTTCCCGACCTCAGATCGCCCGTAAATTATTTTTCCTTTCATTTTTATAATATTTCCCTCCTTTTTTAATGGGTTTCATCCTCCTATTATTTTTTTTCACTTTTTATTATTTTTAAAGGCTTCTACCCTGGTCTATATTGACTAGCAAAATCAGTCAAAAGTACTTTTGACTGGACAAGTTGGTCAAAAGTGGTTTTGACTGAAAATTATTGGTTAAAAGTACTTTTGGCTGACGCTCTCCGTCAAAAGTAGTTTTATCTGCAAAAAAGCGTCAGTCAAAAGCACTATTAACTCGTTAGATGTGAATAAAAAAAATATTTATTAAATGTGAAATCGTTTATTACGAAAAATTTGGCATTACAATCAATACAAAGACGACACACACGTAGTACCTATATTATGTTAACCGCTTTTGTTAAATTATTTTTAACTTTAATTGAAATTAAAAAAAAAAAATCAAAACATTATTCGTGATTGTGATGTACCTATATTAATTGATATGCAACTTCAGTAGCCCTTTTTGATGTCAGTGGTCGCAAAATTACAAATTTAGTCAAATGATCCTTAAAAACCATAACAAATTTATGCCCGCGATCTTCTTGCGACTGCATGTCAATTAGATCGACTTGGCAGCGGCTGTTCATTTCAGTGTGCAGGATCGGTTTCGAAACCAGACCCCTCCTTTACTTGCTTTTCTTCCTTTGGCATACTTCGCACATTGATAAATATATATTTGTAGGTACCTGCGTTGTTGTTGATATTCATCTACCCTCACTCATTCTATTATTTGAGTTATTCTGACGTGTATGTCGGTACCCGCGCTATTGTCGATATTCAACTACCCTCACTCTATTATTCGAGTCATTCTGTCGTGTATAAAAGACCTATGCAACCGCAGCTGACTCTTGGCAGCCTTGGCTCTGGCTTGGCAGGGTACACTTGTTGTATCCTGCTAGTAGCTTAAATAATAAATAAATATCTACACAATACACACACGGTCGTCTGTTCCTAAAGTAAGCAACTTAATGCTTGTGTTATACTTATAGGTAACAGCCGACTGGTCTAGCTACATATTTTTTTTCGATAAACATACATATAAATAATACATATATAAGTATATAAATAAATATGTATATTACACCCAGACTCGGGGTGGGAATCGAACCCACAACCCCCGGAGCAGAAAGCAGGGTCACTACAAACTGCGCCAACGGGCTAGTCAATTATTTTATTTTTATCGACCACCTTAGCTTAGCCTCGACTCTTGCAATAATTAATTTGTTCCAACGAATTAATTGTCACATATTGTATTACGATCTATAATTTGACTAAGGCATTACGGGCAACTCGAGCAGTGAAGGTGAGCGCTGATACGTATCTTAAGGGAAATCTCCTTAAACCTACACCCGTGGTCGCAAGTCCCGGGCACTGCTCTGAGTTTGTCCCTCTGCCACGCGATAGTGGGAATCCATCGAATACTAAGTAGTTCGGCCTCCACCTCGTTAACTTATTTGTGTTACTATCTTGTGTTAACTTACATTGTTAATAAACCAGTTCGGTCCTCCGTCCTCTTCTCCTCACTTCTGATCTCCGACATATTAATCATTTCTTTTGTAACATTAGCGTACTTTTTTGCCGTTTCATTCTTAAGTCTATCGCGACCACCATGCCCTATAGAAATATGAGCAGCATCAATAATGTCGTAGATTTCCTCAGCCGGCAAAAAATATTTGACAGGTTCTGTGTTCGTAACAAATTTTTTTATAACACAAACTTCAATAATGTTAACGCGTTTTAGTCTACCGTACTGTAATGGTGTTTTCTTTTACTTAAATTTCGCGTCTTCCACATCTATTGCAAACTTTTCAAATTTTTCTTTTGTCATCACATTGAAATGACTGTCTTTCATATCTTCCATCGCTAAAATTCTTTGCAAAAAGCCTTCTTTCTTTCCGTAGTTACTCATTTTTGTTCTAATATCAGCACGTTTTCCACTAATAATGAGTAATATAATAGTTTATATGTGCGTTTGTCGTTATTTTTATCGACCACATTAACTTTTTAAGAGTTTTGACTGATACAACCAGTCAAAACTACTTTTCACGGAATCATTTAGTCAAAAGTACTTTTAACCAGCTCAATTGGGCAAAAATACTTTAAACGGTATATTAGTAGTATTATTGACTAAAGCAAACGGTCAAAAGTACTTTTGACTGATTTTGCTAGTCAATAGTACTTTTGACTGGTTGAGAGTTTTGACTGCAACATGTATACACATGATATTTATAAAGCAAATTATTAGGCATTTTTCACACTGTTCCTCAAAATAATAAATTTTATACAAACCTGTTTTTTTATTCCAAATAACTTAATTGTTTTGTGTCAGCTGTGCCTCTTTTTCATTAAATTATTATATTTGCCCATTCTACATGCAATTTACAATTTTATTACAGATCAAGCGAACATTCTAACTATCACTAGGAAGGACGTGGTCTACTGACGGGGTACGGGTTACCGCACATTCAGTAATATTATTTTCTTGCAAATTAATAATCTCCTTAATTTAGCTTATTTATTACCGAAATTTTTGATAGATATATAAACGGTGCCACAGTTGCTTGAAACCAAATAAAAAATCATCATATCAAGAATTTTGATCTAGAGGGTACATCGTTCCATAGCTTACTTGGCTAGAGTACCGACACGGTCTGTTGGAGCTACGGGCTCGGACCCCGCTGGAGCGAACTTTTGATATGATATTAAAATTATTTTTGTTATTTGTCAGATGCGGATTTCTTATGAAATTGCTGTTTGTGTGATGCGGATGACGTCTGTCCTTCTGCCTATCTACTCAAAATAATCTTAATAAACTTAGTGTTAGATCGACTTTCATTGGGTTTGGTTTCCCTCAGAACCTTCCCTCACATGTCATCTCTTACTCAACCATAGACTGTACCATACAGCTTTTTGGTCCTTCGAGCCGGATTTCGAGCTATCTGCCAGTGTTAGATCGATTTTCATTGGTTTTGGTTTCTCTCATGACCTACCCTCACATTTCGTCTTTCACTCCCACAGTAATTCTGGACCATACAGCTTTTTGGTCCTTCGAGCATACAGCTATACTGATGACAAGCTGCACACAGTAATTTTGGACCATACAGCATTTTGGTTCTTCGAGCATACAGCTTTGCTGCTGACAAGCTGCACACAGTTATTCTGGACCATACAGCATTTTAGTCCTTCGAGAATACAGCTTTGCTGTTGACAAGCTGCGGATTTCCATCGTCGTTTGGAAAATCACAAACAGCAACCTTCAAGCAAACTACAAGCTTTCTAAAACACAACAGTCTTTCTTCGAGGATACATACACAATAACCTTCCGTCACATGTCATCTCTCACTCAACCAAAGACTGTACCATACAAACGGCATTATCTGGTACTCATATATTTTTTGTCTTTCTCATTTTTCTCATAACTTAAATTCTCAACTAAATCCGTTATGGGGTTTGATCTATACCCAATTACACATTTCATAAAGTACATACTTGCACAATGCAATAACCCTAGTTGACATAGCGCCTTTGAACAGCTCCAATTTATTGAAAAAATGTCGAGGTGAACGGAAGTTGAGCGGGAGATTATAACTTAGTGACGATAGAAAGAGAGAGAGTTACGTTTCGTAAGTTTAGTTTCGTAGTTCAGTCGTGTGGTCTAAAGCACACTCGTTTTTTATATCGATGATTAGACTTAGTCTGGTTTTTTTTAAACAAACGAGTACCAAAATTTTTGACTGCGTTGTTATTGGTCCACGTAATCAACATAGAGTCCGCTTCACACAAACGCTGTAGTTACATGCACACTCACACCTCACATGCACACCTGTGTGTGTGTGTAGCACGTGTTTTAGTGAGTGAACCAGATGATGAAGTGATGTCGATAGTTTTAAAGATTAGAAGAATTATATAATAATTATTTTATTTATAACATCTTGTGCATAATATATGTCGGTACCTGCGCCGTTGTTGATATTCACCTACCCTCACTCATTCTATTATTCGAGTCATTCTGCAACAGCGGCTAAGGCAGTCTTGGCTCTGGCATGGCACGATGCACTCGTTGTATCCTACTAGTAGCTTAACCTCGACTCTTTCAGTAATTAATTTGTACCAACAAATTAATTGTTGGACATTGTATTACGATCTATAATTTGACTAAGGCAGTTCGGTTAAAGGTCGTGGGTTCGATTCCTAAGTATTTTTGAAGTGCAATTTTGAATTTTTATGATTCAAAATCTTTTTGAGGTGGCGACTGCTAGCGCGACCCCATCTCACCCTATCCAGGTGGACGACGGCTCACACGTGGTGGTTTTTAGTCAGTAGGAGTCTGACATAACCCTCCGCCGGAGGGTATCCATGATGGATTTTCCCCACGTAAAAAAAAGGGCGGGCAACTCGAGCAGTGAAAGTGAGCGTTGATACGTATCTTAAGGGAGGTCTCCCCTAAACCTACACCCGGGTCGCAAGTCACTGCTCTGAGTTTGTCCCTCTGCCACGCGATAGACCCGACACCCACTCGGTGAATCCATCGTATGCTGAGTAGTTCGGCCTCCACCCCGTTAAACTAATCTGTGTAACTATCTTGTGTTAAATTACATTGCTAATAAACCAATTCGGCCCCTTCTTTCTTCTGATTCCGACATACCTATATTTATACTATTTCCAATATTGTTTTATTGTTATTTATTTTTGAAATTAATAATGTATAAAAATAATTAAATTATCTCTACAATAATTTTAGAAGTATTTAAAATGAACGAGCCTTTACAATTTCAAAACAAGAACAAAGGCGTTGGTCCCACTCCTAACAATCACACATCTCACACTGTCGATATCGGAAATGTGCGAGAGACATACTCAGTTCTCGTTTGTTAAAGATAAAACAGACTATATTTACTTGCCTGCGCCACAAACGTGCCATAGTTTATCCATTTAAGCTTAGCAGCGTTTAGTGATTTGTATTTTCTGATATAATTTTAAGGAACTAACGCTTCAGCCTGTAATAATAGTGGGCATAGGCCTCTTTTCCCATGTAGTAGAAGGATCATAGCTTAATCCACTACGCTGCTCCATTGCGGATTGGCGAATATATTCCCTATTATGAGTAACGATTGCTATAAGGTGAACATGATAAAAACCGGGACCGACTGCTTAATGTGCTCTCCGAGGCACGGTGGACCCATAAGAACTGCACAAACACCCACATCACAACAAATATATGTATGGCCAATAAAAATGTTTGTCATGTGCGGGGATCGAACCCGCTTCCGCCAGCGCAACAGCCACAAACCAGTGCTGTGACCGTTGCGCCAACGCGTCGTCATGGACTAAAATAGTAAAATAAATTAGGTATTTGAAATTATTTCTGTATGTAGCTTAAAACATTTTTTAGAATTTGAAATAGATAAACAATTTATCGCAGGAGCTATTGTTGTATTTAAAAGATAAAGATGAAGAATTATAAATTATTACTGCTATATGATGTCTGATAATATTATTTATTATGTACCTTGCCTAAAACTTTTATTACAGTGCAAGCGTTTCATTATCTATACAAAAATAAAATTGGAGTGTCTGTTTGTAATATTAAAATAACTGCTTTTTACTTAATGCATATGGACGTATACTCGTACACGGTAAATATACCAAAAAAACATTTTAAAATTTTTTGTCTATCTGTCTGTTTCTTCCGGCTAATCTCCGAAACGGCTGGACCGATTTTGACGGGAACTTTCACTGGCAGATAGCTGATGTTGTAAGGAGTAACTTAGGCTACGTTTATTTTAGAAATGTATATATTTTATAACTCTGCGAACTGACCAATAATTTTTTGTTAAATTCCACGCCGACGAAGTCGCGAACACAGCTAGTCTTTCAATAAAATGATACAATAATGCTAAACGATAACTTTAAACCATAAACTTCTTCGGAATATATGTAGTCAAACTTTCTTTTTGGACAAAAGGGTTTTTAAAAACTATTTTATATTTAAAATTAAAGAAATGAAACGAGAAACATGTTGCCGATTTGGAGGCTGTTATATTTCTAACTGCAATAAATTTAATAATTAATACATTCATGTCTCTTCAAAACAAATCCAAGACTTAATTAATATCTATGTTTTGATTCCGTACTTAATTCTATGAACTGCCCGGTGGCAATGCCTAAGTCAGCGGAACAGTTACGTACAAAGACGGAGGCTGGGGTGCATGCATAACCATGTACCATATGTGTATACTTTATATACTTATTGTTTGCATACAATTATGACCTTACAATATGACATTAGAACAAAAGATGAGTTGACTGTAGTGTTACGAATGAAGTTCAATTCGTCAAGTTAGACAAATAATAAAAATAATAATAATAATTTACTCTTTATTGTATACCAAAAATAATTTTACAATTTATAAAACAACTAGCGACCCGTTCCGGCTTCGCACGGGTGCAATGTGCAATACTAAATATAAAATAAATATTTGCAATCTAAGCGCAAAAAATGTGTTTATTTACGACATGTAACGTAACAAATAAACGCAATTCAGTTCTAATTTATTAGTGCCATAAATTTTAAGATAACAAACGCATAAATTGAAATGTGAGTTGACACGTAAAAATAAAACAGTCAAGTTAATGTACAAAAATTGCCCTAATCCATTAAGGGACTCAAATTTTAAGTTGTACTTAAGAATAGGAATTTATTGCCTGGGAACTCAAACAGTTTGACTAACCTGTTGAAATATTAGGTAATAAATATTATATTCGAGACAGGCTTAAAATTTTGTGTTGACAGATGCGAGGGAATGTTCTAAGGGCCAGTTTCCACTGATTGATATAATCGCGATTAGTTCGACATAAAGTCGGTTTACGCATTTAACAAAGTTTAGAGCTGGAAATTGCATTTCACTAACATAAACTAAACGCAGTTAGAGAATAACGGCTGAACCGATTGCACTAATTCTTTTTTTTTGTGTTCCTTGAAGTATGAGGATGTTTGTTACAGAGAGGAATTTTAAAGGGATTGCCTGAAAAAGTCTTAAAACAGCACTTTGCTATGTTCTCATACAAATAATTCGTAATAATAATTAAACGAAAGCAAGGTTAGAATCGAACTATAAATTCGATTAAGCAAAGCTTTATTAAACAGTGGAACTCGACCCTAAGAGTTCGACCCGGCGTATGAGTGGGTTTTTTGCTGTAATTACAGGACGCCGGGGTTGCCATCACAAAGTTTTGAGTTACCTTGTTTGGATTAAAAACTACAAAATTGACGTGTATTTACTTTACATTAACACGTAAGGTTAAAAAATGACGATAATCGGTTAAATAACTTCCTTTTGAAATCGGTTGAATAATACATTATTCTTCACAACCGTCATACAAATTTATTATAACTAACATTGTTTTCTTCGGCTTTATTCAATGTATATTTGGTTTTCCCTTTTATTGTTTATCTTTTATTGTGTTTTGTTTAATTGATTTACACAATTTCCTTTGGATCGGATAAAAGTGCTTACAGCCAGTAAAGTTCAAATTATTGAGGAAGTAATAATTTTATTCCTTGTTTTTGTGTAATAATTTTATTCCTTGGTTTTGTGTTGCACTATAATGATTTATAAACTATCGATTAAATTATTAGGAAGAAACAATTATACATTGGTTTGCCATATCTTTGAACACGGCAATGAACCGAAGATATTCAAATTTCCTTGTAACACGGGAATTGCTGTGCGTATGGTATCACTGCAGAGCGCGTTGGTGAACGTGTTAGGGTGGGGGAAAAACAGACGCGAGATTTTGAATAAATACGAAGGCAGTCAATTTCTGAGGAGTCAGTTTGACATTCAAATTTGAATTCGGAGTTCGAAGTGGTAGGCCTCCGCGGCCGCCGCGGCCTCTTGGCCAGCGAAGCTATGGAACTTCTGACTTAGATTAAAGATAGAAATACCTAAAAAGTATTTTTTAGATCTGATTCAGGGATTTCTTTAGCGTAAGCTGGCCGAGTGGCTATGTAACTTCAGTGTAGTCCGCGAAATAGTTTTAATTTAATTTTACTGATTAATATTAAGTGCAATTCTTTATTATAAATTTTAATTGTAATCCGCTAAATAAATTCAGTGAAAGACCTGTGAAGAAGCGCTCCTGATTGGTTCGAATGCATTAATTTTTTTATTTATTTGCATGTTTGGGTTTCTGCATGTTGTGTTTTTTTTCTGATTTTTATAACTTTTACGGAGATTTTTAATAAAAGATATCTAATGAATTATTAGTTAGGTTTACATCGAAACTATTAATTATTGATTATTGAAAAGGAATTATTATCTAGGTTTACATTGATATTATTAATTATCAATTGATTATTGAATAAAATATATCTAATGAATTATTAGTTAGGTTTACATCGAAACTATTAATTATTGATTATTGAAAAGGAATTATTATCTAGGTTTACATTGATATTATTAATTATCAATTGATTATTGAATAAAATAATTATGAAAAGGTTTACATTGATATTATTAATTATTGATTGATCTAAGAATGGAATTATTATGAAATAAGCCTTATGACCATAATTATATTGAATTTAACTGATAAAATCTAACTTAAGTACATAACCACAATATGATGTTGTTAGAATAAAATGAAATTACATTCGTTATACTTTAAAGTACATATATAAATTGAATGAATCTTGGTTAAAACTATCATATTAGATATTAAGGGTTAAATAGATTTTCGTTAGGGTGTATTTAAATAATGAAATGAGATTTTACTATGTCATTACTTTGGAGGTAAATAGAGTGGTGAATAATTCTAGGAAAATATGACCTATAAACAAACTAATGATTAGTTGTCGTATCTTATTGAATATTCTCTACATATAAATATGCTTCTATTGTATGTATATGTATATATGTATATATATATATATATGTGTGTATTTGACTTCATTTTGACATTACACAAACTTTGTAGTTCAAACATTAATTTAAGAATTTGTAGATCTTAAATATATGTTGGAGCGAGGTAACACAGGTGGTTTGTAGTCTTGAATGAGTTCAAGGATACTTTTAGCTCTTGAATACATTCTAAGATGAGTTAATTACACACTGAACAATGACATTACACAACTATTGTAGTTTTGAACATTGATCTAAGAACTTATGTTCTTAAATAAGTGTCAAAACGAGGTATCTGGTAGACTGGAGTGTCTCAATTTCACGATGACTTTCATTGAACTATATAAACTATGTTAAGGTGAATCCATAAATGTTTGTATTCGCCAGTGTTTTATTATAGGTTTCCCCTATAAGGCAAGGCCTGTCTAAGCCACAGTTCTTCGCGTCATCGATGCTAGGTAGTTCCTAATCTAGGTCTATCTAGTAAAGAAAGTTGCGAGTACTTCCTACCAACCTCTGCGTTTGTGTTTGCCTAACTGAACTATGTTCTTGGTAAATACTATACGTATGTTTGCTTATCTTTGATAAGAATTCCTCATCTTTGATGAGAGACATTGGACAAACTCACCAAACACCTAGTGTATGGTCGATGTTTGAACTGCAACAAAGGTTAGTAATTTAGTTTTGGACAGTGGTATGAAGTTCTATTTTAGACTAATAGAGAAACATATTCACTTTTCCAATTAATTTATTGCTAATTTTTGTGGACAGTCTCTGTTAAGTCCTAAGGCGGATTTACTGAGATTTAAGCCAAGCCTTAATCAAGTCCTCTTGTGTTTTTCAAACATACAAACATTGATGGATCATAAAACCTATTAAATATACATTCTCTCTTCCTTGTGAAAATGAGATACTCTCAGAGATTCTGATTGAGTAAATGAATATGTTATATTTAGTTGTTTTATTTATCTCTCGACACTACTATGTCCTTTGATAAATCCATTCAGTTCCTAAGAGAGCCTGATATATTCAAATGTTTAACAACTTAATTACTGGTTCAATGTTTCAATTGAACAACCTATTCTGGTTAATGAATGCTGTTTCATTGAATGCTGTGAGTCATGCAAAGACAAACCTACACAATACACCTACTTTACACGTTGGTCTTATACCTTTAATTATTCTTATTTTCCTTATAGGACACTCGAAAGGTTACGCTGTCGCCAGTCGCTAGTCGCCGACGACCCATCTCACAATGGTGGCGAGGCTTGACAATATAGCTGACTATAGACCCGTAACTCAGTAGGTCTTTCCTATGGGAAATTACACTACACAATCCAATTGTGGCAAAAGTAGTAGGTTTCGTGATCGAATTTCAAAGTAGTTGTGTGACCGAAGTTCCCGTATGGGCTAGTAAGCACACAATGAAAAGATCAGTAGACACGATCTCCTTTTGTTCACGTGGAACACATCTTAATACCATGTCTGATTACAGCTTGGTAATTACATCAACTCTAGTAATTCACTGGTTATGTCTATATGACGTCCCAAGGGATTACTCAAATACAGTCAATGCATGATTTTGCTGCAGCGGTATGAAACAAGCATTTGTTAGACAGGATATATTTCCGTCTAACTTACTGTAGAAAATTGGGACCTCTCATTTCCTACCTGCTACCTTTCTTTTTGATTTGATAGCACCAACGTTGTGCCTAATTTAATTTAGAGCCTTCAGCACGGTGTGGATCGGTTGGGGTCGGAGGGGAATGGTGGTTGCGACCCCCCGGGTTCAGTTGAACCCGGTCTTTTAATTCCCTAATACCTATAAACCCTATCCTAACAGATTAACACATACAAACAAACACTACACATTATTTTTCACAATTATCTGAGATAATTTATTAACTGAATAAATTATTTCAAGATAATTAATAACTATATAATATGTACTTAATCATTATTTCATTTACTTATCTATTTTTATTTATTTCATTTGTTTAGAGTTATTAGAATCTATCTATTATATCAGGTTAGAACTAAAAATACATGTAAAAGAAACTTAGACACTATTCAATTAATCAATGTCATTATAGAATATCTTATATATAATTATTTAACTCTATTTCTATTTTAGCTATCTAGATTCACTAAAAATATTAGCAATTATAATTTACACATTCTTAAGGAGACGTCAGATATTTAGTTAAACAATAGGTGATAGTTATTTCTAAATAACTAAGTCTATTACTATTTATTCTTAACGGTTCTAATTTACTAAATTTTATTAATTCCTAAATAATTTACTAATAAGGTGTTATAAAGTTTAATATCTTTCTTTCCTTTTAATAGTATTCCAGGAGATAGTTATCTTAGTATTTATATCACTGGTAAGTGTAATTTACTAAGTCTTATTAATTCTAAATAAGTTAATTATAAGGTGTTATATCTTTCTTTCCTTTTAATAGTATTCCAGGAGATAGTTATCTATAGCATTTATATCACTGGTAAGTGTAAATATCTTTCAATTAAATTTTAGGATAAATTAATTTCAGTAATTTAATGTCATTGTGCAGAGATGTTATTTTAAATTAATGGCTAGGTAGGATGTTAGTTAGAGTTTATATAGAAATCAAGGCTTCTAATAACATATACTATGTCTTTCCTTCGGCATACCATGAAAAGAACTGAAGTTGCTCTGAAACAAAAATCAAACACAACGTAGAGTCCTTCATTATAATAGACGATCACAATTATAAGGCCAAAGATAATTGATATCCTCTTAAGCTTAATATTAGCTTGTAACGCCACTACCATGATAGTGTTACAAATTGGTCCACGTGACCAGGATGTTATAAATTTATATATGTTGGGGTCTTTCTCATCACACCCCATAGCATATAGTATAGGAGATCATTATAAAATGGTGCCGTGACCAGGATTATCATAAACTTGATGATTAGTTATCATGTCATAGTAGTAGAACATTACAAATTGGTCTTCGTGACCAGGATATGATAATGGGTCTTAGGTCAACCATAGGAGATCATTACAAATTGGTGCCGTGACCAGGATATTTATGGTTGCGCAAATGCCGGAGTAAGCGAGTATCTTAGAAGCTTTAAAGTAACTTTTCAAAGCATTTACAGTGAATAAATGTAATGCCAGTGATTAAATGATAATAGTTGCACGATTGTACTAATAGAAGACACAAAGCATATTAGTTAACAATTCTTTAAAGTTCATTTTACACAAAATAAGATAAACCTATTAAATTTATATTATGTAAGCACATTAACTTGTTTTAGACAATCTAAAAATGGATCTATAGGTATATAGCATCTTGGCGCAGTTAGAATTACAGTTAGGTACATAAATCTAAATAAATCTGTTTTAAGAGTAATATTGAAGAGATGTTTAATACTTAAAAGTTGCATTAAGTTTCTCAGTAATAAGATTTAAATGGTCAGACCATAGCAGCCTACTGTCTCATGTATTATTACTAATGATGGATAGTTACATATTTAAATAATTATTTATTCATGAAATTACATGAAAGTATCTACCTACACAACATTACTAAAATTGACTAGTAGTATATTGAAGTGAGTCTCAAGCACATCTAATTATTATCTGATTATTATTATATTATCGTCAATCAATAGACATTGTTAGGATAGTTAATAAAATTTAGATTGTATTAATTAAATATAGTTAGGGAATTTTTAAATAAAAGCCTGCAGTAAATTTTAATATTACTTACAGATACAAATTATTCTAGGTTATGTACAATTTAAACTTATTTTGTCACATTTGGTCACTGACGCTGAAGTAATTTCCTTCTTTGTTGAAATTGGTCCCAATAGTTATGCGTTGAAAATCCTCAGGGGCTGGTTAGATGTACGTGGAAGTCGGACTGAAATAATAGTATTTAATGGTATTAAAATATGCACACATAATGTGAAGATAGAATGTATTAATATTATAGTTAGTGCAAATTGGAAATTAATTATAATATTAACTAACTGTGGAATTAACTTTTATTCATTTATTTACAGAGACTGTACAGGAAAGACTATGTATTTTGGTATATTTATTCATGTTAATGTTAGATTTTAGAAATAATTAAGCGTAGTCATTGCCATCATAGCAAATTATACTTAGTTTAAATAACAGATTTTAAAGTATAGAAATTAGTGCATTTTAGTCATATGTGCGAGAATGTACTGGTTAAATAAAGTTGAATTAGGTTATGAAGGTAACAGAGTTATTTTGACTTTGAATTTTAGGAATGGACTGGAACTGTTTAAGATAATTTTATTTGTAAAAAAGGAGTATAGCTTACCGAATGACATAGCACTCATAAGATCTATGAAACCATCCATGAATGGCTAGTTATTGGATCCTTGGAGCATGGTACATATAATTTGTTGTTAATGATGTAGCATTTGTCTTTTATTCAAAGATTTAAATCTTTGCTTTTATTTCAATAAGCGTTCTTCGTATCTTTTAGTCACAATAGCTCAATATACTTACTTAAATTCTAATTTAATATACTAAACGAACCAATATACTTGTTTATGAATAATTAATTGTCAGTTCACAGTTGTCTAAAAAGGAATCATACCACAGAGTACAATAACTATACGGGATCACACAGAATTACAGATCTACTTAAAATCAAAAATGTGTGACAGCTACGATAAATTCTTTTGGAAAAGTTCTTGTTTTAAATATTAATAAGACATTATTGGGAAAAATATAGAACATTTTATGAACAATTTATGACATTATATTTATTTTAAATTATTTTGTTAGCTTTCTTCGTATTTTTGAACTGTCAGTTGTCAAAGTGAAGGAAACTTATTTCAAATTTGAATTGAAAGGAATTGAATAATGAATAGAATTTTATATTAACCTTGTTAATTATTAGTATTTATATCAGAGGATGTGTGGTTTTAAATGTATTGAACAAGCGTGAATTAATAGCGACAGTAAAATTGTAGTAGGGTTGGTAGCGACATCTGGTGGACAAACGTGAATTAATATCGAGTTGCTTACGGAAGTTATGGATGGTTGTGCTATGTGTTCGTAGATGGCGCTGAAAGAATTTCAAGATGTTTCATATCAGTAACGCCATCTGTTGAGAGTGAGTGGTATTGAAAGGTAGGCTTTGAAATAGGAGGGGCGCAGTATTCAATAATAATGTGGAAGTGTTTACTGTGAAACAAAGATGGCGTGGTTGTGATTTTATAAATTGTATACAATGGTTCAGTGGATAAGGGTATTGAATGTCATATGCAAGGTAGTGAGTTCAATCCGAGTGAATTGAATTTCAATTAAAAATATATACTGTAGTAGTTATTATAATAAAGACGATTAGGGATAGTATGAATTTGGCAGTTAACATTTATGAGGATTTGAGATATTTTCTAATTATTATGATTTCACTGTGATAGTTTTATTATTCTTTTGTTGATGGATGTATTGTTTGGTGTGAATGGAATGGAATTGATGTTTGTTAAGAATGTTATCAATGAATACTAGAGAAGAAATGAAGTTGTCATATTTCATTTGAAGTATGATAGTTGAATTTTAATTAAACTTGTAAACATTTTTTAAAATTAAAACTAAGTTTTAACATTTGCAGAATCCGGTCGACTTGATAAAATTCCAATAAAATATTAGGAGTTTAAAAGGTGATTAGAAAGAGATAGTTTTTGTGTGAACATTTGGAAAGTTTATTTAAATTAAACTCAAATTAAATGAGTAGCTTAAATAGAGTGCAGTGAATCTTTTTAAGTTAAAATAAATTAATTAAAATTTAGATAAACATTATCAGTGATACATTTGAAGCAAATTAAATCTATAACAATGCCTAGGCGTCAATCTAAAGCTAGTCCTGTTGGAACCAAGGCGACTAATTCTAATAACAAGCGAGTGTCTGCAGTTAGACCTGCTACTAAAGTAAGGAAGATTAATTCTTTACAATACATATCTCGAATGATGGAAAAGGCAATGAATAACATCAATAATAGAATCTCGGAGTTGGAAAATAGAATGTCTACTCCTAGTGGATCATCGGACAATGTTATGCCGAGAGAAAATTTTATTCAACCTATCATACAGCCGGGAACATCAACGGTATACTATCCAGTGGCGCAGATGCCTACGGAAAGACCTAAGTTTCCATTTAAGGGAAAACATCCTGTGACGTTCATCGAAGACCTGACTGCTTATTTAAGAAGGTCTGCACCAGAGGCGAGAGATATAATAGACATTGTCATGGATTGTCTTGAAAATGAATCGCGAAATTGGGCGCGTATTTATAGAGATAGATGGACAGTGTTTGAAGACTTCAAAAGGGATTTTTTAGACACATATTGGGGCGAGGCTGAGCAGAATGAATTAAGAAGACGAATCAGTCAGAATTCGTGGGACGGAGTCCAGTCTATGTTAAGCCATTTCATTACGTTATGTGGACAAGCGAAGATGTTGACGTATCCTATTCAAGAGAGACAATTAATAAACGACATTATGAATCATTTTCCTAAAAATGTTCAATATGCTTGGACGACAAGTAATTACACAACGATTCTTCAAGCTACGGAGTTTTTACGAAAGTTAGATAACATTAATAAGCAAAATAACTTCAGTAGTGGCATTAATGCCCATTCTAGCAGCGTTCAAAGACCTAAGATGGCAGCTCAACAGCAGAATGGCAGAGGCAGTCTCAACCGGAAGCGAATTATGAACACTAGATCAATGAGTAAGGTGATACCAAACAAGAAGAATAGCATTAATGGTACAAATAGAGTAGATAATGATAACAATGTTTCTATAGAAAACTCTGTATCAACAGAAAATTTAAACTAATAAGTGTTGATGTGACAGACCCCGGTACATCAACGTTAGTAGGGGCGAACAGTACATCAGTAGCTTTAAGAATTATGCTTAAACTCGGGTGGGAACCTGGACAGACATTAGGTAGACATAATAATGGTATACGTAAACCAATCATAGCTAAGGGACAATATTGTAAATCAGGGTTAGGCTCAGGATTAAATAAAAATAATTCAACAGATTTCAAGTATAAAATCATACAAACATTAAAAAATCAATCGGAAATAGATAATGAGTCATTAGTGCAAACCGAAGCAGTCTTTTCATTATTTGACGAGGAAGATAATATTACCGCGGATAAATTAGAAATAATTAAATCTGAGATTGAAGTGATAGTATTTGGTAAACGAGTCATATGTTTAGTCGATACAGGGAGTGACATAACCTGTATTTCAGAATCATTTTGGGAATCTTTAAAATCATTAACTGGGAATAAATTAGACATGTTACCTGTTAAGCCGATTCAGATACGTGGAGCAGTAGGACAAAAGAGTGCTAAAATACAACAAATGGTTTTATTGCCTGTAAGATTTGGGGTAATTGATTTAGAGATTAGATTTTTTATAGTACCAAAATTAGTTCATTCAATGATATTAGGATTTGACTGGCTTATGGCAAATAATGTTAATATTAAATTACAAGAGCCATCCATAGGGTTAGTTATCGAACATAGAGATCAACGAGTATTAATTCCGTTTATTAAATATAATTTTGAGGAAAAGAGAATTTGTGATATTACAAAGGTAGACAATAGCTTTGATTTCAATAAATATTTACAAGAAATAAAGACGGGTACACCTCTTAAAGGAATTCAATTAAATAAATTAAAACAGATTCTAATTAAATATAGCGAAGTATTTGTTAAAAGGTTAGGTAGAGCTAATTGTTATCAACATATTATCAAAATGATGGATCATAGTCCAATAATTAAACGGTCTTATCCCGTTCCGTACGCATATAGACAAAAAATGGAAGAAAAATTAGCCGAAATGGTCGATATGGGAATAATATCTAGAGGTTCAACACCGTATTGTAGTCCGTTAACTTACACTTTAAAAACTGATGGTTCAATTAGAGTTTTACTAGATGCACGTGAAATCAATAAATACATGATAGCTGAGTCGGAAGCACCTCCAATGCAAATAGATGTTTTAAATTCATTTCACGGGGTTAATTATATTAGTATAATAGATTTGAATAATGCATATTTTCAAATTGCCATTTCTGAGGATAGTAAAAAGTATACCGGGTTCACATTTAATGGAAAATCTTATATGTACAATGTTTTACCACAAGGACTTAAGACTTCAGTAGGTAGTTTCAGTAGAGCTATGGACTTAATATTAGGGCCTGAAGTTAGACATTTTTGCGTGAATTATCTAGATGACCTTGCTATCTTAACTCAAGGAACGTTAAATGAACATTTAGAACATATCGATATAATACTAAACAAATTAAAGTCAGCAGGGTTAACATGTAATCTTGAAAAATGTAAATTCATATGTAAAGAAGTTAAAATGTTAGGACATATTATTTCTACCGAGGGAATTAAAACCGACCCAGAGAAAATAGAGTCAATTAAGAATTTCCCAGTTCCCAAGAAAATAAAACATTTAAGAGCATTTTTAGGACTTTGTAATTATTATAGGCGGTTCATTCCTGATTATAATAGTATGATTCAACCTTTATGCCAATTATTAAAAAAGAGTAAAGGATGGACATGGACTTCAGAAGCACAAGTAGCCTTTGAAAAATTGAAAAACAGTTTTTTAAAGACAATAATGTTGCATCATCCGGATATGTCTAAACCTTTTTATTTACAAACAGATAGTTCGGGAGTAGGTCTTGCGGGGGTTTTATTTCAGTACGATGAACAAAGGGAAATGAAAATATTAGGCTATTGTAGCAGATCTCTTAGGGGCGCCGAATTAAGATGGACTGTTACTGAACAAGAGTTTTGGGCTATAATCTATTGTTTAAGGAAGTTTGAAACCTATTTGAGGGGCGCAAAGCTTATAATTAGAACTGATCACAAAGCATTGACGTTTGTTAGGACATGGAAATTGTATAATAGTCGAATAATTAGGTGGATATTGTTTCTTGAACAATTCGATTATAGTATTGAACATATAAAAGGTAGAGATAATGTCGCTGTTGATGTGTTATCTAGGTTCCCACCTGATTCATCAATGATACAAGAAGATAGAATCTATTGTCCTGAAATACATTATATGGAAATTAATAAAAATAAAACATTAATAACAAACTTAAAAAATATATCTAGTTTTCAATCTAACGATAATGAAGTACAGTTGATAATAGATATTATAAATAACATTAGTAATAATCATAGTGGTAGAATAAATAATATTGCTAAGCGTTGTTATATCAAGAAAGGAGTGTTATATTTTAAAATTGATTCAGATAAACATGTAATTTATTTACCCTCTCAGTTACGAGAGGAAGTAATTTCTCAAATTCATAAAGAAATGGGACATCAAGGGGTTTTTAAGGTACTCAAATATCTTAAGGATAGATTCTATTTTCCTAATATGCATAGAACAGTTAAAGTATTATTAAAGACTTGTCATCTCTGTCAAGTTTCTAAAAATGATAATATAAAATATGTAGGCAAATGTAAATCTATTGTGACAGAAGAAATAGGTGACTTAGTTATGGCAGACTTATATGGACCATTGCCGAAAGGACGGTTTGGTTCTGCCTATATACTTGTAATTCAGGATTCATTTAGTAAATTTGTTAAATTATATGATTTGTCTAAAGCCACTTCTCGTTCAGTTATTACAAAATTAAAACAATTTGTTAAAATAATTAAGCCTAAAGTAATTATGACTGATAATGGTAGTCAATTTTCATCTGAAAGTTGGAAACAAACTTTAAAAGATATGGGTATAAAACCTATATTTACAACTGTAAGAAATCCTCGACCTAATACGACAGAGAGGGTTAACAGAGAACTAGGACGTTTATTTCGAACATATTGCCATAAAAATCATAAGAGTTGGGTAACAATATTAAATAAAATCGAAACATTATATAACAACACATTTCATGAAAGTACGGGATTTACTCCTAATGAAATATTATATGGAATGAGTAATGACATGTCATTTGATAGTTGTTTGCCTCAATTAAATAAGTCTAAAGATATTAATCAAATTAGAATTCAAGTTAGGGAAAATTTAAAAGATAACAGTATTAAACGACAAACTAAATTTAATAGGTCCCATCGCTTAATTGAATTTCAGATTGGAGATTATGTAAAGATTCGTAAGGTAAATAAGTCAGAGGCTCAAAAGAAACTTATAAAAAAGTTTCAATTGCTGTATGAAGGACCTTATGTAGTTAGTGCGATTCCATTTGCAAATGTTTACACATTAATGGACCCTATAACTAAAGAAATTAGAGGAAACTTTAATACAATACATTTAAATAGATATTATCAATAATAAATTGATCACGATCAATTATAGATGTTATCAATGTTTAACTGTTGATACAAACATTAGAATTAATAATGTAGAATTGAAAAGGATAGATTTTAAACTAGAATATCAATAAACTTTATCGAAGATTTATTATATTTCACAATAATTTAATGTCGAAACTATAGATGATTTTATAAAATGAATTGCATTTAAATAAGTTAGATATATAAGTAAAAGATTAGGTTATTAAGATAGTAATTAAATGATTAAAATAGATAGTAATAAGTTAGATAAGTGTAATTGTAATTAGGTTTAGTTATGAATAAAAATAAAAATTAAGGTAATGACGGGTCAGGGAAATGACTCAACTAATTTTATTGGAGCGCTTAAAAGTTCTCACATAATTATATAACAATTTAATTTTCAATTGACTATTAAGTCATATATTAAATTTTTTTCCATCATTACTTAACCTATTAAGCGCTAGCTTAATAGAAATAACAATTTAATTTTCAACTGACTATTAAGTCATATATAAATTTTTTTCCATTAATTCTTAACCTATTAAGCGCTAGCTTAATAGAAATAACAATTTAAGTTTCAACTGACTACTAAGTCATATATAAATTTTCTTTCTTTCATCAAATACTTATTAAGCGCTAGCTTAATAAAAATAGTTGGTGGGGAGTAGGGCGGTCATTTCTTCACAAAATTAACTGAACATTTTAAGTTATATTCAATCTAAATTGAATTGCAAAAATATAGGTCAGACCTTAAAGTTTGACTGTTTGCAATACAAGTTGTCCAAGTACTGCAATATACTAAACAACATATCACCAATTCATATTAGTATTAGATATGAATTGTGCAACTGTATTCAAATATTTTAATTTATTCATTCTGAAAGGAAACGGATACGATTCCATACATTCTTGGGCCGAAATGCAATGTAAAATATAACGTAATGAAATAGTACCAATTAATGTATTTACGCTTATTGATTCCTTGCTGAAATTCTGTACATTTTGGCTATTTAAGAGCGGAGTTATTAGACGTTTTGTAAAATTGAGGTTATGTTACAATGTCTATGGGAAATCACTAAGTTCCTGAAGCACTAAAGGTTATCATATTATATCATTACAAATATCAATCACTTGAAACCATAAATAAATATCAGGAATGGACTCAGGATGCATCTGAATACACTGAAAACATTAAACAATTATAAACATGATTACATGAAACGAGTGACAGTGACGGGACCATGACGGGGCACACAGGTTCAATATCAGTCAGCTGTCAAAGCTGTTATTAAAAATAATTATGATTTATTTTTAATCGATACGAAATCGATAATAATTTGGGTTTATCAGATATTAATTTTATTTTCGATATTAATGTAACTTTATTTAAATACACTTTATTGTTTATAACTTCAATTGTGTATCTGAATACCTTGAGTTAATTAACTAGTGCAAATTTTTTTTTAAAATTCTATAATCGATTATAGTTAAATCGATATGATTTATTTTCAATCGATACGAAATCGATAATAATTTGGGTTTATCAGATATTAATTTTTATTTTCGATATTAATGTAACTTTATTTAAATACACTTTATTGTTTATAATTTCAATTGTGTATCTGAATACCTTGAGTTAATTAACTAGTGCAAATTTTTTTTTTAAAATTCTATAATCGATTATAGTTAAATCGATATGATTTATTTTCAATCGATACGAAATCGATAATAATTTGGGTTTATCAGATATTAATTTTTATTTTCGATATTAATGTAACTTTATTTAAATACACTTTATTGTTTATAACTTCAATTGTGTATCTGAATACTTTGAGTTAATTAACTAGTGCAAATTTTTTTAAATTTCTATAATCGATTATAGTTAAATCGATACCCAATTAATTTGACGAAAACTATCTTTTTCATTTTTCTCAGCTTCCAGATTCAGAATTGAGCAGATATTTTATATTTTATAAAAAAAAAAAATATATATATATGACCAATTTTTTAAAACCATATCAGTACTTAATACATCTTAGCCTAAAAGTCCCCATCTCCTCTAAAATAAGATGAACTGCACTCTGTTAAGTTGTATATTTAACATTGAGAACCGGATTTTATATTTTAAAAAAACAATATGTGTATTGTTATAAGATAGAATTGAGTCTAGATGTAGGAATGCAAATCAGATTGGATCTATGTGAGTGTGAGAGTGGGTGAAGGAGCTGGAATGGTTGGTTGAAATTGATTATTTTGATTTTAACCATTGAATATAACGCTAGTAGTATGATTGATGAGAGGTTGGATGTTTGGGAGAAGAGTATGTTTCTAAGTGCTGTTGATTGAAGCTGAATGTAAGGAGTCATGAGTGTCCTATCAGTTGAGAAGTAACGTGATACAGAATTGTGTTATTTAGTTGCGTTGTTGTGATTAATTAATAATTACGATAAACTACATTATATAATTAAGGGGCGATTGTAACGTAACAAATAAACGCAATTCAGTTCTAATTTATTAGTGCCATAAATTTTAAGATAACAAACGCATAAATTGAAATGTGAGTTGACACGTAAAAATAAAACAGTCAAGTTAATGTACAAAAATTGCCCTAATCCATTAAGGGACTCAAATTTTAAGTTGTACTTAAGAATAGGAATTTATTGCCTGGGAACTCAAACAGTTTGACTAACCTGTTGAAATATTAGGTAATAAATATTATATTCGAGACAGGCTTAAAATTTTGTGTTGACAGATGCGAGGGAATGTTCTAAGGGCCAGTTTCCACTGATTGATATAATCGCGATTAGTTCGACATAAAGTCGGTTTACGCATTTAACAAAGTTTAGAGCTGGAAATTGCATTTCACTAACATAAACTAAACGCAGTTAGAGAATAACGGCTGAACCGATTGCACTAATTCTTTTTTTTTGTGTTCCTTGAAGTATGAGGATGTTTGTTACAGAGAGGAATTTTAAAGGGATTGCCTGAAAAAGTCTTAAAACAGCACTTTGCTATGTTCTCATACAAATAATTCGTAATAATAATTAAACGAAAGCAAGGTTAGAATCGAACTATAAATTCGATTAAGCAAAGCTTTATTAAACAGTGGAACTCGACCCTAAGAGTTCGACCCGGCGTATGAGTGGGTTTTTTGCTGTAATTACAGGACGCCGGGGTTGCCATCACAAAGTTTTGAGTTACCTTGTTTGGATTAAAAACTACAAAATTGACGTGTATTTACTTTACATTAACACGTAAGGTTAAAAAATGACGATAATCGGTTAAATAACTTCCTTTTGAAATCGGTTGAATAATACATTATTCTTCACAACCGTCATACAAATTTATTATAACTAACATTGTTTTCTTCGGCTTTATTCAATGTATATTTGGTTTTCCCTTTTATTGTTTATCTTTTATTGTGTTTTGTTTAATTGATTTACACAATTTCCTTTGGATCGGATAAAAGTGCTTACAGCCAGTAAAGTTCAAATTATTGAGGAAGTAATAATTTTATTCCTTGTTTTTGTGTAATAATTTTATTCCTTGGTTTTGTGTTGCACTATAATGATTTATAAACTATCGATTAAATTATTAGGAAGAAACAATTATACATTGGTTTGCCATATCTTTGAACACGGCAATGAACCGAAGATATTCAAATTTCCTTGTAACACGGGAATTGCTGTGCGTATGGTATCACTGCAGAGCGCGTTGGTGAACGTGTTAGGGTGGGGGAAAAACAGACGCGAGATTTTGAATAAATACGAAGGCAGTCAATTTCTGAGGAGTCAGTTTGACATTCAAATTTGAATTCGGAGTTCGAAGTGGTAGGCCTCCGCGGCCGCCGCGGCCTCTTGGCCAGCGAAGCTATGGAACTTCTGACTTAGATTAAAGATAGAAATACCTAAAAAGTATTTTTTAGATCTGATTCAGGGATTTCTTTAGCGTAAGCTGGCCGAGTGGCTATGTAACTTCAGTGTAGTCCGCGAAATAGTTTTAATTTAATTTTACTGATTAATATTAAGTGCAATTCTTTATTATAAATTTTAATTGTAATCCGCTAAATAAATTCAGTGAAAGACCTGTGAAGAAGCGCTCCTGATTGGTTCGAATGCATTAATTTTTTTATTTATTTGCATGTTTGGGTTTCTGCATGTTGTGTTTTTTTTCTGATTTTTATAACTTTTACGGAGATTTTTAATAAAAGATATCTAATGAATTATTAGTTAGGTTTACATCGAAACTATTAATTATTGATTATTGAAAAGGAATTATTATCTAGGTTTACATTGATATTATTAATTATCAATTGATTATTGAATAAAATATATCTAATGAATTATTAGTTAGGTTTACATCGAAACTATTAATTATTGATTATTGAAAAGGAATTATTATCTAGGTTTACATTGATATTATTAATTATCAATTGATTATTGAATAAAATAATTATGAAAAGGTTTACATTGATATTATTAATTATTGATTGATCTAAGAATGGAATTATTATGAAATAAGCCTTATGACCATAATTATATTGAATTTAACTGATAAAATCTAACTTAAGTACATAACCACAATATGATGTTGTTAGAATAAAATGAAATTACATTCGTTATACTTTAAAGTACATATATAAATTGAATGAATCTTGGTTAAAACTATCATATTAGATATTAAGGGTTAAATAGATTTTCGTTAGGGTGTATTTAAATAATGAAATGAGATTTTACTATGTCATTACTTTGGAGGTAAATAGAGTGGTGAATAATTCTAGGAAAATATGACCTATAAACAAACTAATGATTAGTTGTCGTATCTTATTGAATATTCTCTACATATAAATATGCTTCTATTGTATGTATATGTATATATGTATATATATATATATATGTGTGTATTTGACTTCATTTTGACATTACACAAACTTTGTAGTTCAAACATTAATTTAAGAATTTGTAGATCTTAAATATATGTTGGAGCGAGGTAACACAGGTGGTTTGTAGTCTTGAATGAGTTCAAGGATACTTTTAGCTCTTGAATACATTCTAAGATGAGTTAATTACACACTGAACAATGACATTACACAACTATTGTAGTTTTGAACATTGATCTAAGAACTTATGTTCTTAAATAAGTGTCAAAACGAGGTATCTGGTAGACTGGAGTGTCTCAATTTCACGATGACTTTCATTGAACTATATAAACTATGTTAAGGTGAATCCATAAATGTTTGTATTCGCCAGTGTTTTATTATAGGTTTCCCCTATAAGGCAAGGCCTGTCTAAGCCACAGTTCTTCGCGTCATCGATGCTAGGTAGTTCCTAATCTAGGTCTATCTAGTAAAGAAAGTTGCGAGTACTTCCTACCAACCTCTGCGTTTGTGTTTGCCTAACTGAACTATGTTCTTGGTAAATACTATACGTATGTTTGCTTATCTTTGATAAGAATTCCTCATCTTTGATGAGAGACATTGGACAAACTCACCAAACACCTAGTGTATGGTCGATGTTTGAACTGCAACAAAGGTTAGTAATTTAGTTTTGGACAGTGGTATGAAGTTCTATTTTAGACTAATAGAGAAACATATTCACTTTTCCAATTAATTTATTGCTAATTTTTGTGGACAGTCTCTGTTAAGTCCTAAGGCGGATTTACTGAGATTTAAGCCAAGCCTTAATCAAGTCCTCTTGTGTTTTTCAAACATACAAACATTGATGGATCATAAAACCTATTAAATATACATTCTCTCTTCCTTGTGAAAATGAGATACTCTCAGAGATTCTGATTGAGTAAATGAATATGTTATATTTAGTTGTTTTATTTATCTCTCGACACTACTATGTCCTTTGATAAATCCATTCAGTTCCTAAGAGAGCCTGATATATTCAAATGTTTAACAACTTAATTACTGGTTCAATGTTTCAATTGAACAACCTATTCTGGTTAATGAATGCTGTTTCATTGAATGCTGTGAGTCATGCAAAGACAAACCTACACAATACACCTACTTTACACGTTGGTCTTATACCTTTAATTATTCTTATTTTCCTTATAGGACACTCGAAAGGTTACGCTGTCGCCAGTCGCTAGTCGCCGACGACCCATCTCACAATGGTGGCGAGGCTTGACAATATAGCTGACTATAGACCCGTAACTCAGTAGGTCTTTCCTATGGGAAATTACACTACACAATCCAATTGTGGCAAAAGTAGTAGGTTTCGTGATCGAATTTCAAAGTAGTTGTGTGACCGAAGTTCCCGTATGGGCTAGTAAGCACACAATGAAAAGATCAGTAGACACGATCTCCTTTTGTTCACGTGGAACACATCTTAATACCATGTCTGATTACAGCTTGGTAATTACATCAACTCTAGTAATTCACTGGTTATGTCTATATGACGTCCCAAGGGATTACTCAAATACAGTCAATGCATGATTTTGCTGCAGCGGTATGAAACAAGCATTTGTTAGACAGGATATATTTCCGTCTAACTTACTGTAGAAAATTGGGACCTCTCATTTCCTACCTGCTACCTTTCTTTTTGATTTGATAGCACCAACGTTGTGCCTAATTTAATTTAGAGCCTTCAGCACGGTGTGGATCGGTTGGGGTCGGAGGGGAATGGTGGTTGCGACCCCCCGGGTTCAGTTGAACCCGGTCTTTTAATTCCCTAATACCTATAAACCCTATCCTAACAGATTAACACATACAAACAAACACTACACATTATTTTTCACAATTATCTGAGATAATTTATTAACTGAATAAATTATTTCAAGATAATTAATAACTATATAATATGTACTTAATCATTATTTCATTTACTTATCTATTTTTATTTATTTCATTTGTTTAGAGTTATTAGAATCTATCTATTATATCAGGTTAGAACTAAAAATACATGTAAAAGAAACTTAGACACTATTCAATTAATCAATGTCATTATAGAATATCTTATATATAATTATTTAACTCTATTTCTATTTTAGCTATCTAGATTCACTAAAAATATTAGCAATTATAATTTACACATTCTTAAGGAGACGTCAGATATTTAGTTAAACAATAGGTGATAGTTATTTCTAAATAACTAAGTCTATTACTATTTATTCTTAACGGTTCTAATTTACTAAATTTTATTAATTCCTAAATAATTTACTAATAAGGTGTTATAAAGTTTAATATCTTTCTTTCCTTTTAATAGTATTCCAGGAGATAGTTATCTTAGTATTTATATCACTGGTAAGTGTAATTTACTAAGTCTTATTAATTCTAAATAAGTTAATTATAAGGTGTTATATCTTTCTTTCCTTTTAATAGTATTCCAGGAGATAGTTATCTATAGCATTTATATCACTGGTAAGTGTAAATATCTTTCAATTAAATTTTAGGATAAATTAATTTCAGTAATTTAATGTCATTGTGCAGAGATGTTATTTTAAATTAATGGCTAGGTAGGATGTTAGTTAGAGTTTATATAGAAATCAAGGCTTCTAATAACATATACTATGTCTTTCCTTCGGCATACCATGAAAAGAACTGAAGTTGCTCTGAAACAAAAATCAAACACAACGTAGAGTCCTTCATTATAATAGACGATCACAATTATAAGGCCAAAGATAATTGATATCCTCTTAAGCTTAATATTAGCTTGTAACGCCACTACCATGATAGTGTTACAAATTGGTCCACGTGACCAGGATGTTATAAATTTATATATGTTGGGGTCTTTCTCATCACACCCCATAGCATATAGTATAGGAGATCATTATAAAATGGTGCCGTGACCAGGATTATCATAAACTTGATGATTAGTTATCATGTCATAGTAGTAGAACATTACAAATTGGTCTTCGTGACCAGGATATGATAATGGGTCTTAGGTCAACCATAGGAGATCATTACAGACACCACATTAGAAAACTTTAAAACTATCAGTGTTCCTCTACTATATTATGCATGTATTATATATACATGTATTATGTATAAACCTTCCTCTGAAATCACTCTATTTTATTTACTAAAGAAAACCGCATCAAAATCCGTTGCGTAGTTTTAAAGATCTAAGCATATATACAGACAGACAGACAGACAGACAGCGGGAAGAGACTTTGTTTTATAATATGTAGTGATTCACAAAAATGAATGTAAAACAGGCGGTCATATCGCTAAATAGCGATAATAGCTCTTCCAGACGACCAGCGCGCAGCGTGGAGGAGATAATGTGAAAAAAGCGGAAAGGGTGTAGGTACAATATTAAAATTAAAGAAAACAGATATACTACAAAAAAAATATAATACATACAATACATATAATAATCATTATCATTATATATAATAAAACTAAGTTGATAAAATGTGCGTGCCGATAAAACTTAAAAAGGAGTCCCGGCACGATAAAGGGACTTATATAGTGTGATAGCCCTTTAGCCCCCCTCGAACAAGAAAGTTCCCGTTTTAACCTAAAGGGCGTGTTTTTAAAAATCAGTAACATCAGTCAGCAGTAACCTGGCTGCAGGTAAGTATAGCAATCATAGAGATGGGCGCCTACTACAGTCAGGTATATAATCTAAAATATTGACGGTTTTAGCTTATTACATGTAATTAACATGAGAGGGAAAAGATAAATTAAAAAAAAAATTGCGGCAGGCTTATGGTGGCAGAGGTTGTTTTTATAAATTCACAATATTGAAATCAGCGTATAAAAAATTGTTTCATCTAATTAACAGATGAGAGAATATTTTGTCTAATACCGGATCTTAGACCATAAGGCGCTCCATTACGTTATTAGACCAGTCAACAAGATAAGAAAAATTCATTAAATGATAGATTATTTAGAGAGAGAGAGAGAGGGAGGGAGAATTAATTTAGAATTTGTGATTATTAATAGATAATAGATAGACATATAAAATCGGTATAATTAACTACTAGCTGACCCCGCAAACGTTGTTTTGCCATATATGTTGTTAAGCCCCGCAATCCCCTCTTGTGGGTGGAATTTCGTAAAATCCGTTCTTAGCTGACCTCTACTCGGTGAAAGAAATATTCCTATCAAATTTCAAGTCGCTACGCCTTATGGTTCCAGAGATATCGTGATGAGTCAATATATGGGTGGAAATCTCTTTTATATTTATAGATTATCTGAAACGGGGCGTTTGAATTTTGTTTTCATTTAAAAGTGGCGATAGTCCATAAAACGTTGGGACCCTGTAGACGCATTACAAAGATACTCTATAGGCAAAGGTACCATAGATTCTTCACGTCTTTATGTGAAATTCTGCATCAAGATACTATATTTTTTATTATTTGTAAATATAGCCGAACATAATAAAAATTGTACGAATGTCTAGTGTATTTTTAGTAGGTATCTGTTAGTTAGATGCTTAACAGATTTAGTTTTGTTAAATGTTGCAGAACCATCTATTAAACCTTCTATTTATCTTTTCAGAAAAATTGTATAAATAAAACAATCCCATATAATAAAAAAAGGCTACAATATTTTTACTTTTCGCGTAACTTAAGTCTAAGAGGAATCCCATTCAAGACACCCTGAACGACGTTTAGTCTCGGATTCATTTTAATTGTTCTTGTTGATTGTTCTGACGGCTCCACTGTAAACTTGTGTAACACAGCGGCCAGTCCGGCGACAGACTGCATTTGACCCAAGCGAGCACCTGAAACAGTTAGTAACAAGTACTATCAGTTATGAACATTGTAAATTGTGATACACGTAATTTACGGGGGGATACAGTGGATATAATTAACGCTATATTTAATCTGATAATCTTTGTCTGATAACAATGTAACATGATAAAGTTGCATTCGAACGAATGTATGACGAGCTTACTTTTTGTATATAAATAAAAATGAATCGCTAAACGTGTTAAAGTCAGTTTTCTTTTACTATGTAGGTAGTTACGAAATAAATAATGATGGAAATTTCATAGAAAATTATAAAATTTAACGACTATTTCAACTTTACGTGTTTGACAGTTCGCAAGACAAGATTAACACACAAAAACAAATAATTAGACTACGCCAAACATCTGTATTACAGCATCAGGTCTTTCAATTCTGTCGTTTGATCACCGTACTACTTTAATTCGAAAAACTAAGGCGGTTAAATTAAGCTGCGACTCTTTCTCTCGATAATTAAATTAAAAAAATCACATACCTATACAAGCTCGAGGCCCTTCTCCAAAAGGTAAGAAGGTGTACTTATGTACTTCACTAGTTTTCTCGTTAGCAAATCTTTCTGGGTTAAATACTTGGGGATTTTCAAAATAACGTTCATCATTTTGTATAGCTTGAATAGGAATTATAATTTTCACACCGGGATCAAGACTTATTCCGAGTTGAGGAATTGTATATTTAGCCGCGCAAACCCTATTTAGGACTCCTAAGGGTGGCAGTATTCTCAGAGATTCTTTGAATGCCATATCTAAGAGAGTCATTTCATTAACAGCATCATAACACAACTTATTGTCGTACTTTAGAAGTACCTCATCAATTTCAGCTTGGATTTGTCTTTGCAAATCGATATTATACGCTAGCTCGTGTAATGCAAAGCTCGTAGCTGACGAAGATGTTTCAAAGCCGGCTGCGAAGAAAACAAATACTTGCGCTATTAAACATTCCAAATCGATTTCTAATTCAATTTCTTTAGGCGAACCGTCGGAATTTCTGTATTCAAGAGAGTCTCCTTTTACTTTGCCCTTTGCAGATAGCTCTAAAAGAATATCGATGAAATCATTTCTACCAGAGGGCTTATGATTTCGCTGTTCGAAAATTTTTAACACTATGCTGGAAATTATTGTTTCTAATTTCTTATCGAAAATACAAACACCTAACATTTTTCCTATCTCTGGGAAAATATCATAAAGTAAATCCTTAGAAACGTTTTTTATGGATCGATGAAACATTTGCTTTCCTAATTTTCTGAAGACAGAATTTTCATTATTTATTGTGTCCATTTCAATGCCAAAGCCACAAGCACCAATAAATTCCGTAGTAAAACGTGCCATGAAGTCTCGCACATCACACTCTCCACCTTCTGCTATTATTTCTTTTCCTATGTGCTCCAATTTTTCAGCACACTTCACTATCAACGGGAACATGTTTTTAAGTTTAGATGTTGTAAACGCTGGTGTCAGTCTTTGGCGTAATAGTTTCCACGAATCTCCATCTGCATGAAACAGATTTTTCAACAGTGGCTCTTTTGTAGGATCTCTACCAAAGCCGCGCGGGTAAAAGCTGGCAAAGTCCGTATTTAAAATTGCTCTTACAATATCTGGATCTCTAATGATTAGTTCCGGCTTTCGTCCACGAAAATATCCCACAACTTTTTCATTTGGATATTTGTTGTACAATTCACACGAAACTGCAATTAAGCTCTTTAATGCCAGCCCACATTTTAAATGATTTCCGAAGAGTGGTAACGGTGGATCGTGTTTAATATTTCTTTTTGACCAGTAATCAAAATTTTTCGTAGTGTAAAAATAAATGAACAAAAGTAATATTACAACTAATATTAAAAACATTGTGTCTGTTCAAAAACTTAAAGTAAAATGGATTTTGTTATTACTTGGAGACTGATAAAAGTGTGTACATATATACACATGCAATTTATAAAGCATTTAGGCATTTTTCACACTGTTCCTCAAAATAATCAATTTTGTACAAACCCGTTTCTACACGCTTTTTTATTAGCTTCACCTGTATGTTTGTATGTTATTGATCGACTCCTTTGGACTTCATTTTGACCCACTTAAAACTTTCAGATTTAATTTAAACTTATTAGACTTATCGAGGAATAATGACAACACACTAATTTGATAAGATTATTCCTTTTTATTTTGTTTGTTGTGTGGTGTTTTTTTTGTTTTTGTAAAACTATTATAAATTATTTTGTTCCAAATAACTATTTTGTGTCACCTGTGTCTATTCTTTTATAAAATTATTATGTTTGTTCAGTTTACGTGCAATTTACAATTTTATTACAGATCAAGCGGACATTTTAAGGATCACTAGGCATTCCTAGGCACCACGTCATTACGTGGTCTACTGACGGCATTATTTGGTACTCGTAGTTTTTCTTTTGTCTTTTTCATTTTTGCTATAGCTTAAATTCTCACCTAAATCAGTTATGGGGTTTGATCTACACCCAATTACAAATTTCATAAAGTACACACTGCCACAACCCAATAACTCTAATAGAATTGTTGACATGCTACCCTTGACAGCTCCAATTTATTGAAAAAAATGTCCAGAATGACTTCATGAAATCGTGAGTATACTGATATTATATAAATTCTTGTTTTTAAGTTTTAGTATTTACGATCCATTTTTTTTGTAGCTAATGTTGTCATCACGGTAGTAGCTAATTATTGTACTGATGATCAAACTAACGTCCATTTTTTTTACAAACGAGTACCGAAAATTTGGACTGCGTTGTTATTGGTCCAGGTAATCAACATAGAGTCCGTTTCAAACAAACTCTGTAGTTACATGTACACTAAGTTGAGTCAGCGACTACCTGCGCGACTACGTACGTGTTTTAGTGAGTAAACCAGACGATATTGTTTATGATAATTTCAAAATGAACACCCGTTTATAATTTCAAAACACGAACAAAGGCGATGGCCCCATCCTTAACAATGACCGATCTCACTCTGCAAAATCAGAATATGCGAGAGACATACTCAGTACTAGTTTGTTAAAAAAAAAAAAAAAACTATAATTATGTCTACTTACCTGCGGCACAAATATGCCATGTTTATCCTTTTAAGTTTGGTAGCGTTTTTTCCTGATATATTATAATTTCAAAAAACTAAAATAGTCAATTTTTTTAAGTCAGAAATTATGTCTGTATGTACCCTAAAGTGTTTTCTAGATTTTGAAATAAGTAAACAATTTTATCGCTGTAGGTATTCTTATATCTATAAAGATAAAGACGTAGAATTATAATTTAATACTCTTATGTGATGCCTGATTATTATTCTTTATAACATTGCCTAAATTTTTTATTACAGTACAAGTGTTTCATTATCTTTCAATAAAATAATACAATAATGCTAAAGTCAATATTGTACATATATGTGTGTACTTTATACACTTAGTACCTGGGTGACCGAGCCTAGCTCGGTATTTTTAGTATTTTATTTTGTTTTATTTTTCTCGGTATTTTAATATTTTATTTTTATTTAAATAAAAAATCAAGAGTGAAATTATAAAAAAAGGAAAAAAAACAATAAATTAGAGACGGATTTGAACCTTGGTCTTATCGGTTGATAGCGAGCGACTGACTTCCCACCTGAGCTATTACAATCATATTGTAGCAATTTTTTCATTGCCTAAAAACAGGGATAAAAAGATATTTTCTAAAAATGAATCCTAGCTAGATCAATTTATCGCCCCCGAAATACCCTGTATACTCAATTTCACGAAAATCGTTGGAGCCGATTCCGAGATTCAGATTCTATATTATATTGTTATAAATAAACACCAGAAGTGAGTTTTTTAAAAACACAAATTTATTTCTACCCTAAATAATACAATTTCAGAAAACAAATCTACTTTGAAAACGATTAGATTTAACAAAACAATATTAAACTAAAAGTAAAAATGCAAGACCTTTAGAACAATTACGTAACATAAGATAACCAAAATCTAACGGACAGAATAACGTTGCTAGATCGTAATACAGAATGTGACAATTAATCCGTTTGCACAAATTAATTATCGAAAGAGTCGAGGTTAAGCTTACTAGCAGGATGTACATCGTGCCAAGCCAGAGCCGAGACCCTGTATATTCAATGTACTCTGTGGCCAAAACTGCCTAACCGCGGTTGCACCGTTCGTTTTATGCATGACAGAATGACTCGAATAATAAAATAAGATAGGGTAGGTGAATATCGACAACAACGCAGGTACCGACATGTACATTTTTCTATCCTACTATTTACCTTCTATACTTCTAACAATATAATCTATACTAATATAATAAAGCTGAAGAGTTTGTTTGTTTGATTGTTTGTTTGTTTGTTTGAACGCGCTAATCTCAGGATCTACTGGTCCGATTTGAAAAATTCTTTCGGTGTTAGATAGCTCATTTATCGAGGAAGGCTATAGGCTATATATCATCACGCTAAGACCAATAGGAGCGTATCACCAATGAAGAATGTTTCAAAATCGGGTATGACAGAATCAAATCATGTATGACAGAGTTGTTCCTATTCCACGCCGACGAAGTCGCGCGCAGAAGCTAGTTATATATATACAAGAATTGCTCGTTTAATACAATAACATTGTTTGCATATAATTATGAACTTACATTATGACATTAGAACATTCATTCATTTAGATTACTGGCTTCCAATGCTTCCAACAGTGCTTCATTAGGCACTACGCTACAATTAACTCATCTTTTGTTCTAATGTCGCTGTATTCTCAACCGCAGCGATTAATCTCCTTCGTCTCTTTTCCATTCTACGTGACATTTTGCTAATGAGCACAGATGATTTCGCCTTCGATTTCGCAGTTAAGAATACAGCGACATTAGAACAAAAGATTATATTATTGTAGGGTTACGAATGAAGTTTACTTCGTCAACTTAGATATAAATCTTAGTACGTGGGTGACCGAGCTTAGCTCGGTATTTTTAGTAAATCGTGTTTTTTCTAAATCATATTTAAATACCAAGTACATATTGATGAAATAAGAATAACATTTTTCGTTTTTAACGACATAATAATAAAAAATATGAACTAGTATGTAAAAATCACGATTTCAATTAAAAAAAAAAAAGAAAAAAAAGTCGATTTGGAGATATGGGGATTTGAACCGTGGTCTTCTCGGTCGATCCCGACCGGCCGATTTCCTATCTGAACTATTACAACTATATTGACAATAGCGAAATTTACCTTCGTATTCTAACGATATTGTAGCCAATTTTTCGTTGCCTAAAACAGGGATAAAACGACATTTTCTAAAAAATGAATCCTAGCTAGATCATATTATCGCCCCCGAAATCCCCTGCATACTAAATTTCATGAAAATCGTTGGACCGTTTCCGAGATTCAGATTATATACTTATGTATATACAAGAATTGCTCGTTTAATAGTATTAGATTAGATAGATTAGGTAGATAAAATTCTCGTATCATTATGTTAGTTACAATACTCCTCCGAGAAGGATGGACCGATTTTTATGAAATTTTGGGTGCATATCGGGTCTGAGAAGCGGCTAACATCTATTTTCCATACTCCTAAGCTATAAGGGGGGAGGGGATTAAGGGAGTTAATAACATATATGGTAAAACAATGTTTGAGGGGTCACCTAGTAATGATGTAATAATAGTTTGTCGCATGTGTGTAAAATACACATAAATACGAATAAATAGGAGCATAATTATTATATGTAGTTGCTTGTAACATTTCTAGAAATGATTGTCTTTTTTATAATAATCCTGGCACTTGTTATTTATTTTTATGGAACGCGAAACCGCTAGCTAGTAAAGCTAGTGCATAATAAATAATGAGGTGCTTTAAAGGATTTGATAAACTGGTCGTCGCTAAGCTACAAAGCTTAGATCATCAGCGCAGTGTGGCCGGCCTGTCGGTTTTTTATCGGATACACTTCGGAGAGTGTGCGCAGGAACTCCACGACCTGGTTCCCCCTGCCCCTTCCATTTCCGTACGACTAAACAGTCGGCGTTACGCCACCCTTATACGGTCGACATTCCCAATATACGCACTAAGCGATTTGCTAGTACTTTCTTGATGCGTACGGCCAAGGAGTGGAACTCTCTGCCGGCATCTGTGTTTCCGGAAAGTTACAATCTGGGTATCTTCAAGACGCGAGTGAATAGGCTACTTCTAGGCAAGCGTGCTCCATCGTAGACCGCATTATCACTTAAGATCAGGTGGAATAGTGGTCAAACGCACGCCTATCTAATTATAAAAAAAATAAAAATAAAAATAATTTGTGCCGAATTGACAGCTATGATATCTTACAAATGTATTTACAGTTTCAGTATGCACCAAAACTGGTATCTGCATCAAGAAGTGCAACTGAAGATCACGCTTTGCTATCTCATGTAATAAAAATAAAAATCATAATAAAAATCGTGGCATTTTACAAACACTGAATGTTAAAAAAAATAGTCAAACGACTACGAGAGAAGTTAAATTATACCATGTGTGCCAAAGAAGATTAAGGAACATAATGAGACTTAGTAAACAATTGAAAAAAAGAAGATGAATATAATCGAACAAATTTTCGAGGATGAGAATATACAGAAGCTTTGCAATTTAAAAATTTGAAATTCTTTTGTTGCATTAATGTAAAGTCAAATGAGGAATTTCCCTAGAAACTCGAAAGGAAGAAGGTATACATTAGAGCAAAAACTAATGTCCTTAGTGATTTATAAAAAGTTATTCGACATTAACTGTTAGTTCGTTAATGAGCTCCGCAAAACAAAAATAATAAACATGGTAAATATCCCGTTTTCAAATAATTTTAGTAATAGAAGTAACCATGTTAATCTGAAATCGACGAAGTTTTAGTGAAATATGATAATAGACTATGACGTTAAAATAATCTTTAAGAATGCAATCACCAGGAGAATTTGCGTCAGTCAGTATAAAATTTCTAAGCTTGGTATAACTATTGATCCAGGTGTTAAAGTTATTATACCAGTTCATGCGTTGTAAAACGACGAAAAATATTACGATAATCCGGAACAGTTTAGATCAGAAAGTTTTACTAATGACAAAAACTTTAGATCAAGCTATGTGTACATGCCTTTCGGAGAGGAAGAGAGGAGGAGAAGGACCCAGAAATTGCATAGGTATGGTGAAAATTTTCATTATCAACAGCAGGTTTAAAACAAATCATTGCTATTTTTATATATCATCAAAATTAGTCCATTTTTTAATATACAACTAGTTCGCAAACAAGCGTACGGTACTTGTAACATATATAATGTTACTAATTTATTTTGGTCGCATAATTGCTCCTTTCTTCTTGATAGGCGTTTGTCGTTTTTAGCGCGATCCGCGTGACGTGGTTGCCTTTTGCGTAAGGGGTCATTGGTGGGGATCAGGTAGGGTTTACGTCATCAGTATATAAGCGCTTGTGGCGTGTGGCATCTTCACGGCAGGTGTTTTTTTTTTTTTTTTTTTTTTTTTTTTTTTTTTTTTTTTTTTTTTTTTTTTTTTTTTTTTTTTTTTTTTTTTAAATCTGTACCTCCTATGCATAACTAAGTAGGAGATTGGTGTTTGCTAATAATTACTCATCCATACCAGTTCTCGCTTTCATGCCTCTCGTACTTTCATGCTTCATACTTATTCTTTCTAGCATTCATCGTCTTTCTCTGATCAGGGTGGGTTCACGGCAGGTGTGGCAAGTGGCATCTTCTCCTTCCACTCCGACGACGTTCTAAGCCGAGGTGCGATTTCACTAGGAGACACCCTTAGGTTAACGTCACGTGCCCTCTAAAGGGCCCACATCTTCCTTCGCGGCCGGTGTCTATGTACCCGGCCCTTCTCACCGGTGACGCTGTAAAAGCCAGTAGGGCCAACAGCAACAATCATTTCGAAAAAAAAAATGGCTTCTTCCTTTCCTTCGTCTCTAGCCACGGCCAGGTTCAGGGTGCGATTTGTTGTGTTTTTAGCCGACTTCAAAAAAGAAGGAGGTTACCTTCATTACTTTTTACTGGGTGTAGGAAGGTAGGCCTTCCCTGTGTCTAGCTATTAAAATACTCGAATCAATACTTTGCTCGTAAAAGAGCTTAATGATCTTGTAGAATTTGTACGAAATTAGGAATTAACAGCAATTTTTATGAAATGATTATATTACACGTGAAAAAAAATTGTATCACATTATAAAACAGACATGTGAATCAGACAGGAAATCTTTATTGGGAGCGTGAATACGATAGTAAGATAAAAAATACAAATTAATTTATTTCTTAGAATTAATTAATAATCATCGTATCATATCATAGATAAATAAACTCGTTATTGTTAATCTATATAAATCACTAAATCGTAATGATATAGTTATATATTATATCATACTTCATTAAATTTATTTATATATATAGTAGGTTGGCGGATATATTCCCTACTATGAGTAACAATCGCTATCAGGTGTATATGATAACAAACGGGACTGACAGCTTAACGTACTCTCCGAGACACGGTGGGAAAACCCACAAGGACAGACATACGAACCGGAAAAAGATATTTGTTAAAAATGTAAATATTAATACATTATATATCCATCCAAAGCGAGAATCGAACCCGCAAACTGTACAAACGCAACTGAGACAAAATAAAAAATACAAAATGTATCTCAGTCTACAGTAATGATGAATGATGATCTCAGTCTACAGATTGTTATTTGTAGAGCGTTGTTATTTTGTTATAAATTTCAGAAACCGTAACTTTACGACGCATTAACAATTTTTGATTAAGTACACATTCATCACTTCAGCGCACTCCACTACTGGATATAGGCCTCCCGAGGGAGGCAGGAGCAGGAGGCGGAACAGCTCCCAAAGGTGTTCGTTGGAGATTATGTCGGGCCAGTAAATACCGAGGATTCTACGGAAGCATCGGTTAACGAAGACCTGGAGCCGATGCGAGATCGTCTTGGTGACCTTCCACGTCTCACACCCATACAGCAAAACGGTTTTTACGTTGGACCGAAATATATCTTGAGCTTGACTCTCCGTGTCAGTTTCCGTGATTGCCATATGGGCCGAAGCCGCGCAAAGGTTGCTCGTGCTTTGGCGATCCGTGAAGTGATGTCCTCTTCAGTTCCTCAAGTTTCGGACACGCAACTTCCGAGGTATGTAAATTACAAATTTCTAGGCTGGCATTAAATATTGTAGGGTGTTGTTGGTAGGCTTAGATATCGCGCGTTCAACGAAAAATAAATACACGTGATATCTCAATATAGCCCCCTCTCCCTCCTTGTTATATTTCGAGCTATTTATCTAGCCATACGTAATTAATAGATGATATTTTACATGCCGACTAGGATTAATAAAAAAATAATCACGAACACGCCACGTGTAGATAGCACAATATACAATAAAGTAAAATCAGTTAATGCCACGATGAAGATATTGAGTCTTTACGTTTAAACAGAACTAATTTATAAACAACTTCAAACTGAAATAACTGACATGACAAAATCGTGGCATTTATTTGAAAATAAATAAATGAATAAATCGCGATTTTGTTTAAAAAATCAAAAGTATTTACCATGGTGTCGAAATGTGGTGTAATATTTCGACACAGTTGCAAGCGCCACAATTAATTTTACAGGAATCTGTAAGTATCCAGTTTTAATAATCTACTCTAAATAAGAGAAGGGGTTTCGTCTATTCGGTCGAGAATTGCAAACTTATTCAGGATTTTCAGGTCAATTAGTGTTGGATCTTAATTATTATCGATGTTAATGCTCACTGACGTGGCTAATTGAAGGTTTCAGTCGGTCACTTACTCACTTTAGTGATATTCAACAAGTAAATATAGTTTCGTTGTAACTATTGAATAATTTTTAGTTCTTATTTTTAAAAAGGTAAAGAAGTATTATTTGTAAACCGGATATCATTTAATATTTAATAATCAAAAATAAATGAAATTATTCGTAATACCGAGTTATTTGATAGTAAATATGTACCTAGTATATATAAGAGAAAGGAAACTTTCGAACTTACACGGCAAAAAAAGAAGGTGTTCTGATTGCAGTATTAAAAAAAACAACACGTAGATAAATGTATAAATGGGAAAGTGATTGTGAGGATGTATAGTTTAATTATGGTAGAGCACGGCAGGAAATTTCCTGCTCAAAATATGGAGCAGCCCGACTGGGGTAGTACCTCGACCTTACAGAAGACCACAGCTAAATAATACTGTTTTCAAGCAGTATTGTGTTCCTGTTGGTAAGTAAGGTAACCCGAGCTCCTAGGGGGAATTGGGGATAAAGTCGGCAATCCATTTGCGATGCTTCTGGTGTTGTAGATATCTATAAGCTACGGTAATCGCTTACCATCAGGCGAGTACGTGTTTGCCGACCTAGTTATATAAATAAATAAACATACTTCTAGGATGTGTGATTTATTTCATAATTATATCTTTTGCACGTTATGTTTCTTTCGCGTAATAATTTAGTGAGATTAGTAGAGAACCCTGACGTATTTGTTACATTTGGGTTTAAACGTTGGTACAAACTTGCTTGTGCCACGATCAAGTACCTCATATAAAAATATTAACCATATAAAATTATTACAATAAATTGTCCTAGTCAAAGCTTTTCAGATAGGTAGGCGTTCATTTCCAAATAATTTCTTTTGCGAAAATTGTGTCTCAACCAATTAGAATTGGTAAAAACGGTTTCATTTTTTATCAGAAATATAAGCGACTGGTCACTTGTGTCGCAGGACCGATGGCCGCAGGAGCAGACGTGTCCTGGAGTGGAGACCGCGTCTTGGCAAACGCAGTGTGGGACGTCCTCCGGCCCGTTGGACCGACGATCCACGGAAGATTGATTTTAACAGACTATTACAATTTTCAAACTAAGTAAATACTAGTACTCAAATCCATACCATGATGTTCTATTACTCCTCTCGCACTACCTATTTGCTGAACACTAGTCAATTGTTCCGTGCATAAGCCTGTTATCCAACAAATAGTCAAACGAAATAGACATCTTTTGGGAAAAGCCAGAAAGTCTCAAGTACAGATCTTTACCTGTAGAAATATGATCAAAATAGTAATAGATTTTCTTTTATGTATGTAGTGTCTAATTTTAATATTTTCGTAATTGTGTAACAATAGTTTTTTATTTTATTTTATTTATTAGTTTGTAGCTACGAGTATCTACTGTAATATGTTATTTTTCATGCTTATTTCTTACTGTTATATTATGTATGTGGCATATTATGTATTGTCTACATAAAGTTGAAAATCCTTTTAAAAAAATTAATCATGTCCTAAAACTTGATATCGCTCACATTTCACGCCATATTGTTATCAACATCGTTAAATAGAGTAATCTAAGCCGTTTCTAGGCATATTTTATTTGACCGTGAAATAATTGAGACGTGAATATAATTAATACGTGCTGGTATGTAGTTATGAGGTGCGAGTTCGAAATGATTATTTACATTATTATAATTTTTGTGCTTGCCATTTATTTATATGGTACTCGTAACCATAACTATTGGGCGAAAAGGAATATAAAACATGATACGCCTATTCCTATCTTCGGCAATTATTTTAATGTTTTATTTGGACGACAAAATCCTGTTGTTATGGCAATGGATATATATAAAAGATATCCTACAGAAAAAGTGGTGGGATTTTATTGTGGCAACATACCGCAGCTGATTATTCGAGATCCAGAAACAGTAAGAGATATTATGAGTGTTGATTTCGAATATTTTTATAAGAGAGGAATGGGTAGAGACATTAAAAAGGAACCTTTCTTACAAAATCTTTTTAGTGCTGAAGGTGATTTATGGAAACTTATACGTCAAAGATTGACACCAGCATTCACTACAGCTAAATTGAAGAGCATGTTTCCCTTAATTGTGAAATGTGCAGAAAAACTACAGGATTTAGGTGATGAAATAGTTGCACAAGGTGGAGAATGTGAGGTACGTGATTTAATGGCTAGATTTACAACCGAATTCATCGGCGCTTGTGGTTTAAGAATAGAAATGGATACAATTACTAATGAGAATTCTGTCTTTAGAAGAATGGGAAAAGAAATTTTCAAACTTCCCTTTAGAGATATTTTCCTCTTAGGCATTTATGATGTCCTTCCGGAAACAAGAAATATGTATACTATTTTTAATAAAGACGTAGAAAACTTTTTCGTACATATGATTACAAAAGTTTTTGAACAGAGAAAGTATAAACCTATTGGTAGAAATGATTTTGTCGACCTGCTTTTAGATCTCGCAGCAAAGGGCAAGATAACAGGGCAATCTATTGAACACAGATATCCAAACGGAACCCCGATGGAAGCAGAATTGGAAATGGATACTATGTGTATGGTAGCTCAGGTGTTTGTTTTTTTCGCTGCCGGTTTTGAGACCTCCTCTTCATCCACAAGTTATTTACTATACCAACTCGCTCTCAATCAGGAAAAACAAAAAAAAGTTCATGAGGAAATTGACGAAATACTTACAAAATACGATAATAAATTGTGTTATGAATCAGTAGCGGAAATGACTTATCTAGACTTAGCGTTTAAAGAGTCTTTAAGAATGCACCCCCCAGTAGGAATGCTAAATAGAGAATGCACCAGAAAGTATAAAATACCTCAACTTGGTATATCTATTGATCCAGGTGTCAAAATTGTAATTCCAGCATATGCTTTACACAACGATGAAAAATATTTCGATAATCCGGAACAATTTAGGCCAGAAAGGTTTGCCAGTAATGAAGACATTACATCAAGCTATGTCTACATGCCGTTTGGAGAAGGCCCTAGGAAATGCATAGGTATGATACAATTGTTAACTATCAGTCGATAATTATTATTTTTAACTTAATTGTACCATGTCCTCGAGATGGCTGCAGCTGC